>JARYHS010013631.1:128028454-128466131 GCA_031002005.1 Vandiemenella viatica | reverse complement strand
GTGTACATGTGGTGGCCAGATGTTAATTAGAAAAGAACCTATTAAATACATTAAGATTTATCAAAGAACACTGAATCTTAATAACAAAACCGCACAATTCACAAATCAGTACCTCCTAACCCCCATGGGAAGTTTCAGCGTCACAGAGAAAATAAGGTAATTCTGGTATTTAGAGAATAAAATGACAATGAATGACCTAAAAAAGAAAACTGATCAAACCAAATATTTCAGGATTGTGGCGTAGACCTATTATCCAAAAAGGAGTAAAGCACATTCTGACAACGTAAATAGCTGATTTTGTAAGACAGAGAATAAATATTGCTGCATTTGGAATGGGTGTTATCAAAAAATAAGGAAAATTGACTGGACTCAAAAGAACAAAATGAATATGGATGAATAAATCAGTTAATTCCATATTTTACAAAGTGAAAATATATAATGGCTATGCACTTTTTGACATGTACATGGTTGATTAGTGTTCTCTAATAAAGTTACAACTGAAAGAAAGATAAAATAAATAACTGGTGCTACCGTAGTGTTCAGATGGTAGCGCGTCTTACAGAGGTTCTGTCGACTTGGAAGCGGAGAATTTGGTTTGAAGTTGAACATCCATAACGCATCTGTCCTTCCCCCAATAAACACATTTAACCTGCAATCGGTAAGACCTGAGCAGGAGAGTAAATTTTACCGCACCTTAGTAATAGGACATGTCATATCTATGTATAGCGCTAAGGGAACACAGAATTTTTTCTTCGGATTCTACCCTCCATTACATGGCTTGACCTCCAGATAGTGTAAGATCACCTAAAGTAAATGATGATTAACGTTAAGCAGCTTACTCGGAATAAGTTATTGTGTTAATTATAGGCATCATATACAGGAGTTGCAGTGGTGTAAAGAAAGTCTGGTAGATTTTTTATATCAATTATTGTAGAACACAATCTATTACATATATGATAAAAAAAAACTGGGTTGGGCATCATTTAAAACAGGAGGCGAGTAAAGGGAGAACAGATTTTTTTTATGGGTTAGATTAGCGATGTGATGTGGATGGATACTGGGAGAAGAATTAAGAGCAATACATACAAGAAAAAGCGTCCATCGAGTATATCATACATGCAACACATCATAGCATGTCAGTTAAGTGAACTCGTCCAAAAATCTATAAAAGTGTTCACTTCAAAAATTGTTAGGTTTCTATTTTCTGTGCAGGGGTGACAATATCTGTCTACCGAATTAAAGTTTAGTTGCAGTATGTATCCCCATTTATTTACAGATCATTCCCTGAGCCAACGAGTTTGCTGTAGTTGAAAATCCACTTTCTGTTGAAGCTTTTTACTCATGATTGTCTCTTGGAAGGTAACTCTGACTCACCATTCTTTACCAACTGCTCTGCTACTGTTCAAGCAAATCTATCTGCTTATAACTCTGCACTGGCCACTCTGTCTATACCAGCATCACTATTTATCCGTGACTCATTCTTACTGACTCAAACTACGCCAATGTACCCTCTTCGTACTCAACCCAGGTTGTATCTTTCGAGTACACTGGAGTACAGCGACACCACTAAATCTACTAATCTCATCATGGCCTCATGCCCACTCTTTGTCAGGGCCTAGGACGCACTCAAAACTACAAACTCGACACTGCCTCACCACCCCCTAGCTAGAAGTTTTAAAAGGCCTCCAGCTTTCTTTTTCGCAGGCAGACCAAATACTGTGTGTGTCTGGAAAAATAGTAGGGTTGTAACAGATGTCATCTTTGCGGATGCGGATGTTCAGTGCTTGACATCTGCAGATACGGATGTTTTTGCGGATGCGGAGGTAAAAAAAAATTATAATTATTTAGATATTGATATTTTAAAAGAAATAAATTTAAAATCTAAGTAAGTATATATTTTATCTTTTTCATAAGTAAAGTCTATTTCCATATAATACTGCCATACTGATTTAATTTTTTCTCATCTTTCAACAAAAAAGTGGGATGTTTTCTCAAGTGAATTAAATTATTTACATAACTACTCACGTGTTCAAAAAACAATCTTTATCGTATGAACTTTGCGGAGTTCGTGGCTTGACTAATTCAAGCACAAGGCCACGCCACCAGTGTTCGCTTTTTTTTTTAAACTATACGCCTCGTCGACGTCGAGATCATTAAAGGCTTGAAGGGATCGGGTCTAGGAATGGGAATGAATTTGGTCGTGGCCATTTAAAGGAAGCATTCGCCTGGAGTGATATGGGGAAACCAAGGAAAACCTAAATTTGGATGCCCAGAGGGGGATTCGAACGCACGTTCTCCCGAATGCGAGGCAAAAGCGTTAATGCTCACCCACCACGCCCGCCATCCGCCTTCTCACTGCTCTAGTGGCGCATTCACAATACTACTTGTAGGATATACCATGATCCGATTTTCGATGAAGAACATTCTTGATTGGCACTGAAAGGGGTTACAGGACTACATGTAGGACGTGTTGGATGTTGTTGGGCTTCCACGCAAACCAAAAGGGATCCTTGCTGTCCAAAGAGCTATAGATGTTGGAGGAAACATCCTAGGAGTGTGTGATAAGCACACATAGTGTGCCGTGAGAAAGTATGAGTGGAAAGGATTGCTTGGAACATTTTGTTGGGCCCCTTCTATCAGCGAGAATGGGTGAGCGCATCATACGGCAGTTCTCTACGGATGTCCTAGAAGTTGGACCGTGAACAGGCCGCTTTATTTTACATGCAAGTTCAAACTTGTAAATTCGTCGCTTTGGTAAGGGGGCGTCCATTAATTACGCGAAGTGAAATAGGGGGAGGGAGGTCCGGCGAAACCTCACCAAGGGGTAGGGGAGGGGGTCAACGGAAATCTGACAATAGGTTTTGAAATTCTTGCAGGACTGTAGAGCTAAAAAAAAGTGTATAGCTGCCCTTAAAAAAATGTCTCAAAGTTACGAGGTCGATTAATTAGGGGGGGGGAGGGAATTTCCGTCAATATCTCAAGTCATTTTGGAGGGGGAGGGTTGGACCAGATCTCACCAGAGAGGGGGGGGGGGAGTTCCGGAATTCCGGAAAAACTCCTCGCGTAATTAATGGACGCCCCATAATGCGAGTAACACCGTTCAGTTCATTGTTACTTTTATTGTAAGATTGTCAGAAAAAAAAAACACTTTGGCAGGATCTCGCATAAAGAGAAAAGAATACTATACAGGGTGTTACAAAAAGGTACGGCCAAACTTTCAGGAAACATTCCTCACACACAAACAAAATATGTTATGTGGACATGTGTTCGGAAACGCTTACTTTCCATGTTAGAGCTCATTTTATTACTTCTCTTCAAATCACACTAAACATGGAATGGAAACACACGGCAACAGAACGTACCAGCGTGACTTCAAACACTTTGTTACAGGAAATGTTCAAAATGTCCTCTGTTAGCGAGGATACATGCATCCACCCTCCGTCGCATGGAATCCCTGATGCGCTGATGCAGCCCTGGAGAATGGCGTATTGTATCACAGCCGTCCACAATACGAGCACGAAGAGTCATTTGGTACCGGGGTTGCGTAGACAAGGGCTTTCAAATGCCCCCATAAATGGAAGTCAAGAGGGTTAAGGTCAGGGGAGCGTGGGAGCCATTGAATTGGTCCGCCTCTACCAATCCATACTAACGAAACTAAAATGAGCTCTAACATGGAAAGTAAGCGTTTCCGGACACATGTCCACATAACATATTTTCTTTGTTTGTGTATGAGGAATGTTTCCTGAAAGTTTGGCCGTACCTTTTTGTAACACCCTGTATATTGCAATTTACACAAAACATCCGCATTAAAAATTGCAGATGTGGGATTTCACGCGAAAGTTCCGCACTTGCTGGTGCGGATATCCGTTACATCCCTAGAAAATAGCAACCTCGACGCTAAATTATTTCTTGATTTAAGGCAAAAAAGGTGTAAGATGGTTTTCATTTGTAGCCAGGAAATGAAGTAAAGTTTCTGCGGTTGTTTGAAGATGTTAATTCAAGCAGTAAATTAATTTTAAGAAAAAAAAATACGTAACCCGAAATTAGAAGTGAAGGACCACAGGAAAGAAACCGTGAAGTCTGTCGAATATTATTATGACGACTGCTAGTGTGTCACGTCGCCATTTTTCTACCATGAGATAAATTAATTAATAGTTTCCAGATATTATTTGGAAAATTACCAATTGTTTAAGAACGGTTCTCAAAGTGCAAAATTAATGATGAAATAGGGCTACGTCGACACACGCCGAAGTTTAAGTACGAGACTTTGCCTATTTTTACGTGAATTGTTTTTGTGGGATTCATTATTATATCTCCTGATTCCTTGATTAATCTTATAGTTGATTAATTGTTATTAAAAGAAACTACTCACCAAGACGTAAACTGTCAAGTATTTCAGTTTTCCTTTAAGTTAGGGTTACCAGACGTCCCCGTTTGCCGGGGACAGTCCCCGTATTTAGCTCTCTGTCCTCGGACAGATTTCGTCCCCGGATTTTTACTGTTGTCCTCAGAATTTTTATTTTAATCAAGCGAGAGATCTTTAAAAGCCCAGATTTGCTATTGCATTCGTTTAAAGCAAGAGATATGAGGCGCCCTTCTTTCCTTGTACGTGCATAGGAATAAAAGAAAATTACAAGGATACTGCGTCTTGGACACAACAGCTTCGTCCTGTGTACAACATGGCTGTCAGTGATCCTCATTTAAAATACAAAATATAAACCATATGTGGCTTTTAAGTTAACCCATCCTTTAATCACATAACTTATGAAAGTTCAACGCGTCATCAGACAAATGCCGAAAGCGTCCCCGGATTTTTGTGAAAAAGTTGTGAAGTGTCCCCAGATTAGGAGAAAAAATTCTGGTAACCCTACTTTAAGTGGCATAAGGACTTTTTTTAGAGCGGAAATTATTTTTGTAAGAAAGGAGACTTTTTCGGCGTATTATTGCAGTGATGTCCTCACGGTTATATCGCCGGATTGCGTTGTAAAAACACGAGATTTCGCACGTGAAGAAGACAGCGGAGGCAGCCGTCGAAGTATGGTGATTTTACAACACAATTCGGCGATAAAGCCGTAAAGACTTCATTATAACTTTATTCGAAATAATAACAAGGAGTTGAAAGGACACATGCTATTTACTCAAAAATAATGTATTGTGGCGATTGACCAAATCGTCCCAAGAGTGATTAATTGAAAGTCAGAGCGGCACGCGTAAGCAGAGGCGTACCAATCGGAAATGGCGCCCTTTCGTAAAATATTTAAATATCTCTAAATAAAACAATAATAAATCTTACCAAAAAAACTTTAACTTTCTGTTTTTAAAAAAATTAACAAACTTGTTTAATAGTATTAAACTTAAAATTGCACCTTCCTTGCATCCTGGAACGCAAACAGATTAATAACATTTTCGAAATCTGTTTCTTCGGTGTCTTCTCGCTCAATACTGAGCAAAGCTATGTCGCATAACCTTTCTTGATCCATTGTAGCCCTACGATACAACAGTATTTAGTTTTAGCTTACTGAAACATCGACCGCAACTTGAGATGGCTATTGCAATCGTAACCATAATAGGAATTGATATGCGCAGATTCTGAAAGACACTCACATCTACGTACTGAACATTAATTCAAGAAGCTCTTCAGACTTTTATGTTAATGTTTTTTTTTTTTTGTGAATATTAGCATTCAAACATTCAGTATTTTTTCATATAACTTTTCTCCGTTTACATCACAGACATAGAAATCTCAAAATTCTTTAGACTTCTTATTTAAATGGTCTAAATCGTCGGTGCTATAACACAGTTTTTAATATTTAGGAGAAATACAAATCTGTCGTCAGTTTCATGCAGACGACTGAACCTTTCGCTCATTTCGCACACAATACGATCCAGCGATCCCTTCATAATTCATTCTTCCTTAGCTGTCAACCCAGCGTTTCTCGCTTTCTATCCAGCCATACGTTTTTTCGCCTATAACATCTTTCAATCACTACACCTTATTCCTGGCAAAGATTGAAACCTTTCTCGAGTGCATCATTAACCAACCTCTCTCCTTCATTAGTAAATTGGCCTAGGAAGGCTTTTATATCCAAGGCAGCATCATGAAAATTCATGCTGGGTTCCTGGAGCCGCTTTTTAACATTGTCAATAGAAGCGAATACATTATTCCAAACCGAGAGTGGTGGTGTAACAGCTAGCGTTCTGGCCTCGCATTCGGGAGGACGGCGGTTCGAATCCCCGTCCGGGCATCCAGATTTGGGTTTTCCATGGTTTCCCAAATCACTCCAGGCAAATGGCGGGATGCTTCCTTCAAAAGGCCATGGCCGAATTCCTTCCCATTCCTTGCCCCCTATCCTTTCCCGTCTGGAAAGACCTCGCTGTTAGAGAGACGTTAAGCAGATAAAAAAAAAAAAAAAATATTCCCATATCCTAACAAAGTCAGAAAATCGTAGGATAACGTGCTATTATTTGGAAGTCTTGCCTCATTTCTTGTTTCAGTAATTTCATTGCCATCGTCTTTCGTGTATTGGAGAACATTCAGCATTACTTCAAGATATTTGCTAACTGGCTTTACTGCTTCACCTTTTGTAATCCATCTTGTTCCAGACTGACTTTACAACCACAAGCGCGGAATTCCTGATTCTTTCCCAGCGCAGAGTGGAACGAGGAAAAAAATACATAAATAGTTTCAGTAGTTCGGAAAAACTTTATAGTATCCTGCTTGGCTGCATGTACATGGACCAAATTAAGTTTACCGCAGTTCATGAATATTGCCAGGTTATTATTTTCGCTTTTATTTCGTGAGCATCAGTTTGGTGCCCAGCCATCACAGTAGCGTTGTCATAACATTTTGAACGACAATCCTATGTATCCATACCGTCTTTCTCTAGCTGCTTAAGGATTTCACTCACGAAGCTTCCAGCGTCCTTTCGACTCATCTGGTTGAAACCAAGAAAAGACTCCCTAACGCGAACTGATTTCCTTTCAAAATTAACTTCTACGTATCTCAATACTTGTGACATCTGCTTAGGATGTGCATGGTCAGGAGTAGAGTCAAACATGAGACTATAGTATTTTCATTTCCCAATGTTTCATTATAAACTTTGGCGAACAGTGGTCGACGATGAAATCATTTTGAACATGAGGTGAAAAGTAATATAGGGTTCTAGGATGATTTTTAACTTGAGTAAGATATTCATGACGGGGTCAAATATGTCCAGAAGCTTTGTTAATCCAAGAAAATTACCAACATTACGGGATATGGATCTACCACATGTTCTCAGTGACACGTAATGCAAGATTGTAAGTGGTAAGAAATTTGATGCAGTAAAGGATTCTCTTTAATACGTTACGCCACTTTTGTTTTTCTGTCTCGATCTGGGTCTGAAGTTCACCGTTAATAATCCCTCTATTTGCTGCAAAACTGCTTCCTATTTGGTGAAACACGCAACATGATTCTTCGTATATTAATGGGCAGTGAGCCATTCAAGTGCCTTCGAGTGAGCAAATTCATCTTCGTGCTCTAATGAAGATAGTTTATCAATTGTGAAAAGATAAGACAACAGATTCAAAAAGCAGAATTTTTAGACAGGGAATAGACTAGCCATGAGCGAGTCACTTCTCCACCCAGTGGCGTAGCTACCGGAGGGCTAGGCGGTGCCGTGCACCGGGGCCTCCAAGCCCTGCCAGCAAACATCACCAAAAAAAAAAAAAAAAAAAAAAAAAAAAAAAAAAAAAAAAAAAACAACTTTGTTCATACAAAGTTTGTTTGTAGGTAGGAAAGGACCTTCAGTATTTGAAAAATATTTTGAATCCATGTTAATTATTTTTGTTTTCAGACTATCTGTCAGAAATGGTTTCCCCGATAATCTTATCAAAGTGTAGAAGTCCATTATCATGCTGTTTTCTTACTTCTGGTATGACATTAATTCGGTTTCTACATCGTCTACCATATCACCCCCACCAAGTTTTTCTCCTACTAAATTACTAAAGTTTTCATTAAATTCTTCAGTTGTCTTAGAACTGGTAGCCTCACTGCTCTTAATCTCGGCACTCACAGAATTTTCTGAAGTTATTTCCTCCTCGTCTTGTGCTAATTTAGTGTTGGATACCTTGGATTTATTTGTACGTGTTGATGTAGGTAATTCCTTAGAACATGTCGAACTTCCAATAGCGGACTTCTCGAAGTACTTACTGGGTTTTAATGCTACTTCCTCCAGCAATTTTCGTTTTATTCCGTCCCTCATCCCCAAAACAATTATTTCATATTGTGATGCTATTATTGCGAAGTGAGTGAGGGTTTCTAATCAACCGAGAATAAACAAACAAATAATTATAGGTTGTTTTTCAAATAAAAGAAAGGGGGTTATGTTGTCTCCTACTCTCCACGACAGTAAACTGCATAAAGCTTGGGTTAGGGCTGTATGTATTTTTTTCGCAATTGCCCAGGATTCTTAGCAATTTTTTTTTCTATCTCCAATAGTTTATCCGACCCACTAGGATTCCACATCAGGTTTCAAAGGTTTCCTAATCCAAGTTCATAATTCTGTTACCAGACTCATTAAAGATTCCAAAATTTCAGCCTAATACAGTATTGGGTGAAAATTGAGTTGGTAGATTTGCCTCAAAGTTAGTTTCTTAGTTACCTAGATTGACTTGTTTATAACTATGTATTTACTAATAAAAGCGTCTTAAAAATACTAAACAACCGCACTCAAAGGTAGTGTTGCCCAAAATCGGTCTTGGTCTTGCAGTCTTGGTCTTGGTCTTGCATTTTTGCAAGACCAAGACCGCCTAATTTTAGCAAGACTAAGACCAAGACTGACTGTGCAAGATTTAAGCAAGAACAAGACCAAGCCTGCGAGACTCTTGCAGTTAGGACTTTTTTTTTATACTTTCTATACAAAATAAGTTTTTGGGTGCTTAGAATGGACACGAATACAATATGCTGATCTGTTCTGTGTGGTTTTAAAACACAAAGTGGTTAAATATGTCGTCACCCATTTAATAAATATTGTAGACACTTTTAATACACTTCAAACGTGAAAAATTTTTCTATTAGTATTCGAATAATATAAAAAGCGTGCAATAAGATTTATGTACTGTTTAGGAGCCCGAATATAATAATATATGAGAGAACTGTTTAAATAAATAAATTGATATATTGACTGTTGCATCACAACATATTTTTGCAAATATTCATTTACATGTAAAGAATATATAGTATTTGCACAATTTTAACTCGAGGAGTAAACTCCAGAGTCAGTGGACCGGACAGGCTTAATTTAAATTATATACTTATCCTATATAATACAAGAAATTGACACATAGAAAACAAACGAAACTTAAAGAAAGTACTAGTACATAGAATTTTTAAGAAGAAAATAGGCAGAAAATATGTAGGAAGACGTAAAGTACTGATATAATATAAATGACTATCAGTGCGTTTTCGTTGAAGAAGGAATTGACGGTCTGAATAAGTAAATAAAAAATAATACATTAAATATAGTAAGTATGACACTTAATTGAAGTATCGAAATAATAAAAACGAAAAATAAACTATATAGAATATGCGTAATCAAATTATATGTAGTATGTTACCGAGAAGATGTTTATTTTCTTAATATTTCAAAAGTTACAGTTTCAAAAGTTAAAGTTACAAACTAATTTAAAATCTAGCTTTTAATAATAATTAATAAGGTTATCTACCTTATTAATAGGGAACATGCAATATTTTTATTTTTGATTTCATTTTAAGTAACTTCATGCAGAATAAACCACAAATAAATTAAAAAAATTAAAACGGTAATATGTCTCGCAAAACGGCGGTCTGAAACTGACAGTTTAAATTTGCGCGCCAAAACTGACTTCCAGAGCCGAAGACGTCACTCCTGTCAAGTCCTTTCTGACATTTATTAATTTGGTTGGTCTTTACCATGGCTATGTTAATTCAAGCTCAAAATGTACCTATTCTGTTGCGTTGTTCTAATATCTAAAGTAACGTTTAATAAATAGCGACAGGCTAATAGGTAATTGCAAGACTTGTGAGACTCTTGCTGCAAGACCAAGACCAAGACTGGGAGTGCAATACCAAGACCAAGACCAGGTGTATTGATGCAAGACCAAGACCAAGACTGGCCAAGTCTCGTCTTGTTCTTGCATTTGGGCAACACTACTCAAAGGCTCTGAACGCACTCCTGCACAGGTACCTGCATCGGTCGGTATGCCATATAAAATGTGTTTTACTGTACCTTATAACTATGTTTAGGGTTTAGCGTGTTATGTACTTACGTTATTAATTATTACGGTATTCAAATGAATTTCACTGTAAATAAACACAGTTCGACTCGAGATCATGTCAGTTACGAATGTTTATATCGCGTATATTACCTACTGTGGAAAATACAATGTCAGTAAATTAATGTATGTTGGTACTTACCGTAAAAATATCAAATATTTTTGTTCAGACCGTAATTTAACTTATTATCTTATTATATCGAGTATCTTGACGATCGCTCGCGACAAATGCAATGCAAATAAAATGCACAACCGTGCCATGCCAATCATATCAGCAATTAGCCAATGGAGAAACTATGGCTTGTCATATCCCTATGTAGTGACCCGCCCTATGAGTCACCAATAAAGGAGAGAGAGAATGTGGGCAAGGGTTGCAGGAATAACTCTAGTAGACCCTCATTTAATCTGCCACTCGGGTTAGAAATTTTTCACCATCATAGGAGAGCTCTAAAAATAAGTAGTCACAATATAGCATATATCAGAACATTTATTAGCCTCAATGGCACACAATTAAAATGCAGAGGTATGATTGCTTCCCCATGCAGCCGAGTCTCGGCCAGCAACAGCGAGCTAAAGCTACAATATCTCCCAATACAGCAATGACCATCCCCGAGAATTAGGCAGTCGGCCCCACCTGACTATTGGAGTCCCGTCGTCACTCTGGCAGCGTGTCCGGCGATCCTGGCAGGCTGGGGCGACGTGCTGGCTGCGTCCCGCAGTGGCGTCGGTCCCGGGTGCTGTCTGCCTCTAGCCCAGCGTAGACGACGCACAGTGGTCTGAAATCCCGAAAAGCTGGCCAAAAGTAAAAAAAAAAAAAGTTACTATTTACTAGTTCCATAGAGCGGTATTTCTTTGATGTAAATCACGTGTCGGTTTCGCTTTGTGACTCATGCAGAAGGGCATAGACTCGTTTGAAAGTGCAGACGCGACGTGGCGAGAACATCTGGCGAGTTGTAGCTCATACCGAAAGTAAGCGATTAGTTGGAAAGTAACCGGCGAAAATTCACAATTCTTTTAAATGTAATAAGTGATTGTGTACAGAACGACGTGGTGATGCGAACATTTGAATTCGCAAAATGGATTCACCCCCACAATGTAAGAAAAATAATAATCTACATTAAACAAATTATTTAACTTTACAGTTGAAAAAGTTTGTGTGTTCTGTCGTGTTCGGTCGTATCTCTTATGCCACCTTATAGCCTATATTGTATTTGATATTTATTTTAAAAAATTGGCTGCTACTAGCTGCTATTCTGTTAATACGTAATATAATTTTTTGTGTTAACATGCATAACGACAAAATTGTTGATCAGGTAAATAATTTAAGGTTTGAATACGGCCTTGACTTTTGGTCGTATTTCGGTAATACTTTCAGGTTCCAGTGTATTTGAGGACTGATTTATCAGAATGAACTTTTGTCTTTGGCAGAAGTATGAAATTGCCACAGGTCGACCACTTTCAACCCCAATTTCTCCCACACTCCCATAGCTACCGACATCTAACAACCATAGTGCACTACATGAGATACGATTCTACTACCAAACACAAACACCAATGCTCTATGCTATGTAGTTGTGGCAGAAAAGTGACATATGCGCAGACAGTCGAAATATGAAAATATCCTTGGTCGGCCACTTACAACCACCATATCTACCACAGTACCACAGTTTCTGAAAATCGGCCGCTGTTGTGATCGAAAGGTGACTCTGTGCTACTACTACACACAAACGCCAGTTATCTGTGATCTATATTTTTCGCTGAAAAGTGATACACCATGACACTTTTGTCTTTGGCAGAAGTATGAAATTGCCACAAGTCGACCACTTTCAACCCCAATTTCTCCCACACTCCCATAGCTACCGACAGCTAACAACCATAGTGCACTACATGAGATACGATTCTACTACCAAACACAAATACCAATGCTCTATGCTATGTAGTTGTGACAGAAAAGTGACATATGCGGAGACAGTCGAAATACGAAAATTTCCTTGGTCGGCCACTTACAACCACCATATCTACCACAGTACCACATTTTCTGAAATTCGGCCGCTGTTGTGATCGAAAGGTGACTCTGTGCTACTACTACACACAAACGCCAGTTATCTGTGATCTGTAGTTTTCGCTGAAAAGTGATACACCATGACACTTTTGTCTTTGGCAGAATTATGAAATTGCCACACGTCTACCACTTTCAATCCCAATTTCTCCCACACTCCCATAGCTACCGACATCTAACAACCATAGTGCACTACATGAGATACGGTTCTACTACCAAACACAAACACCAATGCTCTATGCTACGTAGTTGTGACAAAAAAGTGACATATGCGGAGACAGTCGAAATACGAAAATATCGTTGGTCGGCCACTTACAACCACCATATCTACCACAGTACCACAGTTTCTGAAATTCGGCTGCTGTTGTGATCGAAAGGTGACTCTGTGCTACTACTACACACAAACGCCAGTTATCTGTGATGTGTAGTTTTCGCTGAAAAGTGATACACCATGACACTTTTGTCTTTGGCAGAATTATGAAATTGCCACACGTCGACCACTTTCAACCCCAATTTCTCCCACACTCCCATAGCTACCGACATCTAACAACCATAGTGCACTACATGAGATACGGTTCTACTACCAAACACAAACACCAATGCTCTATGCTATGTAGTTGTGACAGAAAAGTGACATATGCGGAGACAGTCGAAATACGAAAATATCCTTGGTCGGCCACTTACAACCACCATATCTACCACAGTACCACAGTTTCTGAAATTCGGCCGCTGTTGTGATCGAAAGGTGACTCTGTGCTACTACTACACACAAACGCCAGTTATCTGTGATCTATAGTTTTCGCTGAAAAGTGATACACCATGACACTTTTGTCTTTGGCAGAAGTATGAACTTGCCACACGTCGACCACTTTCAACCCCCATATCTCCCACACCCCCATAGCTACCGACATCTAACAACCATAGTGCACGACAGGAAATACGATTCTACTACAACACACAAACACCAAAGGTCTATGTTATGTAGTTGTGGCAGGAAAGAGAAGTACACGGAGTTAGGAATTTTTGGTCGAAATATGAAAACGCCCTGCACTGACCAACTTTAATCATTATATCTCCCACATCCCCACAGCTATCGGCATTCGGCCAACGTTGTGCACGACAGGAAACTCCATGCAACTTCCACCCACAAACATCAGTGATCTGTGCTAGGTAGTGGTGGCTGAAAAGTCAAATATTCGAAGAAACACGTCTATTTTTATATATATATAAGATTACAGTATTTTTTAAATACATTTTTAATGGATTTTAAATGTTTCAGAATGTACATCTACTACATGTATAGAGATTTCTAGAAAAGAAATTATTTTACTACTAAAAGGAAAACTAAACAATGATGTTGCAGACATTGTTGCAACAATTGAAATTCATAAATCTGATGAAACAAAAGTAACTATTTAGGAACGTTAACTTTACTAGTGCCATAGAGCGGTATTTCTTTGATGTAAATCACGTGTCGGTTTCGCTTTGTGACTCATGCAGAAGGGCATAGACTCGTTTAAAAGTGCGCAAGAATCGTGCAATAAATGTATAAAAAGGTTTCGGGAAGATTTCTCCCGAAAATGCAGCCACCAAAAAACGATGGAGGATGTATTTTTGCGACTTTTGGTTTCCTCAAACCCCTTTATGACGAGCCTCAGGAAATTGCCACAAAAAAAGTTGAGATCGCTGTCAATAGAGGCATTAGAGCTACTCAATCCGCCAGATATCGCAACACATTGCTCTGAAGTAACTGATTCTGTGACGGATGAATCAACGACAGATTGTTGTGATTCCGATAGCGAATAAAATATACATTGTTTCTTATTAAGCAATCGAATTTTTGTACAAATAAAAAATGTTTTATAAGTAAAATTGCATATTTTTTTTCTTTTTTCTTCAACAATACAATTTTAGACATTTTTAATAAAATATTTTTTTAAAATATGAAATATAGATTTACGCCCTCATAAGTCCCGTTTCATAATAATTTTTTTTTTTTTTTTTTTGAAAAAGATACTATTTTTCTGTTTGTAAAAATGTCCACCACAATGGCTTTGCCACTTTTATATTATAAGAGCTAATTTTAATCAGTATTAACAAAAGTCGTGATATATTCAATGTCGTATGACATATTGTTTTAATTTTTTTCACTATCACCGATTTCATATACTTATAGGATATTTTATGCATTCAACATAATTTTTTGTACTAGCATCCGCCATTTTGTTTTTTTTCAACAATTAATGTCCAGATTTTTTATAACAGATATTAAATCACCCAATATTTATACTATTTTTTAGATAATCTGCCATTTTAAATATTTTCTGCCATTTTGGAACCGACATTTTGTTTATTTTTTATTTATTTTTTTATAATTGACGTAGATATTCGTTATCAGCGACCTAGACGGATCATGTATACAAATTTTATGAAGATTGAACAATTATTTCTATTTTGGCCAGCTTTTCGGGATTTCAGACCACTGTGCGACGCCTCCATGAGCACCCCTCTGCAGACGACTTGTCGGGGCGAGTCGGCGGCGAGCAGTCCTCTCTCTAGCTCCGTCCCAGAGCCTAACCTAAGGTCTTACCCCCATCCCCACCATCGATCTCTCCGTCAAGTGGGGACAATTTTCCACCAAATTGTAAATCTTTACCAGGCCATCTAGGTGACTTCTTTGAGACGGTCATTGCTCCAACTCTTAGGTCTAAAACAGACGAGGCGTTTTGCGCCGAGCGGCGGTCGAGTCGACGCATGGTCCAATGGAATTAAATGGGACAAAACATGGAGGAAGGAAATATATGGAGACGACGCAAGAGACCTTCACCACGCATTGAAGTGAAGCAGGGCGGAGGAGGAGTGGGGGGGCATGACCGCTTCCATACAGACTCGGGGAATATGTACAAAAACCTCAAGGGGACTCTAGGATCAAGGTGACGCCGCAATCTGGTGATGGATTATTATGTAACTCGATATACATAATAATAAATAAAAAATGAATACAATTTTTTGAAATCCTGCTTAGTTTTCGAGATATTCTGTCCCAAATGTGAAATGGTTGTGGTTGAAATTCAGAAGAAAAAATTGGTCAAAGTCTAATTTGATGATGGATTCTTATTTAAAAAGACGAGATAAATGAAAAATAAAGAATAAAAATTTTCGATATCTCACATAGTTCTAGAGATATACTGTATCAAAAGTGAGGTGTCTTGAGTTGAAATGGAGAAGAAAAATTTCGCAAAAGTCAAATTTAATGATCGATTCTTATGTAACACGACGAGACAAATCGAAAATAAAGAATAAAATTTTTCGATATCTTGCTTAGTTTTCGGGATATACTGGGAAAATCGCAATTGTTTGGAAGCGCAATATCGCCGCTGCCGCCACTGCGCATGCTCGAGTCTGCTTCACCAATTTAACGTCACTTCTCCTCCATATATTTCCTTCCTCCATGGGACAAAACACACGATGCCGCGCGGCGCATGGTTTCCCGCGACTTAAGCGCGGCGCCGCCTCGTCCGTTTTGAACTCGCGGCGTGGACGCGGCGCGGCGACACAGCCAAATGAATAAAATAAATCAGAAATGGATTTTCTTCCCCTTTTTGTATCATTACACTTTAGTGTTCAAATGTAAAACACTTAATATGCCATTACATTAAACACACACAATGAAAATTCGAATTTAATTTTTTACTTTTCTTGAAATTATTTCATGATTTCAAATTATTTTAATAATACACCTTTTTAGATATCCAAATTTAATATTTTCTATTGATCCAGCACCGAAACTTTATCTTACTTTTTAACTTAATCTGTACTTTTGATCGTTTCCAAAGAATGTGACAATCCTATTTTTTATGACTGCGTTCTCATAGTCTAACATCACATGCTTCAAAATTACTGACCAGAATAATATACAGAAGGATGGAAAGGGTAGTAGAAGAGATAGTAGGTGAAGATCGGTTTGGGTTTAGGAAAAATTGCGGTACAAGGGAAGCAATTCTGTCCTTAAGATTAATACTTGAAGGGCGGATCAAGAAAAACAAAATACTTTTATGGCGTTTGTTGATTTAGAAAAAGTTTTTGATAATGTTAGGTGGGACAAGATATCCAAATTTTAAAGAAGTCAGGTCTAAAGTATTGAGATAGAAGAATATTCTGTAAACTATACAAGAATCAAGTGGCTATAATAAAAGTAGAGAATCACGAGAGACATGCATCAGTTAAAAAGGGTGTGAGACAAGGTTGTAGTCTATCCCCGTTAATATTCAACTTGTATGTAGAAGAAGCAAGGAAGAAAGTCAAAGAAAAATTTCCAAGTGGCATAAGTTTTCAGGGAGAAAAAATCAGTATGCTACGATTTGCTGACGACATTGTCTTATTAGCAGAGAACGCTGAGGATATTGAGAAGTTATTGAATGGCATGAACAAAATACTAAAGGAAGATTTTGGACTGAATATAAATCAAAGTAAAACAAAAGTGATGAAATGTAGCAGAAATGATACCAATACTAGCAGATTAAATATAAAAATAGGATCTGATGCAATAGGAGAAGTGAGTGAGTTCTGTTACTTAAGAGGCAAAATTACAAACGATGGCCGAAGCTGGAATGATGTTAAAAGCACAATAGCACTAGCAAAAAGAACCTTCATGAAGAAGAGAAACCTTTCAGTTTCAAATATTGATCTAGGAATTAGAAAGAACTTCTTAAAACTCTATGTGTGGAGCACAGCACTTTACGGTAGCGAAACGTGGACATTGGGAATACCGGAAAGAAAGAAATTTGAAGCATTTGAAATGTGATGCTACAGAAGAATGCTGAAAATTAGGTGGACAGACAAAGTAAGAAATGAACGAGTTTTGGAAATGATGGGTGAGAAAAGAAGTTTATGGAAGAAGCTTACAGGAAGAAGAGACAGGCTGGTAGGTCATATTTTGCGACATGCTGGATTGGTTAATTTGTTAGTGGAGGGAACAGTCGAAGGTAAGAACTGTAGAGGTAGACAGAGATTAGAATATATGAAGCAGATAATTGAGGACGTGGGTTGTAAGGGGTATGTAGAAATGAAGAGGTTAGCACAGGATAGGAAGGGATGGAGGATTGCATCAAACCAGTCTAAAGACTGACGACAGCAAAAAAAAAAAGGGAAAAATGAATTCACAAGCACTGATGTTTTTTCTTGTGTTAAATAAATAAAGAATTCAAATTTAATTACTTCTTTTATTACTTTTCTAATAACTTCCTGATCTGATTTTATACCGGTACTTTTATACATTGAAATTTGTTATCTATTGATCCAACAATGAATTTTATCTAAACTTTGATCTTAATCGCATTATTATCAATAGATTTGAATCTTAAAATACAGTTGGAACGGTTGGTTTAGCTCCAAGAAATGTGACGAGTTGCCATAATATGAACGATATAATAAATAAAATGATTTCTTCTAACTTTAGAGCAATGACCAGTCTTTCTTCTGGATGTATGCTACTTCTCATCACGGTTGTTTCTTTAAGCAGCTCTTGTCTTACAGTGGTAAGCAACTCATTGAAAGAGGACTAAAACATCCTCGTAAAGTTAAAAAAAACTTTTCTTCGTTCCTTTTCAATTAGGGCCACAGGGTATAAAAGAAAATCTTTTTCATTCCATTCTGATAATATTGGATGAATCCAATAGCGCCTATTTTTTCTTCTCCTGTTCCATCTTCGGTACAGCAACCATAGAAGCATTACATTCTCGTCTTCTATATCCATTGTTCCACAAACAACTGAGCTAGCCTATACGCGACAAATAGCGAGTCCGCGTGGCGCCCGCCGCGCGGCCGCCGCGCGGCGGGAAGTCGCTCCGTCTGTTTTAGACCTTACTCATCAGCACTCTACTTTCAGGGCACTGCCTTGGAATTTGTGCAACCTGTCTAGCTCGCTTTTGCTGCCTTTATTTCGACATTGGTATGCGTACCAGCCGTGACGGCTACTACACCTAGAACAAAACCTCTCCAGATTAGGCGCGGGGCGGGGTCTTTTACTATTGGTCCATTCAAGGACATCTGGACAGAGCACGCAATATACCTTCCAATCGTGTACCGATTACTAAAACTTACACGATTCGCTGTTTACTTACTCCCAGTTGCGGGTTCACGACAGATCACCAGTCGCTCGCGAGAATATTTAAATAAGAATTATATTGTTGGTTTATTTTGATTTTTAAGTTTAATAATTTGCCAGTTTTGCGCCTCTCTTTCAGCGGCGCCCAGGGCACGTGCCCCTAGGTACGCCACTGCATGTAAGCAGACGGCTTTCGTCAAAGAACATGTGTTTCAAATAGGGATGTTCATCCAGAAAATACATCGATGTTTTTTTCGATGTGATGCATCGAAACGTTGCATCGATGTTTTATGATGCATCGAATAAAAACATCGATGTTTTCGATGCATCGAATAAAAACATCGATATATATATCGGTTAATAAAGGTTATGAAAGCTTAAAAATGAGACAAAGATTTGGAAACTAGCAAAATGAAGTATTTATTTGAATTATATTTTTAATTAGTCTTTTACAAAGGCAATTACTGGGATTTATAAATTCGAATATAAAGATAGAATAAAAGTAAAACGAGGAACGCTGAAAGAGAGGCAGTGTTGGGATTCTAATCTAACTGGAACTTATAAATCCCAATATTTTCTCTCTAAACTTTGCATAAATAAAATTTTATGAACCCGCTTTCCTTGAATTCTGTTTCGTTGTAAATTTAAAACTTGTGCAGCTTTCGAAAAAAGTCTTTCTGATGTCACTGAGCTGGCTACCAAAGTTAAATATTTATAAGCTATTTTGTATAACTTTTGAAACTGTTGTTTATAATTGGACCATACTTCTAACGGATTTTCATTAAGCCGGCCAACCGAAGTTCTCAAGTAGACAGACAGCTCGTCGGAAACACTTTCTTCGATCTTGTTTGATTTCCAGTTTCTTTGAACTAGTTTGTGATGATCGGTCCAAAGACTGAAATCTTCCAATGTTTTGTCTGAACTATCTGAATGAGATTCTGTTCGCATTTCTTCCAGCTCCCTCTTCATCATATCTTTGATCTTTTGAATAGCATTTTAAGCCATCGGGTCTTCAAAATACAGTTTTTTGAACCGTGGGTCCAACAAGGTCACGATAGCTAAAGACGAAACTTGTTCGATAGCACCCATCCGTTTGTTGATTTCTTTTAGGACGAGCTTATGTACTTCCATCACTAAAGGTTCATCAGTCTCAACTGATTTGAGTTTTGCAGTGCACTAAAGGGATTACTTTACTGCTGGTACAATATTTATCCCCAGATATTTCTTTAGTTGCTGCTTCAAGTGGACGTAGTATGTTAAGAAGAAATGACGCAATATTTAATTCCAAACCAGTCAGCATTGGAGGTGCTGTTTTATAGCAAATCAATATATCACTTACAGCATTTTTAAGCTCCAAAAATCTTTGAATCATATGATATGTGCTATTCCAGCGTGTTGGCAGGCCTTGTATTAACTTTATTTCAGCACTTACTGACTTTCTCAAATCGTCGCTTACCAAACAACTGTGTTTAAAGAAAGTAACAATGGTATTTATTTTTAACAATATATTTTCTAAAGGTATTTTGAGCAACTAAATTAAGTGTGTGAGCGAAACAAGGGATGTGCTTCTTCTTTCCAAATCCTAATTCCACAGCTGTTACCATATTCGGGTCGTTATCAGTAACGACCGCAGAGACTTTGTCCGTGTCAAATCCCCAATCGTTGCAGGCCTTAAGGAGCATGTCTGCTATATATTCGGATAAATGACTTTCATTGAGTTGATAAACTCCTAATGTCATTGATTCTAACGCTGTGTCTAGACCAAAATACGCTGTGACACTCAAAAAGCTGCGCATCTGCACGTCTGGCCATATATCACTTGTTAATTTGAGGTGTTCAACATTTGAAAGTTTTGATTTTATTAATGTTGCCAAGACGTCATACTTGTCATCAAGACACCGTGTCACAGATGCTCTGCTGGGTATTTTATAACGAGGAGCAGTAACTTTAAGCAAATTTTTGAAGTTTAGCCTTGCCCTAAGCAGGGCCGGATTAAGACAGCGCGAGGCCCGTAGCAAATGTGAAGAAGAGGCCCTTGATTTTTCGCCGTCCGGGGGAAAATTGTAGAGCCCCCTAGGAGGCGCGAGGCCCCCCAGAAGGCGCGAGGCCCCTCAGAAGGCGCGAGGCCCGTAGCATTTGCTACCTCCTGCTACGTGGTTAATGCGGTACTGGCCCTAAGGTGTACTTCCGCCCTACACTGTGGGGAAATGTCATGTCAATTGTAATTTTTTGTTGTTTTATCAAAATTAAATTAAAAGGTGACAAAATAAAATGTAGCAATACAATTTCCTGTTTTTCGTTTTGCTTTAAAACCAATCATATAACGTAGGTTTTTTTTTTTTTTTATCCAAGTTACAAAAAAATAAGATTTTGTAGGTGACAAAATACCGTACAGCGATACAAGTTCCTGTTTTTTTGTTTTGCTTTAAAACCAATCATATCGCGTAGTTAAAAGAAAAACATTAATGTGATTTTGTAGGTGACAAAAATAACGTATAGCGATACAATTTTCCAGTTTTTGTTTTGCCTTAAAACTAATCGTGTTGAATATGTATTTGTTTGTTTTTTTTATTCAAGTAAAAAAATATAATTTGATATTTTAGGTGACAAAAATAACGTATATTAATGCAATTTTCTGTTTTTGTTTTGCTTTAAAACTGATTCTATCACGTCGAAGAAACGCATGTGTTCTTTCGATGTATCGAATGAAAAACATCGATGCATCGTTAAACATCGAAAGTAAACGATGCATCGGATTGATTCGATGCATCGAATAGTAAACATCGATGTTTTCGATACATCGATGTATATCGAGCATCCCTAGTTTCAAACGCATTGAGGCGTCGGCCAAAACAACAGTAAGTCAAAGGATATACAATTGCCTTTCGATAGCTGCTAAATTAATAGGTATGCGATGGTTAAAATTATAATAACATTAGTTTCGAATCAACGAATAATCAAATTTTCAGTCGCAACTACAGGAAGTTGTCACAAATACAGAAAATGAAAATATGGGCGCCGGCAGGATTACTTTAAAGGCTCGGTCACACGGGGCGATTTTTGTCGCAATCGCGGCGATCATTCGCCGCGATTAGCAGCAGCTTATTAGCCGGTCACACCGTCACACGGAGTCATTGGTTTGAGCGATTAGGGTGTGGCTAGCAAAGTAATGTATCAACCTTGTTCGTTGGTTATGATATCATACAACTCACGCCTTATAGTTCTGAGACGATTGATTCTTTCGGCTAGTGCTGAGTTGAGTAAACATTGAAGTAGTTGCTCCTCAACTTATGAAAAAGATTCGCTGATAAGAGGTGCGATTCTATGTAAGACCAAACTAGAAATGAACTTGTGTTACATGACAAGTGGTGATAGCCTGAAGTCTGTGGAGTATTTTTTTTTTTTAATTTAATTTAATTGAAATGGAGCACAGGCTCCGGTGGCAATTTCCCTACACACCCATCTTCCCCCTATCCTGCACCCACCTACATTTGCCCTCTACAAATTTTATCTTTAAATTCCTTCAAAGTTTTCGGTAAATTATTCATCATTTCTCTTGGTAACTCATTCCAATCCCTGACACCCTTACCTAAAAAAGAGAATCTTCCCACACTCTTGTGCCTGAAATCGAGTGCCAGCTTGTGGTCATAGTCACCTTTTCTCTTCCATGCACTACTTTTCATTTATTCATAGCTAAATTACTTTCTGCATGCATCCTTAATATTATCAATACAGGTTCATTAAATTCAATAAATAACCTACTCCAAGGATTATTTTTCGCGCATTCTTGTTAATTTGTTTATTGTTATTGGTGTGCAACAGTCCTTCCGATAGACATAAACGAACATAAAAAATCAATCATTTGTCACATTTCCTTCCCCGTTTTCCATGATGACAAAAAAAAAGGAATACAATATAATGGAAAAAAAACGGTTAATGCTACTTCTGACAACAATAGAGAGACTAGTGATTGAACTGTCAGACGAGGCGACAACAGCGCTGTGTAACGGCGACTGGGTCACGTGACCGCCACAATCTCGCGCTACTAATGATGAGAATTGAACAAGTTCAAATCAAATCGCTGCGATTTTTGATAGCTGCTAGTCGGGTCCATGGAGGAATATTTCCTTCCTCCATGGTCGGGTCAATCGCATCGATTACATTGTCACACGAAGCGATTAATCGCTGCTATTCAAGTCGCAGCGATAAAAATCGCCCGTGTGACCAAGCCTTAAGGGAGGTGCATTTGAGTTTTTTTTTTTTTTAAATATACATTATATATAACACTTATTAACTAAGTATACTGAATTTATTGACAAGGTGTTGAACAAATTTGGACAACAACCTAAGCGTCTTAAGTTATTATTCAAACGGTGAATTTAGTAACAAATTTTTTATTTCTTAATCTTTTTCTGTGTATTTTCTTTCATAGCAGGAGGTTGCAAGTGCACCCCTCTCCCGGCGCCCATGAATGAAAATAACGAAACCGTGAATATAAAGCTTTACCGGGGGCGCACATTGAGCTACGTGG
This sequence comes from Vandiemenella viatica, assembly GCA_031002005.1. Classification (NCBI taxonomy): domain Eukaryota; kingdom Metazoa; phylum Arthropoda; class Insecta; order Orthoptera; family Morabidae; genus Vandiemenella; species Vandiemenella viatica. The sequence continues at coordinate 128,443,142 of JARYHS010013631.1, read as the reverse complement.
TAAGGTAGGGGCAGCGCAGAGCAGGGAAACAGAAACTGTGTCGGGCAGTTACCCGCGCATATTGGACCGCAGTTTCGTGCGGCAGTTTACAAAGAATTGTTGTGTTGTGCCAGCGACACAAAAAAAAAAAAGTAACCAAAAACATGTCGCTGCAAAAACTTGATTTTTCATTCCTGAATCAGACTGGGATGCCGTGCTTGGAAAGTTATTATTACTTTATCAGAAGCTGAGTTAGATAAAACTATGGAAAAGTGAGTATATGAAAAGAAGAAACTCTCATTTGGCATTTGTAGTGACAAGAGAATTCTCAAAAGATTTATACATTATTTCCGGATGATTCGAGCAGAGATTCGCAGCATAATCTAGCCTATTATTTTCTCCTATTGGAACTGAAGAAAATCTGGCTGTATTTTCGTGGTTATTTATTTAATTATCTAGCGTTTGATGGTACATGACGTTTATAAGAATGTATTTCTCTTTTATTTCATATTACATTTTTAAGAAAACTACATAATAGAACATAAGAAACACTTGGAACAAAAAAAGCAGTGTTAAACAAATTATTCGGGAAATTGCCTCCCTCTCTCGTTAGTAGTTGAACGTAGGTTGCCTCGAAGAGGGAAGAGACGCAGAAGAGCTCAATTCAGTCGGACGTATGCCACAGTAAGAAAAAAAATGTGTTTCTAGGGGACACTATTGAATGATGTAGTACAAATAATGTAATAATAGCCTATATATCAGTCTTTTTTAAGTTTTATTAAAAATGAATTCAAAAAGAGAAAATAAAAGTGAAAATTGTAAGTGGGTAATTGTATGATAAATAAATGCTGAATTTACTCGCCACTTGTTGGGCTCATTGGTGATCCTTGTCCAAATTTCTTGTTTAAATTTAATTTTTATGTATATAGTATGACGTATTGTGAATCGCAGGGTGGAAACGCACCAGTTTAATCAATTTTTCTTATTCCCTAGTTGAAAATGATTTTAAAGTAAAGCAAGATTACAAATAATGCAAAAACCGGCACGAGTGAGCTGCGTGGCACAGTTTCTGTGTCGTGAACACAACGTGGCGCAGGCCACGTGCGCCGCCGCACTGCGCTGCCCTGCCTCAGGCCGGGCGCACATTGACGCGCAGTTTCTGTGTCTCTATGTTTTGGGGCGGAACAGCGCGTATTGAGACGCAGAGCAGGGCAGCGCAGTACTGCGCTGCACGTGGCCTGCGCCACGTTGTGATCACGACACAGAAACTGTGCCACGCAGCTCACTCGTGCCGGTTTTTGCCGTAACACTTCTTGCGTTATTTATAATCTTGCATTACTTATAATCATTTTCAACTATGGAATAAGAAAAATTGATTAATCTGGTGCGTAACCAACCTGCGATTCACAATATCAGTCATAAAAAATACATAAAAATTAAATTTAAACAAGAGATTTGGACAGCCCAACAAGTGGCGAGTAAATTCAGCATTTATTTATCATACAACTGTCCACTTACAATTTTCACTTTTCTTTTCTTTTTTTGAATTTATTTTTAATAAAACTTCGAAAAAGATTGATATATATAGGCTATTATCACATTATTTGTTTTCTTATTATTTGTACTACATCATTCAATAGTGTCCCCGAGAAACACTTAATTTGTTGACACTGCTTTTTTAGTTTCAAGTGTTTATGTTCTGTTATATAGTTTTCTTAAAAATATAATATGAAATAAAAGAGAGAAACATTCTTAGAAATGTCATGTACCGTCAAACGCTAAATAAATAACCACGAAAATACAGCCAGATTTTCTTCAGTTCTAATAGATATTTGAGCTTTGTCGAGAAAATAACAGGTTACATTATTCCGTGAATATCCGCTCGAGTCATCCGGAAATTATCTTTTGAGAATTCTCTTGTCACTGCAAAAGCCAGATGAGAGTTTCTTCTTTTCATATACTCACTTTTGCATAGTTTTATCTAACTCAGCTTCTATTAAAGTAATAACAATTTTCCAAGCTCGGCATCCCAATCTGATTCAGAAATCAAAAATCGAGTTTTTGCATCGACATGTTTTTGGTTACGCTTTATTGTCGGTTTTTCGCACAACACAATGCTTTGTAAACTGCCGCACGAAACTGCGCTCTAATATGCGCGAGTAACTGCCAGTCTGTGCTGCCCTGTCCTGCTCTGCGTTGCCCCTACTGCGCCACGCAGCTCAATGTGCGCCCCGGCTCAATATGGGCCGTTTCGTTCCAAAAGATAGACACACAGAAACTGTGCTGCCCCGCCTGCGTCAATGTGCGCCCGGTCTTAACTGTGTAGTTCAGATAACGTGTGTGACACATATAAAATACTTATTAGTTAGAAAATCGTACTAAACACGCAACATAACTCAAATTATATAAATGTCTACTCGAAACAGACGTAAATTTTAATGAATACGTAAATCTGGATTTATTTACCTACGAATGAAGAAGGTTGACAAAAACAAACGTTTGTTAACAGTGCAATTTCATCGGAGAGAGAGTGAGTCACGCAGACTGACATGTTTTCGCCGCATTTTGCGGATTGCGGAACCGCTTAATTTTGTGCGGGATCCCGCTTTGCTTGATTGCAATCCCTAACATTTACTCCTGTGCACGAAAATGCTATGTACTTTGGCCTGCGAGAAGGGAGTTAAAGTTACAGAATTCTGAAAAAAGAAACTAGATATAACCAATGTATGTCCGGCCACAAAAGAAGAAGAAAGTGTGAACGAAAATTGTCACACAGAATATACTTCTTCGCGTTAATACTTAACAATAAAAAAAACTTTTATAAGCTTCAATAGACAAGAATTTTCTGACTCTTGTTTAAAGAAATCCACTCACTTATTATGTGAATAATGTACATTCTTTTTATGGACTCCATATCAGTTACCGGCATGCAGAATTCAAGACAAAAGCTGAGTCAGCAGAGTGAATCACCTAAGAACGTGGTTATCTCATTCAATAGTTCCGCAAGTCATTGTTTAACCATCTTTTAGTACGGAGGAATTCAAAAATTAAAAAGTCTCTGCTACTACAGAACTTAGGGATTTAATTGCTTTAAACGTCAAGGACAGATGTGTAACAAACCCCATTGATATAATTAGGTAGTTTTATTAAAAAGGATAAACCGATAAAAAAAATCTATTCGAATAAGCAAAACGGGAGCTCGAAAATTAACTTTGTAATGAACGTTGATACAGCGCTTGTTATTTGGCATACTGTATGACTTCCTGGCTATCAGAAAAGTAACGAAGTTCTACAGATAAAGTTCCAAAAAGTTATTTTTGTATAAAATTGCAAAAAAAAAAAATCTATAGTAAAATTCTGATGATTTAAATCATATATGGGCAAACCCCGTCCGGCCCGCGAGAGATTCAGGAATTTCAAATAACGCTTCAAACTCAAGTCTCCCATTAATTTTCATGTGATTTATCTATCTGTTTTTGTTAATTTGCGTTTTGTATGTTTGATTATCCTATTGTAATTCTAGTAAATAAAAAAAAACGTGTGAATTTTTATCGCCTTTTTATTCTCTACTATCTACTTCTTTCTTACCTACGGCCCGCGACCTGATTAAGTCCGGCCCGCGACCTGGTTAAGTCCCGAATTTACGCCCTCAGCTAAGCAAAGGTTGCCCATACCTAATTTAATTCATTCATTCGAAACAGAAAACAATCAGCTTTCACATGAACAAATTATGTCATGGTCACGGAAAACGGCCTGATATTCCATTTTTAATATACAGTATAATGAGTTGTTCCTTAGGATATCGGAAATTGTTGTTTGCAATTTAATAATAACTAGCCCCAAAGCCCATCGAAAATTACGGGTTTAACGGAGTGTTATGATAATTTATTTCTCTGCAGTTGCTGTACTAAATAGAATTGTTATAAAATAAAGCTCATTGTAATTCATCGTCCCTTGTGCTTTAGCAAAAAGCTTCAGTTGTCAACTTGGTCCAGGTTGCATTTCAGCCTAACCACAATCTCCGCTAATTTAACTGATAGAAAAGCAAAGCTTCAATCACGTGCGAATTAATACATTCTTTGTATCGCATGTCAGTGTCATTATGCATCGCGATATAAACTTGATCCCAAACCTTCACAGGTTCTGCGCCTTTCTTTCTTAATAAGATCGATATTTTAACGGCTGAGACAGCTTACATCGGCTGAAATAATGACCCCAGTGAGAACTAAACAGGCTAAAAATAAATCTTAACAACTTATGCTATGCCACGTAATATTTAATTGTGGTTTAAGCCACATATATCGCGATCAATTTGGAACTTAAATATGGGTTGTAAAAAATACAGCAACCAGTCACACTATGATGTTGTTTATTAAACCATTACCGGTTTCGAGCTATACATGCTCATCTTCAGATGGTTTGTAAATTTTTACATCAACAAATGCAATATACAGGAATGTATGGTTGTCCTACAGTAACAAAAGAAGTTTTTGTAAATGTTTACATCAACAAATGCATGGTTGTCCTACGGTAACAAAAGAAGTATTTGTTTAATGAGCATAAATTAATAAGGTATGATGAAGAAGATTATAGTTTGTTATTACTTACATTTTGCATCTGAATATATCCGAAAACCAAACTAAATCACTATAAATTCACATATTTATAAACAAGCGCTGCACTAGCACTGATGGATGTGGATTTGAGCACACTGTGTTTGCCACCATTTCACACATGACATACAAATACACAGGATATACCTTAGTATATACCTTAGTATATCCTGTGTATTTGTATGTCATGTGTGAAATGGTGGCAAACACAGTGTGCTCAAATCCACATCCATCAGTGCTAGTGCAGCGCATGTTTATAAATATGTGCATTTATAGTGATTTAGTTTGGTTTTCGGATATATTCAGATGCAAAATGTAAGTAATAACAAACTATAATCTTCTTCATCATACCTTATTAATTTATGCTCATTAAACAAATACTTCTTTTGTTACCGTAGGACAACCATGCATTTGTTGATGTAAACATTTACAAAAAACTTCTTTTGTTACTGTAGGACAACCATACATTCCTGTATATTGCATTTGTTGATGTAAAAATTTACAAACCATCTGAAGATGAGCATGTATAGCTCGAAACCGGTAATGGTTTAATAAACAACATCATAGTCTGACTGGTTGCTGTACTTTTTACAACCCATATTTGACATCACAGTCGCGGAAGTTCCACCAATCCATCATGGATAAAATATAATTTGGAACTTCTTTCATTCGAATCATGTAATGATTTTAATTTAAAAAAACCTGATAATTAATATGACAATTTAAACGCAATACATACTTTTCTTTCAGTGTTCTGACAATTCATGTCTTAGCAATTTCTTAACTAAGTAGAATTGTTATAACATAAAATTTAGTGTAATTCCTCGTACTTTGCGCTGTAGCAAAAGGTTTCAGTTTCCATCCGGGTCAGGGGCGTAGCTACTATGGGGTTAGGCGGTGCAGTTCACCGGGGCCCTCACGCTCAGGGGACCCCCAAGCATACCTCAAGGGGCCCCTAAGCGCACCTCTAGGGGCCCTCAAGCGGAGTTTAGAGGCCCCAGGAGCCTTCACGGGGGGCCCCAACCACTGCTCAGGGGCCCCTAAAGAACAATTCAAGGGCCCCCATCCTCAGTTCAGGGAGCCCCTACCAGCACACAAAGCAAAAAAAAAAAGGTCGCCCGTCTGGCCTGAGGGCCCAAAATAAATTTTTTGCACCGGGGCCCTTGTTGACCTAGCTACGCCACTGATACGGGTCCAGGTTGCATTTCATCCTAACCACATACAACGATAAACCTGCCGCCGGGAGAACAATACTTCTATCTCACGTATATTAATACATGAACAGTGGCAATAATGCATCGCCATATAAATTTGATAAAAAATCTTCAAGGGATTTTACACATTTCTTTTTTTTTTTATTTATCCGTGATTCAGACCAATATTAAAACGTTTGAATGACTGACACAGTTGCTGAAATAATAGGCTCAGCAATATTACATAGTGGAAGCAAAGGAAATTAAAATAAATCTTATAAACTTACAATATGCCCATGGGCGCCGGCAGGATTACTTTAAGGGAGGTGCATCTGGCTTTTTTATACATTATATACAACACTTATTACTTATTAACTAAGAATACTGAATTTATCGACAAGGTGTTGAAGAAATTTGGACAACAACCCAGGCGTCTTCAGTTATTATTCAAACAGTGAATTTAATAATAAAATTTTTGTTTCTTAATCTTTTTCCGATTATTTTCTTTCTTAGCAGGGGCCCATGAATATGCCACGTAATATTTGTTTCTAGTGTGGTGTAGGATGCACAGATCGGGATCAGTGTGCAACTATTTCCGTTTAAACGAATTAATAATTTCAATAATAGGACACTTTAAATTATTTTGAAAAAAAAACTAAATTAATCATGCCCTCTGCCGTAACGTCAAATGCCAGTTGTAATTCTGACCCATGCTAAGTAACAATCTAACCAAAACATTCGCTACATTGATGCTCGAAAAGCAAAGTTGTATCTTACATATCTATGGACAAAGTATTTAAGGAATACTTCTATATATCAAAAGAATATTGCGTAAATATAAGCATCGAATGACTGATATGTCGATTTTAATGCAATTCATAGTTTTATTTGTGTTCTGTCAGATAATGTATTCGCGGATGCTTGGAAATGTTATTAAATAACGTCCATTACCAAGAATAATTACGCAAAAGGAGCGTGCATAAACTACTTAGCTCAGTCTAGGGGGGGGGGGGGGTTGGCTGGAAGGCTACGTGGGGGGAGGGGGGTAACCGAGCAAGGCCAAGTAGCTTTCCATACATATCATTTTCCACAGTTAAAATGATATACAGAACACACAACAGCATGTGAAATTCATTTCTTTCACTTAATTATCGCCGTATTTAATTTAAAATAGTCTGAGAAAAGAAAACCGTAAAAAACCTCTTCGGGAATCAAAAGGGAAAAGGCTATGTGCTACATTGGGGGGGGGGGGGGAGAGGCTAAAGGCATAAAGCCACGTCGGGATGCGTGGGGGTGGTTTACAGGAGGCCAAAATGGAGCTACGTGTTTTATGGACGGTCCCAAAGCGTGACAACATTATGCGACGTCATAGATTGACATTATTATTATTATTATTACTCCGCGATTCACTAAAAGTGTGTGGCGAAGGGTGCATTACACCTATTAAAAAGGGTGATAGTTTGGAAGGGATATACGGGATATGGCAGGAGGCGCCCATGGGCTATTGTGAGGAACCATCCCAGCATTCGCCTGGAGTGATCCGGGAAAACACAGATCAGGATGGCCGGAGTGCTTTATCGAAAGCTAGTCCTGTCGGATTTTAAGTTTACTCGGCAGGTAAATCCTTTCTATTCCATTCTCTAATCGCTCGTGGGAAAAATGAGTACAGAAATGAATCGGTTCTGGCCCTGATTTCTCTTATCTTATTTTCGCGATCATTCCGAGATATTAATGTTGCTAGCAGCAATATTTGCTGGCTGTCATTCCGAAATACGTCAGTCGGGAATTTTTCAATTAGCTTCCGTTGAGAGCAACGCCTTCGGTGTTCCAGTTCTTCCCAACCTAACTCCTTCAACATCGCACTTACGCTTTCCCTCCAACTATATATATCTGTCACGAGTCGGGCGGCTCTTCTTTGGACCTTCTCTAACGCCTCCATTAACCCCTTTTGATGGGGACCCCATACAGAATAACAATATTCTAAGTGAGGACGTACTAGTGACTTGTATACAATCGATTTAACTTCCGGAGTGCATTGATTTAAATTACGACCTAGAAATCGGAGCATACCATTCGCTATCCCCATTAAAGTATCGATATGCTCATTCCACGACAAATTATTACGAATTGTTACCCCTAGGTATTTAGCGGAATCTACCGTTCCAAGGACAGACCATTAATTGTATATTAATAGTTAAATGGTGTCACCTTTCTACTTACACGCATGACTTGGCACTTTTTAGCGTTTAACTCCAACTGCCAATCTTTACACCACGCAATTATTTTCATAATATCGCCTTGTAACAAAGCGCAGTCGTCCTGGGTTTTGATTTCACGATAAATAATAGCATCTTCGGCAAATAATCTTTTCATCCCCCCTATTATGTCGCATAAAAAGTTAATGTATATGAGAAACAACAGAGGCCCTATCACGCTTCCGTAGGGTACCCCGGACCTCACTTCGATACGTGATGAACGCTCACCGTCGAGAACTACACACTGCCTTCTGCCCTTCAGAAAGTCTGCAACCCAGTCGCATATTTGTCTAGATATGCCGTAATCACGAAGTTTCCTAAGTAACCTAGTGAGTAACCACAGTGTCGAAAGCTTTTTTAAAATCTAATAGAACTAAATCAACCTGGGATTGCTCATCTATAATTCGGCACAAGTCGTGAATTAGATGTGCAAATTGTGTTTCACAGCATCGGCCTTTTCTGAATCCATGTTGATTTGGGTTTAAAAGCTCACCTCCATCCAAGAACCGCATGACATTTGAATAGATGATATGTTCTAAAATCCTGCAAAAGCGAAGTTAACGAGATCGGCCTATAATTCTAAAGATCATTAACATTTCCATTTTTAAACACTGGACTTTCGATAGCGGTCTTCCATTCGGCTGGTATTTTTCCTTGATCCAAGGAGATGGTATATAATTTCATCAAATACGGTGCAATTTCCTTTGCGTACCTTGAGTAGAATCTTGTAGGAATACCGTCTGGTCCGGGAGCCTTATTGGTTTTTACATTCATAAGCAGTTTAGTTATTCCCTCGACATCAAGAACGAGATCATTCATAATTTTGTCGGTACGATTGTTAAATATCGGAATCTCCTCTGAGTTTTCTATCGTGAAAGCTTTTTTAAATGTATCAGTCAAAATTTCTCATTTTTCTAAGCTTGTTTCTGTTAATTCACCATTTTCCTTAATCAGCAACGGCATAACCTTGCGAGAGCCTCATGCCGTTACAAGTGACGTCATACATGACAGCTTGCTTATTATATTAATAGATATCTTGATATGAACATCTTAGCATGGCAGATCTTTTAATGAAAATAGAAATGAGATGATTTACTCGCACAGGTTAATGCATTAAAATATAAATTAACAGAGTAAAACTCTTACTCCAACCACAGAAGGCATCCTAAGATTCACCACAATCACTCTACAGGACCTAAATCCATTTTACAGAGACCACAAGCTCGCGAAAGCAGTGTTCACATGAATGTCACATATTTCCACAACTACGCCCACTTCCGATTCCTCACACTAGAAACCTTCGTCTATATCCCTCATCTCCACAATCAGTAATAACGCAACATGTTTTACTTTATCATAATATATAGTTCAACAACATACACTCACTCCCAACAACAACAACAAAAAAACTCCTAAATACCTTCTCATCCCACGACATCCAATGCTTTACTCCTGAAACCACACCCTTATATCCGCATGTCACCGTATAAACTTATCCGCTCCGACAACTCAACCCCTATATCTCGCGGAGGCGTATCTATTGGCTACAAACACCATATCCCCATCCAGCAACATATACTGTACTCCTCAATCATCTGTCTTAACACACCATTATCATAGTCTTTCTACAATCCTTCACCGTCACCCTCACCATTATTAACATTCCACTAAACATCATAACCTACATAGACAATCACTACAACTCCTACATTATCATGGCAGACATCAGAATCCGTAGTCACACACAACAAAACTTTAGCAATTCCACAATAACCTAACAGCCATGGGAGGTGGCATCATTGACATCCCATTACCCTTGTCCCGAATCCAACACAACCCCAGATACAGTCATAGCTTCTCCAAATATCTTATCCCACGCCAAACTTCATATTCTCGATCTTCATTGGCAGTGATCACGTCCCCATCGTGTTCTCCATCCAATATAAGGCCCGAAACATTTCGCATTCACCCAATTCCACATCCCACCGGTATATCCAAAATTACCATAACCGAACTGGACCAGTTATAGGAATTTTTTTTCTTTTGCTGTCGTCAGTCTTTCGATCGGTTTGATGCAATCCTCCATCCTTTCCTATCCTGTGCTAACCTCTTCATTTCTATATACCCCTTACAACCCCCGTCTTCAATTATCTGTTTCATATATTCTAATCTCTGTCTTCCTCTACAGTTCTTACCTTCGACTGTTCCCTCCACTAACAAATTAACCAATCCAGCAATGTCTTAAAATCTGACCTACAAGCCTGTCTCTTCTTTCCGTAAGCTTCTTCCACAAACTTCTTTTCTCACCCATCATTTCCAAAACTCGTTCATTTCTTACTTTGTCTGTCCACTTAATTTTCAGCATTCTTATATAGCACCACATTTCAAATGCTTCAATTTTCTTTATTTCCGGTATTCCTTAAAGTCCATGTTTCGCTACCATAATGTGCTGTGCTCCAAACAAGGAGTTTTAAAAAGTTCTTTCTAATATCTAAATCAATATTTGAAACTAATTCTCTTTTTCATGAAGGCTCTTTTTGCTAGTGCTATTCTGCTTTTAACATCATTCCTGCTTCGTCCATCGATTGTAATTTTACTTCCCAAGTAACAGAATTCACTTACTTCTCCTATTGCATCAGATCCTATTTTTATATTTAATCTGCTAGTATTGGTATTATTTCTGCTACATTTCATCACTTTTGTCTTGCTTTGATTTATATTCAGTCCAAATTTTCCTCCAGTATTTTGTTCATGCCATTCAGTAACTTCTCAATATCCTCAGCCCTCTCTGCTAACAAGACAATGTCATCAGCAAATTGTAGCATATTGATGTTTTCTCCCTGAAAACTTATACCACATGGAAATTTTTCTTTTACTTTCTTCATTGCTTCTTCTACATACAAGTTGAATATTAACGGGGATAGACTACAACCTTGTCTCACACCCTTTTTAACTGATGCATGTCTCTCATGATTCTATACTTTTATTATAGCCACTTGATTCTTGTATAGTTTATAGAGAATTCTTCTATCTCGATACTTTAGATCTGACTTCTTTAAAATTTTGAATATCTTGTCCCACCTAACATTATCAAAAGCTATTTCTAAATCAGCAAATGCCATAAAACTATCTTTGTTTTTCTTGATCCGCCCTTCAAGTATTAATCTTAAAGACAGAATTGCTTCCCTTATACCGCGATTTTTCCTAAACCCAAACTGATTTTCACCTACTATCTCTTCTACTACCCTTTCCATCCTTCTGTATATTATTCTGGTCAGTAATTTTGAAGCATGTGATGTTAGACTAATGGTGCGATAATTCTCACATTTGTCGGCTTGTGCTTTCTTCGGAAGTGTGATGATGATATTTTTATTAAAATCAGTTGGAATTTCTCGTTTCATAACTTTTTGATATCTGCTTGAATAGTCTTTCGATTCCTTACTCTCCTAGGGATTTAAGAAGTTCTGCAGGGATCTCATCAATTCGAACTGCCTTATTTGTTTTCAAGTCATTTAGAGCTCTATTAAATTCTGTTTTCTAAACTGGATCTTCTAAGTCATCAATGTCGACATCGCCTTCCTTTTCCATTACACTATTGTTCAAGTCGTCCCCAACATACAGTTTCTCAATGTATTCTTTCCATCGGTTAGCCCTATCTTCTGAGCTGAAAAGAGGTTTCCCATCAGCAGCTTTAATGTTCATACCTCTTTTCTTCATTTCTCCAAAATTCTGTTTGATCTTTCTGTAAGCAACATCTACTTTACCTACGACCATTTCCTTTTCTACTTCTTCACACTTTTCTTGTAGCCATTTTTCTTTTGCTATTTTGCATTTCCTATTTATTTGATTTCTAAATTGCCTGTACTGCTCTCTTCCTGCTTCATCCTGAGCATTTTTATACCTTCTCCTCTGATCAATCAGCTCCAAAAAAATTTTTGTTATCCATGGTTTTCGGGCAGCTTGTTCCCTAAAGCCTAATGTTTCTTTACCAGCTTTCATTATTTCGGCCTTTAATGCATTCCATTCGTCCTCGTTTGAGCTCCCTTCAGAGTTACTTCTTAGACCTAATCCTACCATGTCTGCAAATTTTTCTCTTGTGCTAGATTGTTTCAGTTTATTCACTTCAAGTCTGTTCTGCTTATACTGCTTCTTTATTCGCTTAAATTTCAGCCTGCACTTCATTATTAACAAATTATGGTCAGAGTTTATGTCTGCTCCTGGGTACGCTTTACAGTCTAGAACTTTATTCGTGAATCTCTGTTTGACCATGATATAATCTAGCTGTTATCTGCCTGTATCCCCAGGACGTTTCCAGGTGTATATTCTTCTTGCATGGTTCTTAAACAGTTTGTTTGCCACTACTAGCTTATATCTTTCACAAAATTCTAGCAACCTGCTTCCTCGCTCATTTCTTTCTGCTAGACCAAAACTTCCTACAGTATTCCCCTCTTTTCCTTCTCCCACTATTGCAACCCAATCACCCATGATTATTAGATTTTCCTCCCCCTTCACATATTGGATTAATTCTTCAATTTCAGCGTATATTTTTTCTATTTCTTCGTCATCTTCCTGTGACGTTGGCATATACACTTGTACTAAAGTGGTTGGGACGGGCTTAGTTTCTAACCTCATCAAAATAATCCTGTCACTAAACTGTTCATAATAACTCACCCGTTTCCCTACTTTCTTGTCCATTACAAATCCTACACCAGTGACTCCATTGACAGCTTGTGTGCTAATTATCCTGTGTTCCCCAGACCAGAAATCCTGTGCGTCCTTCCATTTAATCTCACTAATCCCAACAACATCTAACTTAAGTTGTTGTATCTCCCTTCTTAAGTTTTCTAACCTACCTGCCCTATTCAGACTTCTAACATTCCACGCTCCGAATCGTAGAATGTTTCTATCCATTCTGATGACTCCTCCCTAAGCAGTCCCCACCCGGAGACCCGATTGTGGGACTATTTTACTTCCGGAATATTTTACCCAGGAAGAAGCCATCATGATATATGTAATTGAGAGGATTACATGTCCTCGGGATACCCTTTGGGTCTTTAATGCAGTGGTTTCCCGTTGCCTTCTGCATCCCAATGCCGTTGATCGTTTCTGATTAATCTGCCTATAGAGGCCGTTTCCAACCCCAAGGGCAAGAGGGTGCCCTTGAACCGCTCCCCACTCTTCCGCCCTCCTTTCGGAGGTCGTTGGCAAGCAGTGGGAGATTCCTTATACCGGGAATCTTTCAGTCGCCAGAGACTCGTCCGTGCAAACAGGGTGCACCACGTGAAGGAGAGATTGACATTTGGTTGGAAAAGGCTAGTATAGCCCTCTCCCAAACCCTTACACCCCAGTTATAGGATATACATCGACTACCAAATAAACGCAGAAAATCTAACAATTACAGATAACAACAGCCTACAAAAAACCGCCGAATGCCTCCAACGCATCATTACGGACACTACCGACGCTCATATCTCCTGGACTCACATCACACCTCACAAACCAAGACGCACTCTTCAGCTTCTTCATCTCTCACTTCGTCTCTTTCGCTCCTATAAACGCAACTGTGACCATCAGTTCCTAACTCTCCATACCGTCCATAATTATATTTCCACCAGAAAATGACGCACTTGGAGGGACACCTACAACCAGCTAATTCAGAAATACTCGATAAACAGCTCACAATACTAGTCCACTTTCCACCGTTAAATTGATCTACAACCCGCACCCACCTACTCCCTTCTGTACAATAATCTTGTCCCAGGCAACACTCAAGAAGCTAACTTCTTCGCCAGCCTACTCGAATCCATCCATACCGTACCTGAAGGCCCCAAATTCGACAATACAGATTCCCTTATAATCGAACAGCGTAAAGGCCTTTCAGTACGTTCTCTCGTATCTGATTTCAAATACACCCGAACCGTCAGCCGTACTGGACATAGCAACCCAATCACAACTAGTGACATCCTATCCTTCCTCATCACCAAGAAAAATACCACTCCCGGCCCTGATTAAGTCACATACCAACACATCAAAGAGGCACCTCATTCCTTCCATCAAATTCTAGCACACCTGTACACAAACATCCTATACTCCGGCATCTACCCCCACAATGGAAATTCTAAAAAATTCTCATGTTCTCCAAAACGAACAAACCAATTCCAATTCATATTGTTCCATCCGTCTAAACTCGCTTTTTAGCAAAACATTTGAAACCATATCATTACTACGAATTCAAAAACATCTATCACAACACTCCCTCCTATTCCCAGCCCAGTGCGGATTCCTCCAAAAGCTGTCCACTCGAGAACAGATCCTCAAATTAGTGCACCTCTAGACTACCCACATCAACAATCACAGATCAGCAATCCATACCATCCTGAACATACAGAATGTTCTAGATCGGGTGTGGCACGCTGACCTCATCTTTAAACTACAAACCTTCACACTATCCATAATCTACATCCGCACAATAGCCTCCATTCTCACTAACCGAAGCTCCTTAGAATCCATAAACAACTTGTTCTCCCCTCATTTTCTGCCCCACTGCAGGTGTTTCACAAGGCTCCGTCTTCCCTCCACTTATGTATACCCTATATGCATGAGATGTACCCATACCCTCACCACCCACATACGAGATCATTAGAGAGTGGAAAGGACTGAGGGCAAAGAACTGGAAGGAATTTTTCCATGGCCTTTCGAAGAAACCATTGTAGTATTCTCCTGGAGTGATTTCGAGAAACGATGGAATATCGATATCTGGATAGCCGTAGGAATCGAACCCGCGTCATCTCGAATGAGAGGTTAGGTGGTGGTTACTGTTAAGATTTCCCTCAATACGAAAGAGGCGAGATCGCAGATTGTAGCCAACGGTGTCTTAAACTGTCACACTTGGCGTTTGTCCGTTATTCCGCTTAACAATGCAGTCGAATGCCCAATTGCGTTAATTACTAACATGTAGGCAGCCATCTCCGTGTGAGCGGTTGAAGCGCGACTCATCCGAAAACAATAGATTTTGTGACTCAGGACAAGTGTGAAGGCGTTTCCGTGCTAATTTCAATATGAGTCATTGGTGGTTTCTGGTAAATGGAAGCCGGCGTAATGGCATGCGTGCAGCCAGTCCAGCAGCTGTCGTCGTACCGCCGATGCAGACATGTCCGACATCGGTCCATCACTGTCGACGAAACTGTTCTGTCAGTTACGGTCATGCGGACAATATGGTGGTAATCCCGCACTGTGAACCCAATGGTCCAGAACTCGGAGTTCGCTGTGTACGTCCTTCTTCACCAATAAAAATAATTCATTAAAAGTTTTGCTACTAAACAACAATCTAGAAGAAGAAAGGGAAGAACAAGCTAAACTACGAAGAAACATGTGGGCATGCTGGAATGATATTACACCTTACAAAGTAATAAACAAAAACCAAATGAAAAACGGAAAGTCTCCCCATCCACATGGAATTTCAACCGAAGTTTTCCAGGAACTAATCAGAAAATTAACCCCTTCCTATGCAGACTCCTTACTGAATGCATGTATCGAGAACTATAGGAAAGCAGTTAGCTGGTAATTCTAAAGAACAACAAGCCTACAAGCTCGGCTGCAATGGAGGAAAACATTCAACAAACTAAGTGACGAAAGTTTGTGGGCATTTGCTGGACGAGGCAGCTGAACTATTCTCAAAATTTTGAAGGAGAAATTTGTAGAGAGGACATATGCCGAGTAAAGGCAAAGGCACACAAAAGAAAGAAATAAATCCAAATCTGAAACTAATTGTCCACGGAACAGTGAAGCAGGAAGTCTGATGGAAGGTATACGACAACGAACTACAACAATTCATTGGAGGACTTCAGTGGGCTTCCGATAAACTGTCCTTTGAGCGACCGCTGAAGGCCGTCTTTGTATTCCAGAGGACCACCTAATGATGGACCTGGGAGTCTCAATGCGCTGCCGGTTCAAGGAGACGCTACCTTTATAAACGAACGCTAGTGGAACCGATGTGCGGTTGTGACAATTGGTGGTTGTAATAATAGTACTCGTAGCGATAACCCAAGCATATTAAAAGTAATATTAATAGTAGTAAAAGTGGTTGTACCCACTCTGTTAACAACAGGAGAAATGACAGCAATAAAGTAGCCGGATATTGGAACTCAAATAATTATCTTATATTCATTGAAAATAATAAATACATAACACAGAAGTACGTATGTACGTAAAATAATTGAAATGATAGCCTAAATTAGATTCTAGTTGCTGGGATATGTTTTATATGGGAAATAAATAAATATAATAAGAAGTTGCACAACCGTTCGAAAACTACACTTAATTCTTTAGTCTTTTGGAGGAATATTACTCTATACTATAATATTTCTTCTAACTTATTGCATTAATGTCAGTCCACAAAATTATCGGATGATCTTTGTGCTTATGAGCCGCGAGCCCACTAAAATACACTGAAGAGCCAAAGAAACTGGTATAGGCATGCCTATGCAAACACAGAAATATGTGAACACTCAGAGTACGACGCTACGGTCGGCAACGCCTATATAAGACAACAGCTGTCTGTCGCAGACGTTAGATCGGTTACTGCTGCTACAATGGCAGGTTATCACGGTTTAAGTGAGTTTGAACGGTGGTATTGGGGCACGAGAAATGGGACCAACGACGATTGAAGAGAATCGTTCAAAGTGACAGAAGAACAACCCTTCCGCAAATTTCTGCGGATTTCAATGCTGGGCCATCAATAAGTTTCAGCGTGCGAACCATTCTACGAAACATCATCGATATGGGCTTTCGCAGCCGAAGGCCCACTCGTGTACCCTTGCTGAGTGCACGACCCAAGCTTTACACCTCGCCTGGGCCCGTCAACACCGATATTGGACTGTTTATGATTGGAAACATGTTGCCTGGTCTGACGAGTCTCGTTTCCAATTGTATTGAGCGGATGGACGTGTATGGGTATGGAGATAACCTCATTAATTCATGGACCCCGCATAGTCAGCAGGGGACTGTTTAAGCTGGTGGAGGCTATGTAATGGCGGGGGCCGTGTGCAGTTGGAGTGACATGGGACCCCTGATACGTCTAGATACGACTCTGACAGGTGACACGTATGTACGCATCCTGGCTGATCACCTGCATCCATTCATGTCCATTGTGCATTCCGACGGACTTGGGCACTTCCAGCAGGATATTGCGACACCTCACACAGTCCAGAATTTCTACAAAGTGGCTTGAGGAACACTTCTGAGTTCAATCACCTTTATTGGCCACCAAACTCCACAGACATGAACATTATTGAGCATAGCTGGGATGCCTTGCAACGTGTCGTTCAGAAGAGATCTTCACCCCGTCGTACTCTTATGGATTTATGGACAGCCCTGCAGGATGCTTGGCGTCAATTCCCTCCAGCACTACTTCAGACATTAGTCGAGTCCATGCCACGTCGTGTTGCGGCACTTCTGCGTGCTCGGTGGGCCCTAACAAGATATTAGGAATGTGTACCAGTTTCTTTGGCTCTTCACTGTGATATGCGACGGGGAAAAAGGTAACCAACAATGAAAACCAACAAGTAAATGCAATTTAATGCAGAGCACGAATATCACATACACGTTACGTTTAGAATCTATCATTGTATTAGTTTATCTGTGCACTAGCACATTAGGCAGCTATTTATAAGTCTGGAAAAGGATATACCCGAGCTGGCACCCAAACCCCACTCGTAGAACTCACACGAAACTATCAACCTCCCTGCCGCCATCCCCGCCGCGGAATTATACCATCTGAAGAATTACCCGCCATTACAGAGGGGATAGTGAAGTGAGGCGCGCTTCACCGCCCATAAAGAGTACCTGCAGGGAGCGACGGAGACACAGCGTCCACCAAAACCTAGCGGTGTAGCTAAAGCCTCTCTGTTTGTCCCCACGAGAGCCCGGCCCCACCGATGCCTCCACACGGGAACATCGCGGTAGTCGTAACGACCGAACGCCTCAGGGAGCGCGTTCCCCCGTGTCCAACCGACAGCGCAGAGCGTCATTGATGAGTACAGATTCCGCACACTTCTCCAAGCTTCTCAATAAACCATCGTAGCTCATGATGACGTGACAGCAGTTCGAAGGCCACCACAGCACTCAAAAGGTGTTGCTACCGTACTCGTGTCAGATATGTACTACTAATGCCCTCTTATATATAGGATCTATGACAGCAAAGAGGATTACTACCACCTTCAATGTCGCACGTTGGCTTACCGGTACCGTCCGTCTCCCCTCAGCTGGGTCACGTCACCTGCCTACAAGCAAGGTATTATTGCCGGGGGGCAGCAGAAGAGGGAACGAGTCCGCTCCCCATCTCCACGCCATCGGTCTCAATGCGGGGGCTGTTGGCATTGTACGCATGCCGACTGCACCGGGCATAAAATAGGTGACTGGTTTGCACCCAGTCTTCCATCGATTTCCGGCACTGTCTGCTCTGAAAACAACAGGATCACTGTTCACCTGAACTACATAATGGAGGCATTCAGAACCCGCACCTAGGACCTCGGGATTGTAGTCGGAGCAGTGTACATCTCGGTGGCCGGGGGCACCACATCCCTGGCAGCATGTTCATGACGTATGCTGCAATTGCTCATGTTCCCGAAGGCAAGGGACGTACTGTTCCCATGAATTCCTCCTGCTTTACCACAGCAGTTTGAAACTCGATACTTTGTACCACCATGATAGCGTCAGCGTAATGTTTTCCTCAAGTGGGGTATTCCGTCCAGGTATTGAACTCCCACTCGCCTGATCTGCAGATCCAATATACATTGGATCCACGGAAAGCATGTGCGGATGATTCGAGGCCTCGGTAGTGCCACTTCCTGCTGTGGTGCCCTCTGTCGGTCGAAACGTCGTAGTTATAACTGGCATGTTGCTATAGGGTGGCAGTAACGTCTTTGTTTAGCCACGTCAGCCTCTCTCACCCCCTCACAGAGTTGATGGAGCTAAAGTCGATGATAGATCGTAAATTTTACTCGTCGGCTAGTTCTAGTGGTATGTCGTTGTCGCCTTGTTTCTTTTGACGTCGGGAAGTTCTGCCGTGGTATAGCATTCGGTATTAGGATCATTGTCGTTTAAAAGAAAAGCCCTTTTCACCCGGTCAGGCACATACAGGGTTGTTTTTATTCAGAATAGTTAAAGTCCTGTCATGGCGACCAAACACGCGGTGTGGCCAGTATATGGAGGTTGGGAGGCTTTATGAAATGAATCATCCCGCAGTTACACATGTGTGCACGTTTCAAGGTAGTTGACTACAAATGTGGAACTTTGACCATGTCATATAAATGGTGTTGGACATAGCTTGTTAATTTACTGACGCAGTCCGCCAACGAAGTCGGACGTATCTTCCAGATATTCCTTTGTCTCATCACACAACCACTAGGAAGACAGATTGGTTCTCCCTACACTAGTTCGGAAGATTAGTAGGGCTTGCAACCAGGAAATTCCGGGATGACACATGATAGATGCCTTGAGTTAAAGGTGAAATATCTCTATCATGCCGTTTGAACACCGGTACCAAACGGTGGTGCGCGATCTTAGCGTGCGGGTAGGGTCCCCGGATTTAGAAACAGCTGATATTAGAGCCGGCAGCCTCGGTCTGTGGTGATGGGCGAAGGTGATCCAAATGGCAAAATACAGCATGCTACGAAAGCCTCGGTGACGTTCTCTGTAGTGATGCGTTTTAAAGACCAACCTCTGGCCAGCGGGAAAATCGATTAATAGCTGTCAGACAACAGCGGTAGTTCCCCGAAGCTAGAAGTGTTCTGGTTATATTCAGATGGACATGTTTAAACAGGGCAGATGGATTTGTGAAGTTTTCCACTGGAGCATTTGTGTGGCGTGTAACTTAAGTGCGCGGACACTACTGACAGACTTGAATCCACGCGTGGCAGTCTTTCGCCATGTTAGGCTACACGTTACGTTCTGATACCAAACGAATGGTAGTTCTGTTGCCGGGATGGTTCAGTCCATGAAGAGATGAAAGTTAGTTTTAGATAATACATTGTGATGAAAGGCCTGGATTTGCTTGTTGAGGTGTCGACGAAAAGGACGGTGGTATTTCTAGATACGGGGACTTGCTCCAAGCGAAGTGATAAATTGCCGTTGAAGAGAGAACGCAGAACGCCATCGTTCTTTCAAGAATCAGCCTGTGCGATTAAATTCAAATCTCTAATTTAGTTTCCGTCGATATGGGACTATGCGTCTGTGACCACGTAGGAAGAACCTTCTATGAGTACTACACTAGTGATGAACTATGCAATGAACGACAAATGGTTCAACTAGACAGGCGTAAGTTTGTTGCGGCGTTGCTGAAATGCATATGTAAGAAGCATATGGTCGGTGTAGATGGTTTCTGATGAGCTTCCAAGATATACCGGTAATGTTTGACAGCATTCGTACAGTACATTCCGAGTAATTCGTGATATTACGCTGACCACTCCCTTGCTTCAGCGAAATCTTATTAAGGAAGAAACTTAGGTGTTGCCACGTCCCATTTACGAGCTCTTGAAGACTGGCCCATATGGCTGCGATAGAAGCATCAGTAAACAACCCCAATGGTGATTTGGAAACTGGGTGGACTTTAAGCCTCGATCGGGCTAGGCTGGCTTTACAGGGTTTAAATGAATTTTGCAGGTCCGGCATCCAGAATATGGGTTCGCAGTGACGTAGGCTAGATACTGCCTAGTGGAAAGACGCCTGGTATTATGCTGCCGAAGGTAGGAAATGGCGGTATAAATTCATTATTTCCTAGAAACTCTGATGCTGGGGCCTATCCTTGGACGATGGAAGTTTTGCTGGGCGCTGATTCGATCTGAACGCTATGGTAGCGGTCGGGGGCGGTAGATCAGACTTGTGTCCCAAGATAGTAACGCTTGGAGAGGCTAAAACACAAGGAACCCGTATGACGACAATCTTTGGAAGAGGGAACGCAGGTGGCGTTCGTGTTCTTCAAGACTCTCAAGAAGACTAGTATGTTATCGATATAAGCGAATGTGAAGTATAAACCAGATTGTACTTCGTCGATGAATCTCTGAAAGGTTTGACCCACGTTCCGCAACCCGAATTGCATGAATGTAAACTAAAATAGTCCGATGGGTGTGATGATTATACTATTTGGAAAGTCGTCTGGGTTCACAGGAATCTGAGTGTACGCCTTGACCAGATTGATGACAGAGAAGATGGTGTATCCGTGTAGTTGGTGGGTAAAATCATCGAGAGGGCTGGTTGGGTATCTGTCTTGGATTGTCTGTGAATTGAAGGTTTAATAGTCTCCACTGGCGCACCAACCATAGTCTTTCTTTGGTATCAGGTGGAATGGTAGATCATGGTTGCTCTGAACGACGCTTTATACCTTCCATGAGCGTTGTTTCAAATTGCTTTTTGGCAGTCTGGAGACCGTCTGGAGCGAGAAGACACGCACGACATAAGATGTGTGGTCCAGGTGTCGTGCGGACGAAATATGCTGTGAAATGTTTTATTTCTCTCGTCGTTCCAGGTGGGAGCGTGAGATTGTGGAAATCTCGCAAAATTTCGATAAAAGCAATGACGGCATAGGGTGATTTCACACTAGCTTCCTCAAAGTTCGCCGGCTGTGCAGGCACAGATGATCCTGTGACTCTGTTGATGATATGCCTGTTGTGAGAATCTGGGAACAAACAATAGTAGTCGAGTAAATCTGATTCTGTAATGGGAATTGCTTCTTCAGCTATGATGAATCTCTAAGTAAGAATTCACCGAAGGCTGAGGATCAGCTTTAGAAACAATTGCCATATGTATGAATGGTGAATAATTAACTGCAATAAGTTCGCATTTCTTACGTTGACGACACACCTTGACACAATGTTCTGGAAACAATATAAATCCAAACCGGTATCGATCAGAAATTTATATTTGCTGTTCATGTCGATAGTAAAGAGGTGGCTTGCATCTGTTGGGCAATTGTTTACAGCTGTCACTAGCTGCCGTTGGAGTTTGACTGATAATTAAAAGATTTTTGGCATTTTCGAGCTTGGTCTTGCAACTGGCGGTGATACCAGCAGAGATCTGAGGTGCCACTGGAGGCTCACTCTTGTTGTAGGAGCGGCGCGACCCGCTACGAGAGCGAGGACGTGAGCGAAAACAGGCTTGCAGTGTTGCCAACTGTTGCGAGAGCTCCCTTATGCGACTTGCAAGCTGATTTACCTACATATTCGGAGGTAGTCTGCCGACAGCGTGGACATGTCATGGAGGAAGGAATATATGGAGACGAAATAACGCTAAATCCGTGAAACCTCATACAAAAAGTGATCTCCTACTGCGCATGCGCGGCGGACATCATAGGAACTCCAAAACAATGGCCCGATTGCACTGTGTAACTGCTGAGAATATATCATTTTCAAATATTCTAAAGTTATCTATAATGCCAAGTTGTGTTTCATATGGTTGCACAAACAGACAAGATAGGAAATAACCTGGAATAACGTTTCATAAGTAAGTCGCATTATATTTATTGTTCTTGCAGTATCTGACAGGTAACTGCAACATTAGGGCCTATCGCTATAAATTTATTCATTGCTCTCAATAGGATCGTATCATTCTCAAATTTTTGTTGGTGTAGTGTAGACAATTAGCATATGTTACTACTTTGCACCTGAAAAGCTAGCCTTATTGTAGACAAGTGATGAAAGTTTAATTTAAGCGGGTCAACTTTACATCGCGACACAGTGAATATGGTATTGTGTATGCTTTACTCAAGTTTCAGTTTACACTGAAAGTGTACGATGTATTTAATTGTGATATTTTGTGCTGTGTGAACTACTAAACGTGATGAAATAAACGTTGTTGCACGAAATGTTGTTCGCGATACATTTCATGTGTTTAGGTGTGTCTACATAGTTTGATTTAGTAGCGACAATATTAATGGAAATGTGAGCAGGTTGAAAAGCAGCCTGTACAAGAAGGGTACAAACAATTTATTTATTATTAGTGTTTAGTAATTTCATAATGACCATGTTAGTGACACAACGTGTATCGCGATGTAAACTACTCCCAACTAAGCTTCTGACTTTTGATGTATGGTAAGAAGATAAATGCACATTTACTAACAGTACAATATCTTCTGAGTAAGGAAGCTATGAGGTCTTTTGAAGGGTTCAATTTTTTTTAATAAAAGTTCATATATGGAAGATGCGAGTTCAAGATAACGACTCAAATCATGTTGCTCTTACCAACCAGCTTAATCTAAAAACAACAACCGCACGAAAAACCAAACTTCAAAGAATATAATATGTATACAAGTATGTTTGCATACCATGGAATAACCTGTAAAATATGTGATCGTCACAGGCACCTGTCAATGATCTCAAATGTCTTAAAAACTAGTGTGGCTTCTGATCTTCGAGTTCTTCTTCCATTAATAATTGACGAACTTGCTGTTCTTTTGATAAAGAGAGACTCCAAATAATTCGCTTTACAAGTGCTTGTACGCGTTATGAGATTTGGTCTGCCAGAAAACTGGCAACTTCGCGGTTACATGGTTTACAGGTTGCTGCGGAAGCCTTGTTGCAGGATGTGATTTTTGCTTCCTGTAAGTTTTTCCATGGTGGTGAAGTTGTTAAATGTTTGCCGCTATTGTGGTGAGATCACTTTTTTACGATCTCAAACACATAAATCCAGTAGGGGTTACCAATTATGATCCGCGAGCCCATGCAAATAATATGCAATGACAGAAGAACGTAACCAACAATTGAATACAATTTAACACATTTAATATAGAGCGTGAATATCACGTACTAGGGATCATGGAGGAAGGAATATATGGAGACGACGCAAGGGACCTTCATCACGTACTGGACTGAAACCGGGTAGAGAGAAGTGGGGTGGGGAGGCCGCATTATGCTTGGCCGTAGAAACAAGGGGAAAAGGCACAAAAACCTCAAGGGAATCATAAGACAACCGTGGCACCGCAATTTGATGATGGATTAGTATGTAACTCGACGAGACAGATAAAAAATGAAGAATAAAATTTTTTGATATCGTGCTTAGTTCTCGAGATATACTTTCTCAAAGGAGTGGAGTTTCTGGTTGAAATTCAGAAGAAACATGTCCCCAAAGTCAAATTTGAGGATAGATTCTTATGTAACACGACGATACAAATCGAAAATAAAGAATAAAATTTTTCGATATCTCGCTTAGTTCGCAAAATATAGTCTTAGTGAGGTTGTTAGGTTTATGAGGGGTTTCAACGATAACCGTGGCGCCGCAATTTGATGACGAATTCTTATGTAACTCGCTGAGACAAACTGAAAGTAGAGAATAAATTTTTTTGATATCTCGCTTAGTTCTCGAGATATTGTACCTTAAAATTGACGTGGCTAGCTAGGTTGAAATGCTGCCTGGACCGGAAGAAAACTTTCGCCATATCCAAATTTGATGAAGAATTCATACGTAACTTAACGAGACAAATCGAAAATAAAGAATAAATTATTTTGATATTTCGCTTACTCGAGATATTGTACCTCAAATGTGAGGAGGTTAGGATGAGATCTGGCCTGGACCAGAAAAAAAAATCACTGAAACCACCATATCTACATTGTGGAAATGCAACATAGATGTTTTATTTTCTTCCTAGTCATTGTTGATAGGTTGAAATACTGCCTGAAACAGAAAAAATACGTCACCAAAATAACAAGGAAGTATACCTATAACTGATTTTTAACATGCTATATCTCGAAAACCAAGCAAGATATCAAAACATTTATTCTTTATTTTCGATTTGTTTCGTTGAGTTCTATAAGAATTCATCATCAGATTGTAGCGTCACGGTAATGATAGATCTGCCGGTTATGATGCAGACTGAATCAAAAGATAATTTCGCTGCACATGCAGATTGTATGTTTTATTTATTTACTAATCCTTGTGGTTAGGTTGAAACGCGGTCTGGACCAGAATAAAAACGTCACCGAAATCTGAAATTTTAAAAATAGCCAAAGTCAAGGTTTAGAACTTTTTAAAAAATTATCACTTCAAAAGACCTCATAGTTTCTGAGCTTACTTAGAAGATATTGTGCTGTTAGTGATTTATATAATTTTGCTAGCAAAATCAGTGCATTCATAAGTCAAGAATAAAAATAATAATAAATATAAATAATAATAAATAAATTGTTTGTTCTCTTCTGGTACACGCCGCATTTCAACCTACCAACATTTCCATTAATATTGCCGTTGCAAAATCAAACTATGTAGACACACCTAAACACATGAAATGCATCGCGAACTACATTTCGGGCAACAACGTTTATTTTATCACGTTTAGTAGCTCGCACAGCACAAATTATCACAATTAATTTCACTGCACACTTTCAGTGTAAACTGAAACTTGAGTAAAGCCTGCAGAATATCATAGTCACTGTGTCGCGATGTAAACTTGACCCGCTTAAATTAAATTTTCAACACTTGTCTACAATAAGGCTAGCTTTTCAGGTGCAAGGTAGTAACATATGCTAATTGTCTACACTACACCAACAAAAATTTGAGAACGATACGATCCTATTGAGAGCAATGAATAAATTTATAGCGATAGGCCCTAATGTTGCAGTTACCTGTCAGATACTGCAAGAACAATAATTATAATGTGATTTACTTATGAAACCTTATTCCAGGTTGGCATCATAGAAAACTTTAGAATATTTGAAAATGTATTATTCTCAGCAGCTGACACAGTGCAAACGGTCCAATGTTTTGGGGTTCCTATGATGTCCGCCGCGCATGCGCAGTAGGAGATCAGTTTTTATATGAGGTTTCACGGATAGCGTTATTTCGTCTCCATATAGTCCTTCCTCCATGCTATGTATGGCCGAAAAATAACGTCGCAGTTACATTCACAATGTGATAAAAAGTAACTGTGACAGAAACTGGACGTGACTGCGTAAGGTTCACGTAATAAAAGGTAAGGCGCAAACTTTGATCAGCGGAGACTCACGATTTCAAAAGAAGGCGAAAGGAAGACGTTATTGTCAGTCACGCCAAATGTGATATCATTAGGTGCTAACACTGTGAATTTTGAATTAAAAGTAGACCAAAATGTTAGTTTTGTATCAACAGTTAGTAGAAGTTTCCTCATTTATAGCAAAAAAATGATGAAAATCCTCAGAAAAAAAAATGCTAACGCCTTCATGGTCCGTTTAAAGTTAATGACAAAACCAGATTAACTGTGAAAGAAATGTAATGAAACATTTTATCAAAAAATGAATAAATTCATAGCTTGTCATTAAATACAGATTTACTGGACTGAAAAGAAATTTGGTGAATAATTATTTTAAGAAATCATGCTATTTCGATTATTCATATTTCTTACAGTATAGTAGTGCTAGTATGATATTAAATGATTGTACCACCAGTCTTACTGTCGTGATATATTCATGAATGTGACAGAAAATAGAGAATGTGGGCATTTTTAACAGTATAAAATTGATGGAACATTTTTATTAAATGCCTTATCATATCTGCGAATTTCCTTCCACTATAGGGATTGTGGTATGACAGGATAAGTTCTGAATCTAATAAGAATTTTTCGTTGTGCTCTAATTCACATTTTCAGAGTATTTCACAGCACTATAGATCCAGCGTAACTTCTCGATTAGGAGGTTGCATCATATAACCAGTACAGTATTAGTTAACTACTAACATGGTTGTAGATATATTATTGTTGTTTTGTAAAGATGTTTATGTTTGGTTATTAATGATAAATGGTAATAATTTTTATATTGTATGCAAACAATGAATCCCTTTCTGCCAATCAGACTTTCTGTATTAATGTATCCTTTGCCATACTTGTCACAAATATTCATCTATTACAATTTCATCTATCTGTCTTTATTTTTTGTACTCATTTCTCTGCATATCTCCCCGCTCCCCTTCCCTGCAGTTTCCATCCTTGCAGTCTAGGATAACTGAGGATACATCCTGTCAAATGGCTTTATTATTTATTTATTTTCAAATAGCTATGGCTAACATATATATACAATTACAATTGATACATCACATTAAAAACAAAAGAGAAAAAACGAAAACAAACAGGGTGTTAATTTCATTGAATCCTTCACAAAAAATATTACAATCTCTCTCTTCTAGCCATTTACCCAGCTTTTCTCTGAAGCTTGCAACAGTTCTGGTCTTTTTTATTTCTTCATGTAATTTGTTATATATTTTTAAACCTTTGTGGAGCACTGTTTTTTGTGCTTTACCACTTCTATTATAAGTCGAATAGCAATGATTTGGCTGCCTTGTCTTATAATTATACACATCATTATTCTTTTGAACTAATCTAGACACAAAGCATGGTAATACTCTACTTTCCAACCTATATACAAAAGTCAGTACATCTCAAATTATTTCCTTTTTAATATGTAAATATCCTAAGTCCTTAAGCATCTTACTGACATTTTCAGATTGTCTTTTATTTAGAACAGCCCTCATTCTATTATTAAAATTATTTTGCAATGTCATAATTTCTTTTTTGCTTGTCATGAGTAATAATGTGAAGCAGTACCTTATGTGAGGCAGCATAATTGTTTTAAACAATAGCTCTTTACCTGGTTTAGAAAACACTTTTCTTAATGTGTATATTAAATTTACCTTTTTTGCTACTTTTTTATTTATACAACCTACATGATCTTGTAGTGATCTAGGCGATCGCTTGCTCAAATACTTCATATTAATTTCGAAGACGGTATCCAGGGCGGGCGAGCATGAAAAAGTTGAGCAATAGAGCTATGATCTGAGAAGTAGCACGCATATCAGCAAGCCAGTTGCCAAGCGCTTGTCATTACTGCAAGCAGGTACTGTGACTTCATACATCAGGTTAGCGAGGAGTATTTCCCTCTCCACATAGTGATGATAGGAAGGGGGAGCATCTATTTAAACCCTGGGAGCTGGGGTCTCTCTACGAAAGTCTTCCATCGTACCACATCGACGCAGAAGGCGCCGGGAGGCGTTGGCGCCGCAGGGGCGGCGGTTGCAGAAAAGTAGATGATGCCTGGCGTCTGCTACTAAGGTGGGCTCTACTGTGATAGCTGGGTGTGAACAGTTAAGGAATCATTTGGTCATATTTATGTGTGCATAATCTTATAGAGGTCTTATCAATATTCCAGTTAGTTTGGGCTGTGAGGCGCCCATAAGTTACCTGCTCGCCCTTGCTTTAGGCCCTGTGTGGAATTATCCGGTGAACGCATAACCATTATGTTATAAAGTCAATTAAACATTGCACATATTCACATATGCCATCATACATTGCTCTTGTAAATAAGGGTGTAAATATGTAACTGCCATTTACAGTAATTTAACCTCCATTCCTATATTAATATTTGAATGTACTGAGCTATAAAACCTGTCAGGTATTCCAGTAGGAACCTATGACGAATATTCATATCAGAACATTAGTAGATCTTCTATGGTCAACCCTTATCCACGGCTCCAGTGGAAGTTACCCTGTCTGCTCTTATCAATAATCTGGTAGGGATATTACAATCTATAAACTTAAGCTTACTGTCTATAACTATGCGAAGATATTTATAATTTTGAACTCAATTAATTCCATTTATCACAACAGAATTTAGTGCCTTTGCCTGTTCTCTAAAATTTTCTTCCCCATCACCATACATGTTGTTTATGCCTCATTCAGACTTAACAAATTGTTATTTAGCCATTCATTAACTAATTTTAACTCACTATTAATTACCTGAATTATTTTTTCTAGATTTTTCCCATAATAATATACAGATATTAGTGTATCATCTGCAAACAAATGAATTTTACAGTTCTTTAGTACTTCTGCCAGATCATTTATATACAAATAAATAATAAGAGACCCAGTTTACTAGTTTGTGGTACTCCATGTTTCACTTCTCTTTCTTCTGATAGAACCTTATTGAATCTAACCCTCTGATACCTCTTTGTTAAATAATTTTATAACCAAGTATAAACCTCCCCAGTGATGTTATACATATTTTTTTATTGTTTTAACAGCAGTTCCCAGCTCACCTAAAGTCTAAAAATACTGCTATTACTCCCTCTCCCTATCTATTGCATCTAACCAATTTTCTACAACCAACTAAATTGCTGTCTCTGTACTATGCTGTTCCCTAAAGCCTGATTGGTATTCAGTTATGAGATTATTTTCCTTTATAAAACTTGGTAAAGTCTCATAAGCTATTGTTTTGATAAGTTTTTCTATCAATGGCAAATTATTTATTGACTCTTTACTCTAGGAACTGGTGTGATAATAGATGTTTTTAATTGCTTTTGGAATATTCTTTGTTTCAATGATTCATTAATTATACTAGTTACTGTACTTCCTACCAAAGGTCATACTCTTTTTAATACCTCACTGCTTACTCCATCAGATCCCATGATATTTCTTTATTTTCAAACTATAACACCAATTTTTTCCTCCATCACTTCATGAAATTTGCTAAGGTGCCATTACATATTCATTTGTTTTGGGGATATTTTCTACTAACTCCTCAATACTTTCAATATAGTAGTCATTTAATCTGTTTGCTATTTCTTTCAAATTAAATACATAATCTTCGCCGAATAATACATATTTTAATGTACTGTCCTTGGTTTTATATAAAGTTTTTAGGCGTTTCCATAATTTTGTAGGTTCATTCATATATATTGTAAATCCCTCCACATAAAACTGTTGTTTACTTTCACTCCATAGCTTAACAAAATTATTCCTATATTTTTAATACTCATTCCATGCCTCATCTCTTTCTACTATTGCTTCTTCAATTTCTTTTAATAAGAGACACT
The DNA here is from genome assembly GCA_031002005.1 of Vandiemenella viatica. Taxonomy (NCBI): domain Eukaryota; kingdom Metazoa; phylum Arthropoda; class Insecta; order Orthoptera; family Morabidae; genus Vandiemenella; species Vandiemenella viatica. Next base: position 128,413,280 of record JARYHS010013631.1, on the reverse strand, counting down.
TTTTATAAGCTATACCCCTTTGAATCCTGACTTTTTTTATTTTCTTTGAAAACCAAGGACATGGTAAATTCCTCACCAATAAGTCTGACTTTCTAGCTTCTTGTATACTCTGGATTATATTCTCTCGTAATTCAATATATTTTTCCCTACATGTATATTATCACATTTGCTGTTATCTATTTTATCTCTAATTATTTTATTAGTTTGTTACAGTCAATCCTACCCTTAAGTAGTAGTACACTGCCACTCGCTTTAATATTATTATTAAACATTCCTGCAATAATGATTAAATTATGAGCTGATATTCTAGGTGTGTCAACAACTGTACACTTCAGATTTAAATTACATGTAATCACAAGATCAATTAATGTTTCACTATTGGGAGAGACCCTAGTCATCTTATTAACAATTTGTTTCATTTCTAGACTTGCTATTTGTGATACTAGCTGTCTGGCTTAAAATTCGTCTTACTTTGACCAATCTATGTTAAAATCCCTCCCCCACCCCCAATAAATACAATCCTTTTGACTGATTTCCTCAATAGGGTATTTGACTACTTCTTGAAAATGGTTTTAAATTGTTTATTGGTACACCTTATTCACCGAGTGAAGAGATTTTTTGACAAAAGTGCATTATTTTACGAAAAATTCAAAGTTAAAATTTAAAGAATTTAAAAGCCCGCCAAAACGCTCATTTGCTGCCTGGCGCGTGCAACGGCAGTCGTGACGTCACCCGTCTGTAAACGCTGTCGCTGGGAAAGGAGTGTTTCCTATTACCCAAGTTTTCAACTATTTTTTATTGTTTGTTGCTGGTTATTTCTTGTTATTAATGAAGGTTCGTTTTGAATATAAAATCGAAAACAATTTGGAAAAGCCTACAGCGGAAAAATATTGAAAGTAGACGCCTTATTTGTCGGCCTAGCTATAGAAACAACCACAGAGTTTTATTCTGTGGAGCTTAAAAATGTAACAACTTCAATTTGATATTGCAACAAAGTCACTTACGATTTTCTGTGAATCTCATTTACACCGCAATTTCGTAGAGTAAATGTAATACGTTGTTTAAGGCGAGAATTATTAGGGTTGGTCCTGAGGTTCGATCCTCGCTTCGGAATATTTTCAGTTGGTTGTCTTTTGTCATTTTCTTTGGATACTAGTAGCTGTTGGTTGCATTGCATAATAAATTTTTCCCAAAAATCAACCAGAAAATCAATTTAATTTTTCTTTTCTTTTTTCTGAAGGCTTCACAAATTTTTTGATAACAAGCGAATTACAACCATTTGAAACAACTAAAGAAGATTTCAAAAAGGAAATTGGACGTAACTTGCACACCGAAAAAAAGTTTTTTTTTAAAATGAAAATGACTTGCATATTAAAAGTAAATATCGCCTAATAGACCCAGTTATGTCAGGAAGGTAACCTACAGTTGTATCGTCACGTAAAAATTCCAACGAAAAGGACACAAAGCGTTCTGGAACTGTTGCAAGATTAGCATGAAATTTCTACATGTGATGTCACTTCTAAAATAAATTCCATTGTTCACGGCCGTGCACCTGTATTTTTTGCATGATATTCTCTCTCTGGTAAGTTTAAAAATAAAAACTTTTGATGTATGGTAGCAATTTGTTTCAAACACTTGCATGACGCTTAGCAACTATTATGAATTTTTCGAACAAAAACATGGTATAGCAAACAAATACCGAAAAAAAACACAAAAAATATTATCCCAACCGAGGTTCTTCGAACGTAGGACGTTCTGAATTCCATTACCACTCTTCAATCACGCAGCTATCCTGAAACTGCTTCTTAATTGCTTCTCTTTATGTTAATAGTGAACACTTCACAGTTTCTTCATGTGAGATGAAGTGAAACGATGTAGGTAAATGAATAAACACACAAATTCAGTTTTATTGACAAAAAATATTATTTATCCATAATCTTTAATCTGCAATTAAGAAAAATGGCCCACAACATCCAGTTGTTCCGAGCGTGGTGAGAGAGCGGTTAACGCTCTGGCCTCGAATCCGGGAGGACGCCGCACAGTGTGATATTTTCTAAATCTAGAGGGACAAAAGTCAGTTTTGACAATTGTCTACGCAGGCAAAATAGTTATTTATATTCAAAGTAGATGAACCATACTACTCGGAACAAAGGTTTATTTTCAACAAATTCACGCCTAACAATAGAAAAAATAGTTTGAACAATGGGCTTCCTGTGATCCACCGAACAAGCGCTTCAGTCGGCCGCGTTAATCCATTGAGTTTGGTCGATGATTACGCTGTATTTCTGCGTGTTAGTAGTGATTTGTGTGTTGCTATTGCTTTTGGCGAGCTTCAAGGTAAATTTACGCATGATTTTTCCGTGATACAATAGCATCATTAAAACAGAACGAGATTATTTTTAATTCAAAAAAAGAATCTACTGAGCCAATTTCATGTTGAGTTTTAGTTCATTATACCACATTATACCAATCTCTTACTATATTTATTTGAAAGAGCTGCTTATTAGCTACAAGAAATACCTTCATTTGTTTGCGCATATTTGCGACACCCATACAACTTTTCTTTATTTTCAGCATGACTGCACAAATTTCACGTACAGAATTTTTCGACGTATGGTTTGCTAACGCAAAACAATCAATCTCTAACTTTCAATTTAAATATAAATGAGTCTCAAATAGAAGCTGTTATATTTTTAAGCTCAGTAGAATAAAAGGTTTTTTTTTTCTATAGCCAGCCCCACAAATAAGGCGTCTATTTTCGTTACTTTTCCGCTGTAGGCTTTTACATAATGTTTTCGATTTTGTATTCAAAATGAAATTTCATTAATAACAAAAAATGATCAGCAACAAACAATAAAATAAGTTGAAAACTTGGATAATAGGAAACGCTCCATTCCTAGCCGCAGCGTTTACAGACGTGTGACGTCACTCAAGCGAACACCAATCCTAGAGCGTTTTTTGTCACGTGCCCAGAGGTAAGAAAAGTATAATTTTTATTTTGCTTTTTTATTAAAAATAATCCACTTTTCTTTTCAAATTTGATAAAATTAGCTTCCTGAAGCATTAATCTATGAGAATGAGTTCAATTTATAATATTTTTTTAATATTGTCAAATAGCCTATTACCATTGAGAACCTATCTATAAGTATCCCTTTGCTACTACTAGGTGATCTATAAACATTACTTTCGTTCAGCATATCCCAATTTGTATTCAGCCACACTTTTTTTATAATATTAACCATAGAAGTTTTAATGTTAAATGAAACAGTCCATAGGAGGTTCGTTTATTAGATCTCTGTACAAATTACATTCATTCAGATGAAAATAATGGTTCCATATGTCTGAAGCATTTTTTTGACTTGGAAGTTTGAATTCATGTAGAAATGAATAATTGTACTAAAAACTAACATAGTCCAAACCAAAAGGTTGGTTGGATCCTCCTGAAGGAGGCATACCAGCCAGTTCCTTTCCTCTGAGACCTATAGTTTAATGTGAAATCCGAACCACAATTATCTTTGTCTAAAACCACTGAAGTGGAAGCAAGTAGTTCTTGCAGTATAATTATCTAAATACTACCCATTCTGTCATGACATTGGTAATTTTGTAAATTTGTGTATGAAGTTGTATAGAATCAGAAATGTGTGTAAAGAATAATATTAAGGGAACTTGAGACTTGCAGCTGTATCACCTATTTGCAGATAGTTTAGAAGTATGACTAACTGTTCCATATTACACCCAAAAACTAAATTCAGCTTGCAAATATCATTGAACTTCAGTTTCAACTTAACTGGAGGGTTAATTAGAAATTGAACATGTAGCCACAATTCTATTTATTTTAATCAGGATATTATTTACAATATAAATTTGTATTTCACTACCCTAACAACAGAAACTGGAGATATTTAAAACATCAGTATTGGCTAGCATTTTATGAAATGATGTATGTATATTTGCTTAAGTTTTATGTATTAAATGTAATGCACATCTTCAATTTTGAGTTCAATGTTGATAACAGTAATGAAAAGGAAAATGTTCACTAACTGCTGACATTGCTGTGAGTCTGTTTTCTGTTAACTCCTGAACTCCTGAATTGGTAACACTGTTTTTAGTTTAAGAACCACAGAATCATTTTCTGTGAAAATTAGATGTGGCAAGAACCATGGAGGAAAGAAATACGTGGAGACGACGCAAGAGACCTTCACCAGGCATTGAAGTGACGCCGGGTAGAGGAGGAGTGGGGGGCTAGGCCCTACCCATACAGACATGGGGTATATGTACAAAAACCTCAAGGGGACTCTAGGATAAACGTAACGCCGCAATCTGGTGATGGATTATTATGTAACTCGATGAGACAAATAAAAAATGAAGAATAAAATGTTTTGATATTCTTCTTAGTTTTCGAGATATTCTGTCTCAAATGTGAGATGTTTTTGGTTGAAATTCAGAAGAAAAAATTAGTCAAAGTCAAATTTGATGATGGATTCTTATTTAAAAAGATGAGAAAAACGAAAAATAAAATTTTTCGATATATCGACTAGTTCTTGAAAGTCTGAAAAGTGAGTCGAAATGCAGAAGAAAACTTTCGCAAAAAATCACATTTGATGATGGATTCTGATGTAACACGACGAAAAGAATTGAAAATAAAGACTAAAATTTTTCGATATCTTGCTTAGTTTTCGGGACATACTGTCACCAAATAGCAACTGTATAGATAGGTAATATGGCCGCCGCGCATGCGCAGTATCAGCCGAGAGTTTAGAAGCTGCGTCACAGAATAAGCGGTAGTTCCTCTCCATATATTTCTTTCCTCCATGGTCTAGCTCAGTGGATGGTATGAAACATCTAGCAGACGTTGCTGGGCTATTGAGATTCTGGGTTCTGGTGAAAAACTGTTGTGGCACAAACTGTGTTCTTTACCGTTCACAGATGGTGACTATCAGCAGTGGCATGGTGCAACGGCAGATTGCCATTGCGTAGTTCGGATCCGCAATGATGTCTGCAACACGTGACAATCCTCGAACTGCTTGTGTTGATCGGCGTACAGCGTTGCTCCTTGCGCTATATGTGAAGGCGTGATGTATAGTTGTGTTAAACAGCTACCAGCTGTCAGGACCCATCAGACGTTGGCGAACTCCAAACACCGGCCAGCAGATTTAAATCGCAAAACCAAAGATTGAATCAATCTCCCTGCTTCAGACTGTCCGTATAAAACCGCGTTCGGCCCCTCTCTCGAACGGTGCCATCCAATTATTCTCCCTTGAAACCAAACTCGGAGGCCAATAGGCAGAATATAGCGTACTTTCAAGTCATACCATCATCTTATTCGCTTTTCCATTTTGAAATGTTTCAACCCGTGAAACGGTCATTTTAAAGCAACAGTCACTAATTTTTCCCCTAACTTCAATTAGAATGGATAAAAAATGTACAAATTTAACAATTTGGGATAGAAAGGTTCTTATCCTTAGTCCAATAATTACATAAAACTACACTTTGCAACATTTAATTTTACACAAAGGATTCTAATAATTACAATGACATCATGGGCACGATAAATAGTATTTCTGATACAAATAAATAAGAAAACACATCGCTCATTTGCTGCAACAGTAATATAACTAAAAAATGTTAATTTTACAGCAGGTCCAATTCAAATGTTTCATGTGTAATAATTATATCCATACACTACAAAATAACTTATCTGCAAGTTTTATTGAAATAATACAAAATAAAATAAGGGGAAATGTAAGGAATCAGTTGTGGTATATATGAAAACGGTCCATCAAAAGATTATAACTCATAACAGCTCGCGTTTATAGTTATGTCATTGTTGCAGCAAATGAGTGACATGAATATAAAATATAACCGGTGTAAGTTCAAGGTGTGGAGAACAGTAATTATATTAGTGATTTTGCTCTCAGTCAATCATAAGCTACGAACAACCGGCGGGAGCATGAGTACTCTCGCAACACGGCACCGGAAGGAGCAGAATATTGCGGAGGCTCTCTAAACTTCGCTAATGTTAGTAGGCACAGGGCGCTTTCTGGGTGGAGCACTCGAATCACAATGGTCGCAATATCACCAAATGTACATTACCAGCGTGATGCGGCTGCTGAGACCGACGTCCTGTATTGTTCAAGCACAGTAGCGCAGTGATACGCGGAAACCGTAGCTTCTCGGCACTTTAACAGCACAGCCCGGATAGACGGTTTAAAAATTTCACACACTAACATTGTGGAGGTCACACACTGCAGGCAGGGTTGCCACGTTCCAGGCGGACCTTGTGGTTAGTGGACAAGTCAGGACCTAACGTTGGTAGCCCCAAAAGTGAGGTCCCGTCGTCCTCCTCGTCGTCACTCTTGTGGACCCCGGCATAGAACATCCGAGACACATGTATTAGCGGCGTGGGTCCTGAGATTATCACCCATTGGCCTGTCATTCAAACCGAAAAATGCCTTCGGCACTCCTAATTGGCGGGAGGAGGTGCTGAAGGAGGAAATCTGCCTACACACGAGATATTCCTTGCTGTCACATCTCTTAAGCATGCTACAATTATGGCGTCCCTAGCCCGACCGATACAAATGTGTCTGAGGGCTACTCAACACAATTTTCACTTCTCCACTGCGCAGCAACCACACGCACTCATTCGTTTCCGCTGTCTCCCACCATATTCTGTCAAACTTCACTGTCAGGAAGTGACGATCAATTGTCTCTGCTTATCTTCCCTTTCATTCAAAACCTCCTGAGCCCTCACAACTCTGAGCATCCCAGGTCTTTCACTGCTAATCCCCCTAGGTTTTGTTATCCGCTTACCTCCCATTTAGCTGGATCACTCATACCTGTGGTCAGTGTTCTGCCTTGGAGTTTCTGCAAATGTAAATAACATGCAGGTATTTCTTATGAATTATTCGTGAGCTACTCTAATTGTCTTGATCACATGTAACACCAAAATATGGAAATATACTTATCCTGAAGAGCTGTTATGGGAGTTTGGCTTTTTTTTTGCTTATGGCTTAACGCCTCGTTTAAGTCGGAAAATGAATGGGGACGGGAAGGAATTCGGCCATGGCCCTTTAAAGGAACCATCCCGGTATTCGGTTGGAGTGATTTGGGGAAGCCATGGAAAATCCAAATCTGGATGGCCGGACGGGAATTCGAACCTATGTCCCCCTGAATTCGAGGCCGGAGCATTACCGCTCATCCACCACGCATTATAACATTATGATAAACTTCTGAAGGTATATTATTTAGCAATGTTCTGATCTTATGAAATAAAACTCGTATATAATTATTATTTGCAGAAAAGCGTTTCCTTTTAAAACTATTTTACCCGTTCTTTTGCTTTGAGAGATTTCAAAAACTTTGTAAGGGAATTAAGTGATATAGCAAATACCAAAGGATAGAGAATTTACGATGCATCTGAAGCTGCAAAAAAAAAAAAAAATTTTAAAAAAAAAAAGGAAAGATTATTATGTATAATTCATCTTGCATAATTATTTGGGAAGTATTAAATTAACACAAGAACAATTCCGGTAAAAATATAGGATTTGTCAGGGCAACTGTAGTTTCCTTTTTTGTATAAAATGCTCTCGGCTAATTACCCGAGAGCATTTTATAAATTCTCAACGCCGAGAGAAACTTCATTCTTTAGCAATTTTTCTCTCCACCTGAGAAACATTCGAATTGAGCAAATTCCTCAGATTCCCAATTAACACAGAAACCGTAGGCTGAAGATATTTATCCACTCCAAGAAGTTTTAACAATTTTTTTTAAGTAATGCAAATTAAAAAGCTTACACTCAGTAGTCTGAAAGAATTCTAAACGTGATTTTTCGCTGTTCTGTTTGATTGTGACATTGATTTCCTATGTGTTGCCATCTGATGGCAGGTACCTACACTATCCTAGACGTGACCGAGTCACAGCTAGCCTCTTTTGTAAACCAGACATGACTGTTCGTTGTTACATTTCACGACCCTAGTGATTCATTACAAGTTGTCATCTGATGGAAGATAGTGGCACTGTTGTTTCGACATGACCAAGTCACAGTTAAAAATCACTGTGACATTCAAGTCACTGTCACTTGTCTATTAGCACAGTCAATCTGATGCACCCGATTGAAGGGGTACTCCGCGGAACCACATGCACGTCACGTGGTCCTAACCACCCCTTAGCTGGTGGACGCCATAGCAGCCGTGTTACGTCGTGGTTATAACAGACAGGGTGCTATCTGGTGGCCGGAACATCATAGTTTTGCCACATACTCAATATAAATCATTTGATACAAATTGCAAATTTCAAGGAAATTCTCCTCTTTTTCATGACCAAAACATGAATGTATTGTATTGATGTTTTTTTTTTCGTTAGTTAGAACTTACAAATCATACACTCTGTATCATTCCCACTTGTTATTAAGGGCCATTTCTTTCCTCACATACAATTCTCTCCAACATTTGGACTATTATTTATATCAAACTAAGAGACGCAATTTTCAACCCTATTTGTCGTCTCTCCTGTATGAACTGGTACTACTATCACTCTTTTTTTAGTTCTGTGGTAGCCAGGAAGACTTCAGACTCAATTCAAATAATATTTCAAGGTAAGGTTCAATATCATATTCCGTTATCTTTAATATATATGTAGTAATATTATCTATATCGGCTCCTATGTGCCTTTATTATCTTTCTTAGTTCTTTCGTAATTTCTCGGGGATTTATTCCAAATTTTTCAGTTTGTTCATTTCTAATTATTTGGAGACGCTCCTTTGATTTACTTCCTCCAAACACAGCACGATATTCCCTAACGATCTTATTGAACCAGTTACTCAGTATCTGCCATTTTCATAACATCAGTAATTTTTTCACCATCCTTATATACAATTTGTTTGAATACTTTCCCCTCCTTTCAGATTTCTAATGTAGCAATAGAATTTTCTAGATGGGTCGTTCAATGGTCCCTCAGCAATAATAATATTCATCACTAACCAATCTTGAGGTTCTCTCTTTGTTGTCATTAATTGCTTGTTTAGTTGTTTCAAGAATTCCATACTGCCTTGTTGTTTCTTAACTATGTGGCGTTCTTTTCTTACTAATCTCTTTAACCTCCTCAACTCCCTATTGTAGTTCTATTCATTTTCTGCTTTGGACTAAATATTTCTACATCCTTTTTTATTATTTCCTTGAACTCTTCCCACTTCGCCTCCACTCTACTTAAGCTCTTCTTTTATTTGCTGAAACTTCCCGTGAAATGTTTCTTCAGTTTTGAAATTTGTGCCTTTTTATAGTTGTACCTATTTCCATCTATTATTCTGGCCACTGGCTTACTGAATCCCCTAATATACATCAGAACTGTATTATTATTACTTAATACTACATTACTTGAGACGTCATGTTTTCGTCTGGCTTTATTAGAAAGGTATCCAACATATTTGGTCCAGTAGTGTTCTGATCTACCACTTGTGTAAAACCCTTCTCCCTTACTGAGCTAAATGCAGATCTCTATTCCCTTGTGTTATTAATCTTATATTCTTGTAAGCTGACACCTAATGAATTTAAATCTCCTCCAATAAAAACCATTCCACGCTCACTTCTGAACTGCGAATATGAATTCAGTTTCTCCCCAAGAGCTCCCCCATCACTCATTCTCCCATAGTGATAAGAAGCCATCACACTGATTATTTTTGTGTTTATCGCCCCTGATGTATATCACTAGTAACTCATGGTCATGATCTATGAACGTCAGTAAGCTGTAGTAGTTTTTACTAATTGATATCAGTACCGCTCCACCAAACGCTCCTCTATCTCTGTGGTACACTCTATAACCATCGCGGAAAACCTCATTGTCTAATATTCCTTTTTTAACGAACACTCTATCCCTATAATAATTCATGGTTCCCTTATCTCTTTTAAGTTTCCAAATTCCGTCACTTTGTACGTTATAGTTCCACAGTTCACCAGTAACATTCTTATTATTGACTTTGTGATATTTTTATCATTTCCCTTCCCAGTTGTGCCCCCATATGTTATTGCTTCAACAGCTTCATCTATTTATGTAGTATTAGATATTTTTCCTATATCCCCTCACGAGCAACTCATAAACAGTGGTCTCCCTTACAGTTTTAGCTAATAAGTCAAAAAGTATCCCTTCTATCTAGGTGTAGGCAATACTTAGTGAAAACCCACATCCAATGGTGTCCACGGGCACAACTATTGGCCGTGCTGTCACTATCGCTATTCTATCATCTTTAGTTAAGTTTCTAAAAAGGAATCATATATCCTCCATTACCTGCCCTAATGTTTAACTAGGCTTGAAAAAATTGTAACCTGCTAGCCTGTGCCTAACTAGTCCTGTAGAAGAGCGCAACACCTCTCCCATGGCTACTAACTAGCAGCATTTTTCTTCATAATTTTCCTTCAACGCCTTTATACCTAAATGCTTAGTGCACTTTATCTATTCTCAGATCTATATGAGGCTCTTCCCCATCTTACTCTGGTAACAGGTAAACCTATTTCTTCCCACAACTTGTGAAGAATATAGCACCTTCTTTCTGCTTACTTTATTACTCCCATGACCTGTTGCCAGCTCCCAATCAACCTTTCCAACCATCCGCGAACCGCTCCATATTTTCTTTCCGCCTCTGTAGACTGATCCTGAAGGGCCCTGATCATTTGCCCATCTCCCTGATCTTTTCGTCCTGCTACTCTCTGTCTCTCTCTCTCTCTCTCTGAATTCCTTCTCTGCTATGCACGACGGACGCTCTTAAATGCTGGCTGGGTGAAATACAATCCGGAATTTTCTGGGTGGGTACTGCTATCCACTATACCCATAGCAGCCACCAGCACTGCTACTATGCTCAGTGCAAGCATTGGCTTAAGTTTCTATACACGAAATAAAATTTCGTAAGTTCATTACGAACGCCTACAATTTAAGCTATTATTACTGGTTGCTGAATCTTCAAAACTCTGCATTCGGTTAATCAGGTTGCCACTGCGCTGAAAAAAATTACAGGGATACAGCATGTGTTTACCATCACAATGTTTCCACTGTTTCGCTAAATAGGATCAAAGATTGGTACTTTATCCAAGAAGTAAGTGTTGGAAAAGACTGACTCTGGTCAAGTTTGGGGTAGAGGTAAATCTATGTAAAATGTAATCGCTGTACAATTGTGTGAAATCTGTAACTTCGGCGTTTGATTTCAAGTGCCAAAGCCTGCGTCTTTCCTGAATGATAACAGAAATACTCTTTGATTAGTAGTGTCACCTTCTTGCAGTGGGCCGAACTAAGTAGTGAAAAATAGTTTCATCGACATCAAAGAAGTCAAAAAATTATAGAATCATCGATCACGTTCCAGATGTAGTTCGTAAGAAATTTAATCTAGTCTTTGGAAAGAATGGCTTGCGAAACAGTGTTTGGATAAAGAGTTTGAAGTTTGTACTTACCGCAATACTCAGGTTCATCGTGAGGCTCCGGCCGTGTCATGCATTTCTATGTCAAGTTACACAAAGTTTCATGTTCATGAAGGGCAACAAGGTGAGGACCGTTTAAGTTCCAAAAGAAAAAAAATTACTGACAGTGATAACATAAACAAAAGGTTGAAGCAAGACGACGAAAGAACTATGAATGACACTACAACAAATAACCAGAAGAGAGCAAACTTTTCGGCTCTCAATAATCCTAACGGTGTGAATAAAACTTCTTTAGTAACAACAAAGCCTGGTGCTGCTAAGAAATTGGTGATAAAAAATTTCAAAGGTAAGTGGTCTGTCTTATTAAGGGTGTAACAATTCTGTGGATAAAAGGAAAGTGTCTCAGTGATTCAGGTTTTTACTTCTCTGTCAATTTTAGAGCAGCTGACGTTCACACTAACTATGTAACAGCAAGTATTTATTTTTTGTTGTTACATGCTAAATTCAACCATATTTTTGTAACTATCACCTCTATAGATACTGCAGCATTAGTCTTTCCATGCTCTGTGTCATAGAAATTACTTTTTTAAAGTGTTTCTTCTGACAAGCCTACTTTTTATATTCCTTAGGCCTATAATGCTGAGAACTTGCTGAAATCATGTAGGACAATGGTTGTGTTTAATCTGTAGGGTTTACTGGAGATTGCGATCCCGCTAAAACATCATTCACTAATGATGTCATATTTCTGTTGAAGTCAGTCACAAGACATATTATTTTCAAGCAGTAATTCTGTTGCAATACAGCCTGGACCATTATTTTCAAGTAGAAATTAGGTTGTAACACACCCTGGACCAGCTTGACACCATTAAATGTACTTCAGAAAGTATTCCTACCAGTGTTTTGCGTTTGACTACTGCAGTATTATGACTGCAATTTCTTGTGGAAGTGCGATCTCTGGTAATCCCAATCAGTAACTATTTAAAAACAGTTGGCTTTAAAATTAAAACTCAAGTGGCTGCAAAATATTTTTAAATCAGAAAGACAAAAATTACACTGCATATAGTGAAATAAAATTTATTGAGATCACATAATTCTTTTTTCGTAATATACAAATCACAATACAGTTAAAAATACTTACCAGCTGCTAAATTACTGATGTCAGCAAATGCCACCAGCAAAAGCAGTTTAAAAATACATGCTAATATCTTAACTCTGATCCGGTCATCCAGAATGTTATTTATTGTTCTCACCAAGGCTATACTGATTTCAATTAACATGGAACATGGTGCTATGAAAACAGTATGTATAACATTGAAAGTAAATACTAAAATCCTGCCTGGTGATGTATCACATAATGTTTCTCATTCTCCGGGTCTACTGGAGATCACTATTCCACTACAATAACATGCAGTAATATCATTGGAATACTGCTGTATTCAGTCGCAAGACGTATTATTTTCAAGTAGTAATTCTGTTGTAATACAGCCTGGACCAGCATGAAACCGTTAAATGTACTTAGGAAAGAATTTATATTGGAGTCTTGCATTTGACCACTGCAGTATTATGATGCCAACTCCTCGCGGAATCGCGATCTCCAGTAATCCCCATTCTCCTAGGGCTGCATTCAGCCTAAAATAAGACCTCCACTGAACTAACAGCTTGAAATCGATTGTCTTTGCAGTACAGTTGAAGGAGATTCTATGATAAACGTGGCACCACAATTTGATTATGGTTTCTTATGTAACTTGACAAGACAAATTGAAAGGAAAGAATAAATTTTTTGATATCCCACATAGTTCTTGAGATATTACATCTCAAAACTGACGTGGTTAGGTTGAAAATGGCCTGGACCAGAAAAAAATTTCGCCATATCTAAATTTGATGATGAATTTGTATGTAAATTGGTGAGACAAATCGAAAATAAAGAATAAATGTTTTTGATATCTCACTTAGTTCTCAAAATATTGTATCTCAAAAGTGAGTAGGTTAGAGTGCGATCCAGCCTGGATCAGAAGAAAAAAAAAATCACCAAAATCACTATATCTACACAGTGGAAATGCACTATAGGCGTTACATTTTATTTCTAGTGGTTGTTGTTAGATTGAAATACAGCCTGGACCAGAAGAAACATCAACAAAAGCACAAGGAACTGTACCTATAACTGATTTTTGACATGCTATATCTCTAAAACCAAGTGATATATCTAAGAAAAAATTATTCTTTATTTTCAATTTGTTTCGTCGAGTTCTACAAGAATTCATTATCAGATTATGGTGCCACAGTATTGATAGAACCTCCCAGTTGAAAATGCTTACATGTTATTGAATTAATGATGACTGCTATATTGAGCTATTGTAAAAAAAGGAAGTTAAAAATAAATATCGGAGTCCTAAAATTCTGTTGTATTACATTATAAAATTACTTCAATCCACGGGAAGTAATGACATTAATTATATGGCATTCATGGAAGTAGCTTAAATTATTAATAAAACTAAATTCCCTGTGCCTTATGCTGTTACAGAGAGGATCATTTGTCATTATGGTTTGGGCTGAATTTCAAACTAATCACACTCTCCACTATATCCCTAAGCCTGTAATTACCATAGCACTAAAGATTTGTCCTAGTTATGTATCCTCCTCATTACTGACAACATTTCTTGCTCACACAAATGTTTGAGTTATTTCATTTTGTACTTTACTATGGCAAGTCATTGGATTCCTCTCCACCCTTAATTTATTTTGTTGATTATAAATTTAAGGACTTATGCCTTCATAGAAACTCTTTAATATTTTGTGTAAACTTGTGAAATGTTTTTACATTTAACCACTGTATCTTATTATGAAATGGGACATCACTTTATAGGTTTATGTAATAACTGGTCTATCCATTTTACTAAAAATAAAAATTGAGCATTTGAATACTATTGTTTGCAGATGAGATGTTGGTAAAACAATTTTTTCTTACAAATATATGCAGTATTAAATATTTCAGTTAAAATTTCTTAGTTGTTTGCTACCAGCTATCTGTAATCAATCACTGTGTAAACTTTTGTTTATTTTGAAACTTATTGTAACATTTAGTCATGTAATTGAGGATATAGGATCACTTTTAAGTGTTTTCATTATTGATAATAGTGTAGTGATGATGGGGGATTTGGGGAATAGTATTGTTAGAAATTTAAGCTAATAAAGACTAACCTTAGTAGAGTGATCAATGATGAGCATCATACCAGAGGGAATTCATGCAATTTGTGAGTAACCATGACCAACCACCAATAAATACAGTTGTGAGACGTCAACATAGATGTGGAGGCACTGCTTGGCAAAGGCATGAGGATCCATCATAGTGGTTGTGCCTGTGGACACCACTGATAAGATTTTTACCAGGCATTGCCTACACTTAAATAGAAGTGTGAACCTTCAGAGTTAGGGAGCACATTTCAAATTATGATTGATTTGGAACTGTGACTCTTTGAAGTGAAAGACTGCAGATGAGGGGATATAAACAGATGACCAAAGAAAATACAGGTACATGATAGGACAAATCGTAAACACCAAAGAAATAGTTGAAGCTGCTAAAGTGATAAAAAAAAAAATAAAAGTCACAAGTAGTAGGGTGAAGAATAATGTTGAGAATATTACAAAGCTTGTTATCAGGCCACCGCTATTGAACTGTAGGAGTATAATTAACAGAGTAATAGAGTTTGGTTGATAGAATTGCTAGGTAATGAGAGTTTTATGGTAGTTGTAGTGTGAACCATGGAAATAGAAGAATTAGTGAAAAGGTTTTCATTCCAGTTAGCAAAGACTACTACATTTTATGGTCATAGTCTTGAATTACTGGGGTAGATTTTTTGGGCGATACAAAAAAGATAAAAAACACTCTTGGCTGTTTACTCTATGGAGGAATGAATAATGAAAAAATTTGAAGTAATTAAATCCGTATTCTGAAGTGAGAGTAGAAAGGTCTTTATTATTATTAATGGAGACTTAAATTTACCAGTTGTGGATCGGAAAGGAAATAATTGACAGGATGGAACAGAAATTTCCGAATAGATCCAGAGGGTCTATATATATATAGACCCTCTGGATCTATTCGCAAATTTGATATAAAAATGTGAGGTGCCATTGTGTATAATGCTACTGCAAATATGTTAAATATGAAGATACATGCCTTAAGATAGTATTCAGATTAAAGCCTATTACTTTTATACCAGTGGCAGATAAGTTGATGGAAAGATTGATATGTAACCACATCAAGAATGTCTGTGGAGAAAGTAACTTGTTTGTAAAACTACAACATGGATCGGATATTTATGTGAATCTCAGTTCGTGGGCTAAGCACCAGCTTTTTCAGATGAAATGGACAAACAACACAGGTCAGATTGATAGTATATAGGGCTTGAAATCCAGCAAAGCAAGTGATTGATTTACAAAAAGTTTTTTTTCAAGGCTCATTATGATTGATTATTAGGATGTAAATGTCTTATATACAAATATGGGGTAATATCAAGATGGGGATACTGTCGTGGCCTCGCGTAGTAAACACATAGATCACGTAGTGTATGTGACATATTCAGTCTGCATGTTCCTACACTGTAACAGCTATAGATACGATCTGAAAATTGGATATCTGCAATATCGTGCATTATGGTTATGTTTCACTTTGGTCCAGGCTGCATTACGACCAAAACGCTGATTCTCTTTTAGGAATACTTGCCATATTTGCTTATTTACCAACTACTAGAATATAGGGTTTCTAAAACTTTTTTTTTTTGTGACAAGTTATTTATCTTCCTTCAAACCAAATCAAAATCAATAAATGATGTGTCATTTTAAAGATTAATGTCTCCGCTTTGGTAACATAATAAAATAAGAAAGGAATTTTTGTGGATTTGGCTCTTAAAGGTGAAACGATCATCATTTCCTAAAATGTGTTTTTTTTGCTTTAGTTACTTATCTCCCTTCATACCTACCTGAAATTGATAAATGACGTATCATTTTAAGGATTAAGGGTCTTTAGTAGCAAGAACAAAATAGGAGGCATTTAAAGATCAGCGAAGGATTGCAGACCACCATTACAAGCAAGTGGAGTATACAAGATTCCCTGCAATTGTCGAAAGTTGTATATTGGCAAGACTTCCCGAGCGGTTACTGTAAGACTAAAAGAACGTTGTCGTTACACAAGACTTGGTCAAACAACAAAATCACTTGTGGCAGAACATCAGATAGAAGAAGATCATAAAATTCAATGGGAGAAGACAGAAATAATAGCACAACTGAAAGGTATCCAAGAACGGAAAATATGGGAATAGACAGAAATTTTCGAACAACACAAAAATTTCAATAAAGACTGTGGCTATGGCTTAAGTGAAATGTGGAAATGTGCACTCGTGTACAATCGCAATACATAATCTCTAATGACAACAACATCTCTGGAACAGCTGACACCTACTGCTGGTAACCAAAACAATCAGCTCAGCGTGAAGATAAATGACAGAGTGGTGTGAAAACCATCACAAGTGATACTTCACTTCTAAACAGTCCTGATGAAGGCCCCAGGTTGGACACTGAAACGTCGGTAGTAATACTTCGATCAAAGCAGTGTGAATCCTGAAAAAGTAAGTGGAATATTTGACTAGGTTTCAGAATCTTTCACTTATTGGATAGGCAGATGTACCAGGAAGTGAAGGAACTGGATTATAAAACCTTGGTCACATTATCACCGGCATCATTGGCTGCAACACCATGATTGTGTCTGGCACTGACACGGCGTTAGCTGGTTCAAGACGTGGTAACGGAAGAAAGTTTCATCATCAGGGCTTGTCTAGCAGGGTGGGAGATGTGGTGGTGCACAATTCCGAATCACCAGATTGTGCACCAAAGTCCTGGGTTGAATCACAAACCTCTCTGCAGTGTGTACGGAGTTAGGACATACGACACACTTGATAGTGATTCGTCCTTTGGATGGAAAGTTCAAATAGTTTTTAAATATAAAAATTGTATTCAACAGCTATAGGATGTCCCACAGTTGAGTATAATTTAATTTTTTGATTAATTCAAAAAATTAAGTTATACTGAACTGCGGGACATCCTATTGCTGTTGAACATTATCTTTATATTTAAAGTTTATTTTTAACTTTTAAGTCACATTGCTACAAAAGAGACGTTTTTTTTAGCTTTTTAAAGACTACAGTGTTAATCACCTATACTTGAGAAATCCGCAACATGAAACTTGCAGAGCTCGGATGGTACTGATGTTACTTTAAGAAAGTGTATTCCATGAAAACCTTTGTAATTGTATATAAGTAGTCTTTTTAGGAGCACATTATGATCATTTGAAAGTTAAAAGGTTATTAATGTGTGTATCCAAAAACCAAAACAATTGTTTATTTATCAACAACATTGGATCAACTGTAGTATATTAATTATTATATTGTATCATTCTGTGTGAAAGTAATTTTAGCACTTTGAATTTTTAAAAGTGCTTAGTATTTCACTGTATTATGCATTTTCAGTGAAGCTTTTGTGCCTGCAAAAAATGACATGCAACCTACTACACCTATGCATTGTTGGCTGCCTATCGTACTTCATGCACATTCCCAACTCTTTTCTGTTGTTACTATCAAAGTAATAAGAATACTAGGACATAGCTATGAAATTATTTCATTTTTACCCAATCTTAATACTTGTAGAAAATTTTAAACAATTCGGATGTCTAGAAGTGGGTGAAAATCGAATTCATAGATTCTGTTACATTCAATCATGTCAAGCTAATTTAAAATATGTAATAAGGCAACAAATATTGAAAAATTAGTGTCATTACACCAAGATTAACTCTCTAATAAATACACTATGAAAAAATATTATTAATTAATCAAACTGTGTGCAATACACCAATATTGTTAATAGAGTAATTTTATAATTCTGCCCTTGTTTTTTCATTGTACACTTCACATGAGAGGGGTACCATTGAACCACTCTTTTAAAAAATGAGTTACAAGCTAAAAATGTTGAAGCACTATGGGTTATACTTTATTTTAAGAATAGGAGGCAGTATGGGTTGTTTTTACAAAAAGAGGGCCAAAAACAAAAAGTTGGTAACCTATGCTCTGCATTGAAAATGCACACTATCACAGTTATCGACACAGCCACATTTATGAACACTGTTGCACCAAAGAAGACAATTGGAAACCACCCCAGTTTATC
Source organism: Vandiemenella viatica (assembly GCA_031002005.1). NCBI lineage: Eukaryota > Metazoa > Arthropoda > Insecta > Orthoptera > Morabidae > Vandiemenella > Vandiemenella viatica. The sequence continues at coordinate 128,394,672 of JARYHS010013631.1, read as the reverse complement.
TTCCGAGATATTGCCATGGAATGGTAAATATCACTGAATGGTAACCGACAACACCTGGGTCTCCCAACTACTGTCACTTACATTTCTGGCTAAGCCCTGCTGCCCATTGTGTCAAATGAAAATTTTTTTGTATTCAATTTTATAGTTAATAGACTTATTTTATACAACATTTTTTTCTTTCCTTTCTTTGCTAGTACATATAGGTTTTTGGGGCTGGAGACACGTGGGCAGGCATACACATTTTAATTCAATAACTTTTTATATAAAACATCAAAAGATGAATGAGTTTATTCGAACAAAATTACATAAATTACTGAAACAGGTTCAGAGCAATACACACCTTTAAATTACATCGGATACAACTTTCTCAAAACTGAATCTGATGAAGGACTTCTCGTGGAACTCCACGCTTCGGAAACGTCAATTGTGAAAGCAGCTTATTAACATTCTAAATTTGTAGATTATTCATTTTGGCAGGAAAATTGTTCTTTAAGTAAAAACAAATATTGAAGAGGATCATGGCGGGGCCCTCTTAAGCTTTGCCCCCCCCCCCCCCCGCGACTGCGGTAGCCTTAAACCGGCCCTGAGAGTAGCCATTGCTAGAGTATGTTGGTGTAGTATGTATCCAACATGATCCATTACAAATACAGGAGATGTATGTGTTGCACAGGAGAGAAACTAAATTTGTTTGTTGAATTTACTGCAGAACACAATCAGTTACTAATATGATAAAGGAGCTGGATTGTGAGTGACTAGAAGGCAGCAGACAGGTGAAGAGAGTTCTGGGTGTGTATAAGGTACATATTTACAGTGAGGGTTGGATGATATTTGTAGAATAATCAGTAATACAGTAGAACTCCAATTATCCGGAACAATTAGTACCGGATCCCATTCGGATAATCAAAAATTTGTATAGTTGGATATTTTCTGAATAAGGGTCTATTTTAATTAATTACTGTATGTACGTTGAAAATTAGAGGAAAAAACTATTTTTAAAGGAAAAGAGCATTTAATTGATTAAATGGAAAGGCAACACTTTTACATGTTAAACGTACTTATAATTGCTGTACTTTAGTACAGTATGTACATACCATACTGCAAATAAGTCATTGCTTGCTGAACATCTTGCTCAATGTAAGCAGATTGACTGCATTCATCCATTTTCGGGCAGCCAAGTCGCGCATCCGCTATAAGTGGGAAGTTGCGTGTGGTCTCACTCGGGCTGATGCTCCATCCACTTCAACGCAGTTTCAAGGCCAGCAAATTCTTGACTAGCTGATGGTCCGGTGTCTGCTTCAACTTCGACATTAAGGTCATATTCTTCCTCGACACTTTCTTCTCACACTTTCAGTAAGTTCATCATCATTTAGAATATCATACCCAGGGTCTACGAATCACACACCACCCCTCTCCTATATCTTCAGCACTAACTTCTGAACATCTAGAAATTTTCAAAAGAATGTTACTGAATTCCTCAGGTGATACGCCACCCCCCATCTTCTCCTGTCTCAATTAAAAAGGTGATTCAGATATTCAGTGATTCGGATATTCGGAGTTTGGATAATTGGAGTTCTACTGTAGTGGTAATAGTACATGGAAGGGAAGCGATGAACACAACCACACCTTTAGGTGTAAGGAAGTAAGAAAACTTTCTATTGTCAGAACTAATATAAATTTCCAAGAGTAATAATGAACAGTTTTTATCTAACACACTCAAAGAATTTAAAATTCAAATTCCGATTGGGTTGAACTAGATGGATAGCAAAATTAACCGAGCGTGGTGGGTGAACGGTTAACGTTCTGGCCTCGCATTCAGGAGGATGCGGGTTCGAATCCCCGTCCGGGCTTCCAGATTTGGATTTTCCATGGTTTCCCCAAATCACTCCAGGCGAATGCCGGGATGCTTCCTTCAAAAAGGCCATGGCCAAATTCCTTCCCGTTCCTTGTCCCCAGTCCCATCCTGCCTCTAATGACCTTGACCGCCGACATGGCGTAAAGTAGTAAGTAAAAAAAGTAAAAAGGGGCAGCAAATCATGATTGAAGTGGTGACCAAATTCATCAGGCAATGTCCTCTTTTTTTCTCTCTCTTTCTCGAGTTTTCCCCAACTCAGAAAATTCCTAGATCTGTCACTGGAAATTACCACTGGGTCATGTGCTCCTTTGCAAATCATTAAAAAAAAACTGTTTATTAATTTTGTGTAACATAGTAGCTGCAATCTTTTGCATTAAGGGTTCCAAAATTTTATGTAAATCAGTGTTGAACATTTATGAGTAAATCTGACATTCAGTTGAAATAATATGATTCCTAAATTTTTGATGCATCTTTACTATGGATGCTACTGATACATATTTCATGTATGTAGAATACATCAGTTGCAGATTTTTAGATGTTACCATATGGTAGATCCCGATGTGTATACATCTTCCTCCTGCCATGGAATCTGAAATATTGTGAAGTGTGTTTTTTTTTTTTTCCTTGGGTTTGTCTGGCCACCCTACCTTTATCTGTTGTAAGAAATGGGTTATTGTTCGCTATCCTATCTTATTCATTGATGGAAAATTGTTATCATTATAATTATAATAAGTATGAAATTAATATGCAGTTTTATCTAGTATACTTACCAGATAATATTCGAGGAATAACATTTTTCCTGAGCTGTACATTTAAGAAGAAAACTCAAAGGCTGGTTGGATGCTCCTTAAGGAGACAAACACAGCCAGTGTGTTGTAGGTAGTATGGCAAGTTCCTTTCTAATGAAACTGCAGTTCAACATTGAACACAAGTCGCCACACAGTTACGATGTTCCTCAACTATGTTAAACAAGCCAAAGGTCTGGTTAGTGCCTGTAAGAAATCTTGTCAGAACTAAAAAAGTAAACGGGGCATATACTTTTAAAGTCTAGCATTCTGAGTTACAAGACTGCTGAGAATAACAAATTCCTACCTATTTATTTCATTGAATAGGCCCTTTTAACACCTCATTTGTATATGACTCTGTAGTTTAATTTAAATGTGATGTGCCGTTTGCTCTGGTGCCAATTTCTCTACACATCCATTTTTCCTCTTTCCTTTTCCCGTTTACTTTTTCGCTGTACTAATTTCAACTTCAGACTCTTTTAGCATTTTTGGTAAGTTATTAATCATCTCTCTTTGTAAGTTATTCCAATGCACAGTAGGTTTTAAATGCACATTTCATTGTAACCTTTTACGACTATTTAGAAACATCTTGTTAAACCATATGCTAAAAACATAAAACTTTGTTGATATGATCTGAGTTTTGATATAGTAATGTTTCATGTAGTCACCATAGGATACTATTCCTATTAAGTAATAACATTTTGAATAATTGTCAAGTAGGAGGTATTACAAATAAATTATGCCGCATTAATAAAATGGATTAGTGAAGTAATGCTGAGCTAGTTATTTTATGTGAATATAAAACGCTGAAATCATCATGAACCAGGTGGCATTTATTTACACTGCAATAGTCTAAACGCTTTTTAAAATCTGAGTTTGAAAGGGCATGACAGTTGTGTACATTATTGGGTGCTGTCATTGGAGCACCAGTTACATTTACAGGAGAGTGAAGCTCTTTAAATTGTGAAGTAAATTTAACAAATTACAGAGCAAAAATGCCAAGTCTAAGCTGGAAAATTCCTTAAGGGCTTAATTTCTTTGCATAATAATAAATAATACCTGCAGTTTACTTGCATGTTTTGTAACATATCACATGATTTTATGTATTGACAGTTCATTAAATAATTTTGTTAGACATATATTCATACATGACAATTCAGTATAATATAATTTATGAAATGTGTAGTTTCTCTAGTAATCATTGATGTGATAACTTGAGTTATGTATTGATTAGATCTTATAAAATGTTGCATTTATTCCCCTAATTTTTCACTGGTGAAAAGATGTAATAATAATAATAATAATAAACTGTTACAGAGAAACCTAAGTTACCAGATAATTATCAGGAACACACTTGGGAAAAGTTAAAGGAAGCTGTTATCGCCATTCAGACTTCGAAATCTATACGATACAGCCTTGAAGAACTGTATCAAGCAGTGGAAAATATGTGCAATCATAAAATGGCTTCTACATTATATGTTAATCTTACAGGTATTTTATACCTTCATGTGTAATAAACTGTTTTACTTTTTTTATTTAAAAAGTTTCTTTGATACATATTCTAATTGTGTATTTGTGATATTTCTTGTATAGCTCTTACAGAAAAGCATGTGAAACAAAATATTCAACAATTTTTGGCTGAATCAATGGACAGACAGATTTTTCTTAAAAAAATGAATGAATGTTGGCAATCGCACTGTCAACAAATGATCATGGTTAGAAGTATTTTTTTATATCTTGATAGGACATATGTATTGCAAAATCCAACTATTCACTCTATATGGTAAGTAAAAATCTATTTATTCCTATACAGTTTCTTTGAAATTGATATATGTTATTTACATTCCAAGGTTTGTTCAAGGTAAATTCATGACCTGACACATACACATGATTTAAATTGTTGATTATTTCTCAACATAGTCACCTCTGAACTCCATCTTCACAATATGATTTCTTAAGGGTAAAAAAAATATGAGATGGATCTTGTGATATCATTATCTGGCTCTGAATGGATGCCAGACGTAATCTTTCTAAGGTTTTGGAATAGTTGGAAGTCTGAGGGGAGAATATATCCTCAGTCTGCAGAATCGTTAACCTTTGCCCATCATCACCAGCTCATGTTCTCTGTCCAAATTTTCTCATGTGAATGTTTCTTCATGCGAATCCTCTTTACTGATGGTTCTGTCATGTTTAAATTCAAATTTAAAATTTTTAACTGGGCTGTAAGCAGAAGTGCTCCTCGTTAATGTTACCATTATGTCTTCATGTATGTCTTTAGGTGATATCTCTTCCTCACACAAATTGTATTCACAGTATAGCTCTTTCTTCTCAGTTTCATATTAAATATATACCTCACCCCTTCTCAGCTATTCCAGATGTTGCTGTTTTGGATTATATTCTACAACGTGCTGATTAATTAATTATATGCAGTTTTTGCTAGATTGTATGGTTTTATTTTTATGGTTATGGCTCTGAATTTACTGGAGGATCCTCCTGACTACACATTGTTATTTGTATCGATGGTCGATTTTTTTCATCTTGTCATCATGGAAGTTAATATTTATTAGTGATCGCCAAGTGGTCGATATTCGGCCGTAATTCATTAATTTATTTAGTTTCTTTTGTGAAAGAGTAATAATCATTTAAAAAAAATATGATTTAGTTCTATTGTGTTTGCTGCAAACATACATATATACTGTATACATTGACGTCATTGGCTGCAAGCGTGTACCAGTGTGTCATTAGCCTGTGTTGTTTGCCTTGATTCCCTGCAATACCTATAAAAATAACAATTTAATGTAACAGTTGAAAAAGCACAACTAAGAGCTCTTATTTGTATTTATTTTTTGATACAATTCTTTCTCAGTTTATCCTTATGACAGCCTGAAGTGAATGCAGTCATTTCACCTGAAGTGACTTCTGATTTGAAATTTGGTCTATTATTATATTGAATTTCACACAAATAGATATTCCTTAGTTTCTTTGTCTCTCACTCCGACGTGTTGATGTTCTATGTCAAGGCATAATGGAAGTAGGTGTGAATACCTGAATGTAAAAAAGTGTGATGAGATCACTGAAATTAAGATTAGACTGGGTTTCAAAAATCAAAAAGTCCCTTAACCAAAGTTTAACTTCTTAAATAATAAAATGTACTCACTTTTTTTTAACTACCAATCCAATTTAATTTTTCTTTGTGGCAGAAACCATTAGGCAAGACTAAAGTCAATTCAAATTATCCGTTAGGATGTCGAATTCTCTATAATATAGATAATATTGATAATATTCAATTTATGTTCCTTTTATAAGTTTAAAGATTAATCTACTGCTTTGTTTGATCAAAGATCACAGAGTATCTTAATGCCGAAAATACGCGTCAGATAGTTGGCTCCGATCTAATCCGTGCAATTGATGTATTTGTAACACACATTATATGTAAGTTTTAGCTTTCTACACTCCTTCTCCATTTAATTTTTTTTCTTTACCGTTTGACCAAAGATCAGAGTACCATATAAGCTTGACATTGGCAGAATCGCTAAAAAAAATGAACATAAGCAATGAATGTTTTATTTTATTTAATGTATTTGTAACTGTGTGTGAATGAAGTCGGATCAGATTGTAGCCAACTGTCTGATGTGTATTCGCAGCATTAAGGTGCTCTGTAGTCTTTGGTCAAACAAAACAGTCGCATTGAGTAGAGATTAATCTTTGAACTTATAACAGGAACAACTGAACATAAACAATGAATGTTTTATATAATTTTGTTTAATGTATTTGTAACACATATTATATATAAATTTTAGCTTTCTGCCCTTCTTCTCCATATAATCTTTAACTGTGCCAAATCTCACACTCCTCCGTGCATGTGTGCAATATTCTTAAAAAGGGATCCAAAGTTTTCACTTCACATATTAATATATAGATGTTAGAAATTATTGAGTTGCATAAATTATGATAACAAGAAGATAGAAATCAGCTATAGGTGTTTGAAGTGGTTGAGTCCCAAGTATGATTGAGAAGTAAAACTTTTGGTTTTGGGTTAATTTCTGTTTATTATCTGGACAGTACTGACAGTTACAAGTATATCTATCAAATGAAATTCAGTGAAATTGATACCACTGACAGGACAAACTAAGAATTAGAAAAAGCAAATGGCTATGACAAGTATTTATTAAAATTTCAGCCCAGTAATCAAATTTTCTGGCTATGTATGCTACAATATTCTTTTCTGTAATTATTGACATTAGAATAAATGTCTTGTGAAATTTATTGGAATTAGTATGCTTTATATGCTTTAAGAAAACTGAACAGAGATTTCTTGATTCTTACTTTAGGAGAATTTATGTTGAAGGGATATAATTTGTAAAAATTGTAATTGAGTACACTTGTTCATTACCAATTTTTTCTGTTCATTAATGTGAGGAATGTTATAACAAACCTTCAGGATCAGTCCATTATATATAGTATGTAATTAATCTTTTCCCTTTGAGAGTTAAAAGTAATTTATCTTAATTGAATCAAGAAATGTTGATAAAAACTTAGTGTGTAAATAAATTTGATGTTTCCAACAGGGACATGGGTCTTGACCTATTTCGGCAGCATATTGTCCTTAATACTCTAGTTCAAACTCGAACAGTGGAAGGTCTTCTTATGCTGATAGAGAAAGAGAGGCAAGGGGACACAGTTGACAGGACTTTGCTAAAATCATTATTGAGGATGCTTTCTGACCTTCAAATATATCAAGATGCCTTTGAGAATAAGTATGTATTATAATTTGTAACATATATAGGTTCTTTTAGATATTCTGTAACCTGTTCTCATTTCTCACATTTTACAAAACATAACTTGCAGAGTATAATTCATTAAAGGATTCTCATTATTTTGTAACTTGTGTTCATGCAAATTAAATTCTACTGGTTACATTTTTTTTGATTATTATTATTTTTTTATTTGTAAATTATTACTACCATGATAATGATAGTCATTAAAGCCTTAGTGATGGAGAAAAATTTACACAAAAACCTAAATTAAAAGTTGTTCTTTTCTTAATCATATTTTGTAGACCTTATGAATTTTTAGCTTCTATATATCATTCACTGTTTATACAATCAAATTTTCCTTATGTTCATTTTTACTAGAGACAATTCCTGCAAATTATAATCTGTGACTTCATATATGTCTTTGTAATTCCCTACACTTTGTTGTATATTGTTGTGAACTTATTACTTTAAAAGCTAATGGTATCGAGTACATAAATAACGATTTATGTAATCAATATCATTAGCTAGGGATAGGGAAAATGACTCATTATTCATCAAAGTTGAAGGTTGTGATGAGTGTACAACACACGAGACAAACGCAAATATACAATATTTCAGTTTAAAACCTTATTTATGTAAGGAGGATCAGGACATTTGCAAGAGAGGTGTGCACACACCGAAGTTTACCTCATGACATAGTGTGCACACCTCCCTTGCTAAATGGCTCCGTGTACGTTTGTGTTTGTTCGTGCATTGTATACCTGTTGCAGCCTTCAACTTTGGTTAATGTTGGATTATTTTTCCTAATTATATTGCCTTGAAACCTTTATATTTTTCCTTAGTATTATTAATGAAGTTGACTACAGGAGTTCATGTTCTTTCAAGGTTCCTGGCTGCAACAGATAGGCTGTATGCATCTGAAGGACAGAGGTTGATGCAAGAGCATGATGTACCTGAATATCTTGCCCATGTTGACCAGAGGCTCAAGGAGGAAATGGAGAGGTTAATTCACTACCTGGATCCATCAACAAAGTATGTCTTTCATTATATGTTATATTGTTGAAAAAATTGTGTGAAGTCTCTGTTCAGATAAGTAAACTGAGCTGGAGTTGCTAGTTCAAATTTCTGGCCATTTGATAGTGACTGTTGTGATTAAAAAAAATAAGTTTATTTGTTACTTTTGTAGATGGCAGCTAATACATACTGTAGAAAAACAGTTGTTATCAGAACATTTGAGCAGTATTTTACACAAAGGATTAGATAACTTACTGGAGGAAAACAGAGTCTCGGATTTGACATTATTGTATAGTCTCTTTACTAGAGTAAAGAATGGACTGGTGGAACTCTGTCTTAATTTCAACACATACATTAAGGTGAGTTTTACTAAGAGGTTTTTTTCTTCATTTAATGTCAGTTTTTGTGATGTGTTTTTCCATGCAAATTTCTCCAATTAATGTTGCAACCATACTTGTATCTGTACTCTAATATGTATTTATCAAATTCTCAGTACTGTTTTCAATTAACAAAAAATGTTAAATCAGCTAGTAGAATATCTTCAAAATAAAAAAAAATTATAAGGAAAGTAAATTTGCCTGTGAGAAATAAGACTTTCCCGGCATATTTTTAATATAAAGTCTCCGCGGGTTCTCCGCTGGATAATATTATCGAAAGACAAGCTTTCAGCAGCTTGCTCTGCCGCCATCGTCAGGTCCATTGTATATATGTGACAACTAGAACTACACTGGAAGTCTTGCGGATCTGTAGCAGGCATGGAGCCATACCGTCTTCTGATTGGGTGACTACAAGGCCGTTTCCATTCTGCTTGTCTGTGATTGGTCGGCTCCAGAATTAGACGGGGTAGGACGATGTCTCTGCTGCCGGCGTCTTGCCATCCATCAGTGGAAAAATGTGGTTGTTTCAGAATAGAAAAAGCTGGTTTCCACGCATCACTGAGCCACAAACCCATGTCCTTGTTAACATTACTATTGTTCAGCTGCATTTCAATGGCTTTGTTAATCACCGACTCCCAGAAGAAGGAACACATAGTCAGTAATTTCACATTATCGAAGTCCATACTATGACCATTTTCGATAACGTGTTGTGCAACGGCAGATTTTTCCAGCTGAAACAGCTGCGAGACTTCTATTGCAGTTCTAGTTGTCACATATGTACATTGGACCTGACGATAGCGGCAGAGAAAGCCGCCGTAAGCTTGTTTTTCGATAATATTATCCAGCGGAGAATCCGCGAAGACTTTATATCAGTAAATTTGCCTATTACCAAAGCTGAAGGCATTATAATAATTCACATTTCACTAGGTCCCTTAATTGTGACAAAACACATTGCCAGTTTGTGACTGTACATCCATGCCAATGGTTACTACTGTTGTTGCAGCCTCCCACTAGCTCCTCCATTTATAGCATATCCACTAGCCCCGAATATATATATTTAGATGTATATATTATAATATTAAAATAAATGTATGAATATGCATTGTAAGCAATTGTATTTATGCTCACGGAAATCACAGACGATACTAAGCATGTAAAAAAAGGGTAGTATAAGTGATGTTAACATCTATGGTTTTGAGTGTGTGAAGAGGTGTGAAGAGTGTCTCTGGCCGTGAGCGGGAGAGAGAGGTTGTGCGCCAAAGTTGTGGCAGCGATCTAATATTTTGTATTATGCCAGATGAATCAGTGATTGTTTCTTAATATACAGAACGAGTGTATTTTCAATTGTAGTTTTGTGCCTCGTGTAAAAATAAAGTTAAGAGCAGTAATCGGGCTTTAATCAATAAAATAGCTTATTATTCATTGTATGAAGCTAAGACATCTTATTTGGATAATAAGAACCTTTTAATGGAACTAAGTAGCTCCTCTGTCCACGTACGTGGGTTGAATGGTGGTATTTAAGGGCCAAACCGTCTAAAAACCTGTGGACTCTAATTACGAAACAATTAGGTAGAAAGATTAATGAGTTAAGAACGGATTATTATAATTGGCTAACTTATGAAGAGTAATACAAATTATTATAGAGGAGTATTACACATTGCCTTTAATTTTGAAAAGTGATGGGTTTGCCTTTCCTAACCCTTGTTACCATATTGCCTCAAAACATTTTTATTTTTGATGGCAGAACATATCGAAAGATCGGACCCCGGTAAATAGATAGATAGAGTAATTATTTTTCAATATTTTGCAGTAATTGTGTTAGCACATATGTCCCAGAGACACACATGCTTTTCCATTTCATCATATTCTTCATTAGAATTTTAAATTTCCTCAGTGTTGCTTGTAAATTGTTCATAATTTCCTTTGGTAATTTATTCCAACCTGTGACATAAGTATGTATAGTAAAAATGAAACAGACGGCACTAAGTAGCAAAAAGGAATTACAAATGAAGATAGGGAAATTAACCAACACTTACCTCAGATGATGGATGTTTGGTGTGAATGCATGTAACAGACACAAGCACAAAATGTATAGAAATTTTCAGATCTTATAGTCCAGTCATTATAGTAAGTTCACCTCGGAATTCGAGATACCCAGCTATAAGTCTGTAAATACTTGTATATTGACACCCTAAAAGGGGTCTCAAAACCTACATATGGCAGGGTGTGCGCAACTATTAAATTTCGAGGTCAAAGGTCACAAAAAATCGTTTTTTTTTGCGCTTTTTTGTAAATATCTCATTTCCTATGGGTTTTTTTGCTATTTGTATTTATTATCAATATTGTAGAATACAAAATTCTCTACAAATTTTGTCTAAAAAAAATTTTTTATACGGTGAACCGTTTTCGAGATAGAGGGCGGAGAGTGCGCGGTCACAGCATCACTTCAGGTCAACCGGTGCCTCCGGTCGAAAACGCGCCATATATAGTTGATGAACTATCGATAAATCAATGATTATAAATATTTGTCAATTTTTATTAACTATTATATTATATTTTATCATTTTTTCCTAACCTATCCACTTTTTATTCAGTATTAATTTACCTGCCCATGTAATTGCAGAATTTTTAATGAAAATATATGAATTATATTTGAATTTTAACCTAATTAATATTAATAACTTCTTACATGATGAAAAAAACCAAATAAATTATTAATTAATCTTTTTATTAAAAATATCATTCAATACATTTATTTTTATTAAAAGTAAAAAAATGGAATAAAGGGTACAAAAACTACAATTTTAATTTTAATCATCTTCTTCCTCTTCTTCGTCGTCTTCCGGCTGCTGGTAAATTTCAAACTGGTCTTCATTATCGTCTTCAACGACATTTGTCTAAAGTTCTTCCATGATTTCGGGGTCAAAGGTTCCATCTTTGTTAATGTCGCTCTGATATGGTAGAGCATTGAGACAAGCTTGCCCATTACATTGGCTTATTGAAGTACATTTTGTTTTTAAATGATCAATTTGTCCTTTCCTGTTTTTGACGATGACTTCTTCTAAGAAATGTAATAATGTTTTGGAATTTCTTGATTAACATTATCCAACATTTTACTAGGAGGTGGATAAGATTTAGTTTCAACTATAGATGTTCTAATATCTTCTCTAATAATTGCTTCTGCAGCTTCTACAATTCTTAGCCTTTCTGCTTCAGGATCTATTTTTTTACTTTCGTACCAAGCTTTTGATAGAATATTAGCTTGTGCATCACGGAAAGAAATGATTGTGAAAGCTCCAACTTTCTTCGTAATTACGATATCGGTTAAGTACTTCTGTTGTAGTCTTGTAATCATAGTTTTATCTACTGGCACATACCCTGTCAAGACATCTTTAAGCTCTTTTAGTGTGTATTGAGAATCATTATTATTTTCGATGTAATTGAAAATCTCTAACATAGCTTTTGATTATCTTGACGAGGTTTCTCAAGAGGCGATGATGATGATGATGATTTATTTGAAAAGTTTGTAAAGCAAGCAGCATGGTACTTTGCTTCAGCAGCGATCAAATCATACTGTAAAATTATACGACTTTTCACCAATTCTCCGAAATCATCCCCACGTTCTTCTGCTTTTTTGATAACAGTATCTTTGAACTCAAGAGTACTCACATTTTTTATCTTCCGCCTGTATTTTTCTCTTTTCTTTTTCTCTGCAGCCTCATCAGCAACTTCGCCACAAAATAAACATTGTTTCTTAAAATCAAACACTTCACCTCGTTTTTTACAGAGTACTAATGGAGAAGTTATAGTTTCTCCTTCTTCTTGTTTCCGTTTTGCTGCTTGGATACAGTTTTTACTAATGTAAACACTTCGGAACTTTTCATGCACTTTAACAGAGGTTACTGATTTTAAATAATCAATTTTTCCGTCGTTTCATTCAACACTTGCAGTTCGTAGAGATTTCATACCGCGCACTACTTCAATAAGCGATTCACCTCCCGAATCTGACTTATTACATAGAAAACACAAATCAGCCATAGTTCTTGAAATTGTACGTCCGTAGTTACCAAGATACGATTCAAACTGAAAGAAAGAGAAGACGGTCGTAACTATACAATTTAATTGAACATCTGTCCCTACTGGCTATAAATAGAAAGGTCCGTAGTGTATAATAGGGGCCCGTATAATTCCCAGGTATTATTTTTGACGTAGTGGAAGGATTTTAAAATTTACAGATTTTAAAGAAGATGCACTTAATTATTTTCTATTTAAAATGTCATTAGTGTAAATGGGAATATAATTATAATGTGATTTAAGTTTTTCCCTTAATTATTTTTTAATTTCAGGAAACGGTTATCAGTATTATTGAATAGATATAGATTTAATGCATGAAGAAAATGATAAAATATAATATAATAGTTAATAAAAATTGACAAATATTTATAATCATTGATTTATCGATAGTTCATCAACTATATATGGCGCGTTTTCGACCGGAGGCACTGGTTGACCTGAAGTGATGCTGTGACCGCGCGCTCTCCGCCCTCTATCTCGAAAACGGTTCACCGTATAAAAACATTTTCTAGACAAAATTTGTAGAGAATTTTGTATTCTACAATATTGATAATAAAAACAAATAGCAAAAAACCCATAGGAAATGAGATATTTACAAAAAAGCGCAAAAAAACGATTTTTTGTGACCTTTGACCTCGAAATTTAATAGTTGCGCACACCCTACCATATGTAGGTTTTGAGACCACTTTTAGGGTGTCAATATACAAGTATTTACAGACTTACAGCTGGGTATCTCGAATTCCGAGATTCTTACCTAATTTAAGCTTAAATGACTGGACTATTAGGCCTTAATAAATGAGTACATCACTGTAGGGCGAGGGAGGGGGTCCTCAAGAAGACTGCCTCAAATAATGATAGTTGAGCCAGGACTATGTTCCATGGGGAAAAGGGGAGGGGTTACTTCAAACAGAGGGCAGGGAGATTGATCTGGACACATGGAGAAAACCCCTTCTAAATTTTCTGGACACTCTTAATACCTTTAATAACTCGCTGAAATTCATGTGGACCTACTCCCACATACAAGCTGGGCACAAGGCAACCTCCTGGTCTCAATTTGAGATAATACCCAGTCAGTACTTTTCTTTCCCTCTATCCCTTCCTTGCCTCCATCCCCACTGTCTAAATTGAGTGGTTCAAGCCTTTCCTACCGGCTATTGGAAAAAAAGAGAAATTTATAATTTCAATTATATATTTGTATAAAGGTACTTTAAATTAAACACACATAATTTTTTCAAATTTTTTTTGGAACTCTAAGTGCTAATTACTAAGCCGGTACTTATAAGTACCGTCAGGGACTTTGTGTATCACATGACATACAGAAATAGCAATTGAAATCAATTATGTTCATATTGGTATGAAATGTTTGCCTCATGATATTAAAAAAAAAAAAAACAATTCTTTTTGTTCATTCAGACACAAAAGACATTGTAGTGCAACATTTGGAATGATGTTTTGTCTGTATTTTCTTCATTCTACGTACTTCACATCTTCATCTGATTTTTACTAATTAGGGACAGTGTATACCTCTGTTTCCCAATCTTACATCTCTCATTGTGGAATAGTATGACTTGTGTTGTTTGAATCTTACCGATATCCTTCATAGTCATCATACCTTGTGCAAAGGATCTTCTAAAAAAATTTACAGATTTTTTTTTCAAATATCGGACCATTGACAAATACAACAAATACAACATCCAGAATTCCCAAAAACAATCTTTACCATGATTTTGGTAATCTTCTGTCAGCATTGCACAAAGTCATCAGCTGATCAGCAGTATCAACCCCACACATGAAGGTATTGTAGTCCTTGACGACTCCTGAGCATGAAAGTGTCGACTTCAATCCATCTTTTTCTTTGCATATAACCAGTGGTGTAACAACAGGATGGCAGGATGGGCAAAATGCTACGGGACCTACTGCCGGAGGTGGCCCCCAATGACCGGCCAGAGAGGCCCTCTGGTCCAAGATCCACCAGGCCACCAATCCAACCCGAGAGAGGGCCCATCTGTTGAAGTTGCCATTGACCCCAACCAGTGTAGTGGAGTTTCACTTCTGCCATGAAAATTTGATACTAAATATATGACCTTTTTATCCTTCCATTTCCAGTAGCAAATACCAAGGTTTGTAAATTCATTGTCAGAATCTCCTCTTTTTAGTTTTCCATCAACACATTGTTAGATAGTCCCTTGCAGTAGGGTCTGATTCTCCCACAAACAAAAGTTGTTTCAGTTTTTTAATAACGAAACTGATGAAAAATAATGATAATACTAGATAACATCGACATTGTTCCATTTTTTTCAGTCAATTCTAAGACCACTCTTTGACCTAATGAGTAATCTGAGAAATTCCAGTCATTTCTTCATTTTTGCCTTGATAAATTATAAACTTCTAAGAGAAGAGCTGATAAATTATAAACTTCTTAAACTTCTGAGAGAAGAGCTTCAATCAGAGCGTATTTCATAAAAATATCCATTTGAAAATATCAAAAACAATGATAAAACCAATTGTATACTTGCTAAATCTATTGACCAATAATCTGTATAAAACTACCCAGAATTCCGTGACGGTACTTATAAGTCCACGTTGGTTTTTCTAGATTATTTAGTAAAGAAACTAGAAAAACATATTTTATAGGTAAAACTATATGGTTAAATGTTCAAACTAAAAAAGTAATAACAGAAATTGACACTTACTAAGTAAATTATCATCTAAAAATTCATTGTAATGTACCACTTGCTACTTGGTCAGTATGCTGTCAAGCCCCAACTTAAAAAATTAATTTCTCGGCAATTTCACCCAAAATTTAAAAATAAATGTTGTCATTGTCTGACTTAATCATACAACAATACATCAACAGGCTTAACAATGCAGTGGACACTGGTATTGTTGAATTATATGGTGGTAAATACAGTGGTACTTATAAGTACCGTCAGGGAGGAAAGGGTTAACTGAATAGATTTTCTTTTTTCGGTTTTATTTTGTTTACTTATTTATTTTTGCTTACTCAGATTTATGTTGTGAAGGTTTTAAGGTATTATTGTGCTCTTTGCGCAACATTTTGCATTGCCCAGGTACTAGCTCCAAATCACTATCCACCTCTCCATGTCCTCTGTTTGAAATTACTCCCACCACGTTCATGACTAACAGTCATTCTTTGAAACAGTCTCCTACAGCACCCACCATCCATAATGTTCTCCTGTTGAAAAAAGGCCAAAACCAAAAATATACATTGTTATTCCTGTTCTTGTGTTTTTTTGTGGTGTGTTCACGTCGTGAAACCATCGTCTAAGATATGTGGGGTTGTTCATTTTACTATCCTATTTTGTAATTCCTATATATATATATATATATATATTTACGGTTACGAAGCAAAGGCATTATAAAGCAGACATGTTAAAAATCTAAATAGGAGAATAATGACCTCTCACCAAAGTTGTAGCGTAGAAATATGGAAAAGTGCACACTAAAATGCTGAAATTTTCTGGATTGTATCCCTTCTTCAGCAATAGAGTGAGGTAGCTGTTTGATGGAGACTGGCAGCTTGTATGTATATATTGGAGTGTTATGAAACAAAAGGTGTGGGACAGATTAAACATTGGGTAGGAGAATAACCACTGCATCCCATAGCTGAAGGCATGATGTCGAAACATGGACAGACACATACGCCCATTGAGCATTGAAATTTTTAGGTATAATTGTCCTTCGTCAACAGTAGAACAAGATAGATACATGTGGCAGTTGCTAACCGAGGGCTTAGTGGGCAAAATGGAGAGGAGTATGGAGCATAAACACGAGTATTGCGAAATTGGAAACTATGTAGTGGAAACACATGACAGGCAGGCAGAAAGAATATTCTACTGTTGATTTATATGTATACACTAATGAAAGCTGATGACCGTTTCTTGTGTATCTAGAATAGTTGCAGTTTTTACGGTCAAAGATTATGACAGGTTTACCTGAGCTGACCAAATATGAACTTCAAATGTGTTTCACCCTTAGGGTGAATTAAATCTCTTGAGCTTGAAAAAGTCAGAAGTATTAATAGATATATTAAGACGTACAGGGATGATCACACTATCGTATAATTGTTTCAAAGATCGTAAACTCGAATTTGCTGAAATACAAAATTGACTTGTATTTTACCCTAAAAGTTCACTCTGCAAAATTTGAAGAATTCCTGTTGGCTTCAAAAGCATCTCATTGTTTTTAATTGAGGCTGGGCAAACATTCGTAATGTAATCTTTGGTTATAATGTCTGTAAGGGCCAGAAAACTTAATACAAATTCCAGATTATTAAATAGTTGAGCAACTCCGAAGAAATGAATTGCCAGAATATTCGATTCAGTAGAGGTTACGGGCACAATTTAATAGCTCAGAAACTACTATGAATTTAATTGCCAGAAAACATTCATTAAGTTTGATTTTCGTATCATTTCATTCATAAAAAAATATGGAAAAACTTTGCAGCTGAAAAAATCTGAAACTACTTTTCAGTAACATGTCACTAATGAAAGTAAAATAAAAAAGTTAAAAAAATAACTCTGTCTCTGCTGTAACCACGAATGCCAATTGTCATTCCAGCCCTGGCTAAGTTTTCCAATTTAATTAAAACTTTCTCTAATTTTACTACTTGACTGGAGTTAATTCATTACAGTTTATTTGTTATTATGTATTTTATTGACCACTTTTGTTAATGGTCTTTGCTCATGTTCGCTGTATGTGAGTAATTAGAATATTATGTTATTAGGAGAACATTATTTGGAGGGGGGGGGGGGGGGAGACAGCCTCACAGAATTGAGTTCTTACACACTAATTTAAACATCAATTTCGGTGAGTGGCAGTTCATGTTGGGAAGAGATAGTGAATGTAGAGGAGGGATGGGAAAAAATGAAGATTGTTGTGTCTTATCTTAAGTTATTCTAATCCTGTCACAGGCGAATCTTTCCCTATAATTGGACATGCTACGTGTGCTATCACTCACCTTATTTACCAACTCATCTGCCTCCATTGCACTACCTCTTACATTGGTCTCACCACTCAGTAACTATCCTACAGGATGAATGGCCACAGCAAACAGTTTATACTTCCAACCCAGACCATCCAGTGGTAATTCATGTGAACTCACATAATTCAAACAACCTCAACACCTGTTTCACAGTTAAAGATATTAAAGTTTTTCCAAATACCACCACTCCTACAGAACTCTGCAGATGGGAACTAGCCTAACAACATATCCTTGACACCAGACATACCCCTGGCCTAAACCTACTTTAAACCTGTCACTTGCTATCTTTCATTTCAATTATTCATTTTATGTATTTTTATATTTATATGTTTCTGTCTCCCTGTCTCCCTTTATTTTTGTCTATAACCAATCTGAATAAAATTATAACTTTTTGAATTATGCTACACAAAGATTATTTTGTTTCACTTTTATCAATGGTCAAGCTTATTCACCTCCCCCCCCCCCGGCAATTCTACCACCACCGCACATTTTCCGCCTGTGTTTCATTAATGTGGAGGGTTGGGATGTGACCACATCTTTCCTCCTGCCATATGTATCGCCTCTCATATGATTAAGGCTCATGCCAAAATATTGTGAATTTTTTTTATGTGTGTGTGTGTGTGTGTGTTTTTACGTGTTTGTCTCGCCCTCCTACCTTCATCTGTGGTAAGTGATGGGTATCCATTTTTCCCCCCTATCCTATCATATTATCTTAAGTTTAGACATAATGGCTGATATCCGGTTTTTACTTGTTAGCCAATTCCCGCCTGAGTTTAGAGGGGATGCTGCTGTTTGGGTATTTGCAGAATATAAGTGCATGGGAGATATTGTTGGAATATCGTGTGATGGACTGAAAGTTAGAGCATATATGACTACAGTGCATATGAAAACTGTAAAGGAAGGAGCATTTGGTGTAGGATTGCAACTGTTGAAATGAAGATGATGTTGTAGTTTGGCAGGTTTGATGTGGTCCAAGGAGGTAGCCATTGGTAAGAAACACATCTACATCCAGGAAAGTGGCATGGGTGTGTTAATAGGCCCATCTGAAGTGTCAAAGGCATTGAGATCACTCAGAATGCTAAGAAGGTTGTTCTCCCTACGGGTCCAGATTGTAAATATGTTATCACTGAATCTGAGCCACATGACAGGTTTCAGGTGAACTGGTATAAAAATGACCTGCATGTGGCCCAGGAAGAAGATTACATTAGAGGGGGCCATACGAGTACGAATGGTGGTGCCACAAATTTGATTGTAGATTTTGCCTTCGTAGGTATATCAGGTGAGCCAGAGTGGTGATGAAGAGTGTGCGGGGGAGGTTGTTGGAAGGACTCCGATCTAGAAAATGTTCCATGGCATTAAGCTTATGGCAGTGAGGAATGTTGTATAAGGATCATCAACATCAATTGTTACAAGGATGGGCTCTGAAGAAAGAGGTGTATGAACAGTAGAATGCTGGAGAAAAAAGTACTGTGTGTCTTTGATGTGGGAGGGGAGCTGACTGATCGTGAGTTGTAAACATTGGTCCACCAAGGCAGAGATGCATTCAGTTGGAGAACTATTAGCAACAACTATGGAACATCCTGGGTTCCAAGGCTTGAAGCAAGTATAATGTAGGGATGCGGAACATTTTGGGAGTGAAATAGAGTGAGGTGAGACATTCGAGGGGTCCATTGAAATGTATGAAATCCTCCATCTTTATGGTGACTACGGTTGTGGGATCACAGATGAGGGGGCAGTAGGTGTTTGTATCCAACAACTCGTATAGGGCCTTAACCTAATAATGACAGCGATTCATGACCACTGGTTGAGCTCTTGTCTTCCACTAGGAGTATCAGTCTGGATTGGTTGAAAGCTCTCTCATTGCACTGGTTTCGGCAGGGTTATAATTGATGTTGTAAGGTAGGGGTTTCAGGAAATGGAAGCCAAGCTGGTGGATAAGAAGTCCTGAAACAGAGGATGGTTCTGAGGAAATGGTAGTGAGCCAAAGGTGCATAGTGGCTGAAATTTCTAGAGACTAGGCTCCAGTTCATCCTGAGGGTCTATAAAAGTGGTACCATCAGCATAGCTTGCAGCAGAATGTAGGGGAATTGTGGATTAGAGTGACATGATCAAATTATGGGGTAGGTGGAAATGAAAGACCTTTTAGAGAGCACTGAATGCTGGAGTTGTGATAGCAGAGAAGAAGATATATTCGTAATAGATTGTTTGAATCTTTGTCGGCAGATTCAGACTAGATAGGTGAGTAGTGTGCTCTAAAGGAAATCATTGAGGTATTTTGTGGAGTTTGGCCATAGATAGTTGTGTGGAAATGAGCAGTGGTTACAAATTGGATTGGTGATTGAGTAGCTGACAGAGTGACCCTCTATGAGATAGGACTTTGTACAATGTGGACAGGTTATATAGGCCGTTTTGGATGTTTCTGCTCATGGGATCTAGACAGTATTGTAAGATCTGTTGAAAGTGTGAAATGACTTGTGGGGATGCCCGCAGCTGTATTTTGTGAAGGAATATGAGGTGTCTGCGGTGATGGCTGCCAGATCAGCATTTTGCTGCAGGGCAAGGACTGTTAACGCCAGAGACTGTTTGTTCCGTTAAGCATGTGGCATGGGGTGAACTTATGAGCGGGAGGAGAACTAGATACCGGCAATTTAATGGTCAGGCCATTGGGGGTGTATTGGGTCAAAAAATGATTTTAGGAAGACATTGTGCAATTCTTATGAGACTGGGTGGAAGGTACAATATCAGAATGTGGCATGGGCGCTGGCAGGCTTACTTAAAGGGGGTGCATCTGGGTTTTTTTTTTTCTTTTAGTACATTATATAAACACTTATTACTTAGTAACTAAGGATACTGAATTTATTGACAAGGTGTTGAACAAATTTGGACAACAACCTAGGTGTCTTAAGTTATTATTCAAACAATGAATTTAATAATAGAATTTTTGTTTCTTAATCTTTTTCTGTGTAGTTTTTTTCATAGCAGGGGGGGGGGGGTGCAAGTGCACCCTCTTGAACCCCCCTCCCGGCGCACATGGAATTTGGGGAGGTATTTAGTGACTGGAGACATTTTAGAAGCAGAACAATGGAAAAAATAAAGATATTAATTGTAAATCAATAGGTTGAGGTAGGAGTGTGGGTCTGTGGGTGTCAGTGAGTGGTAAAATGCTCAAAATCAAATGTAAAAGTGGTATCTAAAGTGATGACTACTAAGTAAAAGTTAAAATTTACATAAACACTAAATTGTGATCAGATTAAAGTGGAAGTAACAGTTGGTTAGTATTACTCGTAATAGCTTCAAATGTTGTACGGAAACCAGGAGAAAATCTCCGGTGAAATTATCACAAAATTAGTTTTAAATACTGCATTCTGGAAAATTACCTAGAAAAGTGTGGGAGTAAACTTGGATCAACATACACTCAGGTTAGATTAATGGAAGTAGTAAGATGTTGCAGAAATCAGATAAACTGCTATCGAAAGGAAACTTGTCTCAAACCAAGATAAAAGGCAAGAGGAAAATACAGATAAAGAAACACAAAGATAGTCTACATGGCCATATGGATTATCAGGAAACAATAGGCACTCTGTAGCAGGACAACTTAAATATTTTGGTAGGAGAATAACCACCACTTATCACAGTTGAATGCAGGATGATATCGAAACATGGACAGACCCGTGCACACACTGAGCGTCACAAGTTTTGCATTTATGGCTCTTCTCAACAATAGGATGAGTTAGTTAGATTGTGGAGGTTGGGAACTAATTGAGGGATCATTGGTAGTTGAATGGCAACATAAAGTGGGAGAAAAATATCATGATTGAGATTAGGATAGAGTCAAGGTCGAAGAACATAAACCCGAGTATGGAAAACTGTCTTTTGCAAACATGCCACAGGTGGGCAGAAGAAGTTTGCCTCAAATATTTTACTGTAGATCTTTAATTATAAGTATGAAAAAAACTTGAAATAAATGACCAGAAACTCTATATTACACACTAATGTAACTAACATCTTTGGTGAAGAGTGGTTCATGAAGGGAACAGAAGATGCGTGTGGCATGGGTGGAAAAGAAGGAAGATCATGGGGTATTATCTTAGGTTAACACCAGGTATCCAGTTTGTACTGGTAGGTCAGTTCTCTCAGGGAAAAGTAACATTCTTAGCTTCCTGAACATCAATTCCTATTATAACATGATCTTCTAATGGTCCTATTTGTACACTCAAGCCACCTCAGCTCCTTGGTTTTACATCAAACTAAACTGCAACAGTATCTCAATTTTGACAGTTGCACTTATGTCACCCAAAATGCTCCTTCCCCTTAGAGCATAGATATTTGTGAAAGTCATATACGCTCTGACCAGCAGTCCTTCAGACGTATTCCAATATCTATCAAGCATTAATATCCCACAACTATCTGGTGCCCACTACATCGTTCAGGATTGTAAGGATTTTTGATTGATAGCTACCGACATGCAACCACCTTAGTGCGCGATGGGAGACTCGAGCCTAAAGCCACACATAGAAACAAGTGATCTAAGCAGGGTATTTATGGCTGCAAAGTTAAATATAGGTACACATGTATTTGTTGAAATATGAAAATACCCTCGGTTGACTATTTTCAACCTTCATATTTCTCACACCGCCACAGCTACTGGCATGCAGCCACCTTGGTGCACAATAGAAGACTCAAGGCTACTACCACACACAAACATCAGTGATTTGTGGTGTGTGTGAAATATAAGGACACTCGCCTTTGGCCGAAATAAAAAAATACCTTTGGTCGACTATTAGGCTACTACCACGCATAAACACCAGGTCTTCGCTAGGTAATTGTGGCTATAAAGAGAAATTTACACGTTTTTCATTGAAATATGAAAATGCTCTCTGTCAACCACTTTCAACCACCATATCTCCCACGCCCTCACAGCTACCAACACTCAACTACCAAAGTGCATGATAGGAGGCTTGAGGCTATTACTACATACAAACACCAGTGGTATGCACTAGGTACTTTTGACTGCAGAGTAAAGTATAGGGACACACACGTCTTTGGTCAAAATGTGAAAGTGCCCCACATAGACCACTTTCAGCCACCATATCTCCCACACCCCTATAGCTACCGACATTCTGCCACCAAGGTGCACGATGGGAGAATTGATATTACTACCATACAAAAACTCCAGTGGTTTGCGCTATGTAATTGTGGCAGCAAAGTAAAATATAGGGACACACATGTCTTTGTTCGAAATATGAAAATTTCCTTGATCAACCATTTTCAGCCACCATATCTCCGACACCCCCATAGCCACCAACATTCAGCGAATGTTTTGCATGATACTTGATTCCATCTTACTACCACACACAAACACCAATAGTCTTTGCTCGGTAGTTTTGGCTGGAAAGTGACACATACATCTTTGGTCAAAATATGAGTGTGTCTCTGCTCGACCACTTTGAACCACAACTCCCACACTCCCATAGCTACGGACATACAACCACCATTGTGCACGATGGGAGACTCAATCCTACTACCACACACAAACATCAGTGGTCTGTGCTATGTAGTTGTGGCAGCAAGGAGAAATATAGGGACACATATTGGTTGAAATATGAAAATGCCCCTGATCTACAGCTTTCAACGACCATATCTCCCACGCCCCCACATATCGGCACTCGGCCAATGTTGTGCACGATGGAAAACACCATGCTACTACCACATACAAACAGTGGTCTGCTCTAGGTAGTGGTGGGCGAAAAGTGAAATATAGGGACACACACGTGTATTTTATATATTATCCCCCAGATTTAGTTCACAAACAACTGTCTCAGGCCACATCACAACTGGCACAAGCCATCAACCATCCTAAACACTTTAAAACCAACCAAAGTCCAGCGTTTACCACACTGGACTTCCCATACTTTCAATACATCATTCGAATTCTAAGACAAGGTTATGATTTCCTTCAAATCTGCCCTGAAATTAGAATCCTTCTTCCCATAACTCTCCCTGGCCCTCCCACAACTTGCGTCAATCAGGCTCCCAACCTCAGCCAACTCTTAGTCCTCAACACTTTATCCTAGTCCCACATTACCATAGCTCCTTTCCATGTAACAGACCATATTGCTGCATGTGTAACTTACATTATGTTCACCAATCTCATCACTGGGGAAAGCTTTCCCACCATAGTACATCCCACCTTCCATGTAATATACCAGTTACCATGCAACTGCTGCCAGGTTTCCTACATTTCTTTTGTTTAGTCCTCCATGAAGCATATCAAACTCTCATTTACATGTTTTTTTATCTTATATCATTTGTTTTGTTTCAGAAAAAAGGAAGAACTATAGTTATAGACCCAGAAAAGGACAAAACAATGGTACAGGAATTACTTGACTTTAAAGATAAAATGGACAATATAGTAAACAACTGTTTTCAGAAAAATGAGAAATTTGCTAACAGTTTGAAAGAAGCATTTGAACACTTTATTAACCAGAGAGCTAATAAACCAGCAGAACTTATAGGTAATTTAATCTAAGAAATAACTTTTTGCTTTACTTACAAGTTTTTTTTCAGATTTACAAATTTACTTTGGTTGGAAAATTCATATTCTTAACTATTGTTGTTGTATGGTAATGTAAAAAAGTTTTAGCTGTTCACTCTGCTTCTGTTGTGGCACGACCTACAGTTTTAACATTGAATCTGTACCATGAACAAAGCAAAGCCTGAAACAATTCCTTGGCATATGGTGATTTGAGCCAGAAACCCTGAATTTTGGATACAGCACCTTGTCCACTAAGCTACAAGACCACACTGTCAAACTATCTAAATATTGTGTTTGGTTAGTTTTGGTTAGAATCAAGTACTTCACCGCCTATTATCTTTTGATTTTGGAATTATACCTCAAAGGCTATTATTTATAAGCCTGTCATATTGGCTCATTTGTTCACGGCATTATGACAGTGCCTGCTACCTTACGTGGGGCTAGCTGCTTCGAGTCCAAGTGGTGAAAGAAATTTCCTTCATCAGGACTTGGCCACTACATTAGGAGAGTTGATACTGCATCATTCGTAGTCACCAGATTGTGCACCATACTCCTGGGTTAAATCTCAACCTCTCTGCAGTACATAATATGGACTGAGGGCATATAACGCTTTTGATAGTGATTCGTCCGTTGGATGAAAATTTTAAGCCTGTCAGTCCCATTGCGTCCTCCAAAAGAGTAAACCTAAATAGGTCGGCACTGGGTTTTCCTCCTCTCCTCTCTTCTGTCTTTCATCCACATAAAACAATAAACGTGTAAATACATTTCCCTCACTGGGTAAGGCAACATGCAATCACCCCAGTTTAAATTTCCCAATAAAAAGTATTCACAAACTTAACAGTTGAGAAGAAAAAGATTATTATTTATAAATTGTCATTATCTGCATCATAAGTCTCGATCTGTGTTATTCCAAGGATGTGTCAAAGATATATTTGTAGGCTAATACCCATCTACAGAGTTCAAAAGGGAAAACTCTAACAGCTTGCACTGCAAAACAGTTATTGAGGTAACTGTCATGAGTTCCCAGTAAAACCTGTCAGCTTGTGGTCATTCATCCTGATACACACTTGGTTAGTGGTGAGGACTAAATACAATGCTGTGCAGTAAAAACAGTTAAATCAGCTAAAGGAAGTGTCATGTCCCTGTTTATCTAGTACCAAATGTTATCACTATTCCGTGAAGATCTATTTATTATGCAGAAAAGGGGGGGGGGGGAGCAAACTATGGTGTTGGTCCATTTAGGTTACGTAACCTTCATGATGAAGAAAGTTTGGATATACACATCAATAAACATCCACAAATAAAGACTTTATGTTGGTAGCAATAGAAACATTAGCATTATGCTGAGAAACATATTTTTTTTAAAAAAATTAAATGAACCGTTAATAATTGAATTAGTAGTAATTTTTGTTGATACTATTTAGCCGGACATATTCCTGTTCGTTTGTAATATCCACTTGCAATTGATTGCCGAGCGTATGTTATATATCAGAGCTTGTCACTTACTGGCAGCATTTATTAATTTAGTTACTAGAATCAACCTGCTGCTTCACATGTGTGGGTCTTAATGTGTATAGAAATATGCTGCAATTTTTTATTTTAGTACCCTTGGAGAAGCTAAAAATATAAATTTTACGCAAAAATTATCCTTTTTTTTAGTTATTACCGTAGATTCGGTTTTCATGCTATAGTTAATTTTTTTGTTATATTTCTATTTTAGCACAACATAATATATAAAAAATTATAAATTAAATCTACATGAAACATTATCGCTAACGATCCAATAAGGGTGTGCTGAAAATCAGTTGTTCGTTTTACCAGAAATTTGGAACACACTTTCCTGAGGGTAGAAAGTGCACATTAAAACAAAAACAAGTGTACCTTAGACATAAGGCAAAACAAAAGTTACCTTCTGCGATAGTTTTGGCAGTCCGGCGGTGGCCATTTATAAAAATATCTTTCCTACCAACGATAACATTTACAACAATGAATCTAAAATTGCTTGAAAATCTGTCGGGCATGCAGCCGGTTCAATTGATCGTAGATGAAGGAACGTGTGCCCGAGAGATTTTCAAGCATCAGATTCGCCGGGAAAATTTACGATTACGAATCTAAAATTGCTGGCAAGTTTTCATAATACCAAATGTATACATTTTTATGCCATGGGTAACAACATGTATTTCTTGCTTATAACTTCTGTGCATCTACCCAAATTTCAAGCCATTTTTCTTCATCGTATCTCAGAATTGAAGTGCTTAGGTTGAAATGTAGTCTGAACCAAAAAAATGTCGTCAAAGCCACACGGAAATATAGGCTGGCCTTGCTTGGCAGTTATTTTGCTTTCATGATTACACGTCATTACTAATGTGGCACTCAAAGCAACCTAATAATTGCTAACAATAATTGAATTCCTCATGCCTTTCGTTGTTACAAGAACATTCTCATTCGGGTTGTATTTCGACCTAACCACGATCTATACTGATATTACCAATTCAGTATCAAACAATGGCAGATACACCTAAACTCATGAAATGCATCACTATATACATTTTTGGTAATGACAATATTGTCTATTTCAGGATTCAAAGTATAAATTATAACAATTTCATAATACAACTTTAGTTTGAACTGTGCACTAAAACACGTGCAATAATACTCTGATTGTATCGCGATGTAAAGTTTATTCTTGAGGTGAGGTAGAAGTGTGGCCTGGACTAGGTTAAAAACGTCACTAAAGGCATAAGGAAACTGTACATATAACTGATTTTTTTTACTTCCGATATCTCGAGATCTACTGGTAATATTAAAGGACTTTATGGCTAGATAAAGCCCTGAGGAAAAGACTTGGCAAACAATTCGTATTGAGTGTAGCACTTTATGGGTAAAAATGTGGACATTGAGATGAGAGTATAAAAAAAATAAAAACAGATTCAATCATTTGAGATGTTGACGGGAAAGGAGAGAATAAGCTGGATGGAAAAAGTGAGTAATGTCGAAGTGTTGGAAAACATTGGTGAGAGGAGGAAACTACTAAAAGTCGTAAGAGAAAGGAAAAAGAAATCGAAGGGACATTCATTGAGAGAGGAGAGTTAGTTTACAGATGCCCTGGGGCAGAGAGTGAGAGTAGGAAGGAGGTACAAGATCATAAACAACATTAAGGGAAATGGGAATTACATGGACTTGAAGTGGTGGGCTGAAGACAGGCGAGCATGGAGAGCCAACAAGCGAAAACCTGCTTTAGGGCAGAACTTTGATGATATTATGGCTGGGTTGTAATGCAGACTTTGTGGTTATCTTTGTGCAATTAGTCCAGGGCTGACACTGCTCTCCACACAGTAGTTTGTTTAATTTCACACCAGTGGTGCTGTGCTGATATCAGTCCTCATAGGTCAGTAACCTAAACATATTTTGTGTGCATTTGGGTTGTAACGCAGACTGGACTGCAGTAATAGTAACACAAAGCATATGAAAATAGGGCATCCGAAATATTATGTCCTGTGGTTAAGATTTACAGGATTCAGGTTGCATTTCAACTTACATACAAACAAATTTAGTGATTACTGGATGACCTGTGTGAATATTTCGCTAATAAAATACGATGACTTGTGAGGTTGAATGCTTATAATATAATGAAAAGTAAAACCGCATTTTTGTAACAAATATTTATTTGTTTAGTTTAAAATTTACGAATCGGAATACTTACAACATATTATGCAACAGTTAGGAAAATTAAAACACACTGTCACTGACCTTAACAGAATACAATCAACCTGAACAAAATGCACACAGCATATCAACATCTCTGTGAAATGTGTTGCTGTGTGAATAAAATGTTTACATTGGAATTGTATAGCAAAACAAAAATGTTTCTGTAACAGAAAAAAATATCCAAAAAGGTACTTATTGTATAAAACTTATTGTTGGGTTTGCACATGTTGACATTAAGCACAAAGATGTTTTCCTCAAATTAAATCCATAATTTAGTTACACTGTCTATAGTGTTTCTGTGAAGTAGTTGTATAATTGATATAATCCGTTTATTTTAACTGACTGTATTTTGGAAAACTGGAAAAATAAATAACTAGTTAAAAAAACTACGTTAACAGAATGCAAAGAATATGATAGTACGGTGATCTTTGGTGGCGCTCAAAGCACAAATATGTTTATAATAAGCAGAAGCAATATTTAAATTATGCAGTTAATTAACATATTCCATTTATTTTGTGCTGAGACACAAGATATTGTGTAGATTTTCAGCTAGACAATAAGATTATCAAATTTGAAAATACCACCAAAATTATTGCAGTAGTTTTCGCATGTTGTCATTTCAAACCCTTAGACACGTATAGCTGGCTTACAGATTGATAATAGCATATGTGGATTCACTTGTTGAAGGATTGGAATAGGTAGTGGTGGCTGCATGTGAGCTGCTAGTTTTGCATTGGGTATATATTGTTAGGCAACAAAAAACTTGTATAAATTAAACATTCGGAAAAAAAAACCTCTGCTTACCAAACTTGGCAGGAATGATGTCAAAACATGGATACACACACATACATATTGAAAGTTTAATTTTCTGCTTTATGTTCCTTCAATAATAATACAATGAGGTTGTGGCTAGCAGCTAATTGGAAGCTCACCCTGTTAGTTTTTACCTTGTTGTAAGGGACAAATTAGTGTGGAGGAAGTGTGGGATGGGGATTGAAAAGCTTGTACCCAAGCATTTTAAAAAAGAAAACACTATCATGGAAACATGTCACAGGTTGGTGGAAGAAAGTGGCAGCATATATTGCACCAAAAGTACAGTAAATAAGATAAACTGTAGATAACTTGAATAAAAGGTATCATACACCACCTTAAATAACGGCTCTGGTGATTAATATCTACACAAGAAGGTGGGGTGGGGATAACGGTAAAAAAAGGAAGTCTGCTGGATGCTATCTTATGTTGAGACCCGATGGCTGCCTGGTACCCAGTTTGTACTCTTGAGCCAGTTCCCACCTTCTGAGTTCAGAGAAGCTGCTTCTATTTGGAATGACTCTGATAGCATTGATGGTTAAGCTTGGATTAAAATTATTGGTATCATGCATGGTGGCATTAAAATACACTATGTGGTTAGGTTTCTGGGTGAATACCATTTGTCTGTGGCCATTCGTTCTAATGGCCTGTGTATTCATGGTCAGACCTATGAAGGAGGTTGGGTAATGACCCCAGGTTAGCTGGTATGTTACATGGGAGGTTTTACAAGTGGCATATCCTATGATGGGGAAGCTTCTCCCTGTTACTGGGTTGATGAAGGTGGTGGACGGTTTCCATTACATAACTTGTTTGCTGAACGGTTCAAATTTTTGCCCACACTTTTGTAAACTAGATTTTTTCCCTCACTTTTCTAAACGGTTTACCCAATAATTGGAAGCAATTTTTTGAGAATTTAACCAAAAAATTTTCCTCGTTTCCATACCACATTTTAAACTTTTTTCATTTTCATATGTGAAGTTTAGCTTTCTCATAAACCCACTTACAGAAATTGACCACATTGTACCAGCCCCAGTTCCGAGCTGCATAGTGTCCTCCCTGTAAATTGCCTGTGAGCCAACTCAATTATCAACCTCTCCTCATTTCCTCAACATTTCACAACCACCTTCTTTCAAACACACTCCTCTCTTTTCTAGCCAGAATTCACCCACAAAATCAAAATTACTTGTTATGAATCTTTCCTTTTCTTGGCTATCATAACCCTAATTTTTGGTACTCTCTAAAGGCTAACCCAAAATTTGATGCTGCCACCTTAATCTGACACACTCCATCTCTCTGCGGCCTGAGGGATGAAGTTCTCCTTACTCGCCTCCGTATAGGGCACTGTCCTCTGACTCATGGTTTCCTTCTGAGCCGAGAGGACCCTCCGGAATGCGATGCTTGTGGCGTACCTTTGACGGTGCGCCACATTTTAATTGATTGTGTATTACTTTTAGACTTGAGGGCAGACGTTGGATTGGCCAACGATCTGTCCCTCATTTTAAACAATGAGACCAGCAATGTGGCGAATGTTTTAAAATTTTGTGTGTTGGCCGGTCTAGCGCCTAAAATTTTAGGCAGATCGGCCTAGTTTTAAACTGGATGGGTGGCCTTTTTACAGCCACCCATGCATGAGCATTGTTATTATTTTTTTATTGTTATGATTCATGTCTCGCTGGCCACTATACAGCCAGCGAGACTTGTAATGTTTTTAATTCTTCTTTAAACCTTCTTGGCCCCTTTACAGCCATCCAGGTTTTGTAGGGTTTAGAGTACCGGTGGCTTCTTTAAAGCCACGCCTGATTTTATGATTTATTTTATTTGCTGTCTGTATGGCCGACCCCTTTACAGTCGACCATGCAGACAGTATTTTAGAACTTTCTTAAGCCACAGTTTTAGCTGGTAATTGTTAGGGCACTAATGACCCCGTTGTCGACGCGCCCTAAAACAACAACAACAACATCTCTGCGGCCTCTTCGATCAGTAAACCAAACACTTTGGATGAGCTGGAGCCTAGTCTGCAGATATTCTTACCATCATCCACACTTGACCCACCATCCGTTCCTCAAAACTGCCCTCTACAAAAGTAGGTTTCAAGATCTCTTATCCACCATCTTGGCTTCATCCAGTTTCTTCAAATTCCAACCCAGCAGCAACAATCTGAACCCGGCCAAAACTGGGGCCATGAGGGAACTTGTCAAAAATCCAAACATGATCATCCTCCCTGCAGACAAGGTGGTGCAGACACAGTGGTCATGAATAGATTTTACTACCTGGCTTGTACCCTCCATTAGTTGTCCACTATAAACTTTAAACTTCCTGTCACCTGTAACCTTACACCTGCAATCAACAAGAGGATTGAGAAGTTTATATATTGTAACAGACTCCTCCTATGCCTCATCCCTCAGTCTTGTCTTATGGCTCACTCCCACAAAACTGTGCATCCCCTACCCTGTACTTGCTTTCTCAAACCCAGAAATCCATGATGCCCCATAGTAGCTACTTATTAATTTAGTGACTGAATTTATCTCTGCCTTGGTGGACCAATATCTACAACCCATAGTCAGCCAGCATTTTCTAGATCTGCGCCCACCCATCGGCCTCCATTCCATGTCTTTCGTCGCCACTCTGGCCCATCTGTTAGTAAACAAGAACAACTTTTCTCCTTTGAAGGCAAAATTTACCATCAGCTGTGTGGCTCTGCCACGGGTAACTGTTTGGTTCCTCGATAAAGTTTGCTGTAAACACCTCTTGTGGCTCAGAATTATAAATGATATTTTTATGATCTGGTCTCAGAAGAAAAATGGCTTTCTTAGTTTCCTTCACAGTCTTATTACCATTAGCACCTTGAACTTCACATGGTTCTGTTATCACAACCATACGAATTTCTTATATGTGGATTTGTTCCTCGCTAATGTTTACCTTAGCACATCTGTCCTCACCAAACCTATCAATCTGCAACAGTATCTTATTTTTTTCAGCTGCCATTGTTATCACATTAATTGCTCAACATCATCTCTAAAGCCCTAGTATCCTGCAAGTACCAAATGTAGATCAAAACCAACTTTTGTATGTCATATCACAACATGCTCATCCTATCAACCACCCTAAACCCTTAAAAACAAACCACATTTGAGTACAAATCACTCAGTTCTTTCCAGGCCTGGAATCAATCAACTGAGTCCTCCAGCAAGGTTATGATTTCCTTTGAGCTTGCCCAGAAAAGAGATCTCTCTTCCCAAAAATCCCCAATCCCACTCACAGAACTTGCTTTTGTAGACCTCCTGATCTCAACTGACCCCCAATCCACACACTTAGGCTTCCCTGTCTTACAAGACAGCCCCAAGGCTCTATTCCATCTAACAGATCTCACTAGAGATTGTACAATATTCACCATGCCTCCTCCACCTATACCAACCCAGTAACTGGGAAAAGCTTTCCCATTATACTTGTCGCCTGTGAATCCTCCCATCTAACATATCAACTAACCAGCAACCATTGCCGGGGCTCATATATAGATTTAACAAAAAAAAAAAAAAACTTCTGGCCATTGGAATGAGTGGCCACAGACAAACAGTATTCACCCAGAACTCCTACCACCCAGTATCTCGTCACTCATAAGACCAACTATTTAATTTATTATGACTTCCTTCTTTTCCACCCGTTCCTCACCCCCCTCTGTTTGTTCCCACACGAACCACTAGGGCTGATTTTTGAGAAGTGAGTAACATCATTGAATTTTAATCAAATTTATATCCATTACTGCTCAGTATTTGCTACCAACACCGTACCTGTGGCTTATTCCTGAGATATGTTTGCATTTTTACAATGCTTGGGAAAGACTTCTTAACCTCCACTTCATATTTCTCACCATACTGATTTTCCTCCCGCCGCTTGTCTCCGAGCAACAATCTGAGCCTCCAGTTATCTGCCAGCCACCATCATGCAGCTACCTTACTTTATAGTTGATCAAGGGATATAGCCCAGAAATTCTGAACGATCTATGTGTGTACATCTATCCATGTTTTTTGAAAATTTAATTAAAAATATTTGCGGCCATGTTTGGATTGGCAACCCAGCTAAATCATATTCTGCTGCCAATAATTATACATAAAAATTGCATTTCAGTCAAATAGCAGATGTACATAGAAATCATGCAGCTGTATCTTAGGCTATAAAGTAAAAGTACACTTATCATACAGAACATAGTTACATATTTTGCAGACAGATGACAACACAACTTCCTCCAATAGGATAAATAATCTGGATTTGACAAATCTGGTTTTACTACTCGTAGTGCGCATGTCCTCCGATCCTCACAATAACTGACTGGACATTACTTGTTCATTGGTGCCAGTGTCTCATGGTCCTCAGGGCCGATACAGGAAAAAAGATTATATATGTATAAAGTTTAATGGAAAAGGGGAGAGGGTTGAAAAAATGATTTCCTTTACCCCATTCTTTGACACGCTTCCGCTCTTGCAATTACTTCCACTAATTGATCTGTAAACATGTTTCCTATAACCTAACCACTCCTACCTCCAAAGGCACATTCAATGCACATCTAAAGACCAAAGGAAATACTGTGTCCCTTATGCATTTCTTTCCTGTTCTTTAATTCCTAAACCAAATTATTTGCAATGACTAACGCATTTTAGGATTCTTCCTAGATATTGACAAATCACACATTATCTCTCTCCTTTCAGCAGACCAACAAAAGCCCAGAACTATCAGTTTACAAATACTATCCTCTAAACCATCAGATGGTGTCTTCACCATCAGTATAACCTTTTATCAGAATATGCGTTCAACCTATTCCAACTTCATTGCTGTAGAAATATTTCCCATCATTGTTTATGCCTCATGCTTCATAAACCACCTTGCATATCAGCTTACCTGCCTCTATTGTCCACATTTGTTTACTGTCCCCACCAACAATCTGTTGTCCATTGAGATTTCACTTCTTTTATTGTCTTCTGGCTTTATGCCTCGTCGACGTCATTAGAAGTGGGAAAGGACCGGAGACAAGGAATTGGAAGTAATTTGGAAATGGGTTTTTGAAAGAAGCATCCCAGCATGTGCCTGAATAATTTTGGGAAAACATGGAAAACCAAAATCTGGATGCCCGGATGGGGATTCGAACTGGCGTCGTCCTGAAAGTGAGGGCAGAACATTAACCACTCACCCACCATGCTCAGTAGATTTTTTACCTCCAAAACTTCTCACAGTTGCTCACTATAAAATTGACCATCCTCCCTGAAATAACCTCACCATCTTAACTCTAAGTGGAAACTGGCTTACCACATACTGGGTAAACCAAACAATGGCAGAAGGTGCAATGGCATAGAAACAAATATATATTTCCTGGAAAAGTCCTTTATCAAGCAGATTTTTTTTTAATTGTATTAGAGACAGCATGTTTGATTAAAATTAAATGTAAATATCAGCAAGGCTCAATGGGGGGATAAACAAAGAAGAGAAAGCAGGTAGCTGTAAGGTTCTAATTCTAATAATGTTAAGGAGAGAATGGAAGGTCACCACTTATCATAACAGAAGGCACATGTAGTTTATTTTATGGATAACTGTTATATTTCAGCTTTTAAGAAGTAGAATTACATCTTGTGTTAAACTCTGATTGTGGCATATTGTAATCACAAATAATAATCTATTACCAGTTGAACAACATAATCTATTGTTCCTGTTCACTATGATTTTAGCAAAGTTTGTCGATTCAAAACTTCGAGCAGGAAATAAAGAGTCAACAGAAGAAGAATTGGAAAGATTGCTCGATAAAATTATGGTTTTGTTCCGTTTTATTCATGGAAAGGATGTGTTTGAAGCTTTTTACAAGAAGGTGAGATAAAGAAAATATTTTTGACAGTAACATAATGTGCAGTATGCCTGTAATCTTCAAATTCAAAATATCTTGCAAATGTTTAAGTTATCATTACGATAATACCAATTCAACCACATTAATCTTAATTCAGTTTTATCCCAAGGACAATAAAGAAGGAAAGATGATTTAGAATAAGGATACACTTCTGTAATTTAGAATTTAATGCCATAATAATGCTTTCATCATAAGATTATTGTTCTAGAAACAGTTTGGACACTGATTTGCAAACGTATTATGAATAAAATTGTTTGTACCAGGTATGAACCTTCTCTATCTGATACACATTTTTTAATAAACAGGACTTTACCCTTATACATAATCTAACCTCATTTTTAAAATGATTTATCTGATAGTTGTAGCTTTTAACAATCCTTTTTTTTTTCTGCAGGATCTAGCAAAACGTTTGCTTGTAGGAAAATCAGCAAGCGTTGATGCTGAAAAGAGCATGTTATCTAAATTAAAACAAGAATGTGGAGGTGGTTTCACATCTAAGCTGGAAGGAATGTTTAAGGACATGGAGCTTAGCAAAGATATTAATATTGCTTTTAAGCAGGTAACTTTCACAGGATTAAAATGTCATTTTAAAAATTCCAACAAATATTTATGTTAATTGCCTGTAGGATCATAAGGCAGCAGTTTCGCCTGCATAACTTTTTGAATTACTCAATTTCATTATCTTTGGATTTAATAATTCTTGAAGCTTATATTCATTGAGCTGTCTTTTGAAAATCTTGTGTTGTGACATTTGTATACTAATGAATAATTACTTCAGTTGTGAGATATAAGATACCAAGGAAACAACATATTACAGTTTGAGGTTTCTTTTAAGGAATTAGTTGGTTTTATTGAATTAATAGCAGGGTAAAATGCTATCACTTAACAGTGTTGAAGGCAAGTCTATGGTGGCTTCATATCTTTGTGTTAATTAACTCCACTGGGAGAGAAGGGTGAATGGCTGCAGATAACAAATTGTTGCCTGTTTATCAAATAGTTGTAGCTATTCTCTCTCCTAATACTATTGAGAGTAGGTGTCCTGAATATTGAGCGCTTCAATTTCATGTCTTCACCATCTTATTATTTGTGGGTAAGGCACTAATGACCTCATTGTCGATGCGCCCTTAAGCCACAAAAACAACATTTATGGGTTTGACAAAAAAAAAAATTATTAACAGATATTAAGATGTATTCCATATTCTGCTGAAGAGTTTTCTACTTAAAAATTGCATTATTGTTCCGCGCATATTCTTTTTTTTTTTCATTTCTGCTCCATCCTGCCATGCGGTAAGTGATGGTTCCTTTCTCTTTTCTAATTTATCCTTTATTACTTATAATTTATTTTTGTAATTTGATTCTCACTAGTATTTAGTACTTGAATCTCAGGTCTACTTAATTATATCAAATAAAACAAATTGTGATTAGTTTGTTTCATTTAGATCTATGTTATGGTGATTTCTTCTGTCTAAGGGAAATTATTTAAGATGATATTTTTATTTCCATACAATTTTCTAATATCAGCTTATTGTTTCACATTGTAATATCATTGTGTTGTAGCATATGGGAAATCTGAGATATCCACATTTAGCCAATATTGATTTAACTGTCAGCATTTTGACAATGGGATATTGGCCTACATATCCAGTTCTAGATGTAAATCTACCAATTGAAATGATACAGTATCAAAATATTTTCAACAAATTCTATCTTGGGAAGCACAGTGGTCGAAAACTGCAGTGGCAACCAACTTTGGGACACTGTGTGCTAAAGGCTACTTTTACTCAGGTTAGTAGTATTGTTTTTTTATATATATATATTTATATATACCTATTGAAGTGTTTACAGATGTATGTTATTAATAACATTTTTATTTACAGGGAAAGAAAGAATTAATGGTTTCACTTTTTCAAGCACTTGTTTTACTGCTCTTTAATGAATCAAATGAACTATCATACGAGGAATTAAAAGTAGCTACAAGTATAGAGGTAAGAAATTCCTTCATCTCTAGCTAATAATTCAGTTTTTGATGGTTAATGATTTTTCAAAAGATGGTTAGTAGTGCCATTTTCATAACTTCAAAAAAATGAAACAGGAGGCAGTACTTCAAGCAATATGAACAAGGATAGAGAAAGCAAATTCATCACGTGGAAAAGCTGGAGGTAGGTAGGTGTATTGCAGCAATGAAAAATAAAATGTACACAACAGTAAACAATACTGTGTAATCATGTATGAGATTATATAAAACACCCAGTAGAAGAACATGGTGATTTGCGATGGTAGCTATTGCTGCAGTAATTCACAGTAGGTTGTAGTGCATCTCAAAGTCCTCTTCATGTGATGAAGGGTTGCAATAAAATAATGTTCATAATTGTGTTCTATTTCTGTTTGGTCCATACAACCTACTGCCATCAGTTTTGGTTAGTGATTCAGTTCCTCTATTCTTTTTTCAACCCATAATATATATTTAACAATGCACAGTAACTGGTTTTACTGATTCTGTAGTAACCTTCAGGAAAAAAGTTACAAATTGTGGCGAAAGTACTGCCTTTCATCCGGCACATTACTATATCAGAAGAAAGAGTGTCTTCCTATTCTGGATGTGTCTTTGTATCTTTCACACTTTGAGGATTTTTATTTAAAAAAATTAATTGCTTATTAGTGATCTGCCCTTAAGGTAGGTCGTAGTGTAGCAACTGTCAGATCTTCCTGTTTGGCGACTCTCATCACAACTTTTCTTTTTTACATCATGAAAGACCTGGTATCTTCTGTAATGCTTTTTCATCAATTAATCTCCTCAAAACATATGACATCAGCATCATATCTACACTGCATATCTGTTTCCAATTGTCTCTTCAAAGTAACTTTATTCAGAACATGTACATTTTTAGTTAGAATATCCATCCTATACCCCCGTTATGAAGACCCACATTTTGAATGCCTTCAGTCTTCTTTTGTCGTCCATATTTCATTTAAATCCAATATAATCAGCCATCAAAAGCACACTTCCTTTCCATCATTTGAAAACTATTTTTCCCATAGCAGACATTTCTCTCATTTCTTTACACATTGCAGTTCTACAATGCTTTTATTCTCTCTACCACTTTTCACATGCCTTATTCACATTATTTAGCATTTTGCCTAATGTTATTGTGCCAAATCATCTATAAATTACATGCAGTGTGCTTTGCAATAATTCTTACTCGTTTTCTTTCTCTGGAATGAAATTTAAAAGTTTTTTTAGATAATACATTAAATAATGAACTGATATTTTCTCATAATTTATTTCTCCCTTTTGTCATTTTATGTTGTGTATTGGTTTCATTCCATAATCACTCTAGAAGTGAATCATAATCATAAGTGCAACAAGTTTCTTCAGTGCTTTTTGCTGGTGTAGTACTGTCCCCATCAGTGCTTTCTCTTTGATGGCCTATTCATTTGTGTATCTTGATGCTTTTGGACTGTTTAAGCTCAGAGAAGTGTCCCAGAGAACTAACTGCAACTGGGATAAACTCAGTCTGCATGCCCTCACAACTGCTTCAGTTCAGTTGCTAGAGCTTTGTATTTATGATAGTTTTCAGATTCATTAGTTACCACATTGTCATATGAACATACAGCTATACCAATTATAAAATACGTAATCTTGGTGTAGAACAGAATGGTAATATAGCTTTATACAGCTTTCACTAGATGTTATTGGACTTAGTACCTGTTTTTATCATTTATTGGATATACCCTTGGCATTGAGAGCCTTGTGTATTTGAACTGCAGATGATGTGTGATAAAACAGTTTATTTCTAATATGATACATTCAGGTTAATTGGTTTGCCTCATTATTGACAAATGCAGTACCTGTTGCATCTACAATTTGAAGTGTTTTCAGAAGGCCTTGTTCTCAGTTCTTGGTTGCAATTACTGTTGTCATCATCTTGGGTTTCACATTCGCCATTCTGAGTACTTTGTTCAGTTTGGCTCTCATTAGATGCCGATTTTGTTTTTAGTCTTTTTGGCCAACTGTTTTTCCAAGCTTCCTTCAATAATCCTCTCAGTCTTTATTCCCAGCTGCTTCAGAAGTTAGTAATACAACAGCTCTGATGCTACTCCTCACTTTTCCATAAGAGCTACTATTCTGGTGCACTTTTATTATCTGCCTCATAAATTGATTCACTTCATATACTTAAATAGTCTTACATTGGCATTTGTAAAACTGACTTCAGTCCGTTCTAACCCTCTTCAACCTTCTTTCTGTGGTACAAGTATGATAGGTGAGTGGTAACACCCTGGCCTCGCATTTGAAAAGACAAAGGTTTTAATCGCCAATTAGCCATTCAGATTTCAGTTTTGCCATGGTTTTTGAAAATAACTCCATGGCTGAATTCCTACCCTTTCCTTTCCCCATCCTTTCCTGCCTGTAATGACCTCAATGTTGACGAGGCATAAAGCTGTAAGGAAATTTACATGGTTTATGGTTTTTAAAGTTATATCATAACAACACAGCAAACCATGAGCTGGAGGCATGGTGAGCTGTGAACACACAAAATTAATGACACAATTTTTTGGGTGATGTTAACATAATCTTGCTGGAGGATAACAAAACTTGCAGTGAAATACATTTTGGTTGCCAGACAAGTGAAACTTTCAGCAAGTCCTTTCACCTGCAGAAAGGATCACCTAGAAGGATATGTATTGTAAGCTACCCTTCGATCTATTTTCGAGATTCCGTTAAAATCCGACAAAGTTTGAGGTTAACGTCGGTACACGATACCATAGTCAAAATCGAGATAACAACACTTTAAGTTTAGAAAAGTAGATAAACAGCACATAGCAACCATAAATAAGAAGTTTCAAGTAAAATATAAACCATAAACTTACCTAAATGAGCGTAATCCATAATAATCCTGAAGTCGAAAACACAGGTTTGTTTACCCGACCACAGCACTAATATTCCACTAAATTAAAAACTGTAAAGCACTTCAATAATTAGAATTCCACCATCTAATAGTAAATTCACTAATAACTCGCAGCTCCAGACCAATTTAAAGCAGTCCACATGGAGTGCATTTCAACATTCAATTCCACCACATCTAAACAACTTCAAAGCTTTAAAAGTAGATCTAATCAAGTAAAACAACCAGCCAGTTAATATTCTTTAAGTTTCCGGTAACCATCAACAAATAAATAGAAAATATAAGTAAATAACAGCCAACAGGTAATGGCGCCGAAAAATCGAAACTTTAAAATTCAATAACTCATAAACTAACATGTTTAACAGACTAAAAACTTTTCTAAAGTGCTTAAATTAAATAAAGGTTCAATCTAAATTTAGTTTCAGGACACGACCGGCTGTAAATAAAAAGCGAAATATTTGGTTGCACAACGGAAAACAGTAAAATTTAAAAATTCTATAACTTCCGATAGACTTAACCAATTTAAAAGATTTTTACACCACTGAGCTCGGCAGAGGCTGAGGAACACGTTGAAAATAATATTAACTTGAGATTTTAAGGCTTTGAGAGTTGTCATTTTTCCTGTGACGTATGATGACATATAACAGTACCCGATTCAAATATGCTTTTAAATTAACCAAACTTCAAAATTCATTTTCACTGGTCTGGAAGCTTTAAAAACAAAACCCAACACACCACTACACTTGTCTCATTACGCTCTTCATCCTGTGAATTTCTGGTAGTACTCAGTTAACAGGTTCTTTTTCCAGATAGACTATTGTCTCGGCCAGTAGGTCAGTTTGATAAAAGGGACCCGTCCGCCATTTTTAGTACATTTTGATGAAGTATCTCGTTGTGATAGGATGTAATCTCTCGGTGAGCGAGTTCAACGGTAGCGGCTCAAGGCGCGATGTCTGATGGGAGGATTCGGTTGAAGGCCTGATGGCCGACCGGTGCCATTTCTAAAATCGGCATGACCAACGTAACATTTTCCGACATGTGTTTGTAACAGATTTCAGTTTCATTTTGGGGTGGTGCGGTCTGTTCTGTTTCATGATCTGTGATTTTCGGCTGATGATTTTTCTCCGATTGCCATTGCTAACTGTGACTTTTGTAACTTGTGTGAAAATTTTCAAGAATATATAATTCAGTTATCCGGATTCAGACTTTCATTTCTACTTTAGTACCTTTCTTACAGGAGGTTAATCTGTAAGTAGCGACCGCAGTAATTTTTACAGTTAGCATCCTACATGGTTTAACACAGTTATACAA
Source organism: Vandiemenella viatica (assembly GCA_031002005.1). Classification (NCBI taxonomy): domain Eukaryota; kingdom Metazoa; phylum Arthropoda; class Insecta; order Orthoptera; family Morabidae; genus Vandiemenella; species Vandiemenella viatica. The sequence continues at coordinate 128,353,653 of JARYHS010013631.1, read as the reverse complement.
CTTTTTTACGAACTTTTACAACTTTTGGAACTTTTGGAGTTTAGGTGAAGAAGCCGATACCAACCCCTATATCAGTTTCGGTCCTAACAGTATTTATGTTCATGTCATCCCGAAACAGCTAATCAAAAATATTGTGTGAAAAATAGCAAATAGTTTATTAATGCTAATGAATAATAACAAAAGAAATGAGCAATTATAGTTTTCCAATGTTAAAAAATATTAAGATGAGATAAAGGAGATACACCAACTTAAAATTTGTAAGTTATGCGACATTAGTATTAATATGCTTTATGTTTCATTCTTTTCGTTTGCTTTGTTGTATTAATCTCATTTAGGTATTATATAATTGTTGATCTTTAATATTTGGTTGTTCCATTTGTCTTTATAGCTCTGTTCTCTAATCACTGAATTGTGTACTATCTTTCTAACTGATTTTTTTTTCTTTTGCTACACAGCCTTACATTTTTCTTAGTTACTGCATTTCTGATGCTGACAAAGTTGTAAATTTACATGAACGACAATTTTGCCTTGAATTTTACAGCAGTTCATAGAGTTTTCATTTCTTTTCACAGACATAACTATTTAGTGTTGCCTTTGATCTCCGGTTTTAAATACCAGTATAAGTTATTGGGAATCAGTATGTCTTGACATCAGCATTGTGGGTTTTTAGAAATCATCATGGGAGTCTTTTTAAAAATGTCTTTTAAACTGTGTGTGTTCCTGTTATATGTAGGATATTGAGCTTCGTCGAACCTTGCAGTCTCTGGCATGTGGAAAGGCTAGAGTTCTTCAGAAGTTTCCAAGGGGTCGAGATGTAGAAGATACTGACAAGTTCCAGTTCAACAAGGACTTTTCCAATAAGCTGTTCCGAATAAAAATAAACCAGATTCAAATGAAGGAAACTGTAAGTACTCCATTGCCTGTCATAGCCACTAATGACAAAATTAATACAAATGCTGAATATACATGTTTATTGTATAAAAGTGATACAAAGTACCTTATTAATAAATAATAAAGGAAAGGGAAATTAACCCACCACATACCAAAGTGGACGGCTGCGATGAGTTGGAACACTTATGTTGACAAACAAATACACAATATTTCGGCATCTGCCTTCTTCAGTGCTAGATAAACGGGCCATTAGGCTCTGTACGTGTGTACACAAAGAACGTCACCCAGTGACTGTACCTTATTAGAAATATTGACCATTGCTAGATATACATTTTACCCATTTCTCTGGTAATTTATTAATGCCATGCCAAAAATTTTTTGCTCTTTTAACGTAAACCAGTAATCGAGCCATTTTCGTACATTTTCATAAAAAGTGAAGTGTTGCTCATTGAGTGTGTGCCCTATCAATGTAAAGAGATAATAATCGGACAGAGCAAAGTCAGGTGAGTAAGCCTCATGTGTCAGTATCTCCCAACTAAGCACCTCAATCATTTCCTTGACCGGTTTTGCTGTTTGTGATGGTGCGTTGTCATGAAGTAAAATCACTTTGTGTTACCTTTTCTGATATTCTGGTAATTTTTCTACAATGCTTCATTCAGCTGTTGATAACGTTCAGTATTAACAGTTTCACCAGGTTTTAGTAGCTCATAATAGATGACACCATTTTGATCCCACCAAACACACAGCGATTTGGTCTTGAAGTTGATGTTGTCAGTTCACCTGGAGTTACCCATGATCATTCACACTTAGGGTTCTCAAAATATGTCCATTTTTCATCACCTGTCACAATTTAATGGAGAATTGACTTTGTTTTATACCTGGTGTGCAGCATTTCACAAGTGGTTTTCCGTTTTTCTTGCTGTATTTGATTCAGTTCATGTGGAACCCATCTTCCCATCTTCTGGATCTTTCCCGTCACTTTTAAATGTATGGAGACAGCTTCCCGTGTTACATTTAATTGATCTGTGAGTTGTTGCATTTGAGCATCATCCTCATCCGACAATGCTTGCAACTCGCTGTCTTCAAACTTCTTTGGAGGTCTTCCACGTTCTTCGTTTCTCATGTCAAACTTCTGAATTTTTTAAACCACTCAAAACACTGAGATTTACCGAGACCACACTTACTGTAAGCAATTCTGCAGCAGTTTTCTTTAAATGGTAACAAAATCAACAATGTCCGCAAGACCTAGTTAGTAGGATCAAAACTCGACATGTTCAACATTGTTGAAAACTACACTGTCGTATGAAACTTGTATTGTTGTGAGTTGAAAATCTGTCACCTGTCCAAAAAAAAAAAAAAACGACCTAGATGCTTACTGGGGTTGGAGTAAACACTAGCCGTCAACTTCTCTTCTAGGTGATGAAAATTACTGTACCCTGTAGTACTCTTGCCACTGGATAATCAACTGTAAAAACTTAAAACGGCCGCCACTTGCCTTGATAACCTCAAGCAAGAAAAGGTTAGATGTAAGTCATGAATTAAAATCACTGCTTTTGTTTCCAAGTCAAATCTCACTATATTCTTTAAATAGTTTACACACTTTTACATTTGATGCCAATTGGACACTTTACCAAATTACTGATGCAGATTATGAACTCCCAACCCCACAGACTGAACCCCTTGTCATAATTTCAAAGTCACATATTAGTTATTAGTTGCTGATGAAGGACCACTCTACCAAAAACCTAAGATGGCCAACCTCAAGAGATGCTAAAACCAGCTTCCACCATCTAATAGCCTCTCGCGCTGCACAATGTGTCACAGCCTTCATACTCTAAAGAGAGCATCAGCGACTGACTGCCCGAACCTACGCCAATCGTATATATAGATTCAGCATCCCTCTAATAGGGTAACCTTCTGCTATGCCAAATAGTTCTCCAGTTTTGGGAAATACAAATTGTAGAGTTCTGAAATTTTGACAGTAGGTAGAATCCGGAGCAACTAGCAATTTAATTCCTAATGAAATTTTCTATTAAATTAGCGGATTCACCGTAAAGAGTAACTTTCGGTTCTCAGCCCAGTTACGACACAAAAGCTAATAACTCTGTTTATTTATGTGGTAGAAGGTTCAAGTAAAATCTGTAGAGCTTCTAATTAAATTATCTTTTATTTAACATGAAATATGGCTAGTTTATTAATCGGGTTTAAAAAACATTTAAAACCATACTTTGGTCACGTCTCACCGTACTTCTGGTAGGGGAAATATTATTCTTTGAGCTTTAAAACCTATTTTACACAATTCTATGGCATCTCAACTACCTATAGAGCTTTCAGTCTCGTCTCTCGCTGCCATAGTTGCTCTGTAATTAATTTCTGAAAATATTCACTTCCTGGTTTAGTGTCGCCATGAGTAAAAATCACTAATTTACCTGATTATTATTAAGGTACTGCCTATTATTCAAAAAGGCTTATAGAATTAACTTTAGATGTTCTTACTGCGGATTCTGAAAGTATTTTCTTTTACTGACTTTACTTGGCGTGATCGTAATAATTAAAACGGTGTATGAAAAGCATGGCCTTCAATGCATTTCATTTGAAAACAATCTGTGACTCGTCGGACTGTATAAAGCGTTCTAAAATTTTAGTATGTTGCACTGGAAGAAATTACATTTGTCAATCACGCTTAAGGATTGCAATCCCGCAGTGTTTTCAATCCCACAGGATTTGCACCAATCCAGCAGGATAGGCATATATTTAAAATATAGTTATTTGAAGCATTAATAAATCAAACAATAAACATGTTAATTAAATTAATAAATCAATTTTAATGTTAAAATTACATTAATTTTTTAGCATGTCCTAAGTATACTTCGAGGTTTTACATTTTTGTTTTTAAATCTAAACCAGTTTTTAAACAAATAATCAAAAATGGAAAATATTCAATCTTGCATCATATTATGTGCCTTACAATAAATTGCATCATTTTAAAAACATGGTATGCATAATGGCTAAGTCACCAGTTTTTTTTATTCTAAATAAACGTTATACTGAGAGAAAGCATTCTGTTTCACAAAGTGAATATACTCTGTAAAGTGTAGACTTGGCTCGGAACAAGATCTCATAACTTTTTGTCACTGTGCGACACAATTCGGCGATACAGCCGTGAAGACTTCATTATAACTTTTTGCCTTTAGTTGAAATAATAACATGGAGTTGAAAGGACACATTCTATTCACTCAAAAATAATGTATTGTGGCGATTGACCAAATCATCCCAAGAGGGATTAATCAAAAACCAGAGCTGCACATGTAAGCAGGCGGCTATGGTCAAAGAAGTGCGTTTCAAACGCATTGAGGTGGTGGCCAAAACAACAATAAGTCAAAGGATATACATTGTCTTTCGATAGCTGCTAAATAAATAGGTATGTGATAGTTAATATTACAATAACATTAGATTCACGCAGACGGACACACGTTTTTGCCGCATTTTGTGGATTGCGGACCCGCTTAATTTTGTGCAGGATCCAGCAGACTGTCTAATGTTGCGAGATCCCACAGGATTGCGGGATCCCGCTTTGCTGGATTTCAATCCCTAGTCACGCTATCAGCTGATTTCAAATGCTGCTTTAAACATATGGTTTCCTGAAGTTTACGGTGCAAGTTTGTGAGATAAATTATCTTACCATTGTTTTCTGCTTAAACTCTTGATTACATTTTCTTTATGATAAAATTTATTTACTAGTAGCTGATTATTGATATGAAGAACTTTTAAAGTGGCTGAAAGTGTTGTGGTGAAATTACTTCATTATTAGCTATTGCATATAGCGTAATGGATATGCTCTACTACGGTTGTTTGGGTATGTTTGAAGCTTGCTTTTTATTATTTAAGGTTAATTTATGATCTGTATTTGCTATTTAGTTAACTTTGGGACTTTAATTTGCTGTGCATATGGCTCTAAGCTGCGGCATCGAGTCCTCCACTTATGCCCGTTCCGCTATAACCAAACTTTGTTTTGCTAGAATTGACCAAAATTCTAAGGTAGCTTACAGTAATTGCATTGATAACTAGAGCCGTCCATCGGCAAATTCCGGTTTCATATTTACACACCTGGTAATTGAGTTTAGAAATACCAAGCCTGGTGGGTGAGTGGTAACACTCGGGGCATGGCATTCAGAAGGATGCGTGTTTCCCATTGCGGCCATCCAGATTTTGATTTTCTGAAGTTTAACAAATAACTCCAGATGAATGCCAGGGTGAATGCTTGAAAAGGCAATGGCCAAATTCCTTCTTGTTTCTTGCCCACACTGCTTTCTTGTCTGTAATGACCTCAATCTTGATGAGGTTTAAAGTATAAAAAATGAAAAATAATAAGAATTTAGAAACATTGTAGTATTGAATGATTGGTTAATCACAGCTAGATGAATTTACAGTCACATGCATGAAATTTGGAGACTGATTAGCATCATTTCTATTGAGAATAGGAAAAGGTCTTCTGAATAATTATGCAGTATGTTTGTGACAGTGTTTATTCAAATGGTAAACTTTTTTCATATGCTCATGGTAATTTCCATACTTGAGTGTGGCCAATTCAAATGTTTGCTATCCTAGCTTTATCAATTGAGCACAATTTTCAAAGGAGATTAGATTTTATGAAGAAGAATATTTAGAGTGTACAAATGTAGTGTTTTATTTCATATAAATTGCCTTCATTAAATACATACTTCTCCTTTACTGCAGATCACATCCAGAAAGTGTATTCACTTTTAAAAGTAAATCAAATTATAAAATTGCTTATGATAGTTCCCTAAAATCTGTATTTAAGGATTCTCTTTTCTTGGTGTTATAATTAATTTTTATATTACATTAATTTCAAGTTTCAAACTTGGAGACAAGAGAACTGATTGTAAAAAATAATTATTTTAATTCCAGCTTAATATCCAGATTGTAATAAGTTCACAGTAAAACAATGCTGAACTAGAAAAATTGTAATCATCACATAATATTTATAGGTATATTTCTTAAATAGACTTCACTTTTGATAAGTTTGAGGCATTGCATTTCACAATACCATTGTTCAGTGAATATTAATTACTTATTTCTATAGTTTCCAATTTTGTGTGAGTAAACATCAATTCCGTTTTCCATGAATTTAAATTCAGTATTTGCAAACTACTATCTGGTGCCTATTATTCTGCAGAACCAATTTTTTTTTATTTTAAGATCGTTTTTGATATATAGTATCAGTAAAATGTATTTCACATGCCACCTACCATCCTTATTAGCATTAGCAACAGACAAATTACACTTTTCAATGTAAACCATACATGATAAAGAAGTCCGGTGTTACTACACCAGTGACAAAAAACATTTTTTGAAGTTTTTTCATTTTATCAGTATGGTAAGAAAATTGCTGTATTTTCATCCAAAATTACTATTGCTGTGCATATAAAAACTAGTTTTTACTACTACTTTATAGACGGAGGAGCAGAAAGCAACAGAAGAACGTGTCTTCCAGGATAGACAATATCAGATTGATGCAGCTATTGTCCGAATAATGAAAATGCGCAAGACGCTTAGCCATAATTTACTTATCAGTGAATTATATAACCAACTAAAATTTCCAGTTAAGGTAAGACATTCCTAAAGTTTGTATGACTTGTCCTTACTAATTCAAAATTTTTATAGGTAACAATGAAAGGAAAGAAATGCCGCAAGGCAATATTTATATGGAAAGAACAGATGAAATACACTCAACACTTGCCAAAGTTGAAAAGAGGAGGGCATCAGCAACACTAAACAACACACAAAGAAAGAAAATACAATATTTCGGGTTAAACCCCTTTTTCAAGTTAACAGATGTAAGTGGCTGGGCTTGCATTCAACACAGCCATTCATAGACTTGGTAGAGCTTAAAAAAAAAGCCGCCCATTTGTCCTGAAGGCCTTTAGGCCCTCTGAGGTGCACTTGGGGGCCCCACTGCACCGCCTAGCCCTACTACACCCCTGGTTGGGCGTATTTCATCTGTCCTTTCCATATATTAAAGCATTTTATATTAGACTTCCTTACATCAATTAATTTTATAATAAAAAAGGTAGGACATTGACAACTGCCTGTAATTAGTATCTAAATAATGTAAAACGCAATGAAGTTAAAGCATCTCGCCTTTGTATTTATAGATGGAGGTATACATGTTAATGGGGTGTGAGAATGAGGCAATACAGTAAAATTTAAGTAAGCTTTTCAAATAAACTTTTTAAAATTTGCAAAATATTCGTCATTGGAAAAGTCTTCATTTTATCATTTATCAGAAGTGTATAGATTGATTTTCACTATGTTTTTAGTCAGTAAGGTAATGTGATAATGTGAAATTCTAAATTACTGGGTTTTTTTCCTGTTGCAGCCTGCAGATTTAAAAAAGCGCATTGAATCATTAATTGATAGAGATTATATGGAACGTGATAAAGACAACCCCAATCAATATAACTATGTGGCATAAGATTGGGTGGGTTGTATTCTAGTAACTGAAAAAAGAAGAATTGTTCATGGATGAACTGCAAAAACTGCGTCCAAAATGTCCGTTTTGTGTATATTATACTAATGTTTGCAACAGAAAATAGACAGTGCCCCCTCGCAATTAACTGGAGAGTGCTGTGAAAGATTGCACAGTTGTGTTTGTAAAAATGTGAAGACTTAAAACAGTGCATCTTAGAATTTTAATCACAGTAAAGTTGCAAACAAGATCGCCTTTAAATGTATGTATGTATGTAAGTGTATATGTTTGTGTGTGTTTTTGTGTGAGTGGATTTATTTGAGAGACTGAGTGAGAGGTATAGATCATTGATACATTGAAATTTGAATAAAAGTACTGAATAAAAATTTATAAAATGTACCCTGATTTATAGAACATGTACAAAAAAAGCAGAAATACTATATAATAATTTTTTCCTCACTGTTAAAGGAAGCCTAAGCTTCAAACATTTGAATGCATATTTTTTTATTATTATTATTTTGGTACTAACCTTGGTACTGTTTGTCTTCATCTGTGCTTTAAAATATGCTTCAGTTTCAAAGGGTTCTCTTTTTTTTTCTTTTTTTTACTGTAGGCTTTTTTACTTCAGCATTTTTCATTAGACGGCTAGCTCTGTCGTCTTCCTCAGAGGTGAAATAACATTTACAGCTGTAGGGTACTTAAATATTTTGTTTTTATTTATTGTCTGTAGACAGTTCTGCATTAGGGATGATCCCATCAAGTAAGTGATATCTATAAACCCAACATCAATATTCATTTTACTATGTGTGTTTTCTACTGTAACAACCCAATTTTGAAAATATTTCTCTGCTTTCACAAGTTACAGAAAAATTATTTAACCAAATGACAAAGTACTAAAGCTTGTTACTCTCGCGGATTCTTTGTCACAACAAAGAATCCCACCTCAACTGAATTTGCATCATTGAATCTCAGGTATCACTGAGCAGAATACTTGCATCCCATTCGAAATGGCATTTTCACACACACATTGTCACACAGCACATGCATTGTGGACATGTTCCTAACATACTGCATCTGGTTCAGTTCCTTGAAAACTTTATAACTAGGTGTATGATAGTTGGTCTGGGTTGTGCATAATTAGTTCACAAGCTGTTTTATTCTCATTTAATTGATTAAAATTTCATGTCATTTATGGACCACAGAAGTAATTCTACTAGAAACTCTGCAAAGTGATCATTGTTATTGGTACGTTTCATCATTTGAGTATAAAATCAAATGCACATTGTAGTAAGGAACTAGTTGAAGAATTAAGTTTCACTGGCTGAAATAGAAAAAAAAAAGACGTTTATATGTTGAAGGAGCAGTTTTTACTTGCAAGGAATCTGAGTGTGGCAGCCAGCTTAATATCAGGAGAAATAAATTGTCTGCAGCTAGTATCTCATTTGGAATTCCGGTACCTGCCCATTCCCAAAAGACATTCAAAATCAGTTGGAGTCGCCCTCACAAAATTTCTGAATTCTCAATTGGAGAGGCTGGTGCATAAAGAATGTCAGATCATTTTTGCATCCTCTGCTTCAAATTTCCGTCTATTTTTACATTCATATGTTAATGAAACATATTCAAAAGAATCTAAGAAATGTATTTAAGAAAGAAAAAAAAACTGTCTTATTCGGCATACAATGAATGATCGAGCATCGCCCGCGAAAGAGCTCTAATTTTTTGTGAGTTGGTCACATGGTGTATCGTTGAATCTGAATACAACGCAGAGGTTTCTGAATTGTTTGAGACCCATGCACCATTACAAAATTTCAGTTCCCATGGTGTCCTTCGCCCAAGCTTTATCGAGATTGATTCTGGACATTCTTTGGACATTAGTTAAGTATACAATACCTAAAAAGAATAATACTTCTATTGGGGTCCAATATGCTTCTCTCTCTCTCTCTCGGGTCATCTGTGTTCCTGTTCTGTTGTAGGTAAATGTTTGTATACTCCATGAGAGAGCATCAATCGTATTACTGTTTATAATGTGCTGGAAATCAGAAAGTTTGTCAGTTACATCACCATAGTTTTTGAAAAACAGAATAGTTTTCAATAAATTTTTACGAGGCATTCTTGCATTCCTCATGATGGGACTTTTTGTCCGTTTATGAATTTAGCTCACTTGTTTCAAAACCTTCCCTCTTACCTTTCCCTTTTTGTAAATTATTTTCACTAAAACATTGTATTTATCTGAATCACTTACAACCACCCCAAAACTAGTAATATCGTCTTGTTTCGGAGAAACATGAGGAGTATCAAGAACATCTCAAACAACTTCCGAGTAATTTTCACGATCAGAATGTTTAATGAATTCTGATTCATCGATATCAGATGCACTGTAGACAGAGCTGTATGCTTCATCAGAAATTTCTTTTAAAGACCGCTGATAGCCTTCAGAAGACACACAATATTTTCTTGACATAAATGGAGGGGGCAGCGTACTGGATTCACCAGTATGACACACTCATGAGAAAAGGTTAATTAGGAAGCCAAATTGAATGGATCAGCAAGATGCATTCTCATTGGGGATTGCTACTATGATGTTAGATAGAGAGTGAGGAGTTATGAAGGCACCAAAAATCACATTCACTGAATTTATTCTTCATTAGTTTGAAGCTAAACTGCTATCAAGTATCAATACATATGACCAAAAACTAAACCGGACTTTGAAATCCTAAGTTGAAAATGAAAGTTTACAAAGTTCCCAATATTATTAAATCAAAATAAGTGTTAAATGAGCTGATGAAAATAAAGTTTGTTTCCTTAAAGAGTTTAAACGCTTGGTTACTACAGTACGCAAGAGTTCTCGCTTCGTCTCACGAACTTAAATTATTCTAAGTTCCAATAATCGAAAGAAATTTCTTTCACAACAGTTACATGTTGGTGAAAATTCTGAAGTATGAAACTGCTTGCGTAGTAAATGATTGTTGTATCGCATTGGAATGTGTAGGAATCCACCTTAAATTCTGTTTCTAGGATTCCCTGATAATAATTTTAATCCTACAGGGTGGCAATTATTGAACTATATGAAATGAAACCATCATAACTTTTGAGCAGTTTGTGTGATGTTCAAACTTCGTGGTTGACCACAGAGCATGATGGAAATTAGTATGTGCATGCGCACGCAACTTCTTGTTGTTGGCCATTTGCAAGTGAAAATGTCACAGTTCAGCGTGCCTGAGCGTATATCTCTTGTGAAGGTCTGCTATGTGAACAATAACAGCCCAATTGTGGCTCAAAGGAATTTTGCAACAGAGTTCAAGCTGAAGACAACTGGTCCAAGTGTGCTATCAATCAAGAATTTGATTTGCAAGTTTGAGAAAACTGGTAGTGTTTGGGATGACAGTGCTGGCAATGTCAGTCAGAAAAAAAGTGCGAGAATGCCTGATAACATCCGCACTGTGTTTTAAACCAGCCCAAGGAAATCGATCAGACGAGCTGCACAACAGGTGGGAATCAACCGGGAGACCCTGTTGTTGAAGACCTGCAGCTCTTCCGTACAAAAGTCAAATTGATTGGCTACTAAGCCCCATGGCCATGGAACAGTGGTTGTGTTTTGCCAACACTATAGTTGAGAGAATTGACAAACAGAAATTTGATACGAAAATGGTTCAGTTTAGCAACGAAACCCACTTTCATTTGGATAGGTTCTTCAATAAGCAAAATTGGCACATTTGGGGGACTGTGAATCTGCATTTTGTGACCAAGAAGTCTCTCCACCCTCAAGGGATGTCTGTGTGGTGTGCAATGTTCAGTCACAGAAAAATCGGTCCGATACCACCAAACAATGTCAATGTTTGAATAATGGGGATGAAACCATTTTCCAAAAGTTACCCTGATTTCGACAAGATGTGGTTCATGCAAGATGGAACTCGACCTCATCAGACCACATTCTGGCTCTGGGTTACCCAGAAGCCACTGGAATGGGACTCACTTGGCCACCATGTTCTCCAGATCTGAACATGTTACTCATTTTTGTAGGGCTACATTAAAGACAATGTGTACAGATAAAATAAACCATTGCTGAGCTGAAAACTGCCATTCAGGAGGTCATCAACAGCATCGATGTTCTGACACTTCAGTGGGTCATGCAGAATTTTGCAATTTGTCTGCGCAACATCATAGCCAATGATGGCAGCCTTGTCGAACATGTCATAAGCTAAATCCGAATATCTGTAATGACGTTTACATGTTGAATAAAGTTTGTGAACTCGTTTTTTTTTTAAATAATTTGTTTTATTTCATATAGTTCAATAATTGTCACCCTGTATATTTCTGAAATTTGTCTATTTTGTGGAATGGGTTATCCTAGGAGTCTGTGACATGTTCAATTTTTATCCATTTTACCATTAGTAATCTTTGAAATGTGAGGTATGACCATTTCGTTTATCTTCCTAAGGTACCTAGTTTCTTGCAAAGTTTGTATCAGATAATTTCTTTTAATTTGGTGTATGTTTTAGGTCTGTGGCTATTTAAATTTATCCTATCGGGTTGTGACTAAGTTAAGTTTTATTTCATCTTACTTCTTTACTTCTCTCCAGGAAGCAATTTATTCCAAATAAATCATAACTTTCTTATTTAAATATGATTTTCACAATTCTTCCTTAAATTGTATTTTCTTTTTTCTATTGTTACTTTGTTTAGAATAGCTTTATTTTATAATTTCATTTTGACACATGTGAACTTCCAAATTCATCATCTGAAATCCTCTTTCATCATCATTTTCAGTATTATTATTCTTTTATTGTTGTAATATGACTTCCTTTAAAAGCAGCTTCCTTTTGATCCTATTTTTAACTCTGTATCTATTTTGATTTAAAACTCCGATTTTTCTAGTTACCAAAAAGGCATGTTTATAATTTACCTATTAACTCAGAATTTTCTTATAAAGTCTATCTCAGTGATGACAATATACTGCATAGTTCAATTTTTGTTTGTGTGTTTAAATAAGGTCCTTTTTATTGTTTGTTCAAAATTGTATTATTCTTACATGTGCATCGGCCACTCTCCGATAACTCACTGCTACAAATTTCCTGTTAACTGCATGTTTGATAAAACCTTCAAACTGAAATTCTGTCTTAAAAGTAGCATTTTTCCATTTATTTTTTATTATACTGTGAATCATGATACTGAACCTGTTTTGACATGACTTTATCCATAATAAAGTAAAGAACCTGTTTTTACTCAAAAACTGCTTTGATAAGTTTATGGTCATATAATCTGTTTGAAATGTATACTATTAAGGGTATCCAGTAGATTATGGTAATTAATATTTTCCTCCTTTTTTTCTGAAAAGTGAACATCCACGTGTGTGAAATTCTTGGGGATCTTGATTTAGAGAAAATAGTCTTGAAACTGAATCCAGATGTTTTGGCACTGTGAACATGACTCTTTGTTGTGGGACAGCGCCAGGACAAAGTATCCCAGTGTGTACTAAATCTGACGTGTATAAACTTCTACATGGAATTCTTGCAAATAGCTTCATAATTTATTATTTGGATCGGAGGTATATAAACTGTTTCGCAAGATTGTAAAATGTCAGAACAAAGTTCTATAAAAAGGGGGGGGGGCAGGAACTTTATGCATTTTAATATTTTAAAAACTAATGCTCTACCTAATTTTACAGTTCCCACCAATTTGTGAAAACTGCTAAACTTCAATCTGTTGTTAATATTATTGAAATTGTTAACACAAAGCTGAAGTCAGTTTAACGCTTCTAAAATTTATTTGAATGAGGTACATTGCAATTCTTGTAGGCTTTATTTGCATGATCTCCAGATCCAGCCAATATAAAGACCACAGTCAGAAAACAGAATATTGTATTGTAGGTGTCAATACTAATTAGAAACAGTGGTGCAAATAGTCTAATTTTTTTTTTTACTTAAAATTTGGTTATCACATTTGGTTCATAGTATAACGTGTTGGAGGCTCTAACCTTGGTGTTGCAAAATTATCACTCAAATAATATACAGTTGCTACTGTGCATGGCTTTTGTGTGAAATGCTGACTTGCGGTTTTAACCAGTTCCATTCTGCTAGTGCTGGAGCCTGCTCACTCTCAGTACCAATACGAGTCCTGAAATCAATAAGTTAATTGTTATGTAGCATCTTGACTGTTTTGTACTTGTTGGCATTGTGGAAGCCCGTGGACTGTCATTTGCATTTAAAATACGCACACAATCATTTGCTGTGGGCAGGTAAGACAATTTGGCCAAAATTTCTTGACTCATTTAATTTAAATATTTGTGAATAAAAACGAGATCCATAACCCTTTTTAGCTTTCTGTACCCCCAATGAAACAATCCTGATCCCATAACTACACCATCTGTTACAGATCTCTAGCTCATAAACATAAGTTGCAAACTTCAAATTTGAACAGGTCACGTATTTTGTTGAACGAATGCTAAATATCGCATATATCGTAGAATTGTTAAATTATATTCTGGGGGGGGGGGGGGGGGGGTACCGTCCAAATAATGGGAGAATAAAAAAAAAATTCTATCCCATGATGTGGGGTGGTGTTAAGTAGAGCATTAAACGTTTTAACTATCAAATTTAGAATATTTCCGTTACCAGATGTATTTCGAAAAATGCTATTTACCTAATAACTTAAGATTTTTCTTTAAAATATGGAATAACAGATACTGAAGACAAATTCTCATGTCTGGTATGTTTTGAAAGTTATGAACAAAACAATTGTGATGGTCTGGTTACTTACACCCCCCCTCATTTTCACCTTTGCCACCACCCAAGAGAGGAGACTCACGTGGACAAGAACCCTTCTTGGTCAAGATCAGAGGTAGTCAATGTTAACTCCACCAGCTGGTTTATGTACACACATGTACATTTATTCATTGCTTGTATATTACATAACCATTCCCCATTAATACGGCTATTTCTTCCATTTAACCCAGACAGCCTCGGGCTTGTGACTAATGCTTAAGGAGCCAACATCCTAATAGTGTTTGAACCATCCTCAATTAGCTTTGTGTCTATACAGGTTATTTTTCACACCTGTTGTATTACTGCCGCTCATCTATGCATGCTCTGCTGGTGGCTGCTGACCCCATAGTCTGCTTTGTCAAACGTCTTTCACTACTCATGGCTGTCCTCTGCAAAGCCACCCAACTGCCATCTCGCCTTCTGTGGAAGCTACTTCATCATGGATGATTTGGGAACTGACCTCTATTAATCCCAACATCTCAGTTTTGTACAACACCCCCTTCCCCCCCCCCTCTTTCCATGTCTCTAAGAACAAAGATGATGATTGCCTTATCACAAACTGTCCTGATGCAGTTATATGTGTGTGTTGCTACGTGCTAGCTCAAAATCACCAACAGATATGACCTACAATACATTTCATTGCTCTGGATAGGTTGTGAATTCTCCCATCTAGACCGTTTGCACTATCACAATTGGTTTGTAAATCACTAAGCCACCACACAAGGAAAAATTATTTTGAAATTCCTTTCCCACATGCTAATACTGTCTTATTAGATGTTCTTGCAATTTAAGAGTTTATCGCAACCTTAACGATGAGATAGATACCAATACTAAATTTGATTGGAATGACTACATTATCAGAACAGCATTGCAGGGGCATCAAGAGGCCCACTAACTTGATAATATAATGGAGTGATTGTTTTTGAAGGAAGCAACCACGATGTGACTTGCCACATCGTTATCTTGTAAGGAGTTAAGAATTTGGAACCCTAATTGCACAAAACGCAACTCACAATTAGCCAATATTTTTGTAATTCTTCAAACTAAAACTAGGCAACTAGTACACAGGATAACTAAAATGAAGAAAATAATTTCTTCATCCTGGACTGCAGTCCTGTCTTACAAGAAAGCACTCTGAGGTTAAGAAATGGTCATGAATCGTTTATTTCAATATTTTACCGGTGTTCTTCCATTCATTGTTTACTATACTGCAAATTTAAATATATTATTTTTGTTGTTAAAGTTTTAATACTTTAGTTTTTAAACATTCTTCCAATTTCTCTTTTTTTCCTGCCATCAGAGTGGAAAGCTAACTGTTGAAATAAGTAGGAAGTGATCCGCTTCTAAAGTTTCTGAACACTTCCACGTCAAGAATGAATTTGGCCAATTTTCGATTTGTTATCATTATCTGTTGCATCATGCTTCAAATGTGTATCTGTGGAATCTTCTTGTAGGAAGAATATATTTGTAATTATGAGATTATTTACTCAGAATAATCGATGTATTTCTTGTTTCTTCATTACGTATTCCAGTGATGAACCACAGTTTAGGTAGTAAATGTTAGAACTGACAAAACTAATCAGATTTATTTTGTTTGTAATTTGTTATCGAATGTGTCAATGTGTGTATCATCTCCAACTGTTGAGTATACACCAAATGGAAGAAAATCAAAGATTGGGGTGAATATATTCTTACACATGTAGGGATGTAATGACAAAAACACTGCTTACTTAAGGAAGCACTGAATATTCACAGCTACACTGCAGAATCAATAGTAGCTTAATCTATTTTTTTATGAAGTTGTGAACAGTTCTTTGTATCCTTTCATTTCCCTTATCATTTTGTCTGGATCCATACAATACACACATGCAAGCAGTTGCTACTGGTGATAATTACTCACCTTACATGTCTTTCCTGGGCATGATCCCACCACACCCAGATTGTCACGGTCAGGGATTCTTCTATTTTTACTGCCACTTTGTGGCCTACTGAAATCTGAAAACCATCCACCTTCTATCCAGTGCAACATCTAACAAAGGTTATGATGCTAGTGGCACTTATTTATAGTACTCTACCAACGGACTAAGGAAGCAAAGTGATAGGGAAACATTCATTCATTAACAAGAAAAATTGTAGAATTTATTTCCACCATCAAAAGTTATATCATATACAAAATAATTAAAATTCAAAACCTATTCTATTATTTGTTCTTTTACTAGTATTTTGCATAAAACTTGCCTCTCTCCCTAAATTTCATAACTTGAGAAATTTATATCACTTGGAAAAACTAATTTAAATTATGCAAAGCTGGTTGAAGATCTTTTTCACTTTTCTGGATATAATTTGTAGTCGCTTTAAACTGCAGAGTATACTGATTTATATCTTTCCCAGTGTACGTCTGTGTATATTAAATGAAGTAGCTATGTCAGTTTTCGTTTGCCAGCACTTATTACTATTTTCGTCTTAATAACCTTTTTCACGTGTACAGGGTAACTTTGTATTTAGAGACAAGTAGTGTTCTATCCATTTTTCCTCCTTTATTATTTTTAGATAAGTTGTGTGTACCCACTGCATTTTACAGCCTTAGAAAATGTTAATTTAAATTTATGTTGGGTACAAATGTGAACTGGATTCTTTGTGAGCTCACCTCTTTTGCATAATCATGTTTTTCCTTATACTTTTGTTTTGATGTGTGTGTGTGTGTGTGTGTGTGTGTGTGTGTGTGTGTGTGTGTGTGTATGAATGAATCGTTAACTTTTTTTTGAAAGCCCTCCCTTTTTTATATATGTAGAATGAAGTTTACAATGATTCAAAACACTTAAGCCTCGTTTTTTCTCTGAAGTTTCTATTGAACTTTAAAGAATGGGATAATATTAGAGACTGTATTAAGCATTCACCTGTTCTACTGTGCTGTCTTTAACTACAATCACAATTTTCAGGATCTACAGCAAAAACGCCCAAATGAATTAGTTGTTTTACAGTTAGTCTAGTGCAGGGGAAAAAACCACCCTGATCAGTATAATAATTTCACCATTATAAATTCCATTCCATTCCATTAAATCCACTGGTAGGGCGAGTGTTTAAATTTCCCATATGGGGAAGTCTTGCATATAATGTTTTAATTACACTAATCTCATTAAGTTGGCTCATTTTCCACAAAGTTTTGTAGCTGAATTGCCTTATTCTTTTATATAACATTCTATACTCCATCCTGTAGAATATTTTGTCTTCTTTTCATTAGCTCCCACCCACAGATCTGCATGGAGGCCTAGTTGATCTCCAGCATATTTTATTCTCTTCAATTACATTTCCTCCGAATATCATCTGGGCCCTTAATGCAATTATTTTACATAACCTTCTGCATCTCCATTCTGTCATTTCTAATTCACCTACTTCTAGGTGCTATTAAAATGCTATGGGTGATGTGTTATCCCAAACAACTTCGTCAATTTTTAGTCATCAGTTCACTAATAACAATTGGTGGATGGTTCCTAGCACTAAAACCTTTTCTGTGCGAATGAAGGACATTATATTAATCTCTTCCAATCAATTTTCACCTCAAATATTGCATTTCACACACTATTTGAACAACAGTAGAATAAAATATTGCCTTAAAGAGTTCCAGATCTACTGTTTTATAAAATAGTTTTGTTGACATCAACGGTGAAATAAATTAGCAACACAAGGTTGAAGTGAAAGTTTGTATTAAAAAATAAAAATACATCAACAATCTTTGTTCACATAAAAAGTACTGCAAAACAAGTACATACCATATTCCTTTTCCATAAACTTGTTAGTTTTGATAAAATAATGTTTTATAAAGTCTCAATATTGAAGGTAATTCTTTATCTCAGACAATTTTAAAATGACTGTACTATGTTAAAAATCTCATTCAAAGATATTTCTGTAACCATGAACCTTAAAAATTAATAAGTCAGTAAATGTTGTACTGTAATACAAACAACTTTTAACTCAAATTTAGTAATTTGGGGAATTGAAAGTTTCTCAAAACCAGTAGGGAATTGAATCAACTACAGCCTTAAGCAATTTTTTAAGTCTATTATCTGTTATTTCCTCTCAAATCATATTTCCTCACATTTGAAAAATTAAGCACTTGAGCTAAGAAAGCACAAAACTGATTTAATGTTAAAGAAACTTGTAATGTGACAGCATACAGACTCAATAACATTTAGAGTAGATATCCAAATCTTATGCTCAATTTGAAATGTTAAATGCACTTATTTAAAACCAAACACCCAAACCTCAGTAATCTCAGATGGAAGAAGAGACTGACAATACATGAAAAAACTAATGGGGAATAGACCAAAAAAAAACAGCATGCTGGAAAAATGAGATGCTGAAGTAGGAGATCCCGTTTTAAGGACAATTATTATTCAAACTGATATGTAAAACTTAAACAGCACAACTTTAAATATGTATGTAAGTATCATCTCCACATTCCTAAAGGAAACAAACTGAAATTGTAAAAAAATAATAATAATAATAAGTGACATCACGCTTTGATGTTACCAACTAGTATAATAAATGCAAAAACAGAATAAAAAGATGTTACGTAGTAATCAATCTGTATTTAGCAAAAACTGGGATTCAAAAGCAACTCAGTTGGGATTAAAATTAATATTGCAAGGATATACCAACAAAATAAGGATACTTTTACAATATTTGTGAACTTTGGAAACAAAAAGCTTGATTCTTAGCCTGGAGCAAGGCTTTTATTTAATAAGTATGGTCTAAAATATTTAAAACTCTTTGGGAAACCAGGCAAGTTTGGTGAAATTGTAAATGGGGAATCTGACCACTGAAAGTGTTTTATCCCTGGGACCACTGTTAGTTCTCCAGAAATGTGTATGTGGGTTGTTTTTTTAATATAATCCAGAGAAAGGCTAGATTTTTATATGTGTGTGATTCAGGTGGCTATAATAAAAACATAAAATGAGAGGCAAGCATAATTTAAAAACAATGGTAGGTTTGAGACCGTTTTCAGTTAAAAAGGAAATCTTTGCAAGAAGATGCTAAGCTGACGCTATTGATAACCTGTAACGTAGGAATTAGTTTCACAGAGCTCATAGGAGGAGATAACTTGAAGCTTTAGTACTGCAACTAAATTATAGTCATAAGCCTGATATTAAAAGGACACTTCAAGTCAAAATATGACTGGTATGAAATGAAAATTTAAAAATTGAAGGTTGAAAAATTCAAGGTAATGATAAACGTTTAGAACATTTTCACTGAGAGTACAGTTGGAAACAAGCATTTTGATTTAATGTTTACAACAACGAAAAATTTTATTTAAGAAGTGAATTTTACTAGACTTGTATTTATGACGATATAAGCAATTAACCAACTAACAACAGAATATTCATTAAATTATAGAAAAACCCATTTAAATAAACAGAATTTAACTATGGCAACATGTTGTCAGTACCTAGCAGGACTTACAAAATTTAGATTAGAGCTTGTAAGTAAGTCCTAAGTATGATTTTTAGAAGGACAAAGAAACAAGACATTGAAGATAAAAAAAGAAGATTAAAAATAGGAAGCCAAATGATAATTACAATTAAAATAATAATCAGTTTTTAACTACATTGAAAACTGGATTTTGGTGTTCAATCCTGATGGTGTAATTGACGCGTGTGAAAACAGAAGTTAGAAATAAATTGTTAAAAGAAAAATAGAGCAGGTAACTCCAAGAATAATGGCAAAAAATTCATTTAAAACTATAATCAAATAAGCGAGATAAATTTCTAAAATTTTAAGAGTGCCAGGTGGGTAAAACTGTAGTTAAAGAATGAAAAATTAAAAGGAATCTGGTGATACAAAAATCTTTGTAGGGAATAAATACTTCTAAAACTAGACAAAAATGAAAAACCCTTTTATTTTCAGACAATAATGGCAAAACAAAAGGCTTGCAAGGAAATCTGTCATAGGCAAAATCATTTGAAAGAAAATCAGTTCAAGAAAGATTGGATTAAACTAAAACACCATGGGAATGAGAAAGAAATAATTCCCAGTCACTAGACTATAAATAGGAAGCCACTTTTTCCTCATCACAGTTTATTGGGGAGCACACTCCATGCTGGTTGCAGTCGTGAGCTGGAATTATTTTATCATGCAACAGTTTGTAGGTAGAAATTTTTCCAGTTGCTCAACTTTTGTACATTTTGAGAAAAGCTGAACTTTATGATGATTTTGGGGACTTCAAAATGTTTCTCAAAAAATGATAATGTATGAAATTTTGTTGACATGTCTAGCAGTCTTAAAATTTGGATTTCGAAGTCTGGTTCAATATTCTATAATGTGTATAACTCAATCTGATACCAGTTTATAGTCAAACTTGTGATGAAGATATTGAGTGATTTCCAGAACTTGCTTATTTTTTATATATCACCTCTGAATACTTTTACTGCAACAGCTAACGGTCAAACAGATTTGTGAATGTCTTATGAACTTCCATAGGTATCAGGTTCTAAGTAGTACATCCATAGGTACAGTTAATATCTATATCTTGCCCTAACATCAAGCAACATTACATTGTTACAAACCTTTCTAGGACTAATCATGTGCAAACGAGTCTCAACTTGGGATCCTGAATATCCTATCACTAACATACCTGAGGAATTAGTGGACCTTATGGAAGGGAAGAGTTTGTTCATTCTTGGGTTGATGAGGAAAGGATAGGATCAATAACTTTGAGACAAGAATACAAGTTTTATTAGAAAGGGAATGATAGTCATGAATGGAGTGGGATTTACTCTCCAAAATACATGGACAGGAACAATCTCAGAGTTTGTCAGTGAGAAAATAATCAAACTCACCATTCAGAATGCAAAGTTTCTCCCCCCTCCCCCCCCCCCCCCCCCAAATTCAAGTTAAACTCCCCAGGTGGCGTGCTAAAATTAGAAGTTAAAATTCTTAGATATCCTGGATGAATAGAATTCTGGAAACCAGACTGTTATAGGGAACTTCAATGACCAAGTTGGAAGAAACCAAAGTGGATATGAGACTATCGGATCCCCAGTTTTGGAAATTCATTTGTAGAAGGTGAATACTTCGAGTTTTGCACGGGATTAATTTTGTGACTCAAGATGAGATGAAACAGTTCGTACAATAATACAGACTATATTTTGACTCGCAGACTGGTATGGATCCTAATCCAAAATGTGAAGGTGATAGATTATCAGCTACTTAATATAAAGAAAACATAGAATACCCAAAAAGAAAATTATAGCAATTCGCAAACCTGACGAAAGAGCTATATTGAGGTGGTAAAGAAAATTCTAAAAATGTACTGTGGCAATGAAGAATGGGAAAAACATTTATTGGTACTATAGCAGATATATTCTGTGGCCATCAAAGTAATACATAAGCTACAGAGATGTCATGGCGAAATTAAACTATAATAAAGCCATAAGAAAACCAGGCAAAGTGCCCATTAAAAGAAACAATGCTTGGAGATATCCAATAAGGAGGAGAAACTAAAATTATATCATGAAAAGTTAATGGACTGATAAGGACAGAGACTAGAGCTAAAAACCAAAGTAAAAGTTGAGGGAAGTAAGAAACTGCTTTACAGTATAATCAGAAATGGAATACTTCCAAACGAATAATAGATGTAGAATGTGAAGATGGTATGACAGTGCATTTCTCTTGCTATCATACTTCAATAATTTGCTTAGTAAAAATAAAAACTACTACAAAGATTAGAAAATGTGAAAAGTTTCAGTATAGTAGGACTGATGTTTCCAAATCAGAATAAAGCTATGAAGAAGCTGAAAAGTAACTGCTCTAGAAGTACAGTGTAATTTAGGTGAAGCCACTAGGACCAGTTGGAACACACTGGATGAACAGTGTGATAAGAGCCATCTAGAAGGGTGTATCAGAGTAATATGCAATTACCTTTAAACATTCAAGACTGAATATTTTTGGGCCAAATGGGAGAGAACATATAGAATGAAGTATTGGGGTTACATTTTCAGATCAGAAGATTTTTATTTAGGGATTTATCCAAAAGTTTCACACTCGACATTTGGTCATAAACAACTGGAAAGCGAAGTAATGGTATTTCGAGATGATTGAAAGGTTAAACGGCTTAATTTTTGGGTTTAAAGTATAAATAAATTAGATAGAAAACGGTGGATTTAACTGGATTTGTAGTAATCACTTATTGTGACAAAGGCATGGTTTTGTAATAGTGGAAATTCTCAATTATTAATGATACTAAATGAAAATAGCTTCACCACCCATATGAATGTTACACTAGCTCTACACCCTTGAATGTACTACGTCCCCTTCACCACCCCTCAAGAGTTGAAAAACTTTATTATAACAAATTCTTAGCAAGCTTCCTCTGACTTACCAATGTTAGGCTTAAAAGCAAGCTTCTACCGTAATAATAAAACTGTAGCCGGGAAGAATTCTTTTGACAAGAAGGTATGCTACGAAAAACGTTGGTAACCCCTAAAATAGAGTGAAAAATAAAATGAAGTAAAGGTTCATTTGGCTCATCCAACAAAGGGGGGAAAAAGGGCAAGAAAAGTGATTTTTAGAAAGAAAGGTTGATAAATGACAATTTCATGTCACAGAAGAAATGAGAAAACTTTTTGGGTAAGAAAACTATCCATTTTGGAAGGAAGGCATCAATCAGTAATATTTTCATAATTAACGGGTTTTCTGTAGAGAAACAGCTAACATAATTTTGGAAGGATGGATGGAATGGAATCATAATCTGGCTGATTAAGTAAAGCTAATGGTAAGGTGGAATAAAGAAATATGAACTTTGGATAACTATCTCAGGGAAATGGAGGCATATTATGGATTTTTTTTAATTTACAAAAATGTCATAGAATAAACAATGTTATCTAATTTGAAAATTTGGGATGTACAAATAAAGTAGTGGCCATCATGTGAGAGTACCGCATCATAGAATTTGCTACAAAAAAATATGAAATGTCACTTTTTTTTTTTTTTTTTTTTTGAGTATGTGAATTATGAAGGCAGTTCAGTGCAAGCTTTACAGCTTTGGCAGTTGCAGAATGCATGCATTTGTTGGCATGGGCACTGTAGCAACAGCAGCCTCTGTGTAGGCTTCTAGCTTCCAAGACAGTAAAATTATCAATAACAGTATTTCTAAATTATACCCTGAAGAATGAGCACAAATGAAAACTTTTGGAGGCTACAGGAAATATTTTCACATTTTAGGAATTTTCGAGACCAGACCATTTTCGAATGTTGGGATGGAAATAGTTTTTAATTTTGTAAAATGAGAACTTTAAAAACTGGCTGAATGAGTGTTGGTGCTTAATTATGGAGTGTGTTTGAAGGGCATATACAAACTTTTCTTTTTGAAGAAAAGAAGTATCCGTTTCAGGCAAGTGCATCAATGTAGTTATTGAAATTTTTCAGCTGTTTGTATGAACCTCAGCAAACTGCAATTTTTTTGTTTGTACTTTTGCATTTCACATTCCCCTTCATTTGAGTGCACATACTATCAATATACTTTTCATATAATTAAGACTTACAATCGCATTACTTGTCACCACATTTTGGAATTGTTAAGAAGGGTGTTTCAAAATTCATTGTAGAAAGTGTACTACAACTATCAAAATACTGAGAGCTGCTTTCAAGTACAAACTAGTAACTTTGGTTTGACACTGAAAGTGGGGTACAAGGAAGCTTTCCATCCCCCATCACTTTTCTTAAGCATTGTGGATGAAATTATGACAAGTTTTTAACAAAATATTGTAATGTCCTTTCATGTTCATCCCCAGTCACCTGCCTTCATCTGTGGTAAGTGGTGGATTATTTTTCTCTCCCTCATTTTCAAGTTGGTTAAAAAGAGAAGAACATGCCACAGTTTTTGTTGATGTTGTGATTTGGGTGGAAACCGAAGATCTGCCGCAATTGCTTTACTGGTTAAAAGATGAATTTTTATATGGCTTGATTTAAAATAAGTGAGACCAAATCTGTGCTTGACAGTCAGCAGGAAAATAAAATCTGTAAAAAATATGACAGTGTGAAACTAATTTTTTTCCAAACAGTCATAACACTGCTGAGATTTTTAAAGACAGCAAAAATATCTGTAATAAAACCTTTCTGCTCCACATCCTTACCTAAGGAACAGAAGATGCCACACTGACTAGAAAGAATAACAGGTAGATGAGTGACCAAAAAAATTCCTTGGTTCAAGTATCCAGAAGACCAGATGAGAAACTATAGGGAATCAGTAAGACTTCAAATAGGAGTACAAAAACTTTCTAGTCAGTTTAGGAGGATCAATGGTTTGGTCACAATGAGAATGGTGCTAAATAAACTACACTGTTGGAAATGGGAATTGTGACAAATGTGTGAAATTTGCCCCCCCCCCCCTTATGCCCATATGAAGAATATAAATGATTAAAAATTGAAAGTTTTACTCGCAATAGCATAATAATTACAAGGATATTATTTTGCAAAATTGTTATGTTGTTTAGGGTACACATTTTTTTTTTTTTTTACTGCTTAAAGTCTCTTAACAGTCTTTAGAGACGGGAAAGGATGGGGGAGGGGCAAGGAATTGGAAGGAATTTGGCCATGGCCTTTTGAAGGAAGCATCCCGGCATTTGCCTGGAGTGATTTGGGAAACCATGGAAAATCCAAATCTGGACGCCCGGACAGTGATTCGAACTGCCGTCCTCCTGAATGCGAGGCCAGAACGCTAGCCGTTATACCACCATGCTCGGTAGGGTATATGTGGTGAACTCTGGTGTAACATAACACTTTAGTCCACAATTTCTTGGTGACAAGTATGCAAAGTTGAAAAATGATCCTATACTCCCAAATGTCAGCTGGAGAAAGGTCAGATTAGTTGGCATGTTTGAAATGGGTGCATCATATTGTAAACTCTCTTCAAGCATTGGCCACAGCAAAATGGCAGCACGGAATTGTCACAAAGAGGACACAAGATGGCTCTAGTACTTTTAGAGTTGTTACTGGTCCACACAGAAGGATGACAGCATATGAATACCCCCAAATTATCCAGATGGCTGTTACTGACAGACGCGTGTCTGCAGCACAGACCTGAGCACCGATTATAGTCACTCCATGGACAATTAAACCAATTGCTTGAAGCTGGGTTCCATTATCAAACCCACATGTAGTGTGTTCCATTAATCAGATTTCACTGACAGCATCATCTAACCTGTTGTACTGCAAAATGCAACTGGGCAGTTGAATGGCATACATTCGTATTTAGTGACAAGTCCTGATACTCATTGGTGGCAAAAAGGTAATCAACATGGTGGAAAAAGGGCTCACCCTGCTGTGATTTCAGAACATCACACAGGTCCAACCATGTTAATGTTTGGGGAGCAACCTGTTACAGCAGCAGGACTGAATTGGTTGTTGAAGACACAGTGACAGCCCACCAGTAAGTAGACATGGTAGTACACCCTGCTGTGATATCCATGTCCACCATTCAAAACATATCTCCCGACAGGATAGTGCCCGTCATACTGCAGCCATGACAAAAAGCCTTGCAAGAGGTTACAACCATGGTTTGGACTGCACAGTCCCCAGACATCCCCCAATAGAGCAAGTCTGGGTTGCCATGGATACACACATTAGGTCACATAGTCACCAAGCAAAAACTGTACAACTGATTGCATAAAAAATGCACGCTGGAAAGACATGCCACAAGAAGATATCTGAACACTTATTGATTCAATTCCAGCAAGGATCCACACATTTATAGGTGCCCATGGTCGGCACACTTTTACCAACGTGTATCTGAAGGGGATAAACTTGGCCTGATCCATTTCCAACGTCATTTGCTTCTGGATATTATACAGGGTATATCTACAGAGTTTTCTAAAAATCCATTATTTCTGTCTGGGTGTAACACTTTCAATTTCACCAATGTATGTAACTTGAAAACGAAAGAGACAAATAATACAAGAAAAAAAGATCTGGCCAGATACAGTCCAGAGTGGGAGAAGATACTGGAAAACAGATTATGTTAGAGGTTTTTACAACCTGTCCTGGAGTGGAAAATCGATAACGATAAACTAAAGGAAGAAAAGTAAAACCATAGCAGAAATGACCACAGTAGATTAAATATAAAAATGATTTCACATGCAGTAAAAATAAGTAATGTCATTTATTTAAGAACCAAAGTTGTAACTATGTCCAAACAGGAATAATTTTAAAATAAACACACACAGCAGTCAAGTTTTGGAAGTAGATAAGGAAGGGTCCACATTCTACAACATACAGGTTTGGTTAATTTATTTATGGAGATAACAGCAGAAGATTAATAACTAGATAAAAAGGTTGGAATGTATAAAGCAAATAACTGAGGTTGTATATTGTAATAGACATGTTGAGATGAAGAGAGACTAAGGACAGCAAGATATGGATTGCCAAACAACTTGAAAGCCCAAATCATGATGTATTGTCTTTTGGAAATTAAACAGTCTTCATAAGAATAACCGAAAGGAAAATTGCAGAGCTGACTAAATTCGGTGAAAATTTTGCACAATTTACTGGAGCTCTTCATAGAATATTGCAAGATTGGAATAAAGAATCTTCAGAGCAGGATTCTTCTGGACAACTTTCCTTTAAGAATATTTATGAACAAGCTGTTGCCCATGAATTCATGTGTAATATGTACATATTGCAAATAATTTGGATCAGAACTTATTTTTCAAGAACTATGTGCAACAGAACAATAAATTCAGTACAGTTTATATTTGTCAGAGTACACAGCAAAAAAAATTTACACATTTGTTTTCACTTTGAGAGAAGCCTAGTTTACAATCTTGCTTTCAGATCACAATCTAACTACCATCTGAATTACCATAATCTCATGGTAATGCTACAATGGAAAAGGAAATTACTTTTAGGCAATTTAAATAAAATTGCATGATAGTATGTTATGGTAGTTCGTGTTGTTAAGAACTCCCAAGGGTGCATTGTAAATTATTACATCCAGTTCCCATAAACATTTCTACTGCAAGAAGGTACTTTTAGCAACATACAATAAACATCAAATGAAGTAGTTAAATATTCGGACACATTTTTTTTTTCTCAGCTTCTCATCACATCAAGATAAAAAATATACCTCACTCCTGAGACCGAGATGTACAATGTTCTAAACTCCATGAAAATCTGATCAGTGGTTTTTGCATGAACTGCAGTCAATGGAATTGGCAAAGTGGTGCTACATATTAAGTTGCTTCTTGCAACTAATATTTTCAACCTAAGATACAAAAGTTACATGTTGCACCCATAACGTGAAACTAATGGAGATTTACATACAAAAATGAGGATTTTAATGGAAAGAGATTGGAAGGCAGTCTTCATCTTCGCAGTTTTGCAGATAATTAGGCTACCTTGTTCTGGAACCAACAAATGGAATATTTCATACAAGTGTATCAAACGTATACAGCACTGAATAACCTGGCATAAAAAAATCCAGCAGACCTATTGCCTCTATTCTGTGAAGAAATTGAAGCATTACAAAAAGAACCTTTGATGCGAGATAACCTCTCAAATCAACATGCAGCACCCATCATTTATGTCTGCTGATACAATACATCCAGATTCTCTGCCATCTTAAAATATAATAATACTATCACATAATACATTTGCAAGCAACACTTCATTCTAACTTTGTGTCAAACATAATAAGAGCAATTTATGTAAGTACAAATTTATGAAGCTTATTGCTGTAAAAATGATCAGTAGCCATTAAAATAAAATTAGTTATTTAATTAAGCACTTGTCCATTGGAATGTCTTGAAATTTTCTGATTATGAAGCTTATTTCTATTTAAAAAAAAAGGCCAATTTTTTTTAAAAATGACTAGAAAAGGTAATACACCTAAAATATTACTAAAATTACTTGTACAACCACTAGTTTGTTAAATTCTGGACAGTGATAAAAACATTTACATTAAAAGTAAAATCAAATCCTATCAATGTTACTAGTTACTATTTCTGGAACAATGCACTATATTAATATGAGCTGTTAGAATACAAGCATGCATTGGTCACCTGATGTACACTATCATGTATAAAAATCATAAAAAGCTAATGTCCATTTTTGTAACTGATCATCAGTCTTGATTTTCATCTTGGAATGTGGCACATATTTAAAAATTTAAAACTATTTACATCATACTACTGTACTTCACAAGAGTACTATTCCGTGGTCACGTTCCAACCTCCGTCTTGCCTTGAGTGGCACAACTCCCATTAAATCTGATGGTGTTGGCAATCCTGCGGCATCACCAGCATCTTGTTGGTAGAATACTTCCATACTTCCACAATGATAACCATAAATAGTCCTGTCTTCACGTCTGAAAAATGGATAAAAGATTTTCACTGTAGCCAAAAAAAAAAGAGACAGGGGAACGAAATGCACTGAACATGTACTGGGACAAAGATAAAATTTATAAGCAACAGAGAAAGGGGAGAAATTGAAAATTAACTTACATTTTGAAAACACAGCAAAAAAAATAATTCCTGCAGATTTCTCTCAAAAATAATTAAGAAGGGTTAACAAGTTTCCAAATATAGCTTAAATGATAATCACAGAGCACATACTTCAGGTATGTTTTAAGAGAAAATTTAAAATAGCAGGATCACACAAAAATAAATTTTATTAATAGACTAAAAGCTTGCAGTTTGATGAAAATTGCCAATAGTGTTCCAAGATTCTGCCTTCCGTCCGTCATTTCATTCATAATATTAAAAACCTGACCATATAAAGGCTAAAATCAATGCAGCAAACTCTTGATGAAATTGACATTTTTATATCCATAAGAAATAATACACAGAGAAAATGCAAATTGAAGAAAAGCCACAGATTTCCCTAATGTCAGAGAGAGACTAACCAGAAGTTTTATTTGGTCTCAGGATTCTTTATACATAATAATTTGAGGTATTAACCTAAAACTGAAGCCAAGAATGAACTGCCTAGCACAATTAGTACTGGTAGTTATGAAAAGGGGATAAAATTGGGCAAAGGGGAAGACAGGGGGAAAAAGAGGGAAAGAAGAAAAGATGTTTTCACTTATGACTTTACTACTCGTCGAGATCATTGATGGCAGGAAAGGTCTGGGACTAAGAATGGGAAGGATTTCAGCCATACCCTTTTTAACGAACCATCTCGGCATTCACCTGGAGTAAAAAAAAAAAAGTATATGCGTATGGAAATTGTTGGCTGGGAAATCCACAAAGATCGTTTGGTTGCCACGCGAGTTTCAGTTTGCCACACATTCCACCTTTGTTATCGCTGGAACTACAGATTTAACAGGGAATAGACCACAGAACATCCTGGCATAGCTCCTATAATCAAATCCAATTCGGTTATTTCAGGAAGCTATGGAAAACTGAAATTTGGATGGGGATTAGAACCCTCACCCTCCTGAATGTTCACCAACCACTTACAGTAGGGGGGCAAATCCTGTAAGGTAGGGAGAGGGGATTATGGCAGAGAGTGGGGTTGGCTAGGAGGGTAAGGGACAGTGGGTGAGGGGGTTAAAGGAGAGGAGAAAGGGGTAACAGAAGGGAAAGAAATATCCCAGTTGTTTTCCCTACATCCCTAGGGATCTATTTTGGGCATCCAGTTGCGTAAAGATAACAGCTGAAAAATTGTTTTATTAGGATTCATTATTTCTGTAGCATTCACAATATTTATCAATGAATCTGTTAATGACAGTGTTATATTAAACAAAATGGCCTTTACTTCCTTCCAAGGATACAAGTTCATCATTTAATATCTCCAAGAAGTAGGAATAGGAATGTTTCTTTCATTCGTGGTCCTGTAGTGAAATAAAAATCTTTGCAAGAAATGTGAGATATGATTAACAAAAATTAAATATCATTAACAGGACTAAATTTATCACAAGACATCAAAACAAAATTTTTTACAACAAACAAAACTGATACCCACCTTACAACTATTTCTGTAAGATTTGGTGATTGGGTAAAATTTTCATGAAGGGAGCTCACAATATCTAGTTCATAAGGTCCCCAGCGACCACCTCTGTGCAACACATCCCATCCCGAGTCCAGGCACAGGAAACTGTACTGATCTGTAGCATCAACATTTGGAAAGTATTCCAAGCACTGCCGCAGACGTCCTTCCAGATGAGCTAAACCACTGACACTTGTTTGCCACTATAAACAAATGTCCACAAATACTTTTACTTTAAAAGAAAATTTTACCAATTTACTTTAAAATCAAAACTTTCACCACATGTATTTTAAGGAACACCACAGTTCAAGGATGTAAAACTGATTTGAACAAGGAATTTATAAATATGTCAACCTAGTATTTTAAGTGTAAAGAACTTACACCAAAAGTTCTGTATAGATTACATATCAAACTAGCTTCACTAAAAAAATTGAAACTTTTTAAGCAATCAATGAAAATTATTTTACATAAGACTTCATTATTCATTTTATAATTTTTTTACACAAATCAACCTAAAAAAATTCAGCATAAAATCTTGGGTCTTGGAAGAATCTCAAACATTTTCATAACTTATCAACATTGCAAAATTCTCCATCGAATGATGGATCTCTCTCTCTCTCTCTCTCTCTCTCTCTCTCTCTCTCAGAAAAGACCTGCTGAAATATAAAATTTTGTTAAAATCACTCTTGCAGTTATTCCACAGAAATTGAAAACTCCAGAACCCTAAAGTTTTCTTGTACTGGAGCTTCCCAAATCTCTTTGCCTGAAATGCAAATATTTTCCGGCACTTTCAACAATATGCTTCTCAAAGTTTGTAAACTGAAGGAACTGAGCAAACACAGAAGGGGATTTTGGTAGTTTAGAGCTCTAATGTTAGGTGGTTATTAGAGCCCCTTAGGGAAATGGCGGATTACTCAGGGAAGAAATCCAATGTCCATTCAGTGTGTATTCCAGGTGGCTTGATCCAAGATGTGGAACAGGCCATCCTGGATGCCATAGAAAGGACGGGATTGTGGCTCATGTTGGCACCAATGATACTTGTCGCCTTGGGTCGGAGGTTATCCTCTCTTCCTTCCGGCGGCTGGCTGAAAGGGTGAACTCTGTGGCCAGTGGCCGCAAGATATTGGCAGAGCTAATCATGTGTAGCATCGTAGACAGAGTTGATTGTGGACCTCTGGTTCAGAACCGTATTGAGGGGCTGAACCAGAGACTACGACGTTACTGTGATGATATTGGCTGAAGATTTCTCGATCTTCGCCAAAGGGTCGAGTCGTGTAGGGTTCCCCTTAATAGGTCAGGTGTGCACTACACACGTGAATCGGCTACACGGGTGGCAGGGGCCATGTGGAATGCACTGGGTGTTTTTTTAGGCTGAGGGAGGAAGACCCGAAACACGAAATACAGTTACAGGCAACCCAAACAGATGCAACACCGGAATGTAGGAGGAACGTAAAAGAATCTCGACAGTTAAAAGTTCTCGTAATTAACTGCAGAAGCGTTTGTAACGAACAACCCGAACCTGAAAGTGTTATTTGAAGCACAGAAGCGGATATCGTTATCAGTACATAAAGTTGGCTAATACCGGAAATAAGTTCCGCCGAAACTTTTAAAGATAGCATGAACGTTTTTTGTAAAGACAGATTACATTCTCATGAAGGTGGGGTATTTATAGCTATGAGTAAATTTCTCCTATGTAATGAAACAGACGATAGGATCTGTGAAATAATATGGATTAAACTCAATATTGCTGGGTCAAAATTCATCATAGGCGCCTTCTACCGTCCACCCGATTCCGACATAGCTATCGCTGAGTACTTAAGAAATAATGTTAACAGTATAGCTAGCCGTTTTCAGGATCATGCTACGATTCTAGGAGGTGACTTTAATCTGCCTTATATTGACTGGCGTAATTACGTTCACATTACAGGTAGCAGGGATAAGGCAGTTTCTGAAGTAATTATTGATTTGTTGTCAGATAATCATCTCAAGCAGCTAGTTAATGAACCTACGTGGTGTCATAACGGTAGTGAAAATATTTTAGATCTGCTGGTTACCAACAGACCAGAATTATTCACAGACATTTCAGTGACCACAGGAATAAGCGATCACAAAGCGGTAATTGCGACTATCAAACTAATGACCAAGCGAAAAAGGAGAAAAGGACGGATTGTATACAAATTCAGTAAGGCCTCAAAGGAATGTTTTAGAACCTATCTGAGGAATAATTACCATAACTTCAAGTCAACAAAGGATACCGTTGAAGAGATGTGGCATCGATTTATACAAATAGTCAGGGAAGGTATCGATATACATATACCGAAGCAGATAATAAATGGGGAGGATGATACACCGTGGTACACATGCGAAGCCAAAAGATTACTCAAAAAACAAAGGAGGATACACACACGCTCAAGAAGGAAGGGGTGTCGCAGCAATTTCGAAACCTTAGCCGAGTTAAGAAGATGTATTAAGAATGTAATGCGCGAGACCTTCAACGATTTTCATTCCAACTCTAAGAGTCTCACAGAAAACCCACAGAAATTTTTGTCATATGTAAGAAACGTCAATCGTACCAATAGCAATATTTCAGCACTAATTCGTGTAGGGTCCGAGGTTAATGAAAGCCATGATAAAGCTAACATACTAAATACTGTATTCAAAAATTTACATACTGATGAAAATAAGGATAGAATTCCCGTTTTCCCGCCGCGTCGAGTTGGTGATGGAATCATTACGAATATATACTGCAGGTATCATAAAGCAATTAGAGCTCCTGAAGTGGGGGGAAAGCACCGGGCCCAGTTGGAATTCCAGTAAGAGTATTTTCAGAGTATGCGGCGGAAATCGGGCCATATCTGTCTGATATATTCAATAAATCATTAGAACAGCGAAAAGTACCTTCAGATTGGAAAATCGCACAAGTAACTCCGATTTTCAAGAAATGTGATCGAAGTGATCCTGGAAACTATCGTCCCATATCTATAACATGTTTGTAGTAGAGTTATGGAGCATATTATATGCTTGAACATTATGAATTTTCTAGATAATTTGCTTACAACAAATCAACACGGATTTCAGAAAAAAAGATCATGTGAAACACAGCTGGCCCTATTTACACACTACGTAATGAAAGTTATTGATGCAATTTTTTAGATTTTCAGAAAGCCTTTGACTCTGACACACAACCGCCTTTTAGCGAAGCTTCGAGTGTACGGTATATCGGATCAGCTTTGTGAATGGATAAAGGATTTTCTAACTGGTCAGTCGCAGTATGTCATCGTTGAAGGAGAAAGTTCTTCTAATCTAGATATTACATCGGGTGTACCTCAAGGAAGAGTAATAGGACCACTTCTTTTCTTAATTTTTATAAACGATCTTGGAGACAAAGGGAAAAGCCTTTTTAGATTGTTTGCTGATGATGTGGTTATTTAAAGGGAAGTAAGGGGATTTGGCCGATTGCTTAGAAATTCAGCGTGATCTGGATATTATTTAGCTTGGTGCGCTGAGTGGCTACTTACGCTAAATTGTAAAAAGTACAAGACAATGAGCATAACTAACAAAAGAATCCAATTGTTCAGAAATACGAGTTAAACAATTCAGTTATTGATATGGTTGATTCTATTAAATATTTGGGAGTAACAGTACAAAGGAACATGAAATGGGACCTACACATTAATTCGGTAGTAGGTAGAGCTAATTCTAGGCTGTGATTCATAGGTCAAATCTTGAAAAATTGTAATGGACAAACATAGGAGACAGCGTAAAAAATCTCTTGTGCTTCCACATTTGGACTATTCTTGTGCCATTTGGGATCAGTTTCATAAGGGGTTGATCGAAAATATAGACAAAGTACAGAGAAGAGCCACTCGATTCGTGACCGCTTGCTACAGTCCTTATGGAAGCGTCACAGAACTGATTAGTAGACTAGGCTGGGAGAGTCTGGTAGATAGACGACACACGTTTCGTTTAAACTTATTGGTAAACGTGTACTCCCACATTCACTTATGAGTGTAGTGAAATACTTCATCCACCAACCTATTTGAGCCAGAATGATAGGAAAGATAAGATTAGAGAAATAAGGTGTGGCAATGATTCTTATATTAATTCTTTTTCCCCCTCATACCATTAGGGATTGGAATGCACAACAAAGAGATTAACTTTGGTGCTGACCACCCTCTGCCACCCACAATTTTGTGAATTGCAGAGTATATATGTATAACTAACAGAAACAATAGATAAATTCAACATCCAAATTCTAGCACCTCAAGAAACAAAATTATATGAGTGAAAATCACTTTGAATCAGAAAATTGCAGTATCTACATAGGCAGACCAGCAATCACTAACTATTGAATTAAATTTGGCACTAGGTTTATAGTCATGAGGCAATTTCAAATTCAATATTAACTTCACATATACTTCTGAAAGATTCTCAATACTATCAAATTAGAAATAAGACCTATTCACTAATCAGTTCACTTGCTCAAACAATTTTTTGTATAAAAAGATCCTCAAAAGGTAGCACTTCTGAGCACTATTAGAAAAAACTTATGTGCCATCATATCAAAATCATGACAAGACACTTCAATGTATGAATTAGTATAGAAAATAAATTCAGAATCACTACCTTCATAAAGGAACCAAGAAAAACTGAAAAAGGTTAACTTTGTTTAAGATTAATTTCAACCCATATCCTAGCACTTCCACATGAGGAAAATAAACCTGGAGACCTCTAAATAACCGGTTAGGAGAATTTCAGTTAGATCATAGTGGCATTTCAAAGAAAAGATAAAAAAAAAAATATGAATGTTTAAGTCAAAAAGGAGGGTTATAGATTAACCAGCATCTGTCACTGATCTAAGTAAAGTTTCAACCAAATGGATTCCAATCCAGAATGCATCAAAATGCACGAATCAATGCTGAATTTAATAAACAAAACTTGGAAACTTTCTTTGCAAATATGTCCACCAAAAATCCTATCAACTGACCAGAACTTAAAGACACTATTGAAAGCTGTCAAAACTATCGTTTCACCTCCGAGAAAATGCAACCATAGGTGTGGCAGAATGAAACTTGTGACAAAGCAATAGAACTTAGAATTAAAACCTGTTGAAACTGGATTTCCCATAAAATATACAAATTGGCAGGCTTTCATTAAAATGCATAAACAAACTTCAAAAACAATTAGATTAGAAAACTGTACTTATAATAAAAAAACCAGCTGGCAGGAATTGATCAAGATTTCAAGGAAAACAGCAAAAGAAATTTCCACAGAATGTTCAAGGAAGAATTGTTAAATTACTGGGCAGTCTGTTTCAAACCTCCAGATGGGACCCTGGAAACAAATACTTCAAATTGTTAACATCCTAAGGGACAACTCACCATTATTTTTAAATCCTAATTTTTTATTTTGTCTAAAATGGGATAGTCTGAATATGAATTTGAAGTGGGGTTTTCAAAGCCATGAGGAAAGATGGCACAACTGCCGATATGTGGAAAATAGTTGGTAAGAGTCTTGCTCATAATTTCTTTTAAATTATTTAAGATATCTGGAGCATGGAAAATTTTTTCGAATGACTGCAAATTTGCACTATTCAAGCCACTTCACAAAAAGCGGATAAAACTAGCATTAATTACAGAGGGATTTCCTTGTTACATATAATTCTATCCATAGCCCCCCTCAAAAGATTTAAAACACATAATAGAAAAGGCAGGTTCTGTTCGGAACAAATTCTAAATTTAAAAACCATCTTCCAAATTTGTGAAAATGGCAACAGCGACCACCTTTATGGACTGCAGACAGGTAAACATTTTTCATTTTTTAGTATACTGAAAGAATCGCAAGTATATAAGAGTATTAATCAGAAAAACTACTATCTCAATTTTTTTTAACTGCTTTACGTCTCTTTTTAACATCGAGGTCTCTAGAGACGGGAAGGAATTCAGCCATGGCCTTTTTGAAGGAAGCATCCCAGCATTTGCCTGGAGTGATGTGGGGAAACCATGGAAAACCCAAATCTGGATGCCCGGACGGGATTCGAACCGCCGTCCTCCCGAATGCGAGGCGAGAACGCTAACCGTTACACCGCCCCGCTCGGTCCTCAAAATTTAGATCCTTTTGAAATCAGAACAGGAGTCACTGTCATGTTTGGCCTTTGCAGATGTAGCAGTTCTCTGCAACAGGCAAGAGGAAATCTACTCCACTGTTGTCCATTAAATTTCAGCTAAAGCTATTCTCCAAATCTCTTAAGCTAAATCCCAGTATATATAAGAAACATATCGGTGCAGAGATAAACTATTAAAACTTGATTTGTCAATATGTTCTCACATAATTGCATTCACTTAAGAGAAATTATTCAGTCTGTAAAGCTAAATCATGAAACAAGACAATATCTAAACTACAAAAAGTTTATAGAATTACATCCAAAAATCAATATCCCACAATGTGAAGTTAGACATTTAAACGGCAATCAGACCAGAGGTATTATGCATATCCGAAATGGATTGTTCGGGGAAGGTCATGAATAAAAGATACTGAAAAACAAGAAAAGAAAATTTTAAGCAAAATCTCGGGTCCAGTCTGTATAGGAGGAATTTGAATGAAAATGAGCTATATCAGCATTCTGATAAAATTTCAAATACATTCAGAAAAAGACTAACATGTCAAAATGACTAACAGATTGATCAGGAGAATTTGACCATGCCATTTCAATGAAAGTAAAAAAAAAAATACAGATTCAATGTGGTTAGCTACCATCAATTTCCCAACAAATCACATATTAGGTTTTTTTTTTTGTACTTATGGCCTTATGCCTTTGACATCAAGGTCATTAGAGGCGGGATGGGACTGGGGACACGTAACAGGAAGGAATTTGGTCATGGCCTTTTGAAGGAAGCATCCCAGCATTTGCCTGGAGTGATTTGGGGAAACCATGGAAAACCCAAATCTCAATGCCCGGACGAGGATTCGTACCGGTGTTCTTCCGAATGCGAAGCCAGAACGTTAACGGCTCACCCATCATGCTCGATAAGAAAAGCCTCTGTGAGAGAATGAAGAAATTTTGGGAAAAGAAAAACATTTCTGTTAAATAAATTCAATTGCACAGTTGGACATAACGATAGAAGAGAAAGACCCAAATGCATAGCGTATGAAAATCTCGCAACAAAGGATTTGAATACGGTATGAGTGAAAGCTTTTAGTATGTTCTTGCAAGGTTAGCAGTATTTTGAGGAGAAAAATATCTCTCAGAAGTGCCACAAAGCTGATAATGTAACATGACTTCAAGTCCTGTACAGCAGTGCCTTATTTCATACAGCAGTTCATCAGGCACTACAGCACTGCTCACAGTACTTCCAAAAACGAAATAAAAGCATGAAGGCATGATTTACTATTCACGTACAAATATTTCAAAATGCTAATTACCCCTTTGTTCCCAGTGATTCAAACATATTCAAAAACTTAAAAATTAATATATTAAATGACCAATTCAAATCTAAACATTAAATAATTATACTAAATAAAAAAATTCTGTACATATAATAAAATAGTAATGGAAAAACAATTTGCAGATTGAAGATACTTTTGAAAAAAAAAATAGGTTTATTAATGGGTTGCAGAGAAGAACTTTAACATTTTTGAAATTTTTGTATATTCTTTCACCACAATCTACACAAAAACTACTGGACAAATTTTCATGCAATTTTGAACACTAAGGCCCAGGGTCCCAAGAATAGAATGTGGTGTATTTTATTTTGATGTAATACTGGAAGATAGAGAAATATGGAAAATGTCCACAATTTTAATTTTTCTATTGCATCAGTAATTTTTACTACCTAGCACTAGATGTAAGTCACTTCTCATACTTTTTCACTCTGATATAGGAAAGTCCAAAGTAATATGCAAAAAGCATTATTTTTGTTGGAAGTTAATTATCTCAACTTACTGGCTTGCATTAGGGGAAGCATATGTAAGGATTACCGTTTGTAAGAAAATGATGTATCAGCACTTTCGACTAACATTTATGGATGGCACTAGACTGCCTTTTTCCACTCACAGATTATATTTTCACTTCAAGATACAAGTAAGGAAATTGATTCATCCCTGTGATAACTTTGTTAGAGGACTTGAGGTCCTCTCTGTTTGGGAAGACGTTTTTGTAATAACACATGGAGAGAACACTTAGGCTGCAAAAGATTTTAGCATCAAAACTGAGCAAACAGCTTCTACCAACAGGAGAATTTTATCAAAAACTGATGGATGATACGGTATTATTTTGAAATCTCTGATTAACAACTGAACACTCAGTATATCAAACTGGACAAAGTCTGTGTTCCAATTACATTTCTTCAAAGCTTCTGCAAAATGTTAGAGGATTCAAGTCTAAAATGATTTTCTTCCAAAGGAATCTGAAACACCAATTCTTACTATTCTTGATGTATGTCAAGCTTATATTGCCCATTTCTAACAATTATTAGTTTAAAAGAGAAATTTCCTTAGACAGCCTGCTTCACCAAAACAATCAACAAATTATAGAGAGAGACTACACTGTACAGCAGCCACTGACCTCAAAACCAAATGCATTTCTCATGAACAGTTGAATACTTCCTATTATGTTAGCCTGTTTTTGTTCCGATTAAAAAATATATTTTTAACAAGTTTTCACATTAGCCCTTACTTTTTATTCTGGCTGTAAAACACATTAAATATACTGAACTTTCTATTTTTAGATCAGTTCTACATTTGCCTAAAACTCTTAACCAAATCATTTGAGAGAATTCCATAAATTAATAGTCCGCATGAACAAAACTGAGAACAGGCAGAATAGAATATTTCTGTACAAATGTTATAATTGCAAGGATAGGGAAAATGACTCATCACTCACCAAAGTTGAAGGCAGCGACGAGAGAACAACATATAATACGAACACACAAATAAATAAACTCAATATTTCGGTAGTTAACCTTATTCATGACATAGAAAATGAGTCATGCACCTCGGGAGGTGTGCACACACCGGGGGTTGCTGCATGACTGGGTGGATTATCAATATGGCGGTGGGACTGAGATATTGTATATAAATCACAGATGGTGGTAAAACGGATAAAAAAAATAAAATGTTATGACATTTGTGCCTGGTAGTATGTCTATGCTTGCAGGATACACAAGTAGCACCAATGTTAAATTTGATCCTGTGCACTCAATGTGGTAATTATGTTGGGCGCAGCCATAAAAAATCGCAAGCATTGGAACATTCAAATATCTGCTGGAAAAGTATGGTAATGTACTGTCACTTTATCAGAAATAAGATAAAGGTAAAGGCCATGGGGTTTCGACAGCTCTTGCTGTATCCTGTAGGATTCACGGAGGTAGAGCTCCGCACTCCCTGTACAACCTTCAGAAATATCATTCCAATATCTTTAATGAGATCCACAGTACTCCGACACAAGCTACCACTACAAATGCAGTTCACTTATATCCAGATACTTGAATGGATGTTTCCTGTAGAGCTAAATATAAGTAATCGAGCAAGGTTTGCTGTTAGGTGGTTTTATTAAAACCAACCACAGCCCCATTTCAATCACCCGATACTTCCTGGGTATGGAATCTGTCAACCGAGCCCTGCAACAAGGTTGTGACTTCATTCTAGCCTGCCATCCCTCCAAAAATCCTCCCTCACCCACCCAGAACCTGCTTCAGCAGACCTCCAAACCTCAACCAACTCTTGGTCCATAAACACAGAACCCCCAACCTACAAGACAGCCCCAAGGTTCGTTTCCTTGCAACAGATCCCGCTGCCAATTATGCAATATCCACCCACCTTCCATCACCTTCGCCAACCCCGTAACTGGGGAAAGCTTCCCCATCACAGGACTTACCACGTGTGTATCCTCCCACCTTATATATCAACTCACCTATAACCATTGCTCAGCCTTCTACATTGGTATGTCAACTAATCCACTGGCCATCAATCGGTATTCACCCAGAACCCTGACCACCCTGTATCTTATCATGCCACCCACCACTCATGGCACCAATAATTTCTACACGTGCTTTGCGGTCTGCGCCATCAGAGTCCTCTGGGACAAAAGTAAAGCTTGGAACTCGGAAGGTGAGAACTGGCTTATCTGTACCAACTGGGTACCAGACAAACACCAGAACTAAATTTAAGATACCACTTTTTTCCTCCCCTCCCCCCCCCCCCTTCCCTTCTACCCATACCCCTCACCTCCTACCTTCTCCCACAGAACCACCACTCACCAGAGCCTATCTTTTTGTAGTTTGTAACTACAAAATTTGCTTAGTTTTAAATTTCCAAATATTTTTATTTCAGTTTTCTGCACATACATACATGGTGTAAAAGATAATTTAGGACCATCAGCTGATATCTACCGCATTTCTGCATTATTATTTATTCTTATTTTCTGGTTTATACCTTTCTACTCCCACTCTCACTCCCTGCCATAAACCTTTTCCTGACCTTGTCTGGAACAAAGTAAAACTAGAAAAATGTACTTTAAGAATAAATTCTCAATACATTGTTTTAGAGAAGATTTTGTTAGGGTTTTTAATCCCATCATTAAAGTGGGAGAGAACTGATGGCAAGAAACATGAAGAAATTTGGCCATGATCTTTAAAAGCAGTGGTTCTCAATTAGTTTTTCCCCAGGTACCACTTAAAAAAAAGTTCAACCTCTCATATCCCTTATAGCTGAAATTAAAAATAAATATATGCGTTCATCCTAGTCAAATGCTTTGCACAGCTCCAGCATTACAATGATGCAATTCACACACCCACAATTTGTCTTAAAATATACTTTGCTGATAGTAATGTTTGCATAATTGTTTTTAATTATCTTATTGATTAACTTAGCCGAAAGATTACTGTGCATACCCCTTGAAGCAACCTCACGTACCCTTGGGGGTCAGCGTACCACTAATTGGGAACCATTGTTTTAAAGGATATATCCAGGGAATCACCTAGAGCGTTTCCAAGAAATCATGAAAAAAATCTGTATGGTTAGATCAGGGATCAAGCCCATGTCCTCCAAAATGCCAGGCCTGAGACTTAACTGGTCACTCCCCAGGCTCAGTGTGAAAACAAGCCTACAGAAAAAAAAAAAAATCAAAATAAGAGGTGAACTAAAAATCAGGCAAAGCTACGATATTCATCCTTAACTTCACTGCACAGCAGATATGCAATAAAACTCTAGTAAATTAGTGATTAATGATTTATTGGATTCTATTACTTGGTGCATCAGTTTTTGGCTCAATTAGTAGACATAAACATACCACTTAAAACAAACGGTAAAATGCATGCAGTATAAAATAAACTATGACAACTTACTAATGAATGAATAACTTCTGGATCCTGAGCAGCATCTGAGTCTAATACCAGTGCTAGGGACATGTTCTGTTGGCCAAAAACATAAAGACAAGCACTTTCCAAATGCGCATCCTCTTGTTCACATTTTTCGTTTTTCTTACAAGTGTCTACTTTTCGAATTTTTGAAACACGATTTTTATTTTCTTGCACATCAGTAGAAGATTTTGTCTCATTTGTTTGAACTGAAGATTTTGGCTCACTTTCTGTTTGATCTTTTTCACAAGTATTGTCACCTCTCTCTTCATCAGCTAGTATGCTTAACTTTGACATCAAAGGAGTCAGCTGTAACGAACCCACGCGCTTTGGCAAAATAGGGGAATTAATATCTCCCTCACAATATGAACCTGACCTATGGCGTGCACCATCTGTTTCATCTTTCATGTTTAGTGATTTCAAAGGCAAACTAAGAGATCTCCTATACATTTCTTGTTTGGAGAGTGGCATGCCTCCACCTGATCCATCAGCAGTTTGATTTACAGAAACAGTTTTTACCCTTATATGTTCATCCCTACTAGTTGCAACTGCTTTTTCTGAATTAGCATTTTCTTCTTCAGAATGATTAGGAGGTATACAGTTTTGTTGACCAAGATCATGTGAATTCTCTTCAGTTTCTTCAGCAGTTAAAAGCTGGTAATGGTCTGAAACATACTCATCGTACAACGAATGAGAGATTGGTACACCATCCCATCGAAAAACGGGAAACAGAGGGTCAGTGATAGTGTTAAAAAATCTTTTTCCTGGTGCTAGTTTTTCATCAGGTGAACAGTCCTCATCCTGAATAAGCTTACGAGTGATACGAGGTAATCCAAAGCTGTAACACCTCAAAGGCACAGAGTTTCTCGAAACTTTAGATTTAGTGTTAAGATCATTTAAACTCACACTGCGAGCTGCAATGTCATTACATATAGATAGCAAGTTGTTGTTTGATCTTGAATTTAGAGGCATTTTACCTTTCATTACATGATCATTCTTTTTCAAAAAGGAATTTTCGAAGTCTGGTCTTTTCATATCAGTTTTATTTGACCCACGACAAATTG
This sequence comes from Vandiemenella viatica, assembly GCA_031002005.1. Classification (NCBI taxonomy): domain Eukaryota; kingdom Metazoa; phylum Arthropoda; class Insecta; order Orthoptera; family Morabidae; genus Vandiemenella; species Vandiemenella viatica. Next base: position 128,311,115 of record JARYHS010013631.1, on the reverse strand, counting down.
ACATGACCTTTTCATGCAGCAATTTACCGACACTCGTATCTTTCATTGGTGTTGTTACACCATTAAATGAGTTCTTATCAGGAGTGTCATTATTAAGTGAAACAATTCTTTGTTCAACATCACTGAGATTAGAACTCTCATTAGCTTCCATTTCTTCCCTCTCTTCAGGTACAGTGAATATTCGAGATGTATCTCTTTTCATTGAAGATATTTGCTCTTTAGCTATTTGTACTTTCCACCATAAGCCTGCAACAAAATTAAACAATTAGATATCAGAAGAGCCTATTGTCAGCAGTGTAACAAATTATTGTTCAACTAACCTTCTTCTGTAGATTTCTCTTAACTGAAATATTTTCAACCGAATTTCCTATGGCAGCAGACTCTTTTAGCATGTTTCTATATTCCTTGGAATCAATAAACACTTTCAGCAACTGTACACCTATGGGTAAATGGAATGGTGTTTCTATATGTTCTGCTGGAGACTGCAAAAATGAAATGGTTTGCTATAGTCTTAACTATATAAGCTCAATTGCAATAGTTGCTATTACAAATATACTAATCTATTCTTTAAATAGAATCTAATTACAAAGCACTTTTTTAAAGTACTTTTAACTTACTCTAATTCGGTATGGATCTGTAGAAATTAATGTTTTTGTAGCTGCAGAGCTCAGTTGTGTAGCTACAATCCTACAAAAGAGTGGAACAATTTTTAAGCTCAAAGTAAATAAAATATCATTTAATGCAGGGAAAAAGTTACACACATACTTATTTTGATACAATACTGTGCCATTAAGAACTCCTTTCTTCTCTTGGCAAGACTGAAGAACTTGGATTGCTTCTAAAAAGATACTGCTAGCACTCTGGAAAAAAAAAAGTATTACAGTGCTACACCAAAAAAAAATTACTTAAACCTTTTACAGAAACATATCAAATGTTGCACTATATCTACATTTTTTTAAAAAAGAAAAAAAAAAAAAAAAGCAAGATTGTTCCCACATGTTTATGTTGTAAAATACTGTTAATTTCTGGATACAAAACATTGTTTCCGCTTGGCATGACTCCCATGCAGAGAAGTTTTCACCATTTTTCAGAAGACTTCAACAACACACTATGATAACAGAGTATTTAAAACCAGCAGTTCATAAATAATTTTTAACTCGGATTTTTGCACACTCAGTTTACTTACAATACATTATAAAGGTAAAAATCTACAGTTATCTTATATCTTTAAACGAGCAATTCTTGTATATATCTATATATTTTGTAACTCCGGAATGGCGCTAACGATTTGGATGAAATTTCATGTTTAGATAACATTTTGATTTTTAAGATTATCTAAATAGTGTTCTTCCCTGCAAAATCCCAATTTTACAAAATACGAACAATTTTTGCTCTTGATACCTCGTAAACAGCTCTAAAGCCATCTCGTAGACGATTCAGGTACCAGGAAGCCTACTAATATTTTACTCTTTAGTTTCAAGAAACTCGTATATTTAACCGAACATTTCTTGTATTCTAGCTGATTCGAAGGAATACTAGCGTTGCATGTTTAGTTGTAAAACATTTAAAAATAAGATATTTAAAAAGAGGCTTTGTCAGAAGTGATACTAGTATTTACATAAGTTCTTTTAAAAAAATATTGAAAAGGATGATATCATTAAATACTACCAGTTTAATTGTAAAACATTTGAAAATTAAATATTTAAAAAATAGATACTGGCTTTGACAAATGTGATTTTTTCAAACTAAAAAAAAAAAAAAAAAAAAAAAACCTAATGCCACGCGACCTATGACTCTACTGTTTTATCTTTGGTTATAGTATACTCTACTAGCTGACCCATGGGAATATTAGCACTGGGTGTTTAATTGTAAAACAACTAAAAGAAGATATTTAAAATTTGGCTTTGTCAGAAGTGATACTTTACTTGACAAAAACTTTGAAAACAATATTAGCAGTTATAATGTAATCATCAAGAAAACCTAAAAGAAAATTGTCTGAACCAAGTAATTCAAACTTCGCCCCCTTGAAGGCTCAATTGAAAAAAATTCTGATGATTATTCACGATATTTATTTAACCGACTGCAGTTCTTATGTAAGTAGGAAGGGAATATATTGAAAGTATAACAAATATGGAGCAGTCTGGCAGCTTAAATGTAATTAGTGTGTGTGGGGGGGGGGGGGGGAAGGTGGTTACAGCACTAGCTCTTAAAAAATTCTGGCTACGATCCTGGGTTCAAATTCTGGTTGGAGCAGGAATATTTAAGACATGTATTTAACAATATAAACTATGGTGGGGCGTTCTGTGGTTGGGATTCTACGTTAAATTGTAGGTCCCAGAGAAAAGGAACTGGCCGTCCTACCTCTGATAGAATTGCTTAATATGCTTCCTTCTATCCAATCTAATGCAAGACCCAAGGCTGATACTGGGGCTGAAGTACAGCCTTAGTGCCTCAACTTACTCTTGATGTTGACTAAAAGTTCTATGGAAAATTTACAAATAATTTAGACTTGACCATGTAGCCGGATAACTCAACCTAAATGCTTGAGGTCGCCACAATATTTGTTAACCCACAAATAGAGAAAAGGTAGTCAGCTAACTACGGAAGCACACAAGTTCACTTCAAGAAAATCCAAAGTTTTATTTTCAAAATCACAAGTTCAAAATAGCATTTAACAGTTGAGCTGGCAAATCGAACACACTTTTCCAAAGGTTGCAGGTTGTGGAGAGAAATTTAACCGACTGACCCCTTTTGTAAATTTAAAAGTTCATGTTAAAAGTTAAAGTTGCTATATAACCCGACACTACACATGGTCAAAAACAGTTCACTGACCAACGTAGCAAGTTACGACCCGCGACAAAACCGAAGTAATGTTACTTCACATACTTTTCCCGAAGTACAGACCAGACGAAACCGAAAGCAGGAAATGACAGACTACATTTGGCTAAGTTCCTATTTTACACATCACTGATAAAGTCATGCGCGGAGTTGCTCGATCACTTCCCGGCGTAAGAATGAGACAACGTGTGCTTACCGCATGAACTATTATAGCCCTGTGCGCGCCTATGACCTTGGCAAATCTTTCTTTAATTAATATCTTCAAAAGTATATGATAGTTTAATTTAAGATTTTTACAGGGACTTTCTATCATCCTGTTCTATCTATTTTAATTTAATTTACTATTCCAAAAGGTTTCTATTGTCTTAACACTAAATTCATCACGTGACCAATCTTGGCGGACTTTGCGTACTTTCCCGAAACTTCCACTCGACAATTAGCAATAATCCAATTTCAAAAACTTAATTACTGGACAAATACTAAAACTTTTTATGGAAACCTATATAGGTACGAAATCATCTTAATTCGGGCTATCTACTGATGTAATTTTTAAATTAATATCTCTTTTAATAAAAAGCTTATTATTTTCTCTTAATTAAAATCGCTAATTAAACTTTACCAAATTATTTTATTTTATTACCAAAATATCGGGGACCGTACTGACTATAGCTGGTGATAAAAGATTGGTTGTAGCTTTACGCGATTTAAAGATATTACGAATCTTAGAATTTCTACTTTTATGATCGCGTGTTTCAAAACTTGAACAAACGGGAATATCTCTTAAACTAAACGTTTCTCGATATGATAAATACACTTTAAAATGATTGGATTATAACTGTGAGCAAGATTACAGGGAAATTCCTTAAAGTTGAAAACTACACTTCTCGAAATTTCTAAGTCCCGCCTAAGCTAAACTGGAATTTGCCAAAATTCTAATGTGCTTACACTAATACTATTATACAAACAACTCTTGAAAATAGATAAAATGGGGGCTGCACCACTTTCAGAATCTCGCCAAAAATTAATAGTAACCTGTTGTAGTTTGGTTTAATTGCTTCGTCAACATGTCCTCTTCACATTTTGCGCCCTTGCTTTACTCGCTAGAAATTTAATTAAAAATGCCGAAATATGAAGCTAAGCATCTGTGAAATGATATCAGCACTGCAAAAATAAAATTATTGGTACAGGGATCATATCAACCTATACAGTTTCATTTCATCATAGATTTCGTGGTTAGGTTTAAATACAGCCTGGACCAAGAGAAAAACTTTATGCAATTTTGCATTCTGCGGCAGCCATCAAAAATGGCGTATTTGCTTACAATGTAACTGACTGCTCGTTTCTATATAAGATGGCAGGGATCACTGTATTACAACTCTGATAAATATTGTCTATTTGTCAATTAAATGCGACTTTTTCCAATGGAGGAAAGCTGAAATGGCAAAAAAACATTACAAAAAAGGATTAAATCAACATTTTTAGAGACTATCACAGATTTTTCAACACTGACGGCATCTAACAGCTGTGCGTTGCTGTCATATTTCAGCATTTTAATTAAATTCCTGGAAAGTTTTCCACAAAGCAAGAGCACAAATGTAAAGAGGACATAATGACGAAGCAAATTAAACCACATTTCAATAGGTTACTACCAATTTCGCGTCAGTTCCGAATAGTGCTCGAAACTGACCGGGCTTTAGGCGTAATTACACCTCAATTTTTTTTCATTTTACAACTGATATCTCCGTCAAAGGCATAGAAATTACGCCTAAGAATCCATTTTTTTTTTTCAAACAATTACATTTCAGTACTTCATTTTCAGTTTTGCATGTTCAGGATTTAATTCTAATAATTAATTTCAATTATAATTCTTGTTGCATTGTTGATCTATTTCAGAAGTTCAAATAATACGTTTCTGATGTTCAGAATATGTGGCAACAATGTATGGGAAGTAGCGTGAAGTAAAATACAATTCTAGTTTGTGCGTTTTTTGTTTAACAAAGGAAGTGAAGACGTCTCATAAAATTACTGACTAGCTTTATACCAGTTGTAAAGACAAGTAGTGGTCATAGAAGAGTTACAAGTACTGGTAAAACTACCAGTAGGCCTGCAATCCAGGGGGTCAGCAAGCAAGTAAACGATCAAAAACACTTAGTAACACATCAGCTACTGTGCCTACTGAAGATCACTGTGTAAAATTCAAAAGTTATTGTAATAAGTACAATAAAATCAAGACTTATACTATTTCACATTTTTTGTATATAATATAGTGGCACATTTAGACCTATTTACAGTTTTAAATTGTGTTGAAATAAGCTGTAAGCTATAAAATCTGTATTTTCATAATTATAATATAATTATGCCTGAACACTTCCATTTTACGCCTGACTCTAAAAGTTAGGAGTAACAAATACGCCTGGATTTATAAACGAATTTCTAGCACTGGTTCCGAAGGAGCTGCAGTCCCCGATAAAATTAATTTCTCACAAACATCTCTAAGGATTTTGATGAAATCTTGCATACTGAACAGAAATCGAAAGATGCAGAGCGAAGATCGGTCACCCAGGTACTATAAAATAAAACATCACACAATTTACCTCTAAATCCCTGAAAAGACGGTAGAAACTAAATTTAAAAAATTAAAATAAGGAAATCAGTGAGAAATTGTTACAATTCAGACTGCGTTTTCATATATTCAAAATACAGTGCATTGCAAGAAACACTTTTAAAAAACTCATTTAAAGGTGCATGAATTATTAATTGCAGTAATAAAAATGAATTACTTAAAGGCAATTATTCAAAAGACTTAAAAAATCTTATTTACTTAATTCCACATTTTAAAAAATAAGATGTTTTCAAATAACTGTCAATGATTCTATGTTAAATTCGCATTTATTTTCTAGCTATAATGTCTCGACACAACATTTGAATATATTCCTTCTCAGTTCTACTTCATTGTAAGTCAATATCAAGCATCTCATTAGCCCCATTTTTATGCTTTTCTTTATTAATTTGAAATTTTATACACATTTTCTGAAATTTTCCTTAGCCTGTCAGCATTGTTGAGCAATTCTTCATCACCCTTATCTGCTAATTATCAGGCCCCTTTATTCCACTGGTCACTGGCAAGTGCCCAGGTCTTGTGATCCTTCTCCAACCCCCAGTTTCTGCCACATAATGAACCGACAATCGATTAATATTTATTTTGCAAAAATCAAACAATTATTGACTATAGTACCTACTTGTTCGCATTTTTAGTATTCTAATGAACAAGGGGCCGAATACCGACAACTCAGACTGGCTGCCTACTGACAAGGTGATTCCCATAAATTATTTTTAAGTTTTATGTCATGAATAGCAACGTAAAACTGAATGCCGCCCACCCAAGTAACTGATTTAAATAGTCTTTTACTCATTTTATGTTTACGACTGTGTTCAGTGTAAAAAAATAAATATTAAATCAAAAACTGTTATATTCTAGTGGATCTGGCAAAAAAGAAAAAGCTGTGTATTAGAAAAAAATTGAAGTTACCAAAATTAATACCAAATTTTACATGGACACCAGAAATTTCTGCAACTAAGTAGCAATCAAATAATAAATCTTCCACTTGAGTTGTGTCTACAAATTGTGGGAATCTTCCTGTTCTATGCTAACTTCTATAAAATAGGAAAAAAAGATTGAATCAGATTGTCCAGAAAGCGACCGTCCCTATGGCAAAAATGTGAACTTCACGGACACACACTATTTTCATTTGCGTCTGAAAATGGTTGCTATATTCACCTTCAAAGAAATCTTTGTTTTTCATGCTTTTTATCTAACCTTTCTAATACACACTATGCTCTCCACGATGTAATGATTGGGAGCACAATTTCAAAATTTTAATACATAAAAATAACCCAGTATACATGATGACTTATCTGGCATGAACTAAAACAGTTCAAAGAGCAGATACAAACTTGTTAACAAAAATAAGTGGATTACTGGAGAAATGTAATTAAACTAATCATCACAGTTGTCATTATTTTTGACATTGAGAGGTGACAATGAAATCCATAGATCTCCTCTCAATGGAAATTGTTTGGGAAGTGTGAAGTGAATTTAATCCATTTCTTGCAGATCACTTAAAAAAAGATTTGGGAATTGTAATATATCTATAATCTCACTGAAGCCATTCAGAAGGGGGCCTAATCCATACAGTTTACTCAATAAATAACTTATTAACATTTCATAACAGTAAAGTACTTTCTAAGTTGATTTTAAACCATTTTCGAAAGAAAAAAATTCAAATAAGGTTTTTTTCAGGGTTAGTTTTTGCTGCATTCATTTCCACTAAGAAAGCTTAATAAGATTATCATTTTAAGGTGCATTTTTTACACATTAAAAATTTTAGTTTAAAAGATATTTCGATTTTTAAGGAAGTTATGCCTTGTGCTCAGAAGACCCAAAGTGCAAAATTTGAAATAAGTAATTAATGCAAGGAACTACATTAAATTTTGATATCACAGGTTGTTGTTGACATCCGGAGAAACACTCCGATTATAAACTTGAGTAATCAAATTTTAAATATGCTTTTGCATAATGTAAAGATATTTCACGTAGTTCCATTTTGCCCTTCTGTGAAAACCCCCCCCCCCCCCCTACGTAGCCTGACGTGGCTTTTTTCTCAACTCCCCCCCCCCCCCCACGTAGCCTGACGTGGCTTTTTGTCTCAACCACCTCCCCCCTCACCGTAGCTTTTTCCTATTGATTCCACAAGACATTTTGTACTGTTTTCTCTTGTCAGACTATCGTAAATTACCTACGGAGATAATTAAATGACTGAAATTAATATCCACATGCTGATGTGTGTTCTGTACCTCATTTTATCTGTGACAAATAATATGAATGGATAGCTACGTGCCATAGCTCAGAACCCCCCCCCCCCTTTTTCCACGTAGCCGAGCGTAGCTTTCCAGCCAGCCTGCCCCCCCCCCCTCTTTAGACTGAGCCAAGTAGTTTATGGACAGTTGGACACTCCCATAAAAACATTTTTTTTTTCAGTTTTTATTTGCTTCTGCCGCTGCCACTTGCAACAGACGTGGAGTGCTTACAGATCTATTGAGAATTACATTGTATCTTCACTCGCAGCGAAGCTAGTCCATACCTGCTGGCATACTCTGACAACTGATTGCAGCAAACGAAAACAAACTGTTCCTATGTCCCCACTGACCCCACCTTCGCTTCCCGTGCCGCCATTGCCACAAAAAATATATCCCTGCCTGCAGAGTGCCCGCAACTACTTGCACAACATTTGATTTCCCAGTCAGTAGCTATAGTATCAATAGAAATAAAATTAAATATGTTGTTTTTTAAATCACTGCCATAGTTTTATTATGTAACTAGACAAGGGGGGTTCACCAAATTTCTTTTACTTGCAAACGTGTCGCATATTCAAAAATATAGAAAAACACCGATATGAAGGAAAATAAGTACAATAAAATCTTGTCAAAATATGAATTCCTTTACTAAACTACTATAATTATTATTTTGCACCATCAAAATCTAATACTAGGATTTAAAAAAAACTTTGCAAATAATGTCATACACTAGGATACGAAAGGGAGAAGCATGAACAGTTGTAGGTTGTCTAGACCAGTGGTACGCAACCTTTTCCCACTCGCAGCACACCATAAGGGTATCCATAAATCTCGCGGCACACCTTACCGGTCGGGCGGCAGTTTTATGTTAATATTAAAGTAAATAATTGTACACATACCTTCAATTGACCCTTGTGCCGGCTTAACCGCGCACAGGTGGCTGATCCATGGAGAAATTTCTTCATTGACGGATTTAAATCTTTTGGATTTTTTAATCTTAGTCAACGTCGAGAAGCCCAATTCACATCAATATGTAGTTGAAAATGGCAATTACACATTTTCTGCCATGTCGGACATAGCCAGATATTTATTTCTTATTGTTTGCCAAAATTTATCTAAAGGAATATCAAAGTTCTGTCAGCTTTTAAATCTACGAGTTCCTCTTGAATATTAATTGGAATTGTTCCAAATTTGTAACGAATGGATCAAGAACACAGTTGAAATATTCAAGGAACTTTTTGAATCTCTGCCGCAGGGCTTCTAAATGTTCTATAACTAAGTCCATCACCATTTTATTACCATCATCTAGTGACCATACAGTCTGGATCATCTCACACGGCCCATTTTCAATCCTCTGTAACCACAAATCCAGCTTATTCTCAAATCCTTTAATCTTATCCATACTAATGAGAATATTTTCGTTCCCACCTCACATTTTGATGTTCAGCTCATTCAAGTGCACGAAAATGTAGGAAAGATATGCCAACTTACATACCCATTCCCATTTGTGAATCAACCCGCGTTCTTATGTCTTTTGACAGTCAAAAATACCTAGACCTCTACTCTAAGTTCAAATAGTCGCGTTAACACCTTTCCTCGTGACAGCCAGCATACTTCTGTATGTAGCAGGAATGTAGTGTGTTCTGAACCCATTTCGTGACATAAAACTGAAAAAGTCGCAAATTTAGCGGCTGCGATTTTATGAATTTCAGGACTTTTAATACTTTGTCCGCACATCTTTCAGAGAAGGTGGCAGAGACTTGGCAACAATGGCTTCGCAGTGAATGAGACAATAATCGCATGGTACGTTGGGATTTACTTTGTGTACTTTAGCTGCAAATCCATTCAATTGGCCTGTCATAGCAGCCGCTCCGTCTGTACAAACACTAACACAATCCATCCATGTTAATTCATTAAGGTGCAAATATTCATCAGTTCAACGAAATATTTCTTCACCGGTAGTTTGCTCTGGAAGTTCTTTGCAAAAGAAGAAGTTACTTACAATTATATCTCCATCGAAGCCTGTAGAAGTTGTGCGTGGCGGCTGATATCTGTGGACTTGTCGATCTGAAGTGAGACCTCCTGACTGTTGTTGATTTTCTCCTTCGTATCGTCTTCAATATCACGAGACATATCGATAACTCGGCGATTGATTGTGTCAGCAGAAAGAGGAATCACTAGCAGATTCTAAACTCAGAATTGTTCTCACCATCTCTTTGCAAACAGGTTTTAACAGCGTTTCAATTATTGTATGTGGTTTCTTGGTCTTTACGATAAGTTCGGCTGCCTTATAACTAGCTTCCTCTACTTCTTCCGAAACATGTACTGAAGCGGTCGTGAACATTCTTTGTTTTTTACTATTTTCCAACAACCGACGAAAATAATTGACATCTTTACTTGACAGAAAAGAAGGTTTTCTTGACAAATATCGTTTCAATTTACTGGGAACCATAGCAGCTGTACTGAGTTTTTCACAACAAACGATACTCTCAGGAATTGGAGACGTTAATTCACCACAAAAAACAAACACATAGGATAAGGAATTATCATTATCTTTCCGCTGCATCAACTTTTATTTCTCTCTTTCTGGCTCAATGCTTTCACTAGTTGCACTCATAGAAGGAACACTCCGTTCAAGGAATTTGTCCATATTGAAGAAATTAAATAGTCTGCTAATTGTAATACAAAATATCAAGACCAATTACTAACACAGTTTTCGGACCACTGCAGAGCACAGCTATGATGGAACTGGAGTAATTGTAAGAAGCGCGATTTACACACTTCAAAGAAGTCACATTTACAGTACATGCGGTAAATATAACAGAATCTCAAAACGCAGCAGTAGAGATGAGGAATAAAAAAAAAAAGAGTAAACATAACTAACAGCAACTGTGATTAAATAAATAACATTTAATTTCTTAGTATACGATAATACATAACAATTCGCGGCACATGAAACTCAAATATAAATAATAAAAAAACTTGACAATTAATTCCTTGTAATGGGTAAAATTTCGCGGCACACCTTTCACCTTCTCGCGGCACACCAGTGTGCCGCGGCACACCGGTTGCGGACCACTGGTCTAGACAGACTAGACAGCTGGGTAGATTAACATGGAATGAAGATAAATGACAAAATGACTCTGCTTATTAGGAGCACAAAAAACTGAAGACAGGGTGGAGAAGAATTTGCCAGACCTCAAATTTAAATACCTCTGCATTTCATTACACTCAACTGGCAGTTTGAAACATTGGACATAAGGTAGGAAAATGTTTCAAATATTTAATTTACTGGAGAAGGTGTTGAGGCAGGGTCAGATCTATGGGAAAGGAGGGAGGGGGGGGGGCGGGGACAGGGTACAAACCAATGTGCTAGCCCACAGCATCAACTTCAGGAAAGTGGCAAAATCATGTTTGAAGGAGTGGTAAATGGCAATTTCATGTGGCAGAGACCCTTTTTTTGAGCTCTGTTGCCCCAAGCAACAACTTCAGGAGGGGGGTGGGGGCAGTGGCAAATCAATGAATAGCTGTGTAATGCCCCAGGTGGCAAATTTATGTTTGAAGGAGCAGCAACTCAGTTTTTGCCTCATCTCAGAAAATTCCTTTATTTTTTTTTAACTGCTTAACGTCTCTTAACACTGAGGTCTTTAGAGACGGGAAAGGATGTGGGTAAGGGATGTGGGGCAAGGAAGGGGAAGGAATTCAGCCATGGCCTTTTAAAGGAAGCATCCCGGCATATGCCTGGAGTGATTTGGGAAACCATGGAAAACTCAAATGTGGATGCCCGGACAAGGATTCGAACCGCCGTCCTCCCAAATAAGAGGCCAGAACGCTGACCGTTACACCACCATGCTCGGCAGGAAATTCCTAGATCTGCCACTGTGTTGAGGGGTTGCAATAGAAAAGTTAAGAAACTGGGATACAATACTTTGGTTACTTGAATTTGGTGGTGTAGTATGGGACCCACATTTTAGATGCCAAATACAGCAGATGGAGGAGATGCAAAGGATGGCAGCTATGTATTTGTAGAAATCTACTGCAAAAAAACAATTGATAGCTGATATAAAGGAGTGCAAGTGGGGGGTCACGAAGTCAGAAGTGTGAAGATTGCTGGGAGTGTACAAGGCATATATTGGTGAAGGATACTTTAAGAATCAGAAGTAGTACATGGAAGGGAAAAGATGACCATAACCACAAGCTGGCATTCAATTTCAGGCAGAAGGAAATTGGAAAAAATTTGTTTTTTATGTAAGAGAGTGGGGATTGGAATAAATTCCCAAGGGAAATGCTGTAAATTTTACTAAAAACAAAATAATTTAAGGATAAGAAGGTAGGTGGAGAGTGAATTTAAGATAAAAAAGAAATGGGGAAAATAGGTGTGTGGAGAAATTGCCACCAGATCATTAACACCATTACAATTAAATTAAAATATACACTAAGAATTTTGTTATCACACTAAAACATAACAGAAATGATATTTTTTTATAATTGCTTACCTTTGGTAGACGAATTGTTGGGATGTTCCCAAAAATATTCCCCGAATGCTGCACTATTGGCACATATACTTCAAAAATGCGTTTTAGCTTTTCTGTAAATTTTTCCCCCTCTGAATCAACAGAGGACTGTATTGTTTCAAAATCTTTATGATAAAATTGCAGAAGTTGAAGCATTACTTTGGCTCGATGTTTAAGAATCCAGTCAGGAAGATTTTGATCTGTGCCCACAGTCTGTTGATGAGAATATAACACTCAAAACTTCAAATTTGCAATATTTAAGTGACATTACAACAAACATAAGGTTAAATCTTTGTAAACTGCATTGAAATTATGTTAATTTATCATCTTACTTGTGTATTTACAGATTTTAGTGATATATTACAACATTTTATATGTACCCTTCCCCAACTGAGTGCACAATAAGAATTAAAAGTTTCATGATGTTATGTTCGGAAACTGAAGGCCTGAGGCAAAATGACTTGCCACAATGAAGAGTGGCTTTGCCTCTGTATGAAACAGTACAGCATATACTAATGACGTGGAACAATATCACACATTTAAGAAGATGAAGAGAAAATTAAGATGCATTTGTTAAGTTTTGAATCATTGCAAAAGAAACCACTGTAGGGCTTCCTGGATTGATACACACTGTGAGAATAAAAGTCTAGGTTTAGGAGGATTTTAGATAAATATATCAAATTTTGTAACAGATGTTTGTATATCAGTCACCGTTCTAAATTTAAAGTGAAACACCATTTCACAGTGGGTAAATTTCATGAAGACTGCTATATTTAACACGAATTAATCAAATCTTGAGTAGTTACAAACATGGCACAATACAGAAAGTCAATATGAATTACATATTTAATTAATACATTAAGTTGCATTAATACACAACTTTAGATTCAATTACAGGTTTTATCCGAATTATTATTTGATTTGCTAAGAATAGATGAAAATGGAAATATCAGTGATGTAAACTACATTATGAAACCTTAGTCCAGCCTTGGAGCATAGCAAGATGGTATAGAACTCATTCGATAAGTAGCAATACAGCAGTTGGAAATGTTGCAAAAGAGATTTGTCAGTGAAAATTAGCAGGGAAGTCTCTCAAACCAGCTAGGGGAAGCCAAAAGTTAGTGGAAAAGTTTATTTGTCAGTAAAGAGGTCAGGGTAAGGAGTAAGTGAGGGATGCTAACAATTTCAAAGAATTTCAAGTAAAAATTCATTTAATTCTTTGTGCAAGTAAGAATTATGCCATGCAGGCACAAGTTTGATAACAAAATTTTACATATGTTGTGTCAAAACATAGACAGTTAAAAATTCCACAAAAATGACATAACAGAAATTAGTCCAGTCCAGAACACTTTGGGAAAGTGTAAGCAAGTTATCTCTAGCATAAAAAAGAAAGAGTGAACAAAATGCTACACAATAAGTGAGCCACTGTTGCAAGTTTAAAACTAAATGGACTGAATCTATTAAATTTCCCAGGCACTTCTTAAATATACAATTTAGTTCAGCTGTGCAAGTTACAATAACCATGTAAATGTGAATTGAGCTTTGCAAGATTAAGGTTTTGTGCACTAATGATGTTCACAGTTCTCATATGTTGCAGGTCAGAATGCATTGGCTTGGTGAAAAAATTAGTGCCAGAACAATTTTCAGATTAGGCAGTAGACACCATTTGACAGTGCCCAATACCATGTGATGTTTCCATTCACACCACTGTAGCAAGAGCTGAGCGGTGGACTACACACAACACTATATTAGGGATTCGTCTCATCTAAATCATCAAGTATTAAGAACAAATTACTTGTATGAACTAATGCCAAGAAATTAGGTTAATTATTACTTAGTAAAGGAGCATTGTAAGCAGTAAAAAGTATGTCCTATTAGTATTGTGGCAAATTGAACACTTAGTATAGGATAGGGAAATGAGCCACCACTTACCTTTAGATGATGGATGTGGGGTGCGAACACACAGAAAAGACAAAAAAACAACAGATAAAGTAATTTTTGGGACAAACCCTTTATCAACAGGAGAACATTATGGGAGGATGGCAATGTTGGAGACTGTCTCCTATAAAGACTGTTGGCCATGAAAATGGTGGGAGTAAATTCAAAAAGAGGAAAGATCAGGGCAGTGATTCAGAGCCAATACCCGAGCATTGATAAATACCCTACCTTTTTTCAGTTTGAATTTACCCCCACCTTTTTCCTGGCCAACAGTCTTTCTGGGAGACAGTCTCCAACATTGCCCACATCCCATAAAGCTCTCCTGGTGATAAAGGACTTGTCCTGAAAATTACTGTATCTGTTGTTTGTGTCTTTTCTATGTGTCTGCGCCCCTCATCCATTGTCTAAAAGGTAAGTGGTGGCTCATTTCCCTATCCTAATTTAATTCCTTTTCACTACTTAGCCCCTTTGATTTCTTTGTTTACTATATATATACCCTGAGATATTTAGTGATCATGTTGATTTGAATGAAACACACAATGTAAACAACTATTGGTTTCTTATGGATATACACACTTGTGAATTAAATCACAATTGAGTGAGCACTTCAAATAAAATATATTATATTGTCAACACACTAAATGCAAGGCAATTGTGATAGTACTGATAATACCATGATGTGGATCGCCTAGTAAATCCTCGAGTTTGAATCTATCTACAGAAATCAGCTAGAGAAATGAGTGACTTTTTAAGATGGAATAAATCCTAAGTAAGAACCATATTGAAATAACTAAATTCACTCAACATGGAATAGTAAGCAGCAGTTTACCTCACTGGGAGATGTATCAGTTGGGATGGTGGTCGACTGCCAAACAAGTGACATCTCTGCCCATGTACTTCTATAGAGGAGGTGGTAAGGCTAGCCCATAATTATTCTAGTAAATGAACAAGCTTTGGTTTGCAACCAACAACATCTCTGAAATACTAGAAGTGGGGGGAGAGCTAGTGCACCTGTGCCTGTGCTGATGAAGGTTCTCATGACCTTCAGCTCTCGCACGCAAATTTGCAACTGTAAGAGACTGGTTTTAATGGCGCATGTAGTGTATCTGAGGTGGTAACAATAAGAACTCTAATAGCAAGCAGAGCATCTGGTCTCTTACATTAAATGTTGAGAAATTGCTCTGAGCTAGCTTCTCTTAACTGTTACAAACAAAATGAAATAAAGACTTTAAAACTATTCCTTATCCCATAAAGATGCAAACACGACATTGCTACTGCAATTTTTAGGTTCCTATAAAATCTATAATTTGTATGCTAGGATGCAATGCATTCTGAATTAAGAGCACTTTCAATAAAACAGTATTAATATACAACAAAGTAACCTTCAAATGGAAACTTCATTTTTCTCAACTTACAAACTATATTAGATGTAAGCATTTTCAGTATTTCTTGTTTGAATACAAGATATGATTGATATTGGCAACAAATTTGAAGTTCCTACGTAATACCATTTTTGGGACATACCTGGTAACAAAAGTGGTCTTGAATTCACGAAGTTGACTGCTGTTTACATACATTTCAAAGTGGACAACAAAATTGAAAAAAGATCTTAGTCCTCTATTTAATGATACGTAACCTACATCTCAAACACAGAAGTACAAAAAATATTTATTTTTTTTACTCTCTTTCATCCTGATAAAATTACACAGTATAACTTATAAACATTTTAGCCACAATTTTCCATTTTTAGTCAACAAAACACGCAAAATATGAAGATTTGATGTCTCCAACTTCTGCATTTAAATGCTAGACAGCAGAATATCAGTAATATGCTATTTTTTCCACTGTGAATGGAAATGTAAAATGGCTAATTTCCTCTTGGATCTAATTGTAATGAATGTGCATTCCCTTCTTTTATAAAAATAAAATCTTTCATAAGTAACTAATTAGTTGTTATCCACATTAGCACTAAATAGTATCGGCTCTTCATCATAAGTTCATATCGAAATTCATAAGCTTAAGTTTATTGGTACTTAAGAAGTTTTGTTACCTAGTTATTATTCATAAAGCTTCAATTTAATATATATATATATATATATATATATATATATATATATATATTTCAACAGTTAGTCGAGTATAGCGCCTATAATATTTAATAAAAAAATGTTACAAATATAGTATAAACTTTATTAGCCTACTTTATCAAATAAATTTAAGGTTTGTTTAGAAGGCGTTTGAAGTATTTGGGAAAATCATGACTGGAAACTGTGGCGCCTGCTGTAGGTACGTTGCGAAGGGGATGGGTTGTAGTTGGTGTAAGAGGTGGTTTCACTGGGCATGTGGGGAAGAGGAAACGGAGGAAATAAATTAGGCTCTCCCATGGTTTTGTTCACTTTGTCTTAGGGATGATAGGATGTGGGAGATGGGCGAAACGATCAGGGAATTGCGTGAAAGGATCAGGGTTCTTGAGGCTCGTTCTGTGGAGGCTCAGCCTCTGGAGGCGTGGCCTGTGGTGGCTCCGCCAGATGAGGTTCAGCCTGTGGGGGCTCAGCCTGTGGAGGCTCAGACTGCGCATGCACAGCCTGTGGGGGCTGAGCTTGTCGTGGCTCATGCTGTAGAGGCTGAAAGTAGAGATAGTGGGTTGGAGGAAGTTGATAAGGATGGGTGGGAACTGGTAACAGGTCGTAGGAAAAATATAGTTAACAGGATGAAGAAGCCAGACACTTCAGTAATTGTGGGGAAAAATAGGTTAGACCTGTTGCCAGAGTCAGGAGGAGAAGAGCCTCATGTAGATGTAGGAGTAGCTAAGATGCAACAGGCCTTTAGGAATAAGGGCGTGCAGGGCAAGAATAGGAAGAAAAGGGTTCTGCTGCTACGTAGTAGCCATGGGAGAGGTGTAGGCCCTCTTCTGCAGGATCAGTTAGGTACAGGTTACCAGGTCACACAAGTTTTTTCAAACCTAGTGCAACATTAGGTCAGGTATAGAGGATATAGATTCACTAACGACGATAGAGTAGTGATAGTGGGAGGGGCGGGAAATAGTAGGCGTGTAAATGTGGAAACTGAAGTGCGACTTGGGAAAGGCATTAGTTCTGTGTTGGGGGTTGTGCCTGTAAACACCATTGGTAGATGGGGTTTCACTAGGCATGGCCTATACCTAAATATAAGGGGGAAGGGAGTACTTTCTGAGTTGTTAGCTAAAGCAGTGAGGGAGCCCATTTCCAGTGATGACGGGGTCAGGACTGTCTTTTTTTAGGTTAGGGGATGCTGGTGAAGGGATGATCAAAGTGATACTGATTGCAGATCCACGATGAGAAAGATCATAGATGTTAAAGAAATAGATGAAGTTGCTGAAACAATAACTGACTGGGGTAAAACTGGGAAAGAAGGAGATACATATTGAAAATATAAAGCCGGAAATAAGGGTGTTAATGGTAAACTAGAAGTATAATGAACAAAGTAATCGAACTTGCAAACTTAATAGAGATACACGAACCACAAGTAATAATTGGGGTAGAGAGTTGGTTAAAAGAAGACGTACTAGACAGTGAGGTGTTTCCTGATGGTTACAGATTGTACCGCAGAGCTAGAGGAGCAATTGGTGGAGGAGTCTTCATACTAGTTAGCAAAAACTACCACAGTTCACTGGTGTTCATAGATCAAGACCATGAATTACTTGGGGTAGATTTCTGGGGTAAAAAAAAGAAAAAATCAGGGTGTTGGCTGCTTACCGCAGTGGCAGAATGACAGATGAAGATGAGGCTCTTGGGGAGAAATTAAATTCATACTCAGATTTCAGAGGTGAGAATAGAATGATCATTATTGGCAGGGGATTTAAATTTACCAGGTGTAAACTGGGAAGGAAATAAGATTAATAACATGCGGGAACAAAGATTTGCAAATACCTTAATAAGGGAAGGAGGATTTACACAAGTGGTAGAGCAAAACACTAGGGAGCAAAATATTTTGGATATATTCCTAATAAAGCCTGATGATAACCTCGTGGGGTGTGTCAAGTAACAGAAGGAATAAGTGATCATGAAGCAGTTCTGGATGGATATTAGAGGATTCGGTGAACCAGCAGCCAAAATTGAAGAGGGAAATAGGTACAATTATAAAAGGCACAGATTTCAAATTTGAAGAGATATTCCAGAGAACTTTACAACAAATGGAAGGAAGGCATAAGTACAGTAGAGTCAAGGTGGGAAGAGTTCAAGGAGATAAGAAAGGGGGAAGACAAATTTATTCCAAAGCAGAAAATAAAGAGAAGTAGAGAACCTGTGTACTATAATAGGGAAGTGAGGAGGTTAAAGAGGTTGGTACGAAGAGAACATAACAGAGTTATGAGACAGCAGGGTAGTAGTGAATATTTGAAACAACTAAACAAGGACTTAATAACAGCAAAGAAAGTGGATAAAGATGGATTTTATGAAGAGTATTGTCAGTGCAAGAGGACCACTGACTGATGAATCTAGAAATTTCTATGGCTATGTCAGGAAACTGAGGGGAAGGGAGGTGTAGAGACACTTATAGATAAGGATGGAGAAGTAGTTAGAGGATTTGAAAAAGGCAGAGATTTTAAGTAACTGGTTTAGTGAGCGCATTAGGGACAATGAATCAGAAACGGGTTGGTCTAATTCAGAGAACGAGCTTAACAATACCATTAAAAATGAAGATACTAAAAAATTTGAAATTCATCCTGAAGAATCATGAAGAATAAGCAAGCTGAAAAAACATAAGGGGGCTGGTGCAGATAATATTACTACAGATATCTTAAAGATAGCCAGATGTGACATTGTACCTTATCTTGAAATATTATTTTAATTGAGTATGGATACTTGCTGCTCACAATAGGACTAGAAAAGTGCTGATAGTATTACCTGGTACATAAAGGAGAGGTGAGGAATAGAGTCGAAAATTACAGGCCTATCAGTTTGACTTCAGTGGTAGGTAAATTAATGGAAAGATTGATATGCAACCACATCAGAAATGTATGTGAGGAACGTAAGTGGTTTTCAAGTAGGCAACATGGGTTCAGGCAAGGATATTCATGCGAATCTCAGTTGGTGGGATATTATGCAAGATATTTAAGATGAAATGGACAAGGGAGGCCAAATTGATAGTGTAGCACTAGATCTTTCAAAGGCGTTTGATCAGAGTAAGCCATAAAATGGTAGTAAATAAGGTAAAAACAATTGGAGTGGATGAGAAAGTGATTTGCTGGGTAAGAAGAATTTTTAAAAGGTAGAAAACAGAAGTTAGGGATAGGGTATAAAGAAGTGGAAGTAAAAATGGGAGTGCCACAGTGTAGCGTACTGGGACCATTGCTATTCATTATTCTAATGAATCATTGTGTTGATTGTTTACTATCTGAAATTATATTGTTTGCAGATGACATAATGCTGTATAAAAGAATCAAAACGATAGACGATTGTAAACAGTTGCAGGGTGATCTGGACAGGATATCTAGTTGGGTTGGTAAACATGGGATGAAAATAAATGCAAAGAAGTAGTCAGCTAATTAGATACACAAATAAACAACAAAAGGTTAATTATGAATATAAGGTGGGGAAAGAATTGCTTGCTGAAGACTTGAAATGTAAATATCTTGGCATTACATTTGATAACAAGCTTAACTGGGCACGGACACATTGGACAGGTGGTACGAAAAGGTTTCAAAATTCTGCTCTTGTTGGAGAGAGTGATGAGGGGATGCACGAGAGAAGTAAAGGAATTGGGTTACAAAACTTTGGTCAGACCATTGCTCGAATATGGTAGTGTAGTATGGGACCCACATTTTGAGTACGTATCAAATACAGGAGTTGGAATAGGTGCAAAGAAGGGCTAGATTTGTTTCTGGAAATTATCGCAGAATGCAATCAGTGACAGATATGAGAAAGGAGCTGGAATGGGATTCATTGCAAGACAGGAGGAGGATGAGGAGGGTGATGGGAGTGTACAGGACGTATACTGGCAATGAGGCATGGAAAGATATTGCAGTAGGTATGAAAAGTAGTTCATGGAAGGGAAAAGATGACCATGACCACAAGCTGGCACTATTTCAGGCACAAGGGTGCGGGAGATTTACTTTTTTAGGTAAGGGTGTCAGGGATTGGAATGAGTTACCAAGGGGAATGATGAATAACTTACCAAAAACGTTAAAAGAATTTTAAGTTGAAATTTGTAGAGGGCAAATGTAGGTGGGTGCAGGATAGGGGGAAGTTGGGTGTGTAGGGAAATTGCCACCGGAGCATGTGCTCCATTGCAATTAAATTAAATTCTGTGTTTGCTATTGAGCTACAGATATTACATGCCAAACAGACTAAAATTGTATTTGTGTATTAAGTGTAAGTATCAACTATCAATGATACTTTTAGAAATTGAACTAACACAATATTCAACTACATTATATTAGCAGGAAAAACACTATAGAATACATAAGGAATATACAATATGTAGCTACCCAGGAGATTCAGCACTAATTAAAATTAAAGAAAACCTGCCTTTTAGCATGCAAAAGAAGCATCTTTTTGTAATCCTGGATGTTTACCAAATATATTGCTGGCTGGAATGAGAGGCCCATGGTTCTACTCACTTATAAACCTGATAAAAAATCATTCTTTGCTAAAGAACAAGTATTAAAAGTAAATAAGAAAATTTGTAAGCTATTTCTAAACTGCTAATGAATAATAATATGATATTACAATCAATGCCACCAGAATTATTTGCATTCTTTTGTCAGCATACCACCAAAAATGTGTTAAATAGAAGTAAATGATTCTAGCTTCATAATTAAATCCAAAATGGCAAAGGTAAATAAACACACAAGACATTTAGGCTATAACACCACAGCAAGCACAGAGGGAACTAATGGACATAAGCTAGTGTTCTTATAAGAGCAATATAAATGATGAAAACAATAAAGGCCTGTTTAAAAAAGGTATTCTGAACACAACAGGAGTCAAAGAGTTTAATGATTTAATAATTTTTTAATGTGTATCTTCCGTATAAATATTACAAATACTGTTTTACGGAAATTGCCAATCTTTCTATCTAAACTAATATATGCTTCAGCATTTCTCAAACTTTTTGTACCCAAGGACCAGTAAAATTTCAAAGTAATTATACTTGTTTACACAAATTTTTCGCTGTTAACATTAAAGCCATACTGTATTGCACCATCATAAAATAATAAATCAAAGTGCATTTTGAATTTCCACAGAAATGAAGTTAAGTAATTGGCTGTGTTCTATTCATGTGAATTATATATCGATTTATTAACCAAACCGATTGGTTCAATTTTGTGGACCACTGGTGGTAATGAGAATCACCTATCTACTACAGTCAAATAACTACCTAAAGCTGCAAAGTGAAACAAAAGACTAATTAATATAAATTGTTTATGAGACTTAACGCTGTGTTGAAATGCTCCTTTTTCCTAATGTTTCAACCAGGGCTTAGATTGTCTTCAGGGACTAGCCGCCTATTGAATCTTCAAGAGGCTGGCGTGGCTGGTTGTTTTCGTATTTGTTTCGATACAAATATGAAAACAACTAGCCACACTGGTCTCTAGAAGATGCCAATCTCTAGAAGATTCATATCTCTAGCAGATTCAGTAGGCCGCTAGTCCCTTGAAGACAACCCAAGCCCTGTTTGAAACATTGGGAAGAAGGAGCATCGACACTGTTAATCTCTTAAGCAATTTACATTAGTATGATGATTGCGAAAACAGCAAAATCTTTTATGATTTTATGGAGAAATGTACTTTACAATTAATAGATTTGTGAACGGAAATATTTTTAAGTATGGATTTTGAAATTGTAAAAAATTTAGGAATCTTATTTTCTGTTATAGATACCCAACCACTAAAGAATAACAAAAAAGTGCCAGATTTAATCAAAACTGTAAGGAAGAATTCATTCAAGAAGTTAAAGAGATTATTTTCTTGCATACACTATGTTAAAAGAAACCTTTATGGTCTAGACACTATTTACATTTATCATCATCTTACATGATCCGAAGTCAATTATACTGTTAATAATTATACTACTGAGTCGACTGAAATAATCAGGTAAAATTGTGAAATAACAATCCACTAATTATAAGTACCATTAACTTAATAATCCTATGTGCTTTTTCACACTTACAATTATATACTGCCCCAGCTGTTGGACCACAAATTTTCCACTGTTCAGAGACAAAATAGATGGGCAACTAAATGCCGAAATGAAAAACTGTGTAGCTCCCATGAGTTGGCCACATAATGCCATCCTCTGTTGATCAGTTACCCAGCTGGGATGGAAAAATACCACTGCATCCTGTGGATCATCTTCTTCCTTTTGACATTTTTTTGTGTCATACACAAACATTATAAACAGTTCCCTACGTGAAAAGAAATCAATGTTAAATTCGAGACAGAAATAACTTTCATAAATTATCTTTTCCTACCAAATAGCTTACTTTGCCATTATTTCTCTGCTCCGTGTATACAATAGCACTGCGGTGAAATAATATCACAATTCCAAACTAAACATCAAAATAAAAGGTATGTGGTTTCTGAAAGTTCTATATTACTTTCCCATTTCAAAATAACACACGCAGATGCCAATTGGCCTCTATAATGCGCGTTATGTAATAGGTTTATTATTCAGCCCATATTTCAATAAGCTATTAATCTGTTTGATCAAACTAATGAAAGCATTACTCAGTTAAAACATCGTCATAGAGTGACATCTTGTTACAGCAGGATATTCAGATGAAATCTGTCAAAACAATGTCAGCTGCTTATTCCTATTTTATAAATCGTCTGCACCTACAGTATTTGTATACGCATTCACAATTGATGTATCTTTGGTCTCAGTTCTTAACATTTTAACTATCGAACATACTAACCGGTCGGCAAAAAGTCTATGAGCAGTTTCTTTTTGATATACTTACACATATGAAAAGAAAATACGGTACTATTTAACATCACAAGCTGATTACACACTGAATGTTTATAAGATAATAAAATACTGAGAAGTGTAATTGGATGAGGTGGGAAATTGCTACAACAAGCTTTCCAATAGCAATTAAATTTAATTCAATGACACATTACGCGGATCACAAAACTATATTGGAGGGGTCGGAGAGACTCAAGTTTACTGCAAAGGCGGCCACACACGCTACGGTACACCTGAGAGGTTTACCTGTGCAGCTAGACCTGTACAGGTAGACCGGAGCGTGTGTAGCACAAACCTTCACAGGTATACAGACCTGTACAGGTAACCGGAGAAGAACAAAAAAATCAATTCTTTCTACCTGCGCCAGACTACAGACAGGAGCATGTGGGGGGATATTGCGGTAGACCTGTACAGGTTTCAGTCTCATTTATAGCTTTGTGGTAGAAAGATCGCATTGTGTGCAGTGCCGTAACAATTTTTCTTCGTTGATTAGCTTCAAGGTACAGGCATACGCTATGTGAAATCGTAAGCTTGATAAATTTATAGAAAAATTTATTGAAATTTAGAAATCAGAACCTTCTCCGTAGTGCGTTAAGAGCAACAAATGCCATGATCGCCTCAAGAAAGAAGCCAGCCAGTTATGCGATTTTGTTGCAAAAACTACAAGAGTGTGAATCTGATGATAACAAGCAAACAGTGATTAAAAAAATAAATAATCTAAGAAGTAACGTCCATAAAGAGATAATAAAATGAAACCTGGTTGAAGTCTGGAGCGCCGGCAAATTCAATTTATAAAAGTGGTCATACTCGATCGCTCCATTTGGATGTCATCCAAAAGCGTAGCACATACACCATCATTCCATCACTCCAGTCAGCCACGAAAATGTAAAACTAGGCAAAGCGTACAACAATAGGTTGTCAATTTGCAATACAACAATCTAGTTACCGTATACCAAGTACTAAATAAAATGAGCCTGAATTAATTTTAAAGGAGATTCAAATTATCGAATACTGAATTCAAATGCTGAGAATTACATAAATGTCAAAAAAGTGCGAAATTATATATATATATATATATATATATATATATAAAAATAAGTTCTGTGATATTACGAAAACTTTTAAAACTACTACAAAATTATTATAAAACAGATTTATTAAATTTAAGTACTTTACCAGGCCGAAAATAGTGACAGGTACGTCACATGTTGTAAAACGACATATTTAAACAAGTAGACTCATATAAAATTAATCTTATCATACAATGATCTTTCTAAAAAAGACCACAAAGAATTATCTTATTTTCCCAACACGGTTTCTCTGTTGACGTGTATGTCTTTATTTTTAAATAATATTAGCAATTGATCTATTGCAACATTTTATTTATATTTTGTCATGGTAGTCAGGATTAGAGAGCCTACAAGCATGGTAAGTCCTTATACTTCTCAATAATCTCCAGCACATAGTCTTATTGAGACGACATTGCTTATTAAAAAAAAAAAAAATACCGTTCTAATTGTTACTTAATAATGTTTAAAACTGTATTATTTTCAATTCTACTTTCAAAATAATATTTAACTAGTATATTGTCTGCTCGGTGGCCGGTGACAAAATGAGAAGTTTGGACCGCGGTTTCGCCATACACGAGCCGACTGGAGTGATGGTTTGATGTCGCTCCACGTGGTTTTCCCCACACACCTTCAGTTGGCTTGATGGCATGATGGACGAAACTGATTGATATTGGACTGACCGGGTATCCAAATAATCCTGTCACTCCACGTCATCCACACACGACGCGATAATGGAGTGACATCGCTCCATTTGGATGTCATCCGTATGGATGACATCCATGGATGACATCCAAAAGCGTAGCACATATACGATCATTCCATCACTCCAGTCAGCGACGACAATGAAAAAAAGGCAAAGCAAGCAACAATAGGTTGTCAATTTGCTATACAACAATCTAGTTATGCCAAGTACTAAATAAAATCAGCCCGAATTAATTTTAAAGGATATTCAAACTATCGAATACTGAAAGTCTTGAGAATTAAATAACCGTCCAAAAAAGTGCGAAATTATGAAATAAGCTCTGTAATATTACGAAAAAATTAAAAATACTAAAAAAGATTATAAAACAGATTTATTAAATTTAAATAGTTTAGCAGGCTGAAATAGTGACAGGTACGTCAAATGTAGTAAAACAACATATTTAAACAAGCAGGCTCTTATAAAATTAATCTTATCATACTATGATCTTTTTAAAAAGAGGACCACATAGAATTATCTTTTTTTTTCTAACACCGTTTCTCTGTTGGCGTTTATATCTTTATTTTTAAATAATATTAGCAATTGATCTCCTGCCACATTTATATTTTGTCATGGTAGCCAGGATTAGAGATCCTACAAGCATGGTAAGTCCTTATACTTCTCAATAATCTCCAGCACAAAGTCTTATTGAGACAACATTATTATTTATTTTTTTAAAGTAAAAAAAGAACATAATCGATCTAATTGTTACTTAATAATATTTAAAACTATATTATTTTCAATTATACATTCAAAATAATATTTAACTTGTAGCAAAATAAATATTTCTATAGCAGATTCAAAACAAAAAAGAAATGGTACAATGGTGCACAGTCCACTCAAGGCACTAATGTTGTCTGCTCGGTGGTCGGTGACAGAATGAGAAGAGTTTGGACCGCGGTTTCGTCATACACGAAGTGATGGCTTGGTGTCGCTCCACGTGGTTTTCCCCACACACCGTGCATTGGCTTGATGGCATTATGGACGAAACTGATGGATATTGGACTGACCGGATATCCAAATAATCCTGTCACTCCACGTCATCCACATCAGTTTCCCCACACACGACGCGATAATGGAGTGACATCGCTCCATTTGAACCTTAAAGGTGGCCATACACGACCGCTCCATTTGGATGTCATCCGTATGGATGACATCCATGTGGATGACATCCAAAAACGAAGCACATACACGATCATTCCATCACTCCAGTCAGCCACGACAATAAAAAAAGACAGGCAAAGCAAGCAACAATAGCTTGTCAATTTGCTATACAACAATCTGGTTATGCCAAGTACTAAATAAAATGAGCCCGAATTAATTTTAAAGGATATTCAAACTATCGAATACTGAATAAAAATCCTGAGAATTAAATAAACGTCCAAAAAAGTGCGTAATTATGAAAAATAAGCTCTGTGATATTACTAAAACTTTTAAAAATACTACAAAATGATTATAAAACAGATTTATTAAATTGAAATAGTTTAGCAGGCTGAAAATAGTGACAGGTACGTCAAATGTAGTAAAACAACATATTTAAACAAGTAGGCTCATATAAAATTAATCTTACCATACTATGATCTTTTTAAATAGAAGAACGCAAAGAATTATCTTTTTTTCCAACACGGTTTCTCTGTTGGTGTTTATATCTTTTTTTTAAATAATATTAGCAATTGATCTATTGCCACATTTATTTATATTTTGTCATGGTAGTCAGGATTAGAGATCCTACCAGCATCTCTAGTAAGACCTACTTCTCAATAATCTCCAGCACAAAGTCTTATTGAGACTTTCAAAAAAATGTAAAAAAAGAAAATAATTGTTCTAATTGTTACTTAATAATATTTAAAACTGTATTATTTTCAATTCTACATTCAAAATAATATTTAACTTGTAGCAAAACAAATATTTCTATAGTAGATTCAAAACAAACAAAAAATGGCACAATGTTGCATAGTCCACTCAATGCACTGATGTTGTCTAGTCGGTGGTCGGTGACAGAATGAGAAGGGTTTGGACCGCGGTTTCGCCATACACGAGCCGACTGGAGTGATGGCTTGGTGTCACTCCGCGTGTTTTCCCCACACACCGTCAGTTGGCTTGATGGCATGATGGACGAAACTGATGGATATTGGACTGACCGGATATCCAAATAATCCTGTCACTCCACGTCATCCACATCAGTTTCTACACACACGACGCAATAATGGAGTGACATCGCTCCATTTGGACGGATGGAGCGATCGTGTATGGCCACCTTAAGATATAAGCTTGAGGCGATATTATTGATCTCCCTGATGCAAGAAACTTTAAAGTTTCTTCAAGTCTTCTCATTATGGTATCATTTTTAGGAATTAATGGAGTAACCATTGAAAGCAATTTTAGATAAACCTATTCATCCATACGCAAGTAACTATGGTAATATTTAATTTACATCCTTAATTCGTCCAATATATTAATATGAGTGTATTGTTTTCTTTTGACAACTTTTTATGTCAATTTTCACGTTTTTTCTTTGCTGCTTACACTTCGAAGCTATTAAAACGATTCCATGGTTATACTGGATACACTGGGCTACGTCTGTGCTCCGGTCTACCTGTACGGTTTACCGTTACGTGTGTGGGCTCCGTCGGTGCTCCGGTCCACCTGCACAGGTAAACCTCTCCGGTGTACCATAGCGTGTGTGACCGCTTAAGTATGGAAAGATTATGAAACTAAATAAACACCGGAAGACTACGTTAATTCAAGTTTGAAAGGGAAAATCATTGTAATATTGATTGAAAACAGGAGACTGGTACGGGCGAATCTCTTCAACTGTTTAGGAAGTTTAGAGACTTGAAAGCTGTAAAGAAAAGAGAATTTTTATGGGAAAGAAAGAGGTAGGCATAGTAAAAGGATTGCTGATTGCTAATAGCTTGCAGATCTCGATTGAATTAAGAAAGATTCACCGAATAGCTTGTGTGGAATGACAGATAAATCAAGGAGTTGTACAGTCGGAAAGAAAAGTACTTTGAAATATTCTTGTCAAGAAAACTGAATGAGTTTATAGGAGCGGAACTTTGTAATTCTAAGAGGAAATCATCCCGATTAACTGACAAGTACAAATTGTCTACTTATGATGACAGTTGAAAGAAAATGGAGGAACTTTTGAAATGTTACATGCGTCGAAGAGGGTTGAATTTTTTTTTATTTATTTTTTTTTCGTCCTTGGGTATTTATGCATCATCGAAATAGAGATCATTAGAGGCGGGAAAGAAATGTGGCAAGGAACTGGAAGAAATTCACATCAAGCTGCCAACAAATGAAGGAAAATGATCTGAGCAAGAAGAAATTATGCCTATTGAAAAATCTACAAATTTCTCTCTTCGGACTTTGCGCTTATTCTAGGAGTATTCGGTCAGTCTTTTGAAGATCAATCCCGACATTCGCCTGGAGAGATTTCTGGAAACCATGGAAAACCTAAATCTGGATGGCCGGACGGGGATTTGAATCCGCGTCCTCCAGAATACCAGTCAGTAGGGTTATCGATCACCCACCGGGCTCGATCAAATCCACTAAATAAGTTCGTGTGTTTACAGTTTATGTATTCAACATCATTTTCACACCAAATACTAATTATTTGGACCTGGTAGACTAACAGCTTAAAATCTTTTTTTTAATGACATGGCTACATTTTTGTTGAAAGTGATTTCATACCCAATATAATAATGTTATTAAGATTTGTGTATAACTAGTGACAAAATCATTGGTGGTATACATAGCATATTATTAAGTGAATATCACCGGTTTACTTCTTTAGCAAGCTTTCAGTGAAGATAAAAATCTGAAAGTGTGGTAACAGTCGGTACTGTTAAGACATCCGACGAAAAATGAATTAAACTGATCGCATCTCCAAGAGTTTAAGGAATGATTCGATTATGGAATTATTACAAAACGGCACCTTATTTTACAATTAGTTTAAACGCCCGTCAAAAATGACTGGTATCACCGATGATTGCAGTACAACTTTGTTTTGGAAAAGTTTCAAAGGAAAAAGAGATTAACGATTAATAATTTTCTAATTGATGACAGAAATTTTTAATGTCATAAAAAAGTTTATAAGTATAATTCAAAAAACGAATAACTTAGTTTCTCCGCGTTTTAATAAACTTCATTGTTACATTCTATCAAAAATTCTTAGGTTACGGTATGTTGTCACTTCGTTCCAGTAAATGCAACAGAGAATACAGTATAAACAATAAATGCTCTTCTCCTTACAAGAATTTCTGGATCTAGAAGTTGTAAATAAACAAAACGCAACATTATTTAAATGAACATCATAATTTTCTGTCTCTCATTATAATTTGTATTTCTACCACACAACAGACAATTGTATTTTAGCAGGCACTTTTTCCAATGTAAGTGCAAATAAAATAAAATTTTATTATTTATTTGCTCACTTCCTTTTAACAATATAAGGGCAAATAAAATCAATTACAGTTATTTATTTGAAATTTCCTGGATAGCCAACAAGCGCTATGGTGGTTGCCAATATAACTAAGTCTTCGAGTATTATCGAGACACGCCGATGATTGCTGAGGCACAACACATGTAATTAATGTGGATAGTTTCATGAACGAATGGAATGAGTGGCGCAAGTGTGGTGATCATAACTAAGAATGGAGAAGCCATAGACAGACATCATCGTGTATGGACGCCAGAATGAAGATATTTGTTTAATTTCACAAGTTATATAGAGCTTCATAAATTTTTACGTTAACAGGAGTCAAGACAATATTGCATACTCGAGGTTTCTAAAAGCTTATACATAATTATGAATGTAATTGATCGCAGAACAATCTGTTCATAAAGACTCTGCTTCTGGCAAATGATTTTATCAACGAACAACCTGGTAGATTAGAGATGTAAGTGTGTACTAATTTTATGCGGTTTGCTAGTTTAAGTAGTAAATGGGTATTTGATGGAGAGGAATACAATCACTGAAGAGAGAGATAAAGAGTTTCTTTTGTAGCGGCCACTTTCTGCAATATCTCGATTTATTGGAAGTATAGTGCTGAAAAATTTGCTTGGTGACAAATGTTTGTATGATAACCATAAGAAGGAACGGTGATTAAACAGTTTTGAATAATAACTATCGGCGAACTGAACTAGACGATGCTCATATGTATCAATTCCTACGTTATTTTTCGGCAGATGTTTATAAGGTAACATTGAAGCAAATTAGTGCCCTTTTGCGTTTTAGCTATCGTATCTGCTTGTTCAGAATCAGACAGGTTAGTCTCAAATATGTGTACATACTGGAAAACTTAATCAACCCAAACATGAGTTAATTAAAAAAGCAAAATTTGTCTCATTCTATATAGAGTCTCGAGTAACTGAAAGAATAAGTGATCACGATGCAGTTCTGATGGATATTAGATGATTCAGTAAACCAGTGGCTAAAATAGAATGGGAAATAGGTACAATTTTAAAAATGCAAAAAAATGAAATGGTGAACTATTTTAGTAGTAGGTTCAGCAAATGGAAGGAAGGCACAAGTACAGGAGTCGAAGTGGGAACACTTCAAGGAGTTAAAGTGAGAAATATTTATTCAAGAACAGAAAATGAAGAGTACCAAACCTACATAACAGGGAGGTTAGGAGGTTAAAGAGACCGGTAAGGAGATAATACAATAGTGTTATGAGACAGCAAGAAAGTAGGAAATACTTCCAAAAAAAGTGATCAAGGAATTAATAGCAGCAAAGAAGGAAGCTAAAGATATGTTAAGAATATTATCGCTTCATAATGCATCTAGAAATTTCTGTAGCTATGTTAGAAAACTGGGGTGAAGGGAAGGTTTTCAGACAATTAAAGATACGGATGGAGAAGAAATTACTGCGCATATATTAAAAAAAGACGATATTAAGTAAATAGTTTGATACGACTATTAGGGACTATTCAGCGATGGG
Source organism: Vandiemenella viatica (assembly GCA_031002005.1). Classification (NCBI taxonomy): domain Eukaryota; kingdom Metazoa; phylum Arthropoda; class Insecta; order Orthoptera; family Morabidae; genus Vandiemenella; species Vandiemenella viatica. The sequence goes on along the minus strand of JARYHS010013631.1, from coordinate 128,280,269 downwards.
ACGGTGTAAATCAGATAACGAGCTTGTCGGCATAATTAGAAATGACCTGACAAATATTTTAAATTCATCCTGACTATATTATAAAGAAACTATGAAAGCTAAAAAAGCATAAAGGGGCTGCTGTAGATAATATTACCACGGATCTAAAGCCAGTAGGATGCGACATGGTACCTTGTATTGAAACGTTTAGACTGAGTAGCTTACCAGAGAACTGGAAAAGAGCTAGTAGCACCCATGGAGGAAGGAATATATGGAGACGACGCAAGGGACCTTCGTCACATACTGGAGTGAAACCGGGTGGAGAGAAGTGGGGAGGGGAGGCCGCCATATTGCTTGACCAGAGAAACACGGGAAATAGGCACAAAAACCTCGAGGGAATCATAAGACAACCGTGGCACCGCAATTTGATGATGGATTATTATGTAACCCGACGAGACATATCAAAAATGAAGAATAAATTTTTTTGATATCGTGCTTAGTTCTCGAGATATACTGTCTCAAATGAGTGGAGTTTCTGGTTGAAATTCAGAAGAAACGTCTCCCCAAAGTCAAATTTGGTGATAGATTCTTATGTAACACGTCGATACAAATCGAAAATAAAGAATAAAATTTTTCGATATCTCGCTTAGTTCGCGAGATATACTGTCTCGAAAGTGAGGTTGTTAGGTTATGAGGGGATTCAACGATAACCGTGGCGCCCCAATTTGATGACGAATTCTTATGTAACTCGATGAGAGAAACAAAGTAAAGAATAAATTTTTTTGATATCTCGCTTAATTCTCGAGATATTGTATCTTAAAATTGACGTGGTTAGGTTGAAATGCGGCCTGGACCAAAAAAAACTATCGCCATATCCATATTTGATGATGAATTTGAACTAACTTAATGAGCAGGTAATTCTTTTTAACTTGAATAACAAACTGTTTATTTCTACAGTCCTTAAATTTTAGTTGATGTTCAAATAAGTTATATTTTCACATTCTATTTCAGTAATTGACAAGAAAGATTTCAAAATCTAGAAATATACTTGTAGACACATTTACAAACAGAAACAAGTCATATCTGAAATTTTAAAAATAGCATAAGTCAATGTTTAGAACTTTTAAAAAAAATTAATACTTCATAAAACCTCATAGTTTCTGAGCTTACTTAGATGATATTGTACTGTTAGTGGTCTATATAATTTTGCTAGAAAAATCAGTACAATCAAAAATCAGAAGCTAACAGCTAATAATAAATAAATTGTTTGTTCTCTTCTGGTATACACCGTATTTCTACCTGCCAACATTTCCATTAATATTGCCGCTACAAAACCAAACTATGTACAGACTTCTAAACACAAGAAATGCATCGCGAACTACATTTCCGACAACAAAGTTTATTTCATCACGTTTAGTAGTTAGCACAGCACAAATTATCACAATTAATTTCATCGTGCACTTTCAGTGTAAACTTAAACGTGAGTAATGCATGCAGAATACCATATTCACTGTGTCGCGATGTAAACATGACCCGCTTAAATTAAATTTCCAACGTTTGTCTACAATAAGGCTAGCTTTTCAAGTGCAAAATGGTAACATATGCTAATTGTCTACACTACACCAACAAAAATTTGAGAATGATATGATCCTATTGAGAGCAATGAATAAATTTATAGCGAATGGCACTAATGTTGCGGTTGCCTGTCAGATACTTCAAGAACGATAATTACAACGTGACTAACTTATGAAACGCTATTCCAGGTTTTTTCCTATCTCGTCTGTTTGTGCAACCATATGCATCACAACTTGGCATTATAGAAAACTTTAGAATATTAGAAAATGAAATATTCTCAGCAGCTGACACAGTGCAAACAGCCCCATGTTTTGGGACTCCTACGATGTGCGCCGCGCAAGCGCAGTTTTTTCACGAGGTTTGACGGATTTAGCGTTATCTCGTCTCCATATATTCCTTCCTCGATGGTAGCACCAAGTCATAAAGAATGAGAGACAAAAAGAGTTGAAAATTACAGGCCAATTAGTTTTACATCACTGGTACGCAAATTGATAGAATATGCAACTACCGGTACGTCATAAATGTCCGAGAGGAAATAAATTTGGTTTTCAAATCGACAACATATCTTTAGGCAAGGATATTTATATTCAGATGAAATGGACAAGAGAGCCAATTTGATAATGTAGCATTAAATCTTAAGGTACTTGACAGGGTGCCTTAAAATGGTGGTAAATAAGGTAAAAACCATTCAACTGAGAAAAATTGATTTGAGGGGTAGAAGAATTCTTAAAATGTAAACAGCAAAAGTTAGGGTAGGAAAGGCAGTATGAAAAGTGAAAATGTGAGTGCCACGGGAAAGCGTACTGAGACCATTGCTACTGGTTATTCTAATGAATGATTGTGTTGATGGTTTACAGTCAGAAGTTAGGTTGTTTACAGATGACAATGTTATATAAAACGATAAAAAATAGTAGACGATTGAAAAGCTGCAAAGTGATCTGGACAGGATAGCTAGCTGGGTAGGTTAGCATGAGACGAAGATAATTGCAAAGAAGGATCAGCTTATTAGAAACACAAATAAAAAACTAAAGGTTGATTGTAACTAAAAGGTGAGGAAGGAAATGCTTATGAAGAGTTGAAATGTAAATACCTCAGCATAACATTTGATGATAAACTCAACTAGGCAGGACACATTGGACAGGTTGCAGAAAAGTTTCAAAATTCTTCACTTATTCGAGGTGACGAGGGGATGTACCAGATAGGTAAGGGAATTTGGCTACAAAACTTTGGTCAGACCATTGCTTGAATATGCTGTTTGTGATTCACATTGTGGGTATCAATTACTACAGTTGGAGGACTGCTCGATTTGTTTCGAAGTTACTACAGAACACAATAAATGACAGGATAAAGGAGTTGAAATGGAATTCATTGGAAGAAAGGAGGAGGCCGAAGATAGTGGTGGCAGTGTACAAATGTATATTGGTGATGAAACGTGAAAAGATATTTGTAAAATAAGATAAGTGCGTAGAAGGGAAAAGCTGACCGTGACCATAACATAACAATTGATCGGGAAAATTTTATTTCGTAGGTATAGGAGTCAGGGACTGGAATAAATTACCAAGATAAATGATCTATTAAAAAAACGCTGTAAAAATTTAGAATTACCATTCGTAGGGCAAAAGTATGCGGGTTGAAGAAACGGTAAAAATTTGTGCATAGGGAAACTGTCACCTGGATTTGGAATCCATTGCAATTAAATAAATTAAAATTAATGAGATTTAAAGTTTCGATAATCCTAACATAAGTAATAGTTCAACTCGTTTTATGTGAACTCCAGCGTCATCTGCGAAGAAAGAAATACGCCCCTACCACCTCTTACGAAATCTTCAGCATAAGGTTGTTAACAAAGCAGTCAATGATTCCACTGTCTTGGTTAATCGCCAGTTTGGTCCAGAGTTGCATCCATTTTCTTTCTCTGGCGTGATCAAACAAATTCTCTAAGTGGCTATTGCGTAATAAATTGATGTTTGAGACACATCTAACTCACCTTCCTGCCAGTAGGTCGTTTGGTAAATCAACTGATCCAATAAGTGCCTAGCTACATTTCACGCACAGATTCCCGTAGAAAGAGATTTCCATCTCAAAGAAACCATATTTTGATTATACATTCTGCTATAAATTTCTTTCATCTTTAAACATTACATTAATTGCAAAACTAATTCACTACCGAGTACACTACTATTAATAGTACCACCAAGTTTACTGACAGGCTAAAATTACTTCACTAGCCCGTTCATAGTGGGAGGTGCGGGGAATAGTATTGATGAAATATAAGTTGTAGTTTAGAGAGTGACCTAAGAAAGGAGGCACAGTATAATAGGGTTGAGCTGATACCTGTCTTAAGTCGCCATGACCGGCCACAGTTGATCCACGCTATGAGACGGGTAAATGTTGAAACAGAGATGCTTCTTGGAAAGGCATTAGTTCTGTCTTGGGGGCTGTGTCTGAACAACATTGGTAGGTGGGGTTTCACTATGCATGGCCTTACACCTAAATAGAAGGGGCCAGAGAGAACTTTGAGTTGTTAGCTAAAGCTGTACGGGAGCCCATTTCCAATGATGGGGTCAGGACTGTGCCTTTTTAGGTTATGGGCTGCTGGTAAAGGGATGGAAATAGATCAAAATTATAATACTGTAGACACACGGTGGGAAAAAATCGAAAATGCTAAAGAAATCGATGAAACTGCTGAAACAGTAATTGACTGAGGCAGAAGTGAAAAAGAGGAGGTTAATGCTGAAAATATCACAAAACCAAAAATCTTACTAGTGAACTGTTGAATTTTAATGAACAAAGTAATAGATTTTGCAAACTTAGTAGAGATACACGTACCACAAGTAATGATAGGGGTAGAGTCGGTTAAGTGGAAGTACTAGACCATGAGGTTTTCCCCTCGACGGTTATAGAGTGTACCGCTGAGATAGTGGAACAATTGGTGGAGGGGCTTTCATACTGGCTATGAGAAACTATTACAGCTCATTGCTGTTCTTGGATCATGACCATGAGTTACTTGGGATAGATTTCTGGTATAATAGCTTACCGCAATGGAAAAATGTTGGATGAAGATACTCTTATTTAGGAGAAAAAAAAATTTATACTCATATTTTAGAGGTGAGAATATAATGGTCATTACTGGTGGAGATTTAAGTTTACCAGCTGTAAACTGGGTATAAAATAAGATTAACAACACAAGGGGACACATCTGCAAATACATTAATGGAAGGAGGGTTTACACAAGCTGTAGAGCAGCACACTAGGGGACAAAACATGTTTGATATCTTCCTCATAAAGTCGGATGATAACCCTGATAACTGAAGGAATAAATGATAACGAAGCAGTTCTGATAGATGTTAAGAGGTAAACCAGTAGTTTAAAATTGATGGGGGAAATAGGTACGATTATAAAAAAAGACACAGATTTCAAACTTTTAAGAGAATTTAAGGAAAGTTTCAGCAAATGGAAGGATGACAAGTAGAGTCTAGGTGGGAAGAGTTCAAAGAGATAAGAAAAAGGGAAGAAATATTTGTTTCAAAACAGAAAAAGAGAAGTAGAGAAGCTACGTACTATAATGGTGAGGAAAGGAGGTTAAAAATGTTGGTAAGAAGAGAAGTTAAAAGATCCCAAGCTGGTAAGGAATATTTGAAACAACTAATAATAGCAAAGAAGGTAGCTAATTAAGTGTTTATGAAGACTTATCGGTGCAGGAGGACTGATTCACCTAGGAATTTCTACGGCTATGTATGAAAACTAAAGTGAAGGGAGGGGAGGATGTCGAGACAATTATAGATAAGGATAGAGAAGATACCAAGGATTTGAAAAAGGCAGAGATTTTAAGTAACTGGCTTAGTGAGACCATTAAGTACAATGATTCAGAAATGGGAGGGTATATATCGGAGAACGAGCTTAGCAATTCTAAATAACCAGACCAAAAATTTGATATTCATTCAAGATATCCTGAAGGAATTAAGAAAGCTGAAAAAAAAACAAAGGAGTTGGTATAGATAATATTACAACAACTGTCTTAAGATATCAGGACGTGAAATTGTTCCTTATCTTGAAATATTGTTTAAATTGAGTCTTCATAGTTGCTGCTTACCAGTGCGATAGTAGTACCGATACATAAAGGAGGGATTAGAAATGAACTCAAAAATTATAGCCCAATCAGTTTTCCATCAGTGGTAGGTAAATTATTGGAAAGATAACAAGCTCAACTGGACAGGATACATTGGACAGGTGGTAGGAAAAGGTTTCAAAATCCTTCACTTGTTGGAGAGAGTGATGAGGGGATGTACAAGAGGTAAATTGATTACAAAATTTTTTTCAAACTATTGCTTGAATATGGTGGTGTAGTATGGGACAAACATTTTGCATATCAAATACAGGAGTTCGAGAGGGTTCAATGAATGACTGCTAAATTTGTCTCTGGAAATTGCCGTAGAATACAACCAGTAACTGATATAATAAAAGAGCTCGGATGGGATTTTTTGGAAGACAGGAGGAGGGCGAAGAAAGTCAATTTAGTGTATAAGGTGTATATTGGTGATGAAGCGTGGAAAGATGTTGGTGTAAGAATTGAAAGTAATGCATGGAAGGGAAAAGATCAGTTGATCATGATCACAAGCTGCCTCAGGCTCCATCTTCCGGCGAAGATGGAGCCTGAGGCAGGCTTCGAAACGTCGCCCTTCATTGACGCTCTACCTCGGTGGAAAGCCCTAGAAGATTTTACTCAACTGACTCACCGAGAAAGCTTACATTCGGTCAAGAAAAAAGAATTTGTTTCCCTTAGTACGCCTAACATGCTAACAAATTGAAGACACCAATTCCTCGATGCTCCTGCTATTAACATTTATTGTTTTGAAGCACTTAATTTACCAACTTCAAGTTTACTGCTGTACCCTGTCCTTATGCATATAGATAACGCTCTTCCAGCTGATTTGTTTTATTTTTTTGGTTAGCGAATATTTATCACATGAACAGTTTTCGTTGATTTGAAATTTATCTACCCACATTTATCATACACATGTACTCGTATTATCGGCTCTGCAAAAGTAGGTAATGTGTAAACAAGTATGAAGTCTCTAAAACCAAGAATTACTTCAATCGTCAGCTGATCCTTTAAGACTTGCTCAAGACATCGTGAATTCACGTCTTTTCACAATACCTTTCCTGTGATGCGTAGGTTCCAGATGTGGAGAGATAGCAGGAGAGTTTCAGGGAAGTATCCCGCGTGAGATCTAGCTGATACGGAAGGACATGATTTTCCTGTGGTTGTCTCGCAGAGCTGAAAGAAAATACTATGGGTTATTCTTCCAAGCAAATTATTCACAGCCTGACATTCAATAAAGTGTTTCAATGTAGGAAGCGTTTATTGTATACAGAACTGGCATTTATTGTAGCTTCAGCAGTCATTTTTTGGGTTCTGCACCGAAATGAAAATTGAACCATGTCACTCCGTTGTCCATTTAAAAAATGATACTACCAAACAGCTTGAGAAATTTAGTCATCAGTATCGGCCAATATTTAAGCAATTACTAAAAAAAACTTACAGCTAATGTAGTTCCAAAGTTGCAAGCAAACCACGTTCTTCTTACATTGTACATTGCTTCCCAACCGGATGGGATGGAAATTATTAAATTTGTTTGCAATTGAATAATTCATTAGCCATACGAGCAGAATCCGGTACAAACCTGAAAACAATCTCCGGCATTAATCTTTGTACCCACATCCAAATCCTTGAAGATCGACAGAGTTTGGAACCATAATTGCACGGAGCTCGCTGGTTTCTTCTTGATCCCTGTAAAGACGTTAGCAGCTAATACGAGGGTAATTCGGGAAGTAACCTCCGTTCTAGTTTGGCGCTAGTAGTTGTACGCGGAGCGCCACCATTTTCACATCTGCGTGTTCCCCGATTCAGTAAGCATCCAGCTGTGACAGTACGAACCTCGTTCTTTTGCGCATTGTCTTGTTATAACCTTAAAACATGAGTGCTGCAATCGAAAATCCCGCGAAATACGAAGTGCGCGCTGTAATAAGGTTTCTTTTGGGGCAAAACGTTTTTACAGCAGACATTCATCGTCAATTGTATACGGTCCGAAATTTATGAGTGAAGGTGTTGTGTGGCAATGGGTCCGATTTTTTAAAAGTGGTAGAACAAATATTCATGATGAGAGGAATGGTAAACCGTCTGTTGTGAGTAATGATCTTGTCATGAAAGTTGACGAAAAAGTTCGTAAAAATCTAAGATTCACAATCTCTGAACTTTCTGAACAATTCCCGCAAATTTCTCGTATGGTTTAGTACGAGGTTGTCACCGATAAATTAGGCTCCCGAAATTGCTTACATAGGTCTACAAAACCAAAAGAATGGGCTCTGCCTTAAACTTCGTTTCACGCTACGAAGCAGAAGGAGAAGATTTTTTGAAGAGGATTTTGACTGGTGACGAACGTAAACGCCGAAACGAAACAGTCGATAACCTGGGGCCATAACAATTAACCATGCAAGCCGAAGAAAGCCTGCCAAACGTTTTCAACGAGGAAGGTTATAACTATAGTTTTTGGGATGCCGTGGGGTTTTTCTCGTTGAATTTATGGAACGTGGCACCACAATCACTTCAAATGTATTGTGTGAAACTGAAGAAACTTAAGCGAGCCATTCAAAACAAACGTCGCGGTAAGCTGTCATTCGGTGTTGTGTTTTGCATGATAACGCTCGTCCTCACAGTGCCCGCAAGACACAAGAGATTCTTAAGCAATTGGAATGGGAAGTTTTCGATCACCTCCCCTACAGCCCCGACTTGGTGCCTAGTGATTTTCATCTCTTCACTCACATGAAGTGGCTTGCGTCGCAGCACTTCGATGACGACGACGAACTTCAAAATGCTGTGAAAGATTGGCTACGTGCCCAGGCGGCTAAATTTTATGAAGTAGGAATTTGTTAATTAGTGAAACGCTATGACAAATGCTTAAATTTAAATGGTGACTATGTTGAAAAATAGTAAAAAGCTGTAGTTTTAAGATGTATATAATAAAAAAAATATATCGAAGTTTATTTATAGCCAAACGGTGGTTACTTTCCGAATTACCCTCGTATAACGATCGCGGTACATACGGGTTCACTGTGTTTCAAGCTAAAAACCATTTCCTGCTTCATTACGTTCGTATGGACGAGGGATTAGGCTTTTCATACTAAGGGGCCACCCACACATGCATGAAATCCTCAAGGTTTGGATTGAACAGTCAGGGCCTAAGGATTATCTTCCAAACTAGCTGTACCGCCACCTCAACACAGACTTTGAGATTCGCGCTGATAATCATAGATAAACTATCAAAGAAATTTTGGATACTGGCAGCAACTTCGCTCACATAGGGTGTTAAAGTAAGGACATCACTTTTATAACCGATTATGTCACAAATAACACGAGGCCAGTGGGGCAATGAAATAATACGATGCTTGAATCGCGTTCAGCAAAAAATGTTTACTAATTAGGGCAAACTTAATTTATCAGCTTTCCAACTTCACATCAAATTGAAACATACCCTATTTTACCTACTAAATGCTAAAGACAAAATTTTACCAACAAACATTTAGAACAAGTGTGAGCAAAATCTGCCGCATTGAATCGCGTTCCACGAAACATAACTGCCTCTCGTACTGGAATATATCGGATTGAAACGTAATAGAAACCTTACAATTCACCTCGGTAACCTATAGTCTCCCATGTCAAGGATTTTATATATGAAGATAGACTGTAAATTATTACTTCCAGCCGCTCCATCCACATTCGGCGTTTGCACTGCTTGCTAAACCCAACAATTCCAAATTCTAATTATCCTTAACCTCTTATTAAATAATTTTACACATGTTTTTGATGCTAGAATGTGAAACAAATGTGTGTAATTGCAATAATACTCTTATTCTTGGCTCACTCCCAACACCAACGATGCTAAAAGTTCAGGCGGTAGGCCTTTATTCTATTCTGGCAAGACAAATTTTCTAGCTGCACGAATTTTACTAATTGTATATTTTATTAACACTTACAATGTGACTTGGGCGCTACCGACACTATGACCGAATACCACAACAAATATGAAATCTCCTACATTTTTTTAGTTTTACTATTTTTAATGCTCCTACTTAAGTATAATCTCACTGTAATTGACACCATTAGCATTCTTTTGTTTTTATTTAGCATTCACGATACAGAAAAATCTACCACAAACCTATTGTTCAAACCAGCGATTTCCGTTATCTACGCGCTAGGGTAATCTCTGGTCCAGACGCCATAACTGTTATATAACTAACGCTTTCGAAAATATTTCTTTTAGGTTCTGATCCACGGATATACTTCCTTTGGTAATTAAAAAATTGTAGTTTAAAAAACTAAAAACACGCTTTCGTAGTAATGTGAACTAAAAGTTTAAAAATAATCTTTAAATATAAAGATTTAGTTTAACAGTGATGGGACGTCCCACAATACAGGATAAATTAATTTTTTTGAATAAGCTTAAAGAATAAAGTCACTGATTACAAAATTAACTTTAATGTAAAAAAGCATGGGGTGCTATAGAAGTTGCCTTATATTTTTTGTCGTTCGCTGTTTGTAAAGGTAGAGTCATTGTCAAAAGTTGTGTAGAGAGCACCCCACGCTTTTTTTACATTAAAGTTAATTTTGTAATCAATGACTTTATTCTTTAAGCTTATTCAAAAAAATTAATTTATCCTGTATTGTGGGACGTCCCATCACTGTTAAACTAAATCTTTATATTTAAAGATTATTTTTAACCTTTTAGTTCACATTACTACGAAAGCGTGTTTTTAGTTTTTTAAACTACAATTTTATTTTTAACTTTTTAGTTCAGATAGTTTCAAAAGTATGTTTCTTACTGTTGGCTTTTCTTCGCCAATCTCTCTTTTTCTTTGAGTTGTAGTTTCATTATTCATTATTATTCCCACGAGTAAAATACAATTAAATGGTCAACTCAACAAGAGATCCAATAGCACGGTAAACGAGGAAGGCTACTTTTCTATAATAGTACGAAGTAATATTTTGAATACTTACTATTCAACATCACGTTAAGCGACTTCAGACAGAGAAACCTTTTTGGATAGGAGACAGCAGAAGACGATCGTCTACAGCAACCAAGGCTCGTAAATCACACCCGGGAAACTGGAGAACGATGATGATGGCTATATTGGGTGAGAAATCTCCGAAGGGTGTGGCCGCCAAATGACGAAGATTTCTCGAATCGCACCTGTGCACTAATGTCGCGGCTGCATTTGCCTAACTCAGTAATCCCGTCAAGTATAGGATACACTGACAACGTGGTGAGAGTGAAATTATTGAATTTTTATCGGTTCTTAATAAGTGTGCAAAATTTTAAACGATTCGGACGTCAGGAAACGGGTAAACACTGAAATGAATGATTCCATTACATGGCAACCATTTTTCTATTGTTACCGTCAGAGTAACGAGAATAGCAGGACGTTGCTAAGAGACTACTGTATTGTCAACGGTTCTTAAAACGTGTGCAAAATTTTTATGTTTTTACTGTCAAAGTAATGATAATATCAAAATTTAGCTATGAAATTATTGTATTGTAATCAGTTATCAATACATCAGCAAAATTTCAAACAATTCGGACATCTGTAATTGGGTTAAAATTAAATTGCAAAATTTCACGACATTCAACCATTTTTCTTTTGTTACTGTCAAAGTAATGAGAATAGCAGTATACATCTATGAAATTCTTGTATTGTCACCGGTTCTTAATATGTGTGCCAAATTTCAACCAGCTCGGACATCTGGAAGTGGGTCAAAATGGAGTTGTAAAATTCCGTTACATTCATTCATACATACATACATACATACATACATACATACATACATACATACATACAAGTCAAGCTAATATAAAGCGTGTAAAATAATTATTTTCTCACGTCATGTAGACATTAGTTCTACTTAACAGTATAAATTGAACCAAAGATATTCAACATCTTTGCTTCTTTGTTCCTTATCTTTGCTTGTTAATCGCGGTCAACATAACCTAATAAATATAAGAATTATACTTCAACGTTTCTTGTAGTAATGAATTATTAAAAAAAAAACCTTTCTCACCACACATTTCGTGTGAATATGGCTTGAAGTGGTCCAGTGGTTTGTCCGTGATGATGCGGTTTACGCATTCCTAGGATTTCATACACCACGTAAATCTTTCTTGGGTGAAATTGCTTCCCCGATTACCGTATCTTTCCTCGTAATATACGAGGTGAGCAATGAGGAAGAGATTAAAATAAAATTCTTCTATCCTGAATTTTGAAAATCTTTTTGGGAACGTTTTAATTTTCAAATAAGAATTAGATTCCAGCCAACTTTTACAGGCGCATTAGGCGATGTTTGGATGGGGGTAAATCTATGAGTTCGCTAATTTTCATCACCGACATACTATGACGTGTTGCTCGTATGGTATGCGCGTTAAACGCTTTTTGGAAGGGGAAAAATCTTATTCGTGTCATCAACATGCTGCAATAGCAGTATTTCTGTAATTATAAGTATGTGTTACGCTTGTACAGCAGTGAAAGTATAGATTATACTTGAATCAATATATAAAATAAAATGATTGGTAAAAAAACAAACAAAAAAAACAATGTTCTTCATAGAAACAGCTATCAGATTTTGATGGATCTGCGCATACATATACTTTTAAACAAATAGATAAACTTTGTCTACGTTTAATTTACAAAAATCTAAACCCTGTCCTTCCCCCCCCCCCCCCTCACCTCAATAGCTGTCAACGCTGTTCATAGAAACCCAAAGTTTTTATCCGATTTCGATAGTACTTAGCACACGTATACTTCAAAACAAGGCGGTCTGGTAGCTCAGCGGTTAAGGCGCTTACTTCCGGAAGTTATCTCCGGTCGCGGGTTCAAATCCCGTGATGAGCAGGAATTTTTAGGAGTAATCGCAGGCTTCCGCGGCAAGAGTCGGTTGATTTTTGGCTGTCCGAGTGGCGCAATTAAATTAAATTACTAGAAACACATCAAAATTCGAGCCATATCTTTTACGTATATCTGGTCGAAATTTAAGTTAACGAAACGTAAATTGCTTTTTGAGGTCGAGGTGTTTAAGTATGTTAAACGGTAGGTTCCAGAGGTAAGGAACTGGTCGTTCTACCTGACACAATGGCTTAGTATGCCTTCTTCGTAATATCCAACCAACCTTCAAGTTGTGGACTAAGTTACTTAAAGAAGTTATTTACATAAATTTTGTTTGTTTTTTTCAAAAAAAAAAAATCTCAGTCCTTAAACTCTTATCACGATGGCTCCATCCGATGAAGATGTATAGACAGCTGTTGGTTTGTTAATCGCGGAGGGTAGCGTCAACTCTCCCAAAAAATCTCATCAGAATTGTATGGTTCAAAGAGCTGCTAAGCAAAAAAAAAAAAAAGGGGAGGGACCATTGACAGTCATTAGGGACTGCCGACAGAAGTAAAAAAATCTGAGATATATATATATATATATAATAGACGTGTGTGTTCCTATATTTCACTTTTAAGCCACCACTATCTAGCACAGATCACTGGTCTTTGTGTGTGTAAGTAACATGGAGTTTCCTGTCATGCACAACGTTGGCCGAATGTCGATAGCTATGGGGATGTGAGAGATATGATGGTTAAAAGTTGTCGATGCAAGGCATTTTCGTATTTCGACCAAAGACATGTGTCTCCGTATATGTCATTCTGCTGCCACAACTACATATCATAGACCATTGGTGTTTGTGTGTGGTAGTGGTATCGTGTCTCCTATCGTGTACTATGATGGATAGATGTCAGTAGCTATGGGGGTGTGGGATATGTGGTGGTTGAAAGTGGTCGACCTGCGGCACTTTCATGTTTCTACCAAAAACGTTTGTGTCATGGTGTATCACTTTTCAGCCAAAACTATCTAGCGCAAATCACTGGTGTTTGTGTGTGGTAGTAGCACAGAGTCACCCGTCGATCACAACGTTGGCCGAATTTCGGTAATTGTGGTAGTGTGGGAGATATGGTGGTTGAAAGTGGGCAATCAAGGATACTTTCGTATTTCGACCAAAGACATGTGTGTCCGTATATTTTACTTTGGTGCCTGAACTACATAGCGCAGATGACTGGCGTTTGTGTGGTAAGAGCATCGAGTCTCCCATCCTACACTATGGTTGTTAGATGTCTGTAGCTGTCAATCCAAATTCTTTACAAACACGAAGTCGTGGGTACCAGCTAGTATGAATATATAGCTACAGATATACTAAATATTAATTCCGTGTGGTCGTAATGACCTGGTGACAGTTTCTATTCGCTGCTCATTCCCTCCCTCCCCCACTCCCCCGTCTTAGCTACCTTAACCTAACCCGGTAGTGCTAACAGGTACACTGGATCAGCAGTTTAGCGTGTAAGCCGAACTTCTCTTTACACAACAAGCTATGCCAGCGGTGGAGGTCGGGTTAAGGGTCTAATGAAAATCCCCGCCGAAACAGGGATTCGCACCGGGGACCTTTCGTAACCCCAAGCATCTTAACCACTGAGCCACTAGACCACAACAGATGTGCTGTGAATATTAGCATGTTGGTGACGTGAATTCATAAGAATTTAACCATTCAAAAATCACCCATCGCGCCTGAAGAAGTTTTCGCTTCAAAAACAAAAACAGCCCACATCCTGAAGGATGGTCGAATTTTCCCGAAAGATGTACCAAGCTGTTTCAGAGGCGTCAAGCCAACTCTTTTCTTCAGGGGCCAAACAGTTTGAAGTAGAATCAAAATTACGGATTGTCCCGCCGTAGCTCATATAATCAAATAAATAAAACTCCTAAAAATTCCTGTTGATTCTTGACTGTCCGGGAGGCGCCGCGTCATATTTCTTGTAGCCGACGTTTCGACCCTCATTCTGTGATATTCTTTCTGCCCTTGAAGACCACAGAATGAGGGTCGAAATTTTGATTCCACTTCAAACTGTTTGGCCCCTGAAGAAAAGAATTGGCTTGATGCCTCTGAAGCAGCTTGGTACATCTCTTTCGGAAAAATTCAACCATCCTTAGGGATGTGGACTTTTTTTTTTTTTTTTTTTTTTTTTTAAGTGAAAACTTCTTTGGGCTCGTTGGGCGATTTTTGAATGATTAAAATCTTAAAAATTCACGTCACTGACATGCTAATATTCACAGCATATCTGTTGTGGTATAGTGGCTCAGTGGTTAAAATGTCTGAGGTTACAAAAGGTCCCCGGTGCGAATCCGTCTCGATGGGGATTTTCATTAGACCCTTAACCCGACCTTCACCGCTGGCATAGCTTGTGTAATGAGAAGTACTCCAGAACGCTTCCGTGGTTCGGCTTACACGCTAACTTACATATCCCGTGTACATGTTAGCACAACCGGGTTAGGTTAAGGCGGCTAAGACAGGGGGGTGGGGGGGATGTGCAGCGAATAGAAACTGTCACCACATCATTGCGACCACACGGAATTAATATTTAGTATATCTATAGCTATATATTCATATTTTTAATTTTGTACTTCTGTCGGCAGTCCCTAATGACTGTCAATGATTTCCCGCCGCCCTTTCTTTTTTTTTTTGCTTAGCAGCTCTTTGAACCATACAATTCTGATGAGATTTTTCGGGAGAGTTGACGCTACCCTCCGCGATTAACAAACCAACAGCTGTCTATACATCATCAGATAGAGCCATCGTGATACGAGTTTAAGGACTCAGAATTTTTTTTAGAATAAAGCAAACAAAATTTATGTAAATAAATTCTTTGTTTTCTTAACTGACTTAGTCCGCAACTTGTATGTTTGTTTGATCCTCCCGACGCGACGGAAGCATACTAAGCCATTGTGTCAGAGGTAGAACGGCCAGTTCCTTTCCTCTGGGACCTACAGTTTAACATCCTTAAACACCTCTACCTCAAAAATCAATTTACGTTTCGTTAACTTAAATTCTGACTAGATTTACGGAAAAGACATGCCTCGGATTTTGATGTGTTTCTAATAACTGAATTTAATTGCAACACAGCGCAATTTCCTAATCATCTAATTACCTCTTTCTTAATTTTTATCTTATATAAATTCCTCCACTTTCTCAGTTTAAGAATTTTGATTGTAAATTCCTTCAATGTTTTTGGTAAATTATTCATCACTTGGTAATTTATCCAAATCCCTGATACCCTTACCCACAAAAGAAAATTTCCCCGCTCCCTTATGCATGAAATAGTGCCACATTGCACCTATGGTGATCTTTTCCTTTCCATGTAATGCAACTAATTCTTCGACAAATATCTCTCCAAGCACCATCACCAACATATGCCTTGTACATTCCCAGCATTCTCTTCACCCTCCCTATAATCCAATGATACACAATCCAGTTCCTTTATCATTGTTAATAACTGGGTCCTGCGGTAATTTTCACAAACATTTCCAGCTACTCTCTCTTGCACGCCCTCCAACCCTTTTATTTGATACCCAAAATGTGGATCCCAAACAACACCCCATAGTCTGACCCAAGTTTTGTAACCCAATCCCCTCACTTCTCTCTTAAATTCTCTCACCATCTCCATTAAATGAAGGAATTTTTATTCTTTTCCTATCACCTCTCCAGGGTGTCCTGCCCAGTTGAGTTTATTATCAAATGCAAAGTCAAAAGATTGCTCAAAAAACGAAGTATACACGCACGCTACAGAAGGAAGAGGTCTCGCAGCGATTTAGAAACCTTGGCTGAGTTAAGAGGGCGTGTGAAGAATGTGATGCGTGAGGCCTTCAACGATTTTCATTCAAACACTCTAAGAGTCTCGCAGAAAACCCAAATAAATTTTGGTCGTATGTTCGAAAAGTCAGTTGTACCAACAGCAATATTCCAGCACTAGTTCGCGAAGGGTCTGAGGTTATTGAAAGCCGCGATAAAGCTAACGTACTAAATACTGTATTCAAAAATTCATTTACTGACGAAAATAAGGATAGCATTCCCGTTTTCCTACGTCGTGTCGAGTTGGAGATGGAATCATTACGAATAGATACTGCAGGTATCATAAAGCAATTAGAGTTCCTAAAGTGGGGAAAAACACCTGGCCCGGATGGTATTCCAGTAAGAGTATTTTCAGAGTATGTGGCGGAAATCGGGCCATTTCTGTCTGATATATTCAGTAAATCCCTAGAAGAGCGAAAATTACCTTCAGACTGGAAAATAGCGCAAGTAACTGCGATTTTCAAGACAGGTGATCGAAGCGATCCTGGAAACTACCGTCCCATATCTATAACATCTATTTGTAGTAGTGTTATGGAGCATATTATATGCTCGAACATTATGAATTTCCTAGATGAAAATAATTTGCTTACAACAAATCAACACGGACTTCGGAAGAAAAGATCATGTGAAACACAGCTGGCCCTATTTACACACTACGTAATGAAAGTTATTGATGCAGGTTCACAAGTAGATGCAATTTTTTTAGATTTTCAGAAAGCCTTTGACTCTGTGCCACACAACCGCCTTTTAGCGAAACTACGAGCGTACGGTATATCGGATCAGCTTTGCAAATGGATAAAGGATTTTCTAACTGGTCGATCGCAGTATGTCGTTGTTGAAGGAGAAAGTTCTAATCTAGATGTTACATTGGGTGTAGCTCAACTTTCATTTAGTCCACCATTGAATTTCACATTAATATCCTTGGGGGGCATCTATAAATTACGTGAGGTGTTTATCCGGATTTCCGGACTCCCCCTCTGGTAAGATATGATCCGTGAGACCCCTCCCCCCCCTATAAATCGCCCTCGAAAATTGTGGAGACCTTTTTTTACAAAACCTCACGAGAGATTTCAGTTGACCCCCCTCCCCTTGGTGAGATTTCGCTAGACACCCCCCCTATTTTTCTACCATCAGATATTTCTGATGCAATTGCACATTATTCTCTCCACAATTTTGCCTCTCACCGATGTTAAACACATGAGCCCGTAACATTCAACCTTATCACCTTTCCTTTATGAACCAGTACAGTACTATTACCGCTCTGTTTCCCCATTCTCTGATAAACATCAAAACTCCAGATTCATTGTAAATAATGTTTCAAGGAATGGTACAATACCTTATCCTACTATCTTTAATACATCTACAGTAATATTATCAACACTGGTCCTTTACGCTTTTTTAGCTTTCTTAGTTAATTTCCTGCGGATCTGTTTCAAATACATAAGAACTCCAATTATCCGAATCAATTGGGACCGGACCCCATTCGAGTAATCAAAATTTGGATAATTGGATTTTTTCTTAAAAAGGGTCTATTTTAATTAATTACTTTATGCATGTTGAAAATGGGAGAAAAAACTTTTAAAAGAAAAAGCTTTCAATTAATTAAATGAAAAGGCAACACTTTTCCATGTTAAGCATACTTACAAGTGCTGTACATTAATACAGTTTTCATGTACCGTACTGTAAATAAAAGTCATTGCTTGCTGAACATCTCGGTCAAAGTAAGCTGTTTGACTGTACTCATCCGCTTGAAAGTGAGAAGTTTCAATTGGTCACACTCGGGCTGACGATCCATCCAATTTAAAGCAGTTTCAAGGCCGGCAAATGCTTGACTAGCTGATGGTCCCGTGTCTGCTTCAACTTCGACATTAAGGTCATCTTCCTCGACACTTTCTTGTCTCACACTTTCGATAAGTTCGTCATCATTTAGAATTTTATACCCAGGTTTTCGACGAATCCCACACCACCCACTCTCCTATATCTTCAGCACTAACTTCTGAACATCCAGGATTTTTCAAAGGAATATTTCTGAATTCCTCAAGCGACACGTCATCCCCATCGCCTGTCTCTTCCCTTTCCTTTTCTTGAGCTTTTTCCTTTTTCTTCTCTTCAGTTGGTATGCCTTTCAACTTGCTCCATGCAATTCTTAAAAAAGCGATTCGGTATTCAGCGATTCGGATAGTCAGAGTTCGGTAATTGGAGTTCTACTGTATTGTAATCTCCTCATTTCTACTTATAAAGAGACGCTCCTCTAATTCAGTCCCTTCCATCTCAGGATAATAATCTCTAATTATTATTATTATTATTATTGCAGCTATATCGATCCTTTTTTCAAGATGTAGCCTCTTTAAGCCTGATGAGCTATATTTTAGAATTTAATTCTACATAGTTTTGCTGTAGTTCTTTCCAGGCCGATCGATCCTGAGCCACCCTCTTCCAGTTCACGCCTGTAACTCTACGTATATCCTTATCCCAGCGTTCCGGGGGTCTTCCTCTTGCTCTTTTCAGGTTTCTCGGTATCCAATCCAGCACTATCGTAGTTCATCTTTCATCTCTTTTGCGAGCAACATGACCGGCCCATTGCCATTTTTGGGTCATGACTCTTTTTAAGATGTCTGTTACTTTAGTTATTGAACGGAAGTGCACGGCCCTTTTCCTGTCTCTTCTTGTAAACCCTAGCATTGCTCTTTCCATACTTCGCTGGGCAGTTCTCAGTTTTTGCTTCGTGTGGCTATTTAGGGTCCAAGTCTGGCAGGCATATGTGAGGACCGGTAATACACATTGTTCAAATACCTGTTTCTTAAGTATCATTAAATCAGTCAATATCACTGGCCTGTTCAAATCCTCAATAACTTCTCCATTCTTATCTACTGTAATAAGCAAAATTTCGACTCTCGAAATTTTTTCTTTAATAATCGATTTTAAGTGCAACGAAAAACCCGAATTTTGGCTGCTGTGGATCGTCCCACCGTATATAATGTCGACAGCGATCAATGGAAAGTCTAGGTGCCTCAACGCTTCAAAACAGCGGCCGGACATGCCCATTCATTCAGTGTCGTCGAAGCCAAAAGCATAACCGAAGGGGGGGTCGCCAATTCAGAGTAGGGTCAGCGACTTTTAGAAAGTGTGGAAGAGGTAACTGAACCCAAGTTTTGGCGCGTGTAGCAAAGATTGGTGAAAATGAATTGGGTGGCAATTTGAATACACAAATACAGACAAGGTTCCAAATAAATATCGCCAGTGACAATTTTCCTATGTTTTTAGCGGCTGGACTGGAGAGGGACGAAGGCGGAAAGGGGCGTTGGACGAGTTCAGATCGCCGAGGGCGGCGGAAGCAGCAAGTGGAATTTCGGGTGTGACGGGTGCACACATTGACTCCGCACACGAGTGATAAGTGCTGAGAGAGTACTTGTGGCCGCAGTGAGTGTGTTGGCCGCAACTCCAGGGTGCCTAGAGGTTTTGCTGTCTGCATTTCCTTCGTATCAACGTAAAACGTTTAAAGCAACTCCAGAGCTTGGAGTGCGTTATTTATGTATGTCTGCCGGCATACAGTGCTTCGATATTTCAAAGTGACATATCAATATTGCGTTGACCTGATCCGTCTACACTGTGAGATGGCATTGTGAATGAGTGATGACAGTGATCGCCACACAAGCAACGGTGAAGTTTTCGCACAGATCTAAACGATAATATACGAATTGTAATGTTTCCAACTGAACACGCACTGACAGGTAGCCCTGTGCAAATAAGAATTTCTCAGTGGCTCTATATTTTCTATGGTAATGGTAGTAACTCTGAGCTTGGCAGTGGTGCCAAACAATTTTTTATTTGCAATTATTTTTATTATTATTTTGAAGATTTTGTGTGTATATTTCGGTTAATAATTTTCACATGACAAGGAAAAATACATTTTAAATTGTGAAACTTCAAACAATTTATTTTCAAAGTAAAATGGAAGTTGCAATGTAGTCTTCACGGGTGCACCGCCGGATAGTGTTGTGGAAACACAATATTTCGACGGCTGGCTCCGCCGTCTTCTTCAGGTGTAGAGACATCTGCACTGGTCGGCTGACCCACAGATACTGAGATGGTTCAGGTGCCGTTCTTCCTTATATAAATTGAAGTTATCCCATCACAGAATAATTTAATAATTATTAATATATTTTACCAATTCCCCAGCAGTAAGTTTTTAAATCTTTCTTTTTATTGATTACTAGCTGGTACCCACGACTTCGTTCGTGATTGTAAAGAATTCATATTGACAGCTATAGACATCTAACCACCATAGTGCACGATGGGAGACTCGATACTATTACCACACACAAATACCAGTCTTCTGCGCTATGTAGTTCCGGCAGCAAAGTAAAATTTGGATGAAATACGAAAACATTCATGATCGACCAATTTCAAACACCATATCTCACACACTCCCACAGTTACCGAATTTCGGCCAACGTTGTGATCGATGGGAGACTCTGTGTTACTACCACACACAAACGCCAGTGATCTGCGATAGATAGTTTTCACCTAAAAGTGATACACCGTGACACATGCGTCTTTGGCAGAAATATGAAATTGCCGCAGGTCGACCTTTTTCATCCCCCATATCTTCCAATACCCCATAGCTACAGACATCTAACAACCATAGTGCACGACAACAGACACGATTCTACTACCACACATAAACACCAATGCTTTATGCTATGTAGTCGTGGCAGAAAAGTGAAATCTTCGGAGACACATGCCTTTCGTCGATATACGAAAATATCCTTCGTCGGCCACTTACAACCACCATATCTCCCACACAACCACAGTTTCTGAAATTCGGCCACTGTTGTGATCGAAAGGTGACTCTGTGCTACTACTACACACAAACGCCAGTTATCTGTGATCTATAGTTTTCGCTGAAAAGTGATACACCATGACACTTTTGTCTTTGGCAGAAGTATGAAACTGCCACAGGTCGACCACTTTCAACCCCCATTTCTCCCACACCCACATAGCTACCGACATCTAACAACCATAGTGCACTACATGGGATACGATTCTACTACCAAACACAAACACCAATGCTCAATGCTATGTAGTTGTGGCAGAAAAGTGACATATGCGGAGACAGTCGAAATACGAAAATATCGTTGGTCGGCCACTTATAACCACCATATCTACCAGAGTACCACAGTTACTGATATTCGGCCGCTGTTTTGATCGAAAGGTAACTCTGTGCTACTACTACACACAAACGCCAGTTATCTGTGATCTATAGTTTTCCCTGAAAAGTGATACACCATGACACTTTTGTCTTTGGCAGAAGTATGAAACTGCCACAGGTCGACCACTTTCAACCCCCATTTCTCCCACTCCCCCATAGCTACCGACATCTAACAACCATAGTGCACTACATGGGATACGATTCTACTACCAAACACAAACACCAATGCTCTATGCTATGTAGTTGTGGCAGAAAAGTGACATATGCGGAGACAGTCGAAATACGAAAATATCGTTGGTCGGCCACTTATAACCACCATATCTACCAGAGTACCACAGTTACTGATATTCGGCCGCTGTTGTGATCGAAAGGTGACGGTGTGCTACTACTACACACAAACGCCAGTTATCTGTGATCTATAGTTTTCGCTGAAAAGTGATACACCATGACACTTTTGTCTTTGGCAGAAGTATGAAATTGCCACAGGTCGACCACTTTCAACCCCCATATCTCCAACACCCCCATAGCTACCGAAATCTAAAAACCATAGTGCACTACATGAGATACGATTCTACTACTAAACACAAACACCAATGCTCTATGCTATGTAGTTGTGGCAGAAAAGCGACATATGCGGAGACAGTCGAAATACGAAAATATCCTAGGTCGGCCACTTACAACCTCCATATCTACCACAGTACCACAGTTTCTGAAATTCGGCCGCTGTTGTGATCGAAAGGTGACTCTGTGCTACTACTACACACAAACGCCAGTTATCTGTGATCTACAGTTTTCGCTGAAAAGTGATACACCATGACACTTTTGTCTTCGGCAGAAGTATGAAACTGCCACAGGTCGACCACTTTCAACCCCCATTTCTCCTACACCCCCATAGCTACCGACATCTAACAACCATAGTGCACTACATGAGATATGATTCTACTACCAAAGACAAACACCAATGCTCTATGCTTAGTAGTTGTGGCAGAAAAGCGAAATATGCGGAGAGAGTCGAAATACGAAAATATCGTTGGTCGGCCACTTATAACCACCATATCTACCAGAGTACCACAGTTACTGAAATTCGGCCGCTGTCGTGATCGAAAGGTGACTCTGTGCTACTACTACACACAAACGCCAGTTATCTGTGATCTGTAGTTTTCGCTGAAAAGTGATACACCATGACACTTTTGTCTTTGGCAGAAGTATGAAACTGCCACAGGTCGACCACTTTCAACCCCCATTTCTCCCACTCCCCCATAGCTACCGACATCTAACAACCATAGTGCACTACATGGGATACGATTCTACTACCAAACACAAACACCAATGCTCTATGCTATGTAGTTGTGGCAGAAAAGTGACATATGCGGAGACAGTCGAAATACGAAAATATCGTTGGTCGGCCACTTATAACCACCATATCTACCAGAGTACCCTAGTTACTGAAATTCGGCCGCTGTTATGATCGAATGGTGACTGTGTGCTACTACTACACACAAACGCCAGTTATCTGTGATCTATAGTTTTCGCTGAAAAGTGAAACACCATGACACTTTTGTCTTTGGCAGAAGGATGAAATTGCCACAGGTCGACCACTTTCAACCCCCATATCTCCCACACCCCCATAGCTACCGAAATCTAAAAACCATAGTGCACTACATGAGATACGATTCTACTACCAAACACAAACACCAATGCTCTATGCTATGTAGTTGTGTCAGAAAAGCGAAATATGCGGAGAGAGTCGAAATACGAAAATATCGTTGGTCGGCCACTTATAACCACCATATCTACCAGAGAACCACAGTTACTGATATTCGGCCGCTGTTGTGATCGAAAGGTGACGGTGTGCTACTACTACACACAAACGCCAGTTATCTGTGATCTATAGTTTTCGCTGAAAAGTGATACACCATGACACTTTTGTCTTTGGCAGAAGTATGAAATTGCCACAGGTCGACCACTTTCAACCCCCATATCTCCCACACCCCCATAGCTACCGAAATCCAAAAACCATAGTGCACTACATGAGATACGATTCTACTACTAAACACAAACACCAATGCTCTATGCTATGTAGTTGTGGCAGAAAAGCGACATATGCGGAGACAGTCGAAATACGAAAATATCCTAGGTCGGCCACTTACAACCTCCATATCTACCACAGTACCACAGTTTCTGAAATTCGGCCACTGTTGTGATCGAAAGGTGACTCTGTGCTACTACTACACACAAACGCCAGTTATCTGTGATCTACAGTTTTCGCTGAAAAGTGATACACCATGACACTTTTGTCTTTGGCAGAAGTATGAAACTGCCACAGGTCGACCACTTTCAACCCCCATTTCTCCCACACCCCCATAGCTATCGACATCTAACAACCATAGTGCACTACATGAGATATGATTCTACTACCAAAGACAAACACCAATGCTCTATGCTATGTAGTTGTGGCAGAAAAGCTACATATGCGGAGAGAGTCGAAATACGAAAATATCGTTGGTCGGCCACTTATAACCACCATATCTACCAGAGTACCACAGTTACTGAAATTCGGCCGCTGTTGTGATCGAAAGGTGACTGTGTGCTACTACTACACACAAACGCCAGTTATCTGTGATCTATAGTTTTCGCTGAAAAGTGATACACCATGACACTTTTGTCTTTGGCAGAAGTATGAAACTGCCACAGGTCGACCACTTTCAACCCCCATTTCTCCCACTCCCCCATAGCTACCGACATCTAACAACCATAGTGCACTACATGGGATACGATTCTACTACCAAACACAAACACCAATGCTCTATGCTATGTAGTTGTGGCAGAAAAGTAACATATGTGGAGACAGTCGAAATACGAAAATATCGTTGGTCGGCCACTTATAACCACCATATCTACCAGAGTAACACAGTTACTGAAATTCGGCCGCTGTTGTGATCGAAAGGTGACTGTGTGCTACTACTACACACAAACGCCAGTTATCTGTGATCTATAGTTTTCGCTGAAAAGTGATACACCATGACACTTTTGTCTTTGGCAGAAGTATGAAACTGCCACAGGTCGACCACTTTCAACCCCCATTTCTCCCACTCCCCCATAGCTACCGACATCTAACAACCATAGTGCACTACATGGGATACGATTCTACTACCAAACACAAACACCAATGCTCTATGCTATGTAGTTGTGGCAGAAAAGTAACATATGTGGAGACAGTCGAAATACGAAAATATCGTTGGTCGGCCACTTATAACCACCATATCTACCAGAGTACCACAGTTACTGAAATTCGGCCGCTGTTGTGATCGAAAGGTGACTGTGTGCTACTACTACACACAAACGCCAGTTATCTGTGATCTATAGTTTTCGCTGAAAAGTGATACACCATGACACTTTTGTCTTTGACAGAAGTATGAAACTGCCACAGGTCGACCACTTTCAACCCCCATATCTCCCACACCCCCATAGCTACCGACATCTAACAACCATAGTGCACGACAGGAAAGACGATTCTACTACCACACACTAACACCAATGTTCTATGTTATGTAGTTGTGGCAGGAAAGATAAATATACGGAGATACGAATTTTTGGTCGAAATATGAAAACGCCCTGCACTGACCAACTTTAATCATTATATCTCCCACATCCCCACAGCTATCGGCATTCGGCCAACGTTGTGCACGACAGGAAACTCCATGCTACTTCCACCCACAAACATTAGTGATCTGTGCTGGGTAGTGGTGGCTGAAAAGTGAAATATAGGAAAAAACAGGTCTATTTTTATATATATATAAGATTTCACTACAATTTGAATACCTCCCATTCCCCGCAGTTTTCTAACATAACCACAAAAATTTCTAAATTCATTTTTCAGTGGTCCCCCTGCGCCAACAGTATTCTTCATAAATCAATTGATATGCTCTTCGGTACTTAATTCGTCTTGTCAGTTAATGAAGATTACTTTTAATTGCTTCGTCTTCCAGTTCACAGGTTACTGTCATTGGTCGCCAGGGTTTTTTACCTTCCCCCAAAGATTAAATAACTATTTCTTTGAATGGATTAAATGGTTCCATGAAATGACAACATCGATGAATAACGTTTATTTCTCCGCGAGTTCCATAACATTACACACGGACAAGGCACGACTCCTCCAAGGATACTAAAGCACATATACACAAATATCCCAGAGATTAAACTCACAAACTACTGCTTGACGATTCATACTAAAACTTCCGAAAACAACTACTGACTGTTTGCTATGTTCGCGCGTTTAAATGGGCGCCATAGTAATATCCAGAATACCACAGAGTACCCAGAGACGTTTCTCGAGCTTTAAAGACGCGTTAACAATCAAATCCACACAAAAATAATTACAAATTGTACAAAATCATTCAAAATCATTGGAAAACGCCTTAAAATTAAATTCAAAAGCATTTATACGAACAATTATCAACATAAACCAGTCCAAATAGTTGAGAATTGTCCTCCAAACATCGTGGCCCCTATCAACACTTATTGCACACTTAATATTTCATACATAATACTGTCCTTGATTGTGTTGCAATACAATACAATACATTCATTTTCCATTGATCCCAATATAAGAGACTGGATCTGTGGGATGTGGAAAGTTGTCAATTTACAGATAAACAGTTGCATAACAAAATAATAAGTACACCAGTAGTGCATATCTTTACAGTTTCTCTCCATAAAACAATGTCTATTTTCATGAGGAATGTACACAAATTCACAATCACACGAAAAATATACAGATCCATAATCAACACCCATCTTGCTGTACATAATTATTAAAATAAAATTTCACAGAAAGGCTGGGCCTGAGGGCTGTTGCACCATCTTTAGCTCCCCTCTCTGCTGTTATTAATTGCTCGTTTAGCTTTAAATATTCCTCACTACCTTGCTGTCTTTAATTCTATAGTATTCTCACTAACCTCTTCATCTCCTTACTGTAGTATGTAGGTTCTGTACCTTTCCTTATTTTCTTGTTTTGGGATAAAAATTTCATCTTTTTTTTTACTATCTCCTTGAAGAGTTAATTATTATTATTATTAATAATAAACTCTTCCCATTCACTTCACTGTACTTATGCTATCCTTCCATTTGCAGTACCTTCCCCTGAAATCTCCCTATTCTGAAATTTGTGCTTTTTCTGTAATTGTACCAATTTCCCCCCTTCAGTAGTGGTTTACTGAATCGCCTAATATCCACCAGAACTACATTGTGATCACTTATATCTTCAGTTATTTGAGACACCCCCCCCCCCTCCACAAGATTTTAATCAGGCTATTTTAAGAAGATATCCAAAATGTTACCGAGCGTGATGGTGAGCGGTAACGCTCTGACTTCTCATTCGGGAAGACGTGGGTACGAATCCCCGTCCGCCCATCCAGATTTTGGCTTCATGGCTTTCCCAAATCACTCCAGTCGAAAAGCAGGGATGGTTCCTTCAAAGACTATGGCCGAAATCCTAATGCTTGCTCCCAGTGCTTTCTGGACTTTAATGACCTCGATGTCGAAGCGTAAAGCGAGAAAAAGAAGAGAAAAATCAAACACGTTTGGTCCCTTTGTGTGCTGCTCCGCCGCTTGTGCAAAGCGGCCTTTCTCTGCTAAAGTATTTGCAAATCTATTTCTTTGTGTTATCAATCTTATTTTCTACCCACTAGAAACTTAGTAAATTTAAATCCCCACCAATAATGACAATTCTAAGTTCATTTATGAATTGTTAATATGAATTTAGTATCTCTTTATGTGCTTCATCTTCAGTCATTCTTGCCATAGTTCCGCTGTATGTTTCATTTGGATGTGAAGTCGGAAATATGAGAAAATAGCACACAAATTAGTATAGATTTTTTATTTAATACGATTCAAGTAAAAACTACTCATCGATTTAGTTAGTTCTGGCAGTTGAAATGTTTATCGTAATTTCAGCGTACGTGTGCCATCGTATTTCTTTCTCGCTCTCTCTTCGCTGGCGATGTGTTAATCTTTACATTCAGCATGAGAGGTCTATACTAACACTTCACGTGAACGAAGTTGCGAGCAACAATTAGTTATATACACAGAAGAGCCAAAGAAACTGGTATAAGCATGCGTATGCAAACAGAAATATGTAAACTCTCAATATGGCGCAGCCGTTAGATCGGTTACTGCTGCTACAGTGGCAGGTTATCACGATTTAAGTGAGTTTGAACGTGGTGTTATAGTCGGCGCACGAGAGATGGGACATAACATCTCTGAGGTAACGATGAGGTGGGGATTTTCACGTATGACCATTTCACGAGTGCACAATAATAGTCCAAATGTGGCCGCAAGAGGATTTAGTAAGCTATCTTCCTTGTATAATCGTTACAATTCTTCAATATTCAACCTGTGAATCGCAGTCTAGAATTAGCTCTACCTCCGACCGAAGTTATGTTAATTTTCGCTAAAAGGCGATTGTGACGATAAAAACAGAGAATTGTCATCGGCTTTTAACCATAGACAAGATCCTCACAGGAGCGCTCCGCTGACAAGCAAACAGGAAGAAAGTTCTTCAGTTTCATCTGGCAGAGACATTAACATGTCCTTTAACTCAAAGAAAGGGAATTACATGAAATAATTGTCATCATGGTCGCTATCTGCACATCTATATACACGTCGATTTTGAATGCTCACAATACGTATTACTTATTTTATACGTCGCGTAACTCAAAATGACATTGTCTTAAATTTTGTAATGCAGAATTATTCTTTTCTGTGTAATCATAAAACCAAATGGTCTCGAAATTTTCTTAAACCAGAAGAAAGATGCATATTTATGTAATATGTTTCCTGGCATTAGCTTTTAGAGGCACATTCATTATTTTTATACAGGCAGTTTCACGAACTAATAATAAAGTCTATTTAAAATACATTAAAATAATGTCTGTTACTCGACTTGCGAGTAACTCCGACTTACATGATTATTTAAAACTTTTTTTTTCTCATCACTTAAGTGTACGTATCCTATTGCGTTTGTTAAATGTTCCCGATGATGGGGAATTTTAAAGTACGATCGGATCTGGCTATACAAATATCGCTATCGTAAAACGAAGATTTAGACCTTCGCACAAGCTTTCTTCTAGAGCTGTATCAAACTTCAGTCCACGCTAATCGACAGGTGTGAACGTTAAAGCTCGACAATTTATTGCAAGGAACAGGAAAGTAATGGACCATCATGTCCTTTAGGGAGCGTGCACAAATTACGTGGCTTGGTCCAGGGGGGTTGGCTGGAAGGCTACGCTGAGCTACGTGGAGGGGGGGGGGGGCAGGGGTGTTTTCCGAGCCAAGCCACGTAGCTTTCCTTTCATAACACTTTTCACAGTTAAAATGAGGAGCATTACACAGAATAACATGTGAATATTTATTTCCCTCACTTAATTATCTCCGTATATAATTTACAATAGTCTGACAGGAGAAAACAGTACAAAATGCCTTCTGGAATCAAAAGGGGGGGAACAAGCTGCGTACAGGGGGGAGGGGGGGTAAAAGCAAAAGCCACGTAGGGCTACGTGGGGCGGAGGGGGGGGGGGGTGTCACAGGAAGCCAAAATTGAGTCACGTGGTAATCGCAGGATGTATTATTTTCATGTAGTAACAATTTAATTACTACATGGATCATTATTTTCAAGCAATAATTATAATACACTCCGGACCAGCTAAAACTATATCTTGCCATGAAATTTTCAAAACTAATCGATAAAAGACAGACTGATAGCGTAAGTCTCTGTAACGTTAATCGGTAGTTCAGGCTTTGTTTCTCTCGCAGTCATTTTGTGTATGATCTGTTCACCAATTTCATGTACGTACTTACTGCTTAATATATCCAATTCTAGCAATTAAATTCTAAGTCCACTCGTACGAAATCGCATGTAACAGCTAGTAATCTATAAATAAAATGCTACTATCACAAAATAAGTTCGAATAACATTTGCTCGGACTTACCTCGAATCAAGGACTGCGTCATTATCTGCAAACATAGAACACGATCAGCTATGGAACGTGACAGTATTAACCACATTACAAGCACGGTACGAGTTCAAGGGCATCATCACTATTAAAACCAACCATGTTCGCCACTACACAGTCCACGGAAGAAAACATCAAACACCAAATCCATTCCGCAGCGACTCGGGCTAAGCTGTGCAGCAGACACACTGGTCAAAAGCGGCACTGCAATCGCAGTAGTAAATCAGAGAGCCAATTGTAAAGCCGCCAGAGATAATTTATACAATCTCTGGTGGTTTTAGATCTCGAGGCAGCTTCTGCATCTGCCATAAGTGCATGGCTTTTACGGATTTATTCGCCATTTCATTTTCATGTTGTTAAAATCATCCATACGTAAATGTAATAAGAATTCAACCGAAATTAATGCGGATGACCTCATTCCTTTCAGTAAATTTGGTCCGAATTCATTTTACGAATCCTAATCTCATTATCTACGGTTGAGTGTAAATGATCCATACGGTCTTTACTATCTTCGGACAATTTTTTAATCGAATTTCTTAGATACAATTATCCAAGTTAAGACGCAACCATACCGGATTAGACTGTACACTCAACTTATTGATTATTTATGTAACTACCATCTAAGCCCGTAAAAAACGATAGGTTGAACGCATTGTTCTGACAACTCATTTCTTCGCAGATCTTCCACTCAACAGAATTGTTACTAAATAGCGCTTACAATCTTTATTTTATAACCATGTAATTTTGTACACATCACAGCTTACTATATCAGCACATTTATGTACATAGAATGTAACGAAACCATCTATATGGATAAATAGCTTCTAAGCCGACCCTGTAAATGTAGGGTTTAATAAGCTGGTTTCGCATTGAAAGGGTCACCGGTTCGACTCGGGCCTCAAGCAAGGGTAATTTTAATTAAGTCTTATGTTCGTCTTGTGTTTTCCTCATCATTCTGTTCCAACATTACATGAGAGAGCCTGATACAACATATAGTTCAAAACAACTGGATCTGGCTAAATGGTCGCAGAGACCGAAAGTCATATTGAAATAACATAAAAAGTGGCTTTTGAGCCCTGCAAACGTAATGGTTTGATTGCAGTGTTCCGGCAATTCACATCTTCGCAGTTGCTATCATCTAAATAGAATTGTTATTGAATAACGCGCATTACCTTAATTTGTGTAATGATGCAATATTGTACATATTTCGACTCCAACACATTCCACAGCACGATAATCTTCACAATTAACATGTAGATTTAAGCGAAATGAATACCTTTCTTTATGGATAGTATAAAATTTCAATTTAAAGGAGAAAAATATTGAACCACTGAAAAAAACATAATAAGTAACCTAAATTCTTAGCTTGCTAAAATAGCGACTTCTGTGGGTAGAGAATGAAAATTGTCTAGCCTTAGTTATCCCATCTTCCTCCATGAGTTATCCCGCCAACGAAGGCTCTTGACGTCACAGCGTTACAGATGACATGGCACGATGATCAAACTGGGCCTTTATTAGTATTTGTAACTTCTAAATGGTTTAAGAGTGTGTAATATTATCAAAATATTTTATCGGGAAAATAGTTAGTTACACATTTCACGTATGGAATACGTCTAGCACAGACCGGTGGTGACATGCTCGTCTCTCCCTTGTAAAATAGTCAAGTTGTTAAAAATGGTTATACAATTGATTGGTGTAGCGGGACCGTTGTTGTTAATTATTGTAAGGGAGCGTTCATAAAGTATGTGGCTCCATTTTGTCCTCTCTTGAAGCCATCCTCCCCCCCCCCCTCCCACGTGATTTTGCTTCGACACCCAGCCCCCCCCCCCTTTCTCCCGTAAAGCACGTAGCGTTTTTTCCATAAATTGTAATGTTTTCTCTTAACAGACTATAATGAGCATGACCAAAATTTGCTTTACATACTTTTCTATAACTAGAAATATTCTAAATGAAATGTCGATGCTAGCCACTCCTGCAAATGATCAAGTACTGGGAAAACCTTTTTCTCTGGTAAGGGAGCGTGCAAAAACTACGTGGCTCGGTCCAGGGGGGGGGGGGAGGTTGGCTGGAAGGCTACGCAGGGTTACGTGGGGGGAGGGGGGGTTCCGAGCCAGGCCACGTAGCTTTCGTTTCATAACATTTTTCACAGTTCAAATGAGGAACAGAACTCACAACACCATGTGAATATTTATTTCCCTCAGTTAATTATCTCCTTATGTAATTTACAATCGTCTGACAAGACTAAACAGAACAAAATGTTTTCTGTAATCAAAAGGGAAAAAAAGCTACGTGGGGGGGTGGGGGGGGTAGAGTCAAAAGCCACGTAGGGCTAAGTGGGGGGGAGGGGGAGTTCACAGGAGGCCAAAATGGAGTTACGTGGTTTATGCACGCTCCCTAACGTCAGGGATACTTTTCATCTTGAGGTATTACTAAGAACGTTCTTTCCTCATTCATCATTGTTCATCAAAATTTAATTGATAAAACAAATCAAACTATACTTGCCGTGTAAAAAATCCTGCATTTTTTGTTTCTTTTAGTACAGAGGTGTTACCTTTCTATCTACATTAACAGGGAATGATTCTTTGATCTGCTTAAAAAATTTCTATAATTAATTGGATAATGAAAACTAGTTGGAAAAACATTTCGATAAGCCTAATAAAGTATATTCTACTTCACACCAAATTCTGAGCTTGAAATAACACCAGTGCTGCCAGCCACTTGGCTTTGACCGCTAAAATTTGAATAGACTGGTTGTAAAAATCCGGAGAGTCGCTAACTGAAACAATAGTTATTGAAGAGAGAGTCAAAATTAAGAATACTTTTTATTTCCAGGTCTTTAAAATTCGAAATACAAAATAATATTCTACATTGAAAGTAAAAAAACTCTCTCTCCCTTTTTTTTCTCGGCAGGCGCTTTCCTTTGAGATAGGAAACTGTGCTGTAAACCTGGCGGCCACCCTGACTGACTTTAGATCACAGAAACCACCGAGTAAAGCTGATTAAACATTTTTTTTTCTTTAATCATAGAAGAAGGGAGACATTTCAGCCTTCTCGGAAAGCACTGCTTCGTAAGCCGTGCAACAAACGTGTCACCGTGAATATAGAGTGCCTGATAGTTCTGTATTACGGTCATTTAAGATCCATAAAATGTATAATCAAACAAAATATGAGCTTTATTTCAATCGTTGGTTGCAAGGAAACGATTCACGATTATTGACAATTCTGTAATACACCTTACGCTCAAAGTTTAACAAAACACCATTATAAAGAAAAATCAATAAATATCAACAAGTAACAAAAATCCGTAGATATGTTAACAAAATCTGAAAATCCAAACTTTTCATAAAAATTCGTAGATCTACGGATAAATCCGTAGAATTGGCAGCTCTGAATAACACGTCAGCGATAGTTAACGTCGTACTTAAATTCACATGACAGAACAAAATTAGAATTATTTTATCAACGATTGGTGTGGTCACCCACACGGGTGATCTTGCTTTTGTTCAACCGATTAAATTCAGTATTGACTATCCTGTGACTGCATTTCTCTTTATATAGTGATATCACTCAGATGTCAGATTTAAGAAGGTGAAGAAACAGTATTTAAATAATCTCGCATATAGTTCAAAATATGTGGTACACCTTAGAGATTTCAGAAAGCATAGAAGGTAATAAATTTCTCCTTACAACATAACAATGGCTGCATCAGGTATTATCCATTGAACATACAACTGATTCACATGTCCAACTTTCGTTTAAGTTATTGCTGTAACGATTGTTTATGGCAACTTGTTTTTATTAACTAAATTAGGAGCGAAATTGTTAACTTCTAAAACGGGCGTTCAGATTATATACATATAAATTTAGATTTTAGCACTTATAAACTGCTTGGAACCTAAGACTACAGTACTGTTCACGGTACCCATGTGGCGTTTTTGCTAGCTTATCTAGTGTTACACATTGCCTTTCATCCTTTCTTCAAGTAACACGACCAGACCACTGCTATTTCAAGGTTGCTGTCTTCTCCAAGACATCTTTGATATTTTTAACTTATTTTTTGTCCTTTCTAGTGAAACCTAGTGGCCTTTCCATAGTTCTTTGGGCTGACCTAAGTTTCCCTTTTGTAAATTCTCCGAGTGGCCAAGTGTCACAGCAATAATTCAGTAGGGAAAAGAATGCACTGATTGTTAAATATATTCTTCAGATTTATTAGTAAATTTGATTTGAGAACCACAGAATGTTTCCAATATTCTGACCATCCTATCTTGATGCGACTTAAAATTCCGCGTCTTACATATCTTCTCGTAAGATAAACTGGTCAGACAGACAATTCACTTTTATTTTATAAAGATACTACATGTTTTTGTATGTTCTTCGATGCAGCCCTTTTATTAGACATAAGTATTATTCTGGAAACATTCATGATAAGGTTAACTGGCCTGCATTCACAGCGTACTGTTATGCTAAAGATGAAGGTCAATCAACAGACAAGAGAGTAACTAATAAAACTATTCAAGTTGTAGGTACTGTCCTGGAGTGCAGGCACTTGTTTGGTAAGCCAAGCTGACGCCTGTCCGTCAACAGAACATATGGGTTGGTTCCCAGGGTCGAGACCACCAGGATAGAAGACATTATACTTCTCAACAGTTTGAAGACGGCCAGGAAGGAATTTTGAATGGATTTATTACAACTGCCAGTGGTCCCCGGTAGCTTATTTACAAAGTCTTGAAAATTTAGCAGTGCCTCTTTACCAGCGGAGAAGGAGACCAGTCAATACTGTGTGAAGAAACATCGAATGAATGCGAAGGAATGTGAGCGTAATGCCGCCTAGCATAACCCAGTAATCCTACAGGGAAAAGGGAGCTATAGTTTAATGTTGGATCTGAACCACGGAAGCATATTATACAGCAAGCTGTCCACAAAGGTGAAGGTTGGGTTAAGGGCCTATGGAAATTCTCTGCCGACACAGGGATTCGAACCGGGAACCTTTCGATCTCCAATCAGACACCTTAACCAGTGTGCCCCCAGGCCATTCAAAACATACACTATTTTGCACTCGTGGTGCCACTGATTGGAAGGCATGGATGCTGTGACCCTGGCGAGTGGGCTCTGAGCGGAGACCGACGAGGCACTTGGCACTTGATGCTGCAGACACTTCAGTTGTGGCGTGCTGCTATTACTTTCGACTCCGACGGATGCTACCAGGTTCTGCATAAGTTGACGTCATCCGTGGTCGCGAATGTTAACGTTCGTTCGGTCTCCCAGTAACACGGCTGTACTTGTATACTTTCACGAGCAGAGACTGCTGGATTTCAATGATCAGTAGACGACTTTCCCTTATCTGAGAACAATTCTCGACAACACAGCCGACGGATACTCTGGTGCTCAATGGATACCCACCACGTCATCCCGTCTTGCTAAATTAGCTGCCCCTAAACGACTACTCACCACGCTATCTCATTTTACCGGATAGCTTCGCACTGTGTGTGGATTGCCGCCAGGCCGGTCCAGCAAACAACCGCGGGTCGTGGGAAGGGTCTCGCCTGTGCTGGTTAAGCGCCCCACACACTTACAGACGAACTGCAGGCCGATGCCTGTGACGAAGAACTGTAGGCCGAAATCTCAAAGCACCACACACATAAACGACAACTGTCTGTAGGCGGTGGTCTGTACAGGCCATGGACTGTGTGCTGCCCACACATTAGAGTTCGTGAACTTCAGGCCAGTGGACTGAAGATTTTTAACTTCAGTCCAGTGGACTGTCGTTCGAAATTTATGAACTCGCGCGGTTGCAGTGTAGTTGTTCGTTTCAAATTCACCGTTTCATAATTAACGTTCATAATGGGTCGCATTTTATTACGAAGAAAACGTTGTGCGATTGCGATCTTGAATAATATGTTATTACTTTCAACACCAGGACGCAAAAAGAGGTTTTGGATGAAACAGTGGTTACAAGAAAGGAGTAATCGTTCCCACATGACATTGTTGCGTGAACTACGACAATCACATACAGATGACTTAATTAATTACTTAAGAATGAGTGACGAAAATTTCAATGAACT
This sequence comes from Vandiemenella viatica, assembly GCA_031002005.1. Taxonomy (NCBI): domain Eukaryota; kingdom Metazoa; phylum Arthropoda; class Insecta; order Orthoptera; family Morabidae; genus Vandiemenella; species Vandiemenella viatica. The sequence goes on along the minus strand of JARYHS010013631.1, from coordinate 128,244,665 downwards.
GTTAAGTTTAGTTAGTCCATTCATCACAAAGGCAGACACCCGAATGCGCCAAGCAATTACTGCAGAAGAGAGACTGACAGTCACGTTGAGATTTTTGGCTACAGGTCAGAGTTTTCAAGATTTGAATTTTCCTTCGAGAATTTCACCACAGGCACTTGGTATGATAATACCAGAAAATGCCAAATTTATTTACCAGACTCTCAAGGATTTATACATACAGGTAAGAATAATTTTTATTTTGTTTATTGTTCAGTAACTTTTTACATTATAATAAACCACGGAAACGATAGAAATATATAGAAAATGTAACTTACCGTCTACCCGTCACCCAGCCGGTAAAGATCAAACGCCCGGGTAGCTGAAACGACACTAGGCAAAGTGGTGGGGAGGTGGCTGCGAGGTGGGGAGTGTTAGCCAGTGGCGCGTGCTGCTCCGTACAGTTCTGCACGGCGCGGTCTATAAAACCACGCGCAGTGGGAAGTTAGCTTTAGACGCCTACTCCCAGGGCCGGCGTTAGGGGGGGTTAAGCAGGGCAAAAGTAACCGGGGCCCGGGCCATCAAAGGAGGGCCCGCCGGCCTGGGTGCCTAAATAAATAGAAATCAAACACGAATTTTAAAATCTGCATCAATAATTTTAAACATTTTTGAATTAGAATGTTATGAATTTACAAAAAAAAAAAAGAAAAGAAAAAAAAAGTGTAAAGTAAAAATATTTTTGGGGGTGGGAGGAGGTTGGGGGCCTAGGATCGCTTACCCGGGGCCCGAGAATCCTAGCGCCGGCCCTGCCTACTCCTCACTATGACACACAGCCCATGACCTGTGTCGGTGCAGGTATTCGAAGAGCCGTTTACACGCAATAGTAGAGATCTATTGCCCCAATACGATGCACGCTGTTTTCATCACTGTAACGTAATCAACGAATTCCCACCACAGAAATTCAGAATCCAGTTTTAAACGCCTGTAACGCCCTAATGTTCGTCACCAAGCACATTGAGAAACTACAGTTCCTACACCGAAATTGATTATTGTGAATTGCTAAGATTTTTGTTGGTCTAATTGATAGCTTTGATTACGTTATTTTATTTTATTGTGGATTTAATTTTAAAATAGGTAAATAAATTTCATGGGGCATCCCATCCAGCAAGCCGAGATGACGTGTAAATACTTTCGCATTTCGTTGGTTTTAATCCTAGTAACATAATGTTGTCCCGCCTTCCCTCATTAATTATACTATTAGAATTATATATTTTTTCTCATATATATGTAAATTCATGTGCATGCAGATTATTTTGGTGTCCAATTTAGCATGTTGATTTGATTCATAAGCAATTACAATTGATGCCGAGGAAATTAGGAAAGTACCACTAGTCATAAAAATAACAATTAATTACAGTGCACGCAATTTGATGGAGACATAACCATATATATTGTACATAATAGGAATGATTGATAACCAAAGTTTGGAATTTTTAAATTCCATTGGCCAACAGGCCAATGTCAACTGCGAATTGCAAGTTTTTAGTTTTCTTCTTTTTTAGCATATTCCAACTTCATGTCTGCCCTCTCCAAGGCAATTAAATAATTTTCGAAAAATGGGATAATTTTGCTTAACAAATGTTTCGTTGCAGAAATCTTTTGTTAGTTCATTGACGCTGATGAAATCTGAGAATGTATATTTCACTGAAACATGATCTCTATTATTGGTGTTATTGCCATTACATTATATATAATTGCATCTTAACTTTCCTGTTCATGTTTACCTAAGTTTAATTCACAGTTAATGTGGCGACTAACTATGTTTCTGCAGATTTAACAGAAAAAATAGCCTTAAAACAAAAAAATATAATCATAGGGATAATCAATAAACACTGGATTTTTATTATTATGATTTTAAAATATCATTCTTAGCTATCTTGATCAAATAGTGATTCCACAGATAAATTTAGAGATGTGGATGTAGGACGTGACCATACGATGAAACAGGTAAAAATGTTGTATTGTTATCACTGACCCCCGATGTATCATGTCTGCAGAAAGTAAAATACCTGTGGGCGGATATGAGGAGTACGTTGGCTGTTCGCCAACTGCGAAGGACAGGTGCCAAATATTGACCTCGCAAAATGTCGACCCTGAAAGCCTAGTTTGGTCCGACAGGATCACATATATGCAATATCTCGAATAGTAATTACGATAATTTAGTATTCAACTGCAAATCTGTGTAATTTTTTTCGTACTATATTTTGTTCCTGTTTTAATCCCATTTATCTAACTTCTTTTTGATTCAATCAGTCTTAAAATATTACCACATTGTGCATGGATTGAGGGTATACGACTTATTTGAGAATGATTTGTTCTTAGAATTATAACTTTAAAGCCGGCGGCCTACCTATTGTTTTTTGGAAGAGTAGACCAGAATTGGACGGTAACTAGTTTCCTCCTGTCCCTCCTTTATCTTTACCCCAAAACACATTAAAAAAACACGTAAACAAGTTATTCTGACAAAACAATAACACTTATGAATACTTCCTCAATTAACAGTTCTCCACCATTTCCCAACACTATGGGTAGGCACCCTTTAATGAGTTTTATTCATCTTTGGCGTGGTCAAATTTGGAACTTTATGGGCGCCAAGCATTTTTTATCTATTGCCAAGTCGTATACGGAATACAGCAGGAAATGAAGTGTTGCCATATCGAAATATATAACAATGTTCTGTTTGTAATAAGAATATTTTTTGTTTGGGACATGTGTATTTTATGAGGCGGAAATTGAGGCAGGGGGATGGCGGAGTATGTTGTCCGTGGACGTTGCCTCCAGAAGTATTTGGGTGATGCAAGGCTTTTCTGTTGGTATGGCTTCTCGGTGGTGTTTGTTTGTGTTAAATGATTAGATTTAGTGGTCTCTTAATGACGGTCAGTGTTGATGTCATAGCGACCGAAGTTGTTTACTTCCGGGTTATTGCTTCTGTTTGAACTTGTGTAGATTTTTTTTCAACTGCTTACCGTCTCTTTTTTTTATCTGCTTAACGTCTCTCTAACAGCGAGGTCTTTAGAGACGGGAAAGGATGGGGGGGGGGGGGGGGCAAGGAATGGGAAGGAATTCGGCCATGGCCTTTTGAAGGAAGCATCCCGGCATTTGCCTGGAGTGATCTTGTGTAGAATACTTCAGCCAGTTGTCTAAATCTGTCACGAAGATATGGAACTCGAGTAGCTTCATGGAGTGCGTAGGTGGGAAACCTGGCTGGAAAGTGCAGGGCTCTTTTAAGTGCCCTGTTTTGTATTGTTTGCAGTCTGAGTATATAGCTGTTACACACACTGGACAGACATACTCAATAATAGGTCTTACTAGGGTCGTGTAGATCTTAATGCCAGTGCTTGGGGCTAAGTTGTTGTCTCTATTGAGAAGAGAGTAGAGGCTGTGAAGCCCGAGTCTTGGGCTCGTGCCAGGCTTCGTTTTACCTCCCCAACTCAGTATGCTTCAGCACACTGAGTCACATTTACGGGTTGTGTGGAAAGATAATTTCCTCCATAGAAATAGCGTACGCCCACATTTGGGAATGGCGCCATACTGGTTAGAGAAAGGTTGATATGTTGATAGGCTAACACCAAGAGATTGGCTCTGGTTATGAAGAGGCCATCAATCCAGTACTGCTGACGGGAAAAATACTAACTCGCCAGAATGACTGGAAGGCTTGAATTAGTGCGTGGAGGACTGAAATCTCGACATAACAAGTGTTGTACGGTTACAGTGTTTTCTCTATATAATCGCATCCTGAAAACAAAAGACTAAACTCCTAAAAAATTTGCTAGTCCCTCTCCAATTTATGTCATATCATACAGTGAAACAACTCTCGCAAAACAGTCACATTTATTAAGTTGCTACTGCAAACTAAGCATGAAATTTGAATGGCAGAGACTCGCAGGAAATGTAAATCTTCCACGTTGCGCGTCCTTCGCCTTGCTGATGTAAATGTAAACACGAGCCATGTGAGATCAGCGTCAAAACGACAGACTAACCTATTAATACTGTCAATGCGCCGCTTCCTAGTAGGACAGGTGAATGTCTATAATATTCAGTAGGTGGCTTTAATACGTTCTGCCCATCATCCAAGATGTATTACAAATCTTAAGTGCTCTCAGAGTTTTTGCTGGAAATTTCCATTGCCGTTGCATCGATGGAAACAACGCGGTCTGTGGCACGTGTGAGGAAGAAAGAGAGGTCCTCCAGGGGATCAGAGACTTCTTTTTGAATCGTGTTAGAGATTCGAATGATGGTACCGATTGATGATGTTTCTGGAGTTCAGCTTACTCAGGAGTAACTTACATAATTAGATATTGGCGGTTTTGAATCCAGACCCCTGTGGAAATGATACTGACACATAACCTGTTCCGTAATACAAGTGTGTACCACACTCGGTATCACTGTGTAGATGCTTTCAATAGACGGTGACGTCATCCACGGACAGTAACTTTCTAGGTAGATGAGACAAGGGTGGTTTCCTATTGGCTTCTCCAGTGAAAAAGTATTGTTAAGCCAGTGTTCACTGATGTGTTCGACTCTCAGCTAAATGACACTATGAGAACAATATTTGGAACTGTAAAATCTACACTTACAGAATGGCTACCTGTACTCCCACCAAATCTCTGACGACAAGCCAAGGGCGTATCCAGGATTAGAACTAAAGGGAGGCAAGATTTGAGCTGGGGGGGGGACTCATATTGGTTTAGAGAAAGTTGGGTGGGGGACTGAAACATGACGATTTCTTACCAAATGAAACTCAAACCTATTGAGGAAACTATTTTTATTATTGATTAATATAGTAATCCAACCACTTAATCTAAGGACCTTCTATGTAGTAAATTAAGATCGTAACTCAGTTATAGTTTATGTGAACATTAATCGTCTCGGATTCTTAGAAAATTTTTCAATAACATTGTTTCTCAATATCTCACGGTGTTCTTTCACGAAATTTAGATGCACACTCATCAGGCATAATCCAGTCAATCTTTCCTCTCACAAAGTGTTCCTGAGCCAGTTCTTCACTCGCCGAAGGGTACTGAAGGCAACTTAATTTTTCTTCTAGGGGGGAGGAGGCAGCAGTCCACCCCCCTGCCCCTCACTGGATACGCCAATGCGACAAGCAGCATGACAAAGATATAACTGGCAATATATCAGGACTGCTCTCGACATACTCAAAAGAGACTAAAGTCAAGGTGTTCAACATGGAAGTTTGGAGAGATGCTGGTCCATAATTAATTCAACATAAACGAAGCATGGTGCGCTGAGTGGACCAATTCCAGTTCCGACAAACTGGCATTATTACAAGACAGCCTCCTGGATTCACATACTAGGAAAACATGGAAGACATTGAACCGCGCGACGAAAGGACACGGTAGATCCAATTACAGGATACACAAGTGGTAAATAACAGAAAATCCTTCTTGTAACAGTAGAAATCACCAGCAAACCACCATATCACCTTGGAATACACTTTTAGAAGATTCAGTGGAACTATCCAACGGCTTCATGTAGCAACCACAGAGGCAATTGAATTGCTGCAAGCTCTCGAAATCAATCTGTAGAAACAGCTATGTCACATTTCATCTATTTTTAATTCATTATAAGTACTATTTTTGTATCTTTTGGCACACAAAATAAATAACTGAAGTGTGATGTGGCTCTAAGAATGATTTTTTTTATTTTTTTTTTATTGTATTTACGTCTCTCAACAGCGAGGTCTTTAGAGACGGGAAAGGATGGGGGGCAAGGATGGGGGCAAGGAATGGGAAGGAATTCGGCCATGGCCTTTTGAAGGAAGCATCCCGGCATTTGCCTGGAGTGATTTGGGAAACCATGGAAAACCCAAATCTGGATGCCCGGACGGGGATCGAACCGCCGTCCTCCCGAATGCGAGGCGAGAACGCTATCCGTTACACCGCTCTAAGAATGAGACGGGTGAGAATGTTGTTGTTGTTTTTTTTTTTTTACTTATGGCTTTACGCCTCGTCGACGTCGAGGTCTTTAGAGGCGGGATGGGATTGGGGAACAAGAAACGGGAAGGAATTCAGCCATGGCTTTCTTGAAGGAAGCATCCCGGCATTCGCTTGGAGTGATTTGGGGAAACCATGGAAAACCCAAATCTGGATGCCCGGACGGGGATTCGAACCCGCGTCCTCTCGAATGCGAGGCCAGAACGTTAACCGTTCACCCACCACGCTCGGTTTCTATCCAAGCAACAGAAGAAAGTTTTTTTTTGCGTTGCGGAGCTGCAACCAGATCCCCAAGTACAATTACGGTATTTTTGTCACCATGAGTGTTGAAAATGGAAAAAATTACATTAATCAAATGAATTTTTTAGCTTCTTTTTTATAGGGGCCTTATAGCACCTTTCGCATATGTCGAGGTCCACATAGCATTGTTGGCAAGGAATAGGGAAAGACTGGACCGTAGAATGATTAGATATCACATACTTCCAAGCGCCAGATTTCTGATTTAACAGATTTCCTCGCTAAAATATGATCAGTGAACCCGATCCAAAAGGTTCAAACTCTTTACTTTAACATCACATACTTAATGAGTTTTCTCTAAGATGTCATAGTTAGTACTGAAAAGTTGGCATTTGCCTTATTAATAATAAAATTGTGGGGAGGAGTATGTAGGAATTTTTCTTTTGATGGAAGGGGGGGGGGGAATTGTACTAAAAACTTTGGGAACTCTAGACTACGGGGTTCAATTCCCGATGAGGTCGATAATTTTTCAGTCAGTGGCGAACTTCATTTACAGTGAGAACATTTATTCCAAACAAACCTTCATGCCACGAATTGTTCCACAATATCTTTCACTAGTGTCGAAGGTTAAAATTTGAATATGGAGCTCTACCTCCTCAGGAAGTGACAGGAGCCTTAGGAACACTGCAACCTTTCATATATCATGCATTTCAAGTAACGTCGTGTTTGGTTCAAAGACCCATCCTAAGTTACTGAGTATGCTAAGTGAATAACGTGTTGCTAATTGTCTGCGAACCATATAAACTCTATATCAGTATCCAATTTGCTCTTCCTTTTGTTGCCGAAATTGTGGTACATCCTAGTACCGATCTGGGAGATTAGGGAAAATGATAGTCACTTAGACACGAAGAAATAATGGGATTTGAGCCAGTCAGCTCCATAATACACTCAGCCAAACTGTGGAGTACATACATAGACCTACACATACATATTTTAAAATGACGTCGACTAGGCATGAACTCCCCTGCCCCACCCTCTCCTATTGAATATTTCCAACGATACGATGTTACATACAGTGGATTTCAGGCACACGTTAATAAACAGAAATTTGCAGCTGCACTTTGACCGTTATAATGATACAAAGAAACTATAACGTCCCTGTTAGTTCCATTACCGTTTCAGTGTTGCGCCTGAGTGTGAAAGTATTGCATGTGGAAATCTCTATGCGTCCGAGAAACAAACAAAACTTCACTGAACATTTACTGATACGTATACAACGGTTAGGCTTTCAACGCTGAGGATTATGCTATGTCCACAACAGTCTTCGTGTATGTTACTCATCTGCTTATGGCTACTTTTTTCTAATTCAGAAAATTTGTTATTTAATTTTGAGAAAGTCTATGTAAACTGTGCACTTCTTATTACAAAGGATCATGAAAAAAGTTTCAACTAGGATGAGGGGTGCAAAAATCCTTAGTACTTTTCGAAAGATAATACAATACGCCATAAAAATGTAGGTAGGTGCAGGATAGGGGGAAGATGGGTGTGTAGGGAAATTGCCACCGGAGCCTGTGCTCCATTGCAATTAAATTAAATAATATAGCAAAGGCCTCTACTACTGTGTGTCCTCATACGTCGGCAGCTCACGTATTTATCACAAACGAGATTTGCGTAGTTCGTCCCTTTTTTAATTATCACTCGACCTTCACGATCATTGTGCTAGATCCAGACGTTATAGTATTTAGTACTGACAATCTTCCTTGTGAAAAATGAATACTATAGAGATCTAACAAAAGATAGAACACTTAATTACAACCACACATACCTTCGACTGGTCTCGAACCAGCGATTCTTGCAACTAGACACCAGATAGTTGGATACTATGCTTGCAGCTTGCTAAACCCATCGTACCATCAGCGGATCATCACCAATCGCCATTTTCCCAGCAACGTGTATAGACTTCACGGCAACCGTAATGACCAAGGAGCAGATGGACCAAGGAAAAAAGAAAAAAAATTATCTGTGATAGTGGCGCAAGAGGAGGAATCGAGGAATTACAAGATACTCCAGAGACTTTTTTCCTGATGGACACGACCTATGATTGCAAACTGATCGAGATGATAATGATCACAGGGTAAACATTTCCCAGTCACCTAATTCTAAGTTGTTCACGGTGTCCGCCGACGAGCCATCAACCAGTGACATCATATGGGGAAATCAGTAGTAAGTATGCGCTCCGTAACATGAAGGGGCTGCGGTAGAAGCCTTTCTTCCAAACCCACAACGTGTCGCAAGTTGATGCAACGCAGCTGCCTCCTACAGCGCGCGATCGATAAACGATTCATTTATCATACGACGCATGTTGATGTTAATGTATGAACTGGAGGAATAAATAATGAAATCCATTCGTAACGGTGTTCCAGTAAATTAACAAAAGCTGTAAGTGAAATTGAGGATGAATATGAATAGCATAGGATCGATTAAATCGACGACGCAGCTTCCAAATAAGTTTCGTCCGAGTACGCACCTGCCTGGAGTCAAACGGGTTTGTCCTTTGTACACCTGAACGATGTAATGACCATGTAAATTAAATAAATATAGCCTCTCTACTTTCCATATTCGTTTTGTCTGAAACGCAAATCGTATTTTCTGTAAGCTGTATATCTTCCATTCAAAAGCCAAATAATTTTTTTTGCACAAATAATCTCTTTTACATTTGCTTTAAGTTTCGCCTTTTTTTAGTTACGTGTCATTCTGCGAGATAGCAATAAAATATGAAAGTAGGTGGAATTAAAATAGATATTTCAGCTTAAACAAATATGGAACTCCGATTTTCTGCCACGTTCTTACCATGAGCACACTCGGTAAATGAAATGTTAAAAGAGATCAACTGACAATCATTGAAAGGCAGTAGGGTAAAGAGAATGGTGAGTATCTATAGGGAATGTACTAGCGATGATGCCTCGATGAATATTAGGTCCCCCCCCCCCCCCTCCCTCTCCTTAGCTTTTCGTCGATTCGGGCAGAACTAGGTTTGTCATCAATCGACATGTCACCATTTTTAAACCGAGCGAACCACTCGTAGGTAGACTTGAGTTTTTCCCATAGTGTCATCTTTGTAAGCTGTTTTCAACATTAAAACAGTTTCAGCAGCATTTTAACTGAGTAGAAAACAAAATATCACAGTTGCACGTTGTTCACTTAAACTTGCCATCATCAAAAACGAAACAATAACAAAACAGCGCTAGCAAAAACAATCACTGCAGATTAAAAGAACAAGCCAGGTCGATAACACTGGCGGCACTGAACTGACAATGAGGTGGGCTATAAACGCCTAGCGGCAGAAACGCGTACTACACAAGCTCAGCCCACGGCAATGCTATTCCGATGAATTTTGGTTACCCTCTCGTAACTGTCGGCAGGCTGGTCAGGCGGGAACCAGAGCTGAAACCTGAAACCGTTACACCTCCGGGACCCAGTGTGTGGCGCCTTAACGCATGCTGCCAAACTGGCGGATGGATATTAGATGAAGAAATATATCAAAGCGAAAAGAGTACCACACCCATAAATTGATATTTGACTTAATTTGCAGGTAAACATTAATGGTTTAATTCGAGATGGCGATATCGCTACGTCGCTACTGTTAACGTGACGTCACGTTCACGTACAGTCGTAAAAACATATATTGTGACCTTGCTACGCTCGGTCACAATAATTTAAAGCTGTACAATATCAGCATAAACTGATATCCCGAAGGTGGATCAGATGCAGGCGGCCGCTGTTCAATGTTTCAGGTGAAGCTCGCATTTCATAATCGTAGCAATATTTTCTAATATTTCTCTGATGAAATGCGAGCTTCACCTACGCTCGGTCACAAAACGTGACGTCATGTTAACAGTAGCGACGCAGCGGTATCGCCATCTCGAATTAAACCCAATTAATCAAGTTGCTGAACAGTATACCTCCAACAGTGAAAGTAAGAATGCATGTACAGTTGGAGCACATACGTTGTCTTTGGTATAAGCAGATCTGTGACAAAATCATTAGCATATACTCCATCGCAGTTCACAATAATGCCATGCCATACATATGAACCATCCGCAATTGTAGTTAGTGCAAATGAAAACAATAGCAATTTATTGATATTGTATTCGGGGAATTGCTCCCATAATTGTAACTGCCTGAGAGCCCCCGTAAAGTATAACCCGGTATTTTAAAGAATGTTGTTACCGCTCGTCCATTTATCTTTTTCGTGAGAGTTGCACGCCTGAGGAATTTTTTTCGTCAGAGCGGGACGCCATAGGAATTTTGTATATTTTTTTCGTATTTTAATCGTTTTAATTTTTTTTAAATGAATAAGACTTATAATAAATAGAAAATATTACATGTTAGCTGAGTTAGTGTCTGATATCTAACGATTAACTAGCCAGTTGTTTTGTATTTATCGACCGAGCGTGGTGGGTGAGCAGTTAACGCTCTGGCCTCGCATTCGGGAGGATGCCGGTTCGAAACCCCGTCCAGACATCCAGATTTGGGTTTTCCATGGTTTCCCCAAATCACTACAGGCAAATGCCGGGATGCTTCCTTCAAAAGACCATGACCGTATTCCCCTCCTATTTCGCCTCTAATGACCTCGACGTCGACGAGGCGTAAAGATATAAGTAAAAAAAATGTATTTATCGACGAAAGCAATCAGTCTCAAAATATCGGGTCTATTTTTAAAGTAGCAATGGAGTTCATTACATGATTTGTTGATGTTAGTCTTGGTAATCAAACTAAATTCCCTAGGTATATTCTGTGATCTTGATAAGGCTTTTGACTGTGTTGATCATGATATTCTACTAGGTAAATTAGATCACTATGGAGTTAGTGGTAAGCCAGGACTTTGGTTTAAATCATACCTGGAAAATAGAAAGCAATGTGTATCACTGAAAGATGCTAATACAGGAGATGTTATAAACTCAGAATGGGGTATAGTTAAATGTGGTGTGCCTCAGGGTTCAATTCTTGGCCCTCTGCTGTTCTTAATCTATATAAATGATCTTCCACATATACTAGGTGATAATGAACACATAGTGCTCTTTGCAGATGATACTAGCATATCGTTGAAAGATCCATCAGCACAAAACCTCGAAAACATAGCAAATGATGCTATAAAGAAAATTAACAGGTGGTTTAATGCCAACAAACTAATACTTAATGTAGAAAAGACACAGTTACTTCAGTTTGTTACAAAAAATAAAACAAAGGACAGCTATAATGTGATATCAGAAGGGAAAACAATCAATGAAAGCAGTTTCACAAGATTCCTGGGTGTATATATAGATAACAAACTGAACTGGAAACAACATATTCAACAACTTCTTAAAAAACTGAATTCTGCAACATTCTCACTGAGGGTAATATCTAGAATAGCTAATATAGAAACCAGAAAGTTAGTATATTTTGCATATTTTCATTCCCTGCTCACTTATGGCATCTCATTTTGGGGAAACTCGTCACAAGCACAAAGGGTATTTAAATTACAAAAGCGTGCTATAAGAACTATTTGTGGAGCAAACCCATGGACGTCGTGCAGAAATCTGTTTAAAAACCTGGGTGTTCTAACCATGCCAGCACAGTATGTATACTCTGTATTATCATTTGTAGTGGAAAATCCGGAACACTTCAATCTTAATGCTGACATACATAGCCATAATACTAGGAATAAATATAATATTCACAAGGATTACAAATCACTGTCAATTGTACAGAGAGGGTTAACATTTACTGGAGCTTCCTTATTCAATGTCTTACCAACAGAAATTAAATGTTACCTACAAAAACCCAACTACTTTAAGTCCAAACTGAAAGAGTTTCTGCTTCAGAACCCATTTTACTCTGTGAAAGAATTTTCTTCTTGGAATTTGGTAACTAAGAATGACTGATAAAATAGTATATATGGTGTATGGAAGGGGAAGGTGACAGAGTTGTCCACAATTACTAAAATGATATATGGTTTTTCTTTCTGTTGAAACTTTTGAGAATTTAAGTAATTATTGTGTTTACAAAATTCCACTCATATATAGTAACTAACATGGGATAGCATGCATTCAAAAACTGCTGTGAAAAATTATCATACTAACAGGTTGTTAAGTAATTGACTGCTTATGAGTTGTTGGTAATATAATTGATATTGTTAATAAGTGTGTGTACTGTTCCACATAAATAGCAACTAACATGATATAATATGTAGTCGCAAATTACAGTGAAACTTATCATGGTTACTGGTTGTAAGAAAATAACTGATTATTAGATGCTGGTAACAAGTGTATACACTGTTCCACATAATAAGTATTAATTAACTCGGGATTGTATTTGTAGATAACAGGAGATATTGGTTATACTAATGGGTTGTAACTAACTTGTTGTCAATATATAATAACATTATCAATTATATAGTAATATTGACATTACAAATAAGTGTATGTACTGTTCCACATCCCCGAGATTATTCTCACATGGGATCAAAGTGAACATATCTATCTATCTACCGTGACACTTAACTGTGTTCTGTCAATAAACACTCTTTCGGCAGGTGCGTTAAGGCTCGTTCGCACTGGGCGAGTAATTTAGTCGAGTGGCGAGTGATTTAGTAACTAACCGTGTGTGAACAATGAAATTTAGTCGAGTAGTTTTTTTTTTTTTTTTTTTTTTTTTTTTTTTTTTTTTTTTTTTTTTTTTTTTTTTTTTGTTCGCTGCCTTTGTGGCTGTGATTGAAGTCCCACTACCTTCGGTAGTATAACTTCTAGGTGTTAGGATAGGGTGTTTATTTTTTGGGACACTTTTTATTTCACTTTCAGGGGAAAAACCAGGGCTATGACCATCTAGGATGGTCTTAATGGTGAAAAAACCCCTGCGGAGTTCATGTACTGTGCTGCTCTATGATGGCTGGTATAGAATACTGAGGGGAACTTTATACTTATGCCAACGTCTCGGCATTACCGTTCCAATCGACTCAGTTCTTTCGTCTCTGGCGTCGTTCAATTTCTTGTGGAATTTTTCTGTTAGATTAAATATTTCGGTATTGATTAAGGGAATATGTGTCTCGTTATGTAGAGTTTCTATTGGTGTATATCTGGGTGCGTTTAGGATCATCCTTAGACATCTGTTCTGGAGTAGCTGGATTTGTTGTAGATTGGTTTGGCTTGCCAGGCCCCATATCTGGCATCCGTACATTAAAAATGGGAGAATAACCGATTTGTATATTCTTATTTTTGTATTAAACTGTAGGTTGCTGCTTCGTAATACTGGTGAAAGGTTGGAAATAATTGCTAGTCCTTTTGTTTTCCTATCCATGATATGTTGTCTAAAAAGTAATTTGTTATCCAGTAATATACCCAGGTACCGATGTTCTTTAACCCAGGGGATATTTTGGTTCAAAATTTTTAAATTCTTGTTAATTTCTGGCCTTTTTTTTGTGAAATAGATTCCCGCACATTTTCCAGGATTGATTTTGATTTTATAGTTTCTGCACCATTTACTGATTTCATCTAGTCCTTGTTGTAGGTGAGTAACGTTAAGATCATGTCTTCTTCCTGATGTGTACTCTGTAGTGTCATCGGCAAACTGTGCCAGATTCACATAAGGCGGGGTCGGGATTTTGTTTGTATAAATTTTGAAAAGTGGCGGTGCGATAACCGATCCTTGCGGAATTCCAGCTGGAATCGGAAGAATTGAAGACCTCTGTCCGTCAACTTCTACGTAGAATTTTCTGTCGGCTAAGTAACTACCGATGAATTTAATGTAGCAGTGTTTAATAGCCGTTTGAGTCCGTAATTCCTGTATAAGTTTAGCGTGCCAAACCTTGTCGTAAGCTTTTTCTATGTCTAAAAATACTGCTGCTGTAGATTTGCTAAAGTTAAAATTTTTTGTTATATCTTCTGTAATACGGAGGAGTTGAGTTGTTGCAGTTACGCGGCTTTGAAATCCGAATTGTTCTGGTCTTATCGTCTTTTCTTCTTCGAGACTGGTGTTAATCCTCTTCAGCAGTATTCTTTCTAGTATCTTTGATGTTGACGAAAGAAGACTAATTGGGCGGTAGTTTACAGCTTGGCGGTGGTCTTTCCACGTTTTGGAATGGCTTTAATTTTTGCTACCTTCCATGCTGTGGGATAATAACAATTTAGGAGACAGCTGTTAAAGATTCTAGTCAAAAGCACTAATCCCTTTTTCGGCAGGTTTTTCAAATGTATGTTTTTTATTTTGTCATGTCCTGGGCTTTTATTTTTTGCAAGATTCTTTATTATACTTCTTACTTCCCTCGGGGTTGTAAGCTCTGGCTGGTCTGCAGTTGGTTGTTGGAGGATTTCCAATGCGTGGCTTTCAGTTTCCTCGGCTTGTCGGATCTCTGCCGGTGTAAGTTGGTACTCCGCTGTGGTATACTGAGATGCGAAGTTTTCAGCTAGTAATTCAGCCTTTGCTACAGGTAGGAAGCAAGGCCCTGCCGGACCATTTATCGCGATGTTCGCTTGTCGAGGTTCTTTTAAGGCTCTAATTAGTTGCCATGCCTCTTTGTTCTGCAACAAAAGGCTTGACATTTTGTCCTCCCACTTTTCAGTTCTTCTTTCTTGTAGCCTAGCTTTTAGTTGCCGTGCGAGTTGGAGGTATTGTCTCTTGTCCCTTGGATCACGGTACCGCTGCCAAAGTTTTCTGTATCTGTTTCGCAGATATCTCAGATCTTCCAAGATGGCTGGAAGCTCCTCTCGTTGATGGTTATCCAAAACGATTGTAGTGGAGGCTCTTCTTTCTGCTTCTAAAACTACCTTGTCGAAGTGTTGTATAGCTGCATCAATTCGCTCTGTGCTAGAGACAGTTATATGTGGTTCGTATCTTATTGTGGATAAGTCTAGTAAAGTGATTCCAGTCAGTTTCTTTTACTTTCTTTGGTTTCACGTCAGAGTAGAGCCATCTTTGAATAGTGAGCAGTACAGGGAGGTGATCTGATGAAAGGTCATTCAGAGTTGCCAATTCTATGTGTCCGGAAATATCTTTGGCGATTATAATGTCCAGCACGTCTGGTCTATGTCTCGAGTTGAAGGGAATATGCGTCGCTTCTGATGGTCCGATGACTTCTAAGTTCCTGAGATCGCACATTTGTAACAACCGTTCGCCTCTTCTGTTACTTGTTCTTGAATTCCAAATGGGGTGTTTGGCATTAAGATCTCCACCAATTATGACCTTGTTGCCCACAGCCATTATCAGGTCTAGGTCCTGTTCATGTAAGTTCTTATTTGGGGCCTAGATACGCACTGACAAATACTATGTGTCCTTCTCTTGAGTGAATGCACACTGCTGTAGCCTCTAGGTCTATAAGTTGTGGCTTGGTTATTGGGGCGTGTGACAGGTTTTTGCGTATGTCTACAGCTGTGCCTCCTCCTCTTTGTCCCACTCTAATCCGTTCTGTAAACTTGGTATCCAGTTAAACGAAAGGTGTCCGTTGGCTGAAGAAAAGTTTCTGTTATTAGCATGATGTCAATTTCTTCTCTGTTGAGAAAGGTCAGTAATTCATTTCTCTTGTTCTTAACGTTGTTTGCATTCCATAAAGCTGCTGTCATGTTTTTCAGATAGGGTGTTTGCGCCATTATTTCGCTAGGGCCATTACACCTTCAAGCAAGACTAGTAGTTTTTGCAATCCTCGTGCTTTTTTCATTTTAACCATTGTTCTTTTTAAGATTTTGAAGAATTTTTCCATTTCTGAACCGAAAAAACTGGGTATGTCATCGGTTTCGTCCTCTGTTGATTCATTCTTATCTCTCTTGTTGTGTTGGGGATTCTTTTGGCGGTCGTCATCGGATTCGTCTTCCATATAATCATTACTATCTTTCTTCTTCTTCTGATTTTTCTTTTTTTGGTCTTGTCCATTTTTATTTGTTGATTGAGACTTATTGTTTGATTGATCATCCCCTGAAAGGGCGTTTGCGTATGAGCAAGTCTGTTGGCTGCTCTTATTTGGTTCAGTCACTCTTTGTTTTATTCTTTTTAAGTTGTGTGTTTCGATGGCAGAGTTTTTATCTTTCTTGTCTTTTCCATCTTTTTCTTCTTGTCGCTTATTTGTGCGTGGCGGGCGTAGCAGTTTCTGATACTCTGGGCAGCCTCGCCAAGAGGCTGCATGATCTCCCTGGCAATTGGCACACTTTGCTTTTTAGTCGAGTCGATCCGTTTTGTTCTATTAAACCGGGCGAGTAGCACCCCCCACCACGCGCCACTGCCCACTCGCTCTTCGGCTAAACAAGTCTCAACCTATAGTTTTAGTGGAGTTCGTTAGCTGCCGCAAAAATGTCATTTAGCTGGAGCGAAGAAACAATTTTAAAATTTGTTTCTAAATATATAGAACATTAATGTTTGTAGAATACTAAGTCCCCGCACTATAAAAACGAAGGAAGCAATCTGCACGCATGAATTTGGAAAATACAATAAACATACTTGAATTTGGTGAGAAGTAAACTGAAAATTAAAAACATCTGCTTAGTGCACAATTTTATTAATTATTTAATTACAATAACATCTAGATTATACATTAAGATATTATTCCTATTTTTATTAGAAGTACTACCTAAAGCGTTAAAAATCTTTTTAGAATTATCTACTCGCAGAAGTTAAAAAAAGTAGTCAAAAAATTTAGGCGCAGGTACTGAAACAGTTTACACTCCTTCAGTAAAATGATTCAGTTTACTGGATGTATCTCAATGAAACATTAATTCAGTTCCTTTAATGTTTCATAGATTCCCTCACACTGTGATGAATTAGGAAATACCCGATTTTTCGTGTATAAATACGAGGTGTGAGTGTCTTTAAACTACATCCGGTGGCAATAAAGTAGAGAACAGCCTGTAATTACGTAGTTGCCGACATTGCACTCCTTAAATAGGTATCTTCACGCTCGATTTGCGACTGCATTTTCATTAACACAAATTTTGGACATTCTCAAACTATTCGTAGGGATCTTCTAATACTAATTCCTTCAGAAGACAATTTGTATCTTCTAGTTCATCCCTTCTATTAACCAATTTTCGTACCCATTGCTTTTTTTTTTCTTAATCGCATCAACTTCTTCATCCATCTCATCTAAAATAGAGCTTAACATAAACAGTATAAGCTCGTTGATTTGATTGCGATAGAGCCTGCTCGCAAAATACCACGCTACTTGTGTACTGTACTCGACCGTAGTGCGAACGATTTTTGGTCAGTGGCGAGTAATTTAGCTACTAAACTACTCAACACTCGACTAAATTACTAGCCCAGTGCGAACGAGCCATTACTTCCAGGCAGACACTAGACGTACTTAATAGTTATACGAAAGTTCTTAAAGTTAAGTGTTAGCACAAAAGTGTCGATATAATTCCGTCAAATGTTCTTCATCACTCAGTAGCAACATTCTCAGCGTTCCAGCTCATGATTTTTTGATCTGTGACGTAGTTGGAAATAAGCGAAAAGCGAGCATTTCCATAATTTTACTGCCGCTTGACCGCCGCGCGGCAAAAACCTCATTGGGGGCATTCATAAATTACGTGAGGTGAAGGGGGGGGGGGTATTCGGCGAAATCTCATCAAGGGGAGGGGTGTCTACAGAAATCTCACGTGAGGTTTTGGAAAAAATTGTTGGACTGTAGAACTAAAAAAAAGGTCTACAAATTGCGTGAAAGTCGATTTTAGGGGGGTACCCGTGAAGAATTTGTGTCAACAACTTACGTAATTTATGGATGCCCCCTTGGCTGTTTTAGACCTTAATGGACAGATATATTAAATTGCTGTTTTGTTTGCGAAAACGGGACATTTTTACTCTCGCCGGGGACAGCGGGGCGTATGGTCACGTTACTCATCCACCACTATCGACTATCGGTGCTTAGGGGAACGAACAGTAAAAGTCGAGGAATACATTACACACAGGGCCGGTGTTAGGTGAGTGGGGGTGGGGGGGGGGGGTAAGCGGGTCAAAAGTTCCCGGGCCCACCGGCTGATTGGGGGGGGGGGGGGCGATCACCGACTGTAGGGACCCCAGGCCATGAAGCCAAGCCAAGAATTCGCCCATTACGCCTGGCCAGTTTGTGTAGTAGAGCTAAAAAAAAAAGGTCGCCCATTTTACCCCGGGCCCGAAATTCCTAGCGCAGGCCCTGATTACACACGGTGGTTTTTTTTTTTTTATGGCTACACGCCGAGGTCATTAGGGGTGGGATGCATTCGCCTGGAGTGATTTGGGGAAACCATGGAAAATCCAAATCTGGATGTCCGGACGGCGATTCGAATCGGCGTCCTCCCGAATACGAGGCCACAGCTTTACCGGTCAGCCACCACGCACGTTCCTGAACACGTAACTCGTCTGCAGCGTGCCTTGGGCACTGTGTACGGTTAGGATCACGTTTTATTTTCGATATTTCAATGGGCTGGAAAAATACGGGAAACGTCCGGGTTAAGCGCTACCGGTGTGAACATGTCCGCCTGCACGTGAGGTGGGCGTGCGCATGCGCGGAGAGCCCCACCCCTCACGTGCCCGGGCACGTTGGCGCGCGCATGGAACCGTTCAGACGTTGCTCCCGGGCGAGGGATATGTCACGTTTTGCCACGGGGACCAAATTGGCGCCCGTAGACGGAAATAGGAGTTATTCTCCTCATCGTGTAAGCATCTCATATAGCATCAGCCCTTTTGGTCGGTCACGAGGCGAAAATTCTAGACGTCGAAGGAGCTCACGATTCAAAATGTGGGTATGTTACACAGTTAGGGGTGAGTTAGTGGGAATATCGCAGTAAAATAAGATCCTAAATTAGAATCTGCGTGTAAAGTGTTTCGAAGTTACAGTATCTGTCGTTTCTAACTGCGAAATGACTGTTCACAAATCCGACGCTAGAGAGCAGGAGCGTCGTTTTAATTTCGCCACAACAGTCCACATTTCTAGCATATGTTTTGTCTATGCTGATAAACCGAGGAATAGGATGCTATTTTTGAGTTTAAGATACAACACGTTCAGTTTGAATGTTTTCAAAACTGTAATGTTGCTATCTAAAACGCTTCAGACTCATTTTAAATGGTCTTGTTTGAAGTACAGTTAAAATAATCAAGAGAAACGAGCAATTTAACCAATAAAACGATAATGTTCATAATTTTCAATAGTTTTATTATTATTGAACTACGTGAAAATCATTCTATAATGTACTAGAATGAACTATATTCTGTTCTAAACAACATCATTTCCATTAAAGAAATACAGACATTACACAAAGCGTAACTTTGGTACTATGGAGCCAACAAGATTAAAGCGTGTTGGGTGAGTGGTAATGATCTGGCCTCACATTCCAGAGACGCGGGATCGAATACCCGTGCAGCCATCCAGATTTCGGTTTTCCGAAATCACTCCACGCGAATCCCGGGATGGCAATTGTCGAATTCTTTCCCATTCCTTGCCTCCCAATCCTTTCCCACTTCTAATGATCTTGACGTCGACGAGACGTAAAAATATAAGCAAAATAATAATAATAACTAAATCAAAAAGAAAGTCTGGCTTAATCAATCAAAAGAAAGATTATTACGTTCTCACAGAAATTTTGTCGTTTACATCAGTCTGTCTAGAGTTATTTTGCAATGAGGCGTTTAGTGGGATATTATAACAATTCACTGTAAGAACTTACTCAAAGATCGGCAGGTCTGTCTTTGCAATAAAGAAATTATTTGATCCAAAATTATGAATACTAGCATTGAAGTAGAAGGAGATTGACAGCGATTTAGATTTAACACCATCCCAACATTTGGACTAGGCGTGGTGAGTGAGTGGTTAAAGTTATGGCCTCACTTTCTGGAGGACACCGGTTCGAATACAGATTTGGGTTTGCCTTGGTTTCCCCAGAAATCTCTCGGCGAATGCCGGGATGGTTTCTTCAAAAGGCCATGGCTGAATTCCTTCCCGTTCCTTGTCCCTGGTCCTATCCCGCTTCTAGTGACCTCGACGAGGCGTAAAGCCATAAATAAAAAACAACAACATTTGGCTGTTGTATTTTGAAAACTAATGAAAAGCAATTTGAATTCGGAAAATCCAGACCCTTACAAAGTTCGCCGGCAATTTTTGACAAGAAAATTAAATTTTAAGAAATTCCCTTTCCAATATCACCATTTCGCTGGCTTTTTAATAGTGAGTTTTGACGTAGTTACAAGAAAGATACACTGCTTTCTCAAGATAGCAGATTATATAAGACCAAGTCCGGATGTTATCCAGCTGCAGCCTAAGGAATATTCCGATAATATTTCTCGTTCACAAACCGTGAAATCTTCTCAGTTCTTTCTTTCTTTTTCTCGTGAAGAAAGAGAATGGTGCATTGCTTTTATGATTTCATCTGCTACTACTGCCTTAGCGGTATTCATACCTTCATTTTTAAATTCGTTTCTGTAATCTGCATATCTTCCATCATTTATGAGGTCCTTTCCTATTTCACCAGTATTTATTCATTCTTTCGCTCGTTCATCTGTAGGCAGCGATAACGTTCGAATCTTCGTTTTCCGAAATCATTCCAGGCGAATGCCAGGATAGTTTCTTTGTGATAGGCACAACCAAATTCCTTTACGCTACTTTCTGACAATCATTTTTTGGTATTAAACACACTTTGAAAACCTAATTATAAAAAAAAAAAGCATTTACAGGTTTATTATATGTGATTGAAGCGAATTTACTGTAGCAATATTATTTGGCATATTGCCACAAAGCTTTATAGGCATACAGAAAAACTCAAAATGGTTCTATTATTATTAACATATTACAGGTGCACTGAGCGATCTGGAAGCTCGGTGGTTGGCGCTGGCTTTCAAAACTTCGCTGCTCCGGTCCAGGGTTCAAATCCCGGTGGGCATGGGCATGGGCATTTTTAAACGTTGTGTTTGATCATATAAGGTTTCAGAGGAAAGGAACTGGTGGTCCTATCTCTGACAAAATTGCTTAGTATGCTGCCTTAGGCAGGATCCAATCAACTTCCAGTGGACTAAGTTAGTTTACAGGTTTCTGCAGGTATGTCAATAATCAAGTTCTCACTTAGTGCAGCATGTTCCTATTAATTTATTTTACATACATTCGAGCGATATGTGTGTGTGTTATGTGAAAGATTCAGTGGTTAGGCTTGCTTTACCAACAAACCTACCAGAACTACGAGCTGGGATCAACATTACTTTTGAACAGATTGATAGGGACATGTTTTACCGAGTGTGGCAAGAACTTGATTATCTACAGAATCAGCATGAGGACACATATAGAGCACTTGAAATATACCAAAAGAAACTTTTTGAGATTTTTCTATATGAGTGTTAAGTTTTGTGACAATATTTCAAACAATAAATTACAGTAAATTTGGGAAATCACTTCAGTCATTTATAATAAGCCTGTACTTAAGACCGATGCAACAGAAAATTATTTATAGTCATAAACGACACGAGATAGAAGTTTTGTCAAATGTGTTAATACGGCAGTTGGACACGTGTAATAAAAAAAACTTAAAAATTTAACTGCTTGTGATTGACATGCAGTTACATAAAATATTCAAAGAAAAGGATATTTTTCGGTTCTCAAAAACTTGAAACGAGTGTCGAATACAAGAGACAAAAGTTTTATGAAACGTATGAATAACTATATAATGATACACCCAGGGCCGCATTTAGGCTCTGTGGGCCCCTAGGCTATACATGTGGTGCGGGCCCCCTGTCGGCAGTGGCTGGATTTTTAAATTTCGAAATATTCGAAATTCGACCTTAAAAATTTATGGGCGACCTTTTTTTTTAGCTCTACTACCTGCCCAGGCGAGGGTTGTGGTTAGTGAGGGGCCCCTCTTTGTGGTGCGGGCCCCCCTTTGTGGTGCGGGCCCCTAGGCTACAGCCTATGTAGCCTATGCTTAAATGCGGCCCTGGATACACCTAATAAAAACTGATGGCTATTGTAACAAATTTATCACGTACGTTGTATGTATAACATATCACGATAAACAAGCCACACGATGCGTTTAACAGTATAATATCTTTCTTCGACCGGTGAAATCCGTTGAACGCCAAATGTCACCAATTTTCCAGACGATATTTTCTAGTTATTCTTTCATCCGAAAAAGTTTCATTTTTAAAAATAAATTTCTTCCGACAATTTCCTTCCAGTTTCTCTTAATTTCCCTTCAGAAAAGTTTATTTCCTTCGCGATTTGATATCGAACTCTATTTGTTTATTGCCTCTTCTTCCCTGCTCGTATTTTTTTCCCCACCTTTATCGCAACTTTATTGCTAAGCATGTTTGCAACTTTATTGACGTAAGTTCTCGTGTCTGAAGTCGAACCAGGAACTCGGGGGGAAAGCTTCGGTTTGTCATTGTCTCACGTGAGAGCAAGGTTTGGCCTCCTCGACACGCAGCGCTCAACGTGACGTCCCTGCGGCTCGCGTTGCCCGCCACGTGACCCCGCCTCCACGGGCACATGGCGATCGTGTGACTGGTGACGTCACGGTGCTCGGCACGTGTTTCGAGGCGTGGAAACAAGTGACTGCTCAGTTGGTCGCTCACCGTGGCGCCGTCGCAGCTTTTCTGTTTCTGCGTTATGCAATTTCTTCGTCTAAGGAATTGTCCAGTGTTGCTTACGAGGACTTAGTGTAGGTCGTAATAGTGCCGTATCTCCTTCAGCCGTATTGCTTCGAATCTCATGTCAAGTATTTCGTTCCGCTATGGAAACGCTCAGTTACTGGGAAGAAACATCTGCGAATTCACAGCATGTCAAGTTTGAAAGGTAAGAAAAATACACGATTTCAACCAAAAAATATATAGCATAGCAAAATTCTGTTTGATTTTGCATGTGTTTGCCTTGTATAGCTTGACACACTTTCGCGAGTGTTGCCAGTGTTTAGCGCCGCGACTGTACCAGGTCACGTTTTCTGCAACGTGTGACGCAGCCGCTGTTTATCGCGTCCTTGTCACAGTGCATCTCCGCATTTCAAGCAGTGTTTTACTATTGTAAGCACTTCTGAATTGCATGCGTTACATTAAGTCAGCTATTTAAAACATCTGCGCTTCCGTAATTTGAATCGGGTTACAGAACTGTAATCTGTAGCTGACGCAGGGCTGCCACCCATACTTTCGTCGAAGTTAATGCCATCGCATATCATTTTTTTCATTTATCGCCATTTGAAAGTGATAATGCAGTGTTTATTTGTAAATTAATTGAAAATTATATAAATTAGGATCAAATTTCTTATAGTTATTTCCATGAACCCCCACTTTTCTCATTATTGATTTGATTGGCTCTTTCAGCTGATACGTCATATCACGTCACTTTCCCCACCACCATTCTCTCCCTCCCTATGCCTTAATTGTCACGTGAGTTTTGCGAGGTATTAATCACGTGAAAGGGTGAAGAAATGTTTTTCCAAGGAAATGTAAACGAAACTGAGTGATCCCGAAGATTTATTTAGATATATTTCAGAAATTTATTCATAGCAGAAACGTTTCTTCATACATTAGCCGAAAATGTGTCGCATACTTGTAACATATCAAATTTCAACGGATTTTCTGATTCCTTAATACTTCTGCCCTTATGGAAAAAGTATCCAACGTTTTGCGAAAGCAACAAACAGTTTTAAACTTTGATTTAACTGGGGCTGTGGGAGCGAAGATTACAGAGACTATGGTGTTTGTCATTATATTTTATTCTTTTTACAAAAAGAACCGTATGTAAAGTATGTAAATGTAACGCCTTAGCAACTGGACACTGAATGTTCAGACCCTGAAAAAACTTTATTTTTGGATGCAGCATTGGTTGTAGAAGATATTGATGATGCATATCATCGCTAAATATCATTAAAAAGATATGGCAGTTTTGTAACATTAAAACGTTTATAAAATTGAAGATTTTTTTATTGTTGTTAGTAGTTTGTTACGGAACTACTTGAAAGCGATCATAACGCTGTGTAAAGTTCATTTTCAAAGAGCCGAAAACAATTAATGATAGTTGTAAAGTTTTTAAATGCAATATGCTGCCTTAATATTGATACTTCAGTACATGCACTGAATATCTGGTAACACTCTCGGTAATCGCTAATACAGTTTTATTGTACGGTTCTGTGTTATAATGGTTAAATAGAGGAATGGACTGTTCACACTTCCCCTATTCTCAAACTGACAAAAACATGACTATCTAAAGTTATATGGACAAACCATACACCGACTTCTTCTACCCACTTTTGCAACATCAAAAGAATAAAATTGCCAGCATACCGCTGCATTTCTCTTACACTGCCGATTTTTAGTCAATTGTTCCTACATAAATTTAATTTAATTTAATTTAATTGCAATGGAGCACAGGCTCCGGTGGCAATTTCCCTACACAGCTATCTTCCCCCTATCCTGCACCCACCTACATTTGCCCTTTTAAAAATAATAAATAGGGGCTGCACTTATTTAATTAATTTATGTATGAAAAATCAAAGTTCTGACCATAACCCGAATGCAGATCGACACTGTTGAGACATGTTTGCGAATAAAATATTCATGATTAATAATCTATCTCAGGCGGCAACACAAATACTATTTAATTGAAGTGTCAGAGTAAAGTATTTTTCTTTCAAATAATTCCTGTAACCAATGAGACGTTATATCAGACGATAGTAAGCAGATATGCATTGCCCTTTCAAATTTTTTATGCCATCACTCTTTCAACTAATTTGATGTAATCTTAGTGGGCATCCATTAATAACAAGGTATTTTTCCGGAATTCTGGACCCCCGTCCCCCCTATTTCACCTCATGTAATTAATGGACGCCCCCTGACTTAGTAGCCTGCTCTCACATATTTTTGACATGGGCATTGTAGTGGTAACTATAAAACAAGAATCGAAAGAAGCGATTGTGAGTCGCTGCCTTGGTAGTCGCGCAAATTTCTGCACTGTGGGTATAAACAAAAATACACCAACTTACAAAATGCATTTATCCATGTGACTATCAAAATGAGCGTCCTGAGTAAGCAGAATGGCAAGATTTTTTTTATGTTTAAGCCAGTGTTCTTTGTTGACTTGTTCGTCAAGGAACTGTTGGTGGCTTAGAATTAAGTTAGTGAACTGTTACAGGGCAATGTGGACAGGTGATCTGCAATTAGAACTTCATATTGGACAGTTTTAGACCACTGGTTGAGTTTTTCTTGAACGCAAACCACTGCAACGACTTCTGTCCTTACATTGTCTACCACTGCCCATTCGCTGCACTATCTTGCACACACTGTTCATCTGTCCCTTCGTCGTCTTTCTCTAGACCTTTTACCTACCGGCATTACACATTTTGGTACGGCACTGTTGTGTCTATAAATCTATTCTATTAGGTACTGTAATCATTTCGCTATTTATTGAGTGTAGTTGCTACATGTCAACCAGTCTGAAATTTCATTTCAGTACCTTTCTTTTGTCAATTGTGCTTTAGAACCAGTAAGAGGTAAGTATCTTGTGTAAAAAAATTCCTCTCCGCTTTTCTGGTTCATCTCAGGAGAATAGCGGTGCTCTGTAACGCATAAAGAAGTCCTCTATTGCAGCTTTCATTTATTTTATTCTTTATTCTTGTTTCCCGCACTATCTTCTATCATACTTCGGAAATAATCTAATGTTTCTACAGTTTATAGATTCTTACCCCACATAAACAGTATGTACTGCTAATTGCTTATGTAGGTAAACTTCAAAAATAGTTACCTGACCTCACAACATGGAATATTAGCCCTACACGTTGGCTCGATGGAGTCCGGCGTCTGACACGAGGTTAGCTGATTCGAGCTCCGGTGGTGAATGAAATCGTCATCTTAAAGACTTGGTCGGCAATGTCGGAGAGGTTTAATCACCAAACTATCAACACCTCTCCGCAGTGCATATGATGTGAGCGCATACAACACTGTTGACAGTGATTCTTCCGTCGGAGGGGGAAGTTAAACGCAGTAAGTTTCAGAAGCAGGGCCGCGTTTATGCTTTGTGGGCCCCTAGGCGATACATATGGTCCGGGCCCCCCTGTCTTCGGCTGTCGATGCTTCAATTCGAAATTCGGCCCGAAAAATTCCTTTTTTGTCTTAGCTCTACTACTGGCCCAGGCGGGCCCCAGGGTCGTGGTGTGGGCCCCCCTTTGTGGTGCTGGCCCCCCTTTGTGGTGTGGGCCCCTCTTTGTGGTGCTGGCCCCCCTTTGTGGTGTGGGCCCCTAGGCTACAGCCTAGGTAGCCTATGCTTAAATGCGACCCTGTTCAGAAGAGTTGGATTGATCGGACCTGCACCGGATTTCAGCATTTTCCGTCTTTCAGCAGGCCATTTTTTCAGCGTGTTTAAAGATTGTAAAGGGTATTTTCAAAGATTAAACTTCGAAAATAAACGTTTGGTTTCCTCAGTTTTTGAAGACATTCAGTGAATTACGAAGTGCCACAATCTCCTCACACATTCACTGTTGGTATGTTTATTGTTAGTGTGATGCCACATTGGCTATTGTTGCCTTAAATTCTTTCAATGTTTGAGGTAAATTGTTCAGCTGTTCTCACAAATTACATTCTCCTTTACTGAAAAATGAAAACTTTCCTACTATCTTTTGCCTGAATTCAAATACTAGTATATAATCATGGTCATCTCTTTCGACCTACAAACTGCAACTAATTCTTCGTTCAATATCCATCCGTGTGTCATTGCCAGAATATGGGCTGTAAGTGCTCACTGACCTATTCAGCTGCTTTTCGTCTTCCAGTAACGTTTTTCTTTATATTATGCATTACCTCACCAATTAACCTTCTCCAGCGATCTCTGTTTTTCCATTGCCCAGTCTCCAGTCACTCCCTACCAGTTCCATCATCATGACAGTTACTGACTTTATTCCGCGGAAATTTTAATTTTAAATTCTTTTTTTTCTTTAATGACCTTCTCAGCTTTTTCTTTAGTAATTTATTCTAGCTCCTGACACCCTTATCCACAAAATAAAATTTCCCACTCTTTACGCGTGAAAGCAAGTGCTAGTTTATGAGTTTATGGTTTTATTCATCTCTTCCCTTCCTTCTACTTCTAATTCATGACGCAGCATTCATCCAAGCATCGTCGCCTGGAAATGCCTTGTACTCACCCAACTCTCTCTTCGCCCTCCTCCTGTCTTGAAATGACTGCCATCCCAGCTCTTAACATATCAGTTACTGATCTGAAATAATTTTCACAAACAACTTTAGCTGTTCTCCGTTGCACCCCCTCCAACTCCTGAATTCGATATCCAAAATGTGGGTACCATACTACAGTACTATACTCACACAATAGTCTCAACAACGTATTGTAACCCAATCCTTAACTTCACAGGTACATACCCTAATCACGCTCTCCAATAAATGAAGAGATTTTGAAATATCTCCCTATCACCTGCCCAGTGTGCCGGGAGCGAACGTATAAATCACGTAGCTCCATTTTGGCCTCCTGTGAACTCCCTTCCCCCAAACGTAGCCCGACGTGGCTTCCCCCCCTCCCCCCCCCACGTTGCACGTAGCTTTTTTCCCTATTGATTCCAGTTGATATGTTGTACTGTTTTCTCTTGTCAGACTATCGTAAATTACATACGGAGATTCACATGCTGTTGTATGTTTTGTACCTTATTTTAAATGTGACAAATGATATGAATAAGAAGCTACGTGGCTTGGCCTGGAACCCCCCCCCCCCCTCACCCACGTAGCTCAGCGTAGCTTTCCAGCCAACCCCTCCACCCCTTAGACGGAGTCACGTAGTTTATGGACGCTCCCTCGTGTACAACTAAATTTACTATCAAATGTTATGCCAAAATATTTACACTTAAGCTCTTCAGCAAGCAGTTCCTCTTCCAAACTTGGTTCATAAAAATATTACATTTTATCTGTGTAACTAATAAGCTAGCTCTTCTTGGAATTTACCTTCATTCCGTGTTGACATACCCAGCTAGATAACCTGTCCAGATTCCCCTGTAGCTTGGTGCGAAGGATATCCTGTTGGTACTCACAAAATGTCGAAATTTTCGGTAGTAATAATAATAATCACCAATCCGTGCGAAACTTTCTCCCATTCACCCTCCCACGTTAAAAAGGAGGCATCAGTCTTTTGTTAGGTTGTTGAAATTAAATGCTCAGAGAAGTGTGTACACAAAATAGAAAAAATAGTTTAATAATGTTTACAATATTTAATGCTAAATGCAATCAACTTTAATTTTTTGTTTCTCATAGTCTGTAATTGGCGCAAAAATATTGTTTGAAAAGGCTACGTAAAGTTGTGTCTGAGTCATTAAAGCAATTGGCAAGTACGCCGGCCTCGGTAGCGTAGGGGCTGGAGTGCTAGCTCCGCGTACGAAGGTCGCCGGTTCGTGTCCGGCCAAGGGCATGGGTGTTTAGTGTTGTGAATGTCTTGTCCGTGTCGTAGTGTCCTTGTGTCAATACTTGATAGCAACAAATCACATTGAGCTGGCTGTATGGCCCAGTAGCCGAATGCCATTAAAAAAAAAAATTGGCAAGTATAATCCAGCTTATTGACTGTGAGAGTTATTGACAGTATAATGCAAAGACAAGTTTCAGAGGGAAACTCCTGCTTATCCTGAGACTGCCGCTATCGCAGCGACAGTCGTGCGTGGCTGTTTGCGTCTCGCTCATGCAGGCGCTGCTGGGGGGTAAACTGTGTGCCCGCCGCCCGTGGACCTACTTTTTACTTAAATTTTAAACAATGTTTTCTAACATTAACTGAGTATGCTATGCTGGAAATCTGTAAAAAATACTATCCACTGATACCATATTTATAGTTGATCGTATTCTATTTGTTGAGAAAAAGCGCTGTTGACAACAAATTATGTACAGTAGTATACAGTAGTAGCAGAAACCAGAGTTGTGTCGGGGTTGGATATGACATTTCTAATGCATTATCTCGTTTGATCGGATTGTTGTAAGCAATCTCCATCACCATCCCCTTTGGCCGATTTCCGTACTATTTTCGAGGTATACGCAAAAAAGAAACGTTGCACGTGAAAATTTAAGAGGGGTGAAGTGAAATGTGCAGTTTTGTAAACTAAATGTAAACATTATTTTTACACTTATTTTAAAGCATTCGTGCGAAAAGTTCCCTAGAGATCACCACACCAAGTTTCAAGTTCGAGTTTTTCGGTCAGCAGTTGTCCGATCGGAATCCGCCCAGCGCCGTTCTACGGGAAAAGGTATGGGCTTTCAAAATAAGACCATCCACTTTGCCGAGTCTCTACTGTTTTAAAGATATTTGCAAAAATTGAACCGTTCAACCCGTAAATTTTCTTTAAGGGGATGATGGGAGGAAGGGGGGGGGAGGTTTAAATGAAATAAAGACAGTATTTATCCCCTTGTTTCAAAGTATACCTGTTCAAAGTTTAATCGAAATCGGATTTGTATAAAGGACATAAAAAAAACACACATCATTTTTATAGGCATATAAATATAAATAAGAAGCTAGGTAAGGTTTGAAATGTCTTGGTTCTTTATGACCGAAACATTCTCTGCATGAGATGCAAGGTTCGTGTTGTAAAACATGTATTTTTTTAAATTCATGGACAGGTGTAAATTTTCCTTATACCCACTAATTGCAAAAGAAAACAAGTTTAATACAAAAACATAGCAATCAATTTATAAAAAATATCCCATAGAAAAAAATACAGGGTTTAATGATACAATTGAAACATTAATCCTGAAAATTTCAATTACTATTATAAAAACAGCAAGGAACTCAGGCCAAAAAAAAAAAAAAAAAAAAAATCTGTCAGTGATTAACATTCCCGGCTAGGGAGAGCAAAGGTTCGATTTTTCGATTTTTAGTCCATCGATTCGATAATTCTTCATAGGCCGTGAACTGGGCAAATAAAAAGCTGATGTAAAGAAAAAGGTTTCACTTATCAGTTTTTCTTGTAGTAGGTGAAGACGGCGACAACTCTCTGTACCGAAACAAAACTATTGATGTTTTCTTCTCCTCAGAAAACACTCGCAACACATGTGAAACATCCGACGACAAAAAGGTGCCGTGACAAAACGCGACGACCACACGCATACACCACCACACGTGCGTACTCTCCAGGGTTCCACCCGGCAATCTCCTCGCTACAGCTTGTCTTCTCGCACCCCTACGGGAGCACAGGCTCTATCTGCATCAAACAAACAAAACCACATTCAAACGCCGGCAACTTGTCACCAGACAGGAATGTGCCACCTTCCGCTGTCTCACAAAACGGCTGGGCGTACTCTTAAATGTGTTGTAAATGTCTGGGTAAGCGACGAGACCAACGCTGGTGGAGGCAGGACATTAGTTTTGCACCTCCAGGGACAGTTTGCCAAAGGATCATAACGTCAGAAGCCAACAAAAACCAAACAAGTAGCTCAGAAGAGGGCAATTGAAACAGAAAACAGAGGTAACAATAATATCAACTCTGGATTAAGTGCGGAGATGAAGCCATTCGACTGATGACGATTGGACCCCTCTTTGCCAAAAACAAATTAACACTTCTCTGTGAACAATAACATCTACACTGGCCAATGTGCAAGATTCTCTGAAGTTTTAGATGCATCCAATAAATGGTTTGAATACGTACCAAGTCTTAGTCAAATGGAAGTTGTGCGATGCCCTACGATCAGCCTGTTTTGAAAAATGGAGCTATGGAAGCCAACACATCCAGGATCATTATTCGTTTCCGGACCAAGGATCTGTTGCGCATTCTCTACCTTCTGATTACATTATGACGACTAAATCAGTAGAAAAATCGATATGCTATTCTTTTGTGAGATGGTTGTAGATAGTTCTCTGGATTGTATCTCGCAATCTCTAAAAGAAATGTGTGAAAGAAAACCAAGAAGTCGCATTTATGTGAACTGTGTGCCCAGGAACGCAAATTGGTCTGATCATTCCTCATGGTTTTAATTGATTCATGGAATGATTATGCAATGAATGCGTCAACAAAAAAGAAAAGAAGCTTTATAACTACAGCTGTTCCGTGTTATCTTAAAGGCCATTGGATTTCCACCGACTGCGCAATACGCGTATGTTTCAGCCATTGCAACACTAGAATAAGACCAGTGCTGGAACTAGTTGGCACTACAATAACATAGGCGCTCTTTACGATGGCGGATTATCACCAGACTGCAAGGCCTCTAGATATTTATTTATTTCCCGGCTAGGTTTCATCACAACATAGGCACAATTTCCAGAAGTCTGGAACATAATTGGTCATTAAGATTAAAATAAATTACAAATTATTACGAACGTCATAATAATTTAACAATTGGCAGCGAGCAGACTGATTTTACATTTTAGTTGCAGATCTTGTTCGTCTACCGGCTTTGGCGTCCAGCCAATGATTCTTTAGCCTATCGATCAGTCCCTTCTTTCTTTAGAGGACCATGTCGCAACGGTGGATTAGACGGAAAAACTATTTTCAAGCTTCGGAGAATACAATCTGGGTTCTGTTATTGAGAAAGAACAGTTTGGCCCGTATTCATTTAAACAGCCCTTAATTTTTAAACAAAAAAATGCAAAGCCGTCGGAAAATTGATGAACAACTCAAAACAGAGTTTTATGAAAATGTGCTGTCGAAGATAAGCGCCTACCATTAGATTAAGTTTTTAAAGCTGGATGACTAAATGTCTAGAATCAATTCTTCAATCAACGTCGAACACGACAGGGACAAAAAGTTAATTTTTTTATCAAAGAAAACTTAAGCTAAATTAAAGATGCTGGTAGTGCATTGAAAATGGAGAAAACATATTGAAAAAATAACTGCAAATTACTTGTTCTGAACACTCTTAGTATCTCTTATCTTACTCAATCTCGTCGATGATAGATCAACGAATGCTATGGGTAATGAAATAGTATGCCTTAGTCAGGTCCTCAGAATTGTAGCATTTGGCGATTAATCATTAATTATCCCGATAAAAATCGAGGACATAATTTAGTGGGTGAGCGGTAATGCACTGGCCTCGCATTCGAGAGGCCACAGGT
The DNA here is from genome assembly GCA_031002005.1 of Vandiemenella viatica. NCBI lineage: Eukaryota > Metazoa > Arthropoda > Insecta > Orthoptera > Morabidae > Vandiemenella > Vandiemenella viatica. The sequence continues at coordinate 128,212,454 of JARYHS010013631.1, read as the reverse complement.
TCGAATCTCCACCAAGCCATTCAATTTCTGTTTTCCATTGTTTCCTGGAATCACTCCAGGTAAATGCTAGAATAGCTCAGACAAAAGGCTATGAGCCAGTTCTTTCTCGTTACTTGCTCTCAGGCCTTTCCCGCCTCTAATGACCCCGATGTTGACGGGCTCAACAATTTGCTGTAACACCTTCTCAGTGTATTGGCGTGCTGATAAATTTCCTGAAGATAGTTAAAAAAAATCGTTTGGTTTTGTTGCTAGCTGTACCTTTTGCTATGGTGATACGTTGCCTCCTAAAAGTGCGACCGTTGACAGTAAACTGACGTTGCTGGCGTTGTCCGGCCTGCTTGAAAAAATATATATTTTCTGTTCATTCCTGCTAACAAATAGTAAGTGCCTCCGCAAATCATTCACTGCTGTTTTGAAGGTTTCTATCACTTCAAGAGACAGCACCATTTCTGTCTTTTGCAAAAATTGATCTAAGTTAAAAAAAAAAGTCTTATCGGTTAGCATAAACGTTATTCTTTCTCTGCAGCCCACTGAATATGGTGTGGCAGGGTATGGATCGATTAATAGAATTCATTGGATTTTGAAAAACGCGGATATCGATTTGACTAGTCGTTGTTGGACGATCCTAGGCACCTCTCTGGAGGTGTTCCTGGACCTTTCTAGTCGACGGTCAGCATCCAGGGGCGTAGCTATCGGAGGGTTAGTCGATGCCGTGCACCGGGATCCCCAAGCTCACGGGGACCCAAGCGCAGCTCAGGAGGCCCAAACTCAGCTCAGGGGGGCTCCTAAAGCTCAGTGAGCCCCTGCCAGCAAACCTCCCAAGACTTGGTAGAACTTAAAAAAAAAGGTCGCCCATCTGGCCTGAGGACCCAAAGTATTATCATTATTTATTTATTTTGCATCGAGGCCGTTGTTAACCTAGCTATGCCACTCTGAGCACCTTGTCCTTCCACCACTCGGCTTTCGTAACATGGACGTAATTTGCATGCTCTGACCCATAACCATCCAATATTAATGAAGCTCACGGTCTTTTCTTGAACTCGCCTATTTGATCGAGCTCGGAGAAATTTTTTTTGAAACTATTCTTCCTTTTTCCCAGTCACTAAGCTTATGGGTCGCTTATATTTCTGCTTTTATATAATTAAATATTTTTTTTAAAAAAAAATTAAATGTAGTCTTAAAATACTTCAAAAGTTGAACATTATTAGTGATATAATTCTTCCCTGGCGTACTGCTTCTACATAGTTTTCACGGGTGTCCATTCGGATAATTTCTGCTATTCACGATATTTCAACAACTTTCTTCGCTGTCTTCAGCATCAGCGTGAAAGAAGTGTTTTTGTTTTTTGTTTTTGTCTTCTTCTTTTTTTAACCCTTAAATGTCACTCAACTGGATTGGGTTTAATCTTCACGTTATAAGAACTGCGCCTAAGAAATCACCAGAGTACTTGTCATGACTGAGATTGATCTTGTACTAATTTTCCTTCATACTTTGTTGCTTTTAGTGTCTCCAAAATAAAATGCAGTAATTTTTAATATATCAGTTATCCGACATACCTGAGTCTAAACTATAGTCCTGCTTCGGAGTCTTTGCTTCCCTTATCTAACCGATAACCATGTTATATCTCTCGGTTCGAACCAACAAGATTAAAAGGTGGTGGGTGAGCGGTAACGCTCTGGCCTCATATTCGGAAGGATGCGGGTTTGATTCCCCGTCCAGCCATCCGGTTTTCCATGGTTTTCCATGGTTTTCCGAAATCGCTCCGGGTGAATGGCGGGATGGTTCCTTCAAAAGGCCATGGCTGCATTCGTTTCCTTTACTTACCCTCAGTCCCTTCCCGCCTCTAGTGTTATCGACGTCGCAAGGGGTAAAGCCAAAACCACAAAAAGTCTAATACCTGTACTTAATGTTTTCCCAATGACTCGTTATTTATTTATTGGTGTCTAAACAACACCAGTACAAATTCAAACTTATACAAGAAGGAAATATATGCAAAAATTAGTACAAAGACAACGCAAGACGAAAACAACACTTAATTAAAACCACCCATGCCAGAGGCAGGACTCTAACCAGCGACCCTTACAATGCGAGGCCAGCGTGTTAGTTCTTACACTGCCAGAGCCGGCTAAAGAAGCCGTATGGGAGTCATAAGACAAGAGGCGTATGAAGAGAGTGATGGTTGTGTACGAGGCGTATATTGGCTAAAAGAATAATTAGTAGTAATATGTGAAAAGACTTTTTTTTTTTTTTTTTTCTTATGGCTTTATGCCTCGTCGAGATCATTAGAGGCAGGAAAAGAGTGGTGGCAAGGAACCGAAAGGAATTCCGCCTCGGTCTTTCGAAGGAACCATCCAGGCATTCACTTAAAGTAATTTCGGAAAACCGTGGGAAACCGAAATCTGAATGCCTGGATGGGGATTCGAACCACGTCTTCCCGAATGAGAGGTCAGAGCGTTACCGCTTACCCACCACGCTAGGTATCAATGTAGGAGGGGAAGCGGTGACCACAGCTATTAACATTTCATTTTAGGCATAATGGAGTGGGAAAATTTGCATTTATATGTAAGGAGGGAGTCAAATACTAGAATCAAAATCGAGGGACTCGCTGAGCAATTTATATCAAACAGTGAAAGAATTTAAAATAAAAATTTACTCAATTTAAAGTAGGTGTGTAGAGGAAGTTCCACCAGAGTGTCAACTTCAGTAGTAATTAATAACAAGAAAAATAGCAATAATATCGAGGATGGCCTGCCATCTGGGAGGACTTCGATTCACGAGCCGGCCATTCTGTTTTCAGGCGAATACCGAATATTTCCTTCGTTTAGGCTTAGGTAAATTTTTCTTCCCGTTCCTTGACCACAATATTCTCAGAGTACTAATTACATTTCCATACAATTTGTAATCTCCAATAATAACAGAAATATATGAAAACCCAAAAGATCAAATTCTGAAAGCGCCCACCAACACTACAGGTGTATGTTTTATCCGAATTCGTGTTCAAAAGAAGTGGGTAATACTAATCAAAATAGTTCTTATTTTGTTCTCGAGAGTATCAAAACGTGTCTTTAATTACTGATTAGCTGTTGCGAAGACGAAGCGTCAAGGCGATTTTCCAAGGACAGATATATTTTTCTTTGGAAAACAGATCACCAAAATTTAAAAATAATTTAAATATTAATAACTTCCCCATTTCAATATTTCCTCAATGTTACCGTGGTTTTCGGGAAGGTAATTCTCGTTGCATCATTACGTTTGCTTGCAGTTGAGTAGTCTCCATCTGAAACCCAAAATACTATAATTCAATGAGTTGTGTGATGTTTGCGGTCGTAACATTTTTAATATCGACGCCTGGGTCTTGTAATATATTCATCAAGGACTGTTCCACGACCTTGGAGGAGTGGTTGATGACCTACTTTGGTCTTGCACAGGTAGAAGACAAACACCTGTGTTGCGAGAGTTCTTAAATACATATGATTATTGTTTGAAATTTATACATTCATTCTGTGATCAAACAACGCTAGTAATCCTGCGCCTGTCTGGAAATTATTAATTAGTGCTAACAAGAACAGTCGAAATTAGCTGGGTCGGTGAAAGGGTTGTTTGACCTTGTACATACAAATAGTAGATTATATCTTTTGGTTTAGTTTGGCAACTCCTACTCTTTATTCATAATAGAATCTCGAAAAAAGGTTCATGTTCATAGTGTTAAGAATTTTCCTAGAAAACTTTTGCTAAATTAGAAATATTATCTGTAAATAAAGGTCCTAAATGTTTGTTTTCGAAGTTTAATTTATTCATTTAATCTCCAGATTATGATTCCTCCATTCATCAACTAGTATACACTTTCGCCTTAAACAGATCTACAGACAACGTGTATTAGAAACATTTACACACAAATCTTAACAGATGTGCAAGTTTCAAATTTTCTCTGTCACTGTCAGTATATGTATTCTAAGCATAAAGTCTTAGGATACGTAATCCCGTAAAAATTAATAAATCATATTAATCGGTCATTTTCTTCGTGAAAACAATAATTGAAGGCTCGGCTGAAGTGAAGACATATCGAGGAAGACCCCGCTCAAGGTAAAAACATTTGAACAGCCCGTTCTACCGCCTGAGATCCAGTGAAGCAGCTCTTTATTAATATATACTGCCGAAAACGTCGCAGAGTTGTACAACTGTCAATCACATAACAGTTGATATATAGTTAACGCTACAGATTAGGATTCTAGAATCTGTTACAGCGTTGACTGGTAGTTCAGCCTTGAAAGTTCAGGGTCACGGGTTTGAGCCTTGGTGCAGACAGGAATTATTAAGGGCTTCGCCTGGATCATATAACTACGCTAGGACTCTCAGAGGTTCGGATTCTACATTATACTTAATGTCCAGTCTGGACATAGTCGGAATGTGCCAGAATTTGAAATTCTTCCACCAGATCTTAAGGCCTAAGAATTTACTTTTACGTCAGACTTTTGCACTGAAATTGACGTCTAAAAAAATGGATCAAAAGAAAGCAGTTTGTCTTTTAGACCATACAGCAACCCTCGATACTGGGTCGGGCAATGTGTCTCAGCTTTATGTTGCACTGATTGCATCAGAAAAATAATTAATATCCCACATGCCCGTATCCAGAGTCAATCTAGCTCTCCACATTATGATAGCAATAACTGGTAGATCTGTATTTGTCTTCTCTATCCCAAGGTATCGTGACACTCTTTTTTGTTACTCTGGTGGTATCGATTTTTCAATAGATTAGTTCGACGGCTGTATTTCAGTCGAATACATCTTGAAATTTGGCAGTAGCCTACAGTTATCGAACTACCGAAAAGAATCGAGCAGGCAAAGAGGGTAGAGTATACAAACGATTATTTATATTATGTCACCAATGAGATGTTTGCTTTGTGTTTCTACTTGATTAAATCAGGGAAGAAAAAAAGAATCAGAAAGCAGTTTGATTCAGGAAACGACTAACTAGTAAGTTTTTCCCGGAATATGAGCTGTTCGAAGAACGGTGGGGGCATCCCACCGAATGAGAGCATCCAGTTGAAGCGTTTCGAAATCATTACAGCAGAAGACGAGAACATGTTCGAAACATTGCTTTAAAATTCGTTCAGAAGGGGGAGTCCCGCAGAGTTCTTCGTACATTAATGTGACTGTTACATTAGTAAGTACGGATATCGAGCACTGAAACATTCATTTGTTAGGAGCCCGTTTCAGATCCCGGTCTGGACATAAGTTTTTCAGTTTTCCTGGATCTAGGGCATGGCCGATATATTTTATTTTTTTTTCCGGTTCTTGAAGCCAATTTTCCACCGTTTTTAAGTCAAGAGATGTAATCACGAAGGCCGAAACTTTCAATCAGGCACTTTCTGTAACGGGGCTTCACTTTTTCTATGACATAAAACAGGTGTGTTTGCGTTCTGATAAATTGGTTCCACGTGGCATAAATTATCGTCACCAATATAAGACCTTACAGAAAAATATGCTGTAGAGATACTTGGGACTCAAGCAAAGGCGTCAGTACACAGTTCTTGAAATAGGATATGTACAAAACCTTATGTCTTACCATGATATGGAATATTGAGGATAGTGAAAATCTCTTCTTTAATCCCGAATTCCAGCACCAAGCTTAACTTCTGTGCTTTACTCATCTCCGCTACTATTTACTTGCTCTGCCACGATTTACTTGCTTACGCCCATAACGACCAATCTTACGTAAATGATTGGTTTAGTAATTTCTAATTTTATGATAGTAAAGAATAATGCAATTTAAAACTGCGCAAAATATAAGATTTTTCAAAGGATTATTAGATCTCTGTGTATTCTTAAAACATTTATATATATATATATATATATATATATATATATATATATATATCCGATTGTTATCGGAACATACAAGTTTCGTCATACACTCCCGTATTCAGTTACTACTTACTATGCGGGTTACAGTATCACGAAAACGTCCAAACCACTCTGAAAATTAAATTATTAAAGGTTGTTAAAATTGACTAGGAAATTACTAAGATTTATAAAGCTGCAAACCGTTGTAGCTGAAAGATGATAAAATTTCTTAAATGTCGTATGTATCGCATCTCAGCAGTCATTTAAAAATGTTACCATCACATCACGGTCGCCAAGTGAAAGCACAAAAACTTATCTTCTGTTTGATCTGCTGGCTAACCAACTGTATTACATACATGTTATTCTCAAATAAACAACAGGCTTGTTTATAAAAATAAGGAAAGTTTAAGCTTTATGTACTTACATTTTTTTAAGCTTTATCCTTCAGTGTGGCTAGGTCATACGAGGGAGAAGAGGGAAGCTCCTAAATGAGATTATCGTTTGTCGGGACTGCGAAAACAACTCACAAACACTAAACTGCACGAATTCATAGGACTTCTGAAAATTTGCAGATATCCCTTTTCAACTATTGTGATTCAATTGCAGAAGTGTAGGAGTAAACGCAGCAGATAAATTATAAATCTGTGGATCCCCTAAGGAGTGGAGTACGTGATCGAGGCAGCTGTTCGGGACATTAAAGGTCATCTCTCAACTCATTAAGCGTTACACTGTTGGCCACTCACGAGAGTTTATTTTTGTGTTATCGGTCACGTTGGAGCTGGTCACGAGACCTTCCCCGCTGTGACTCAGAGATAAACTTTACACTATCTGAATCGTCTCCAGTTAAAACCGACGGGCTTGTGGCTCTTAAATATCTTGATCTTGCACTAGAAACCGCTTAAAACGTACTGCAGGTCACTTGAAATAATAGTGGATCTTTCTTAATCACCTTCTGCGTTACGCATCTCGAAAGAAACAGTGAAGACGGAACCAAAGATTGTATTTCTTAACAGAAAGAATAGTCAATGTTTGGAACCGATAATCTCAGTCAGCAGTAAATGCTGGCAATGTAAACACATTAAAAAAAACTTTATTTAAATTTAATTGCAATGGAGCGCACTCTCCGGTGGCAAGTTCCCCACACACCCATTTTCTCACCTTTCCTGTACTCGCCTACTTTTGACCTCTACAAATTTCACCTTTAAATTCTTTCACTGTTTTTGGTAAATTACTCATTAATTCTCTTGGTAACTTATTTCATTGATTGTTACCATAATAAACAAGGTTAGTAATTATAAACAAATGCGTATTTGCAAGCATAATCAAATCAACTGCTGTTTGATGTATAAACAATAAGTAAAATGAATATTGGTTAGCTCTCCATCTCTCGGGAATTTTAATTTCTCACCTTAAACCCTTAGAACTATCTAACTGCCTATTAGGTAGAGTACCGCATTTCATGAGGATCTTAAATGATTGCTGTAAATCTTGTGGCTTTTGCAGATTCCAAAATGAATTGCCATCTATTATCTATTTTTAACGATGTTCAGTGTTTTCTTTATGCTTTCTAGTAATGCTTTCGTAATGCCTCCTAGTTTATTTTTAGTAATACCACTGTTTGCAGAAAGGTTTAGTGAATACTTTTTTTAAATCAGTCGTGAAGTAACCTTCGCGTGAGTTGCTTCATGGTAAACTTGTTTATCGGATGGCAAATATGTCTCATGTAGACTTATGTACGGAAACGAAACTATCAAACAAACATACTTGGTGACATTAGGGAACGTCCATAAACTACGTGACTCGGTCTAGGAAAAGGGGAGGGGGGGGGATTTGCTGGAAAGCTACGCTGGGCTACGTGGGAGGGGGGAGGGAGTTCCGAGCAAGGTCACGTATCTTTTCATTAATATTATTTGTCACAGTTAAATTGAGGTACAGAACATACAACAGCAAGTAAATATTTATTTCGGTCATTTAATTATCTCCGTAAATTTACTATAGTCTGACAAGAGAGAACAGTACAAACTGTCTTCTGAAATTATAGGGGAAAAGGCTACGTCCTACGCGAGAGGGGGGGATGGGGTTGACAGGAGACCAAAATGGAGCTACGTGGTTTATAGACGCTCCCTTAGGACGTTATTTTCTTGCTGTGGTTAGACATCAAATCCGCTTATACTTCTTTTCTTCCCTGTCACAGTTGAATAAAGGCTATCGACGAAGTTTGTGCACGCCACCAAAATTTTTTGTTGTACTGTCATAAACAAGTTTAGATAGTTCAACTGAACGCGAAATCAGTTATCAATAAACAAACTAGAACCGTATCTATCAGACGTAACTAGTATAATTCGTATTAGAAAACTCAAGACTTTAAATTATTTAGTTTAATTGTAATGGAGCATATAAATCACGATTTCTTGGCTACTCTTTCAGTGCTATTTCACCATCACCCCTACTTTTACTCTTTATCAATTTTAAACGCTATCAGTGTTTTTGGTAAATTTTTCTGCATTTCGTTTGGTAATTTATTTTAGTCACTGACCTGTTACTAAAAAAGAAAATTTTTCCACTCCCTTAATTATGAAATCACATGCCACCTCATGGTTATGGTCATTTCTTCCATTCCATGTACAACTTCTAATTCTTCTACTAATACAGCCAAGCATCGTCGCCAAAACAGCCTTGTACATTACTAGCATTATCTTTATCTTCCTCCTATCTTCCAGTGACTCCCAACCCACCTCCTTTATCATATCGGTTACTGATTGTGTTCTGCGGTAATCTCCATAAAAAATCTAGCTGCCCTCCTGTGCACCGACTTCTGAATTCGATAACTTAAGAGAAGGATTCTATAAATTCTTGAGTTTTCCAATACGATGTTTCATTATGTCGGATGATTGTTACGTGAAGAAAAGTATACCAAAAACCACCGAGCGTGGTGGGTGAGTGATTAACGTTCTGGCTCCGTATTCGGGAGGACGGCGGTTCGAATCCCGATCCGGGCATCCAGATTTGGATTTTCCATGGTTTCCCAAAATTATTCCAGGCAAATGCCGAGATGCTTCCTTCAAAAGGCCATGGCTGAATTCCTTCCCAATTCTGGTCCCCAGTTCCATCCCGCCTCTAATGACCTCGACGTCGACGAGGCGTAAAGCCATAATAATTATATTAAAAAAATCTACCAAAAACTGATATTTAAACACTAGCAATACACACATTACTTGGAGGATAGTTACGAAAATGATTACCGCTGTCATTAGATTAAAGGTCGTGTTTAGTTGCAGTCTATCTGAAAATATTTTAATAAGAAAAGTCTAAATAAATATTGGGGAAATCCACTGTGGTCAGTAGAATGCAAATGCTGATCTTGTCAGAAAATTTTGTTTCAGCAACTCCGGATATCGTGCTCACAAAACTGACCCAAAATCACTAAAAAAAGACAAAGCAGCTATACGAGACTGGAAAACTGGAAGGTCCGTTGAACCTTAACATGATTCAGTACTTTCTGCATATGGAGAAAACAAATTTAGAAACTTTAAATGATTCGTATTCCATCCCACATTATCCTGTTTGTGTGGACACGTTTATTGCTGTAGCCAGGGGGCATCGCACGGTGGCAAACGTGACTGAACATCTCCTCTCATCCATAGGGATTGTGAAGCGGTCAGCTGTGGAACAATCGGCAATAAATCAAGCGAGCACGTGAGTTATCTAATGACGGAAGGCTGCGGATTAAAACTGATTGGAGGCTGTCGCGACGTAATCACAGACTACTGTTATGTCTGTGGTTCATTTGTAATGCATGATTTGCACTCATTTGACACTACTTACTCCTGAATGGTAATCGTGAATCTAATCGTCCATCTCGACGACAGAGGAATCGGAAAATTCGAACTGTAAGAAAACCGTCCTTGGTTTATACGAAACCTTCCTTGTGATTCGTCTGAAACATAGCTTAATTGTAAAGATGCAAATAACGATGTTCTAGATTCAAAGGTAGGTAACACTTTCTGTGTTTAGAGAAGTGGTCATATCGTATCATGGTTCTCTAACGATTGTTTTCACTTACAAATTGAATTGTAATCCTATAGAATAGCATTTTTCCACTCTGTCCCCCGTGCAAACCTTGGTGTGGGTAGTAATGCGTTTGACTTTTGTTTCTCTTCTATTAACGAAGCACAGACGTTTTTAATGTATAGTGCTTTAGTAACCTTTGCCGAGAATTGAGATTCACAACATAGTTATTCTTATTTGAGTGTTAATCTTTGATGTTGTGGATTTATTAACGTTTAGTGCATTCTGTGATTTGTATCAGTTTTGGCAATTATTTATTACTAAGAGAGATTTTCCTCACTACAGAGGTTTTACTCCAACATCACAATAAAAACTCGGAACACAGAATTTTATCTTCTCAAAATATTTCTCCAGATACTTCGGTCTTGTGTATGTTCCTCTTCTGCACCAAATCTTCTCATTGCTATTTTGGTAATAAATCGCTTACAAATGTACTTCCCCTTTTTTCCACAAGCTAATGAAGTAAAACATGTAACATCAAAAAGTTTTCAGTTACATTTAAGTTGCTTTCACACTATTTGTGCACAACTGTAACATCTTAGTACAACTTTTTCTGTAACTCCAATAGAACATTTTGCTAGCTATGTCCTAAAGCAGAGCTCCAAGTATTAATTTGAGGATATATCTTCACACTAATGAGTGTTTAGTTGGAAATATTGTTCTCGAGGTAAAATTGTTTTCTGAACTGGGAAGAAAAGATAGTTAAGAATGCGGTTTTAAGTGGCCTGATATTACTCCAGACAACTAGTGGCTTCCCACTTTTCGTATCAGACACACACACATTTCACTAGGGGAATAATACACAGATGTTAGTGCAAATTTATATCGTGACAGTTATTAAATAATTAATGCCTTATGTTCTGTGTAAAAAAATAAAATCTAATCCTACGTGACCTGAACGAAGAAATCTAAATAACCTTGCTACTTGCTTGTGACACTGTTTCATAACTGTCTTGTGTTTCGTCCTTACAGTGTAATGTTTCCATTGCAAAATGAAAAAGAAAAGAATTTTCTTTGTCTTTTTGCTGATGAATCTTTCCGGATATTCAGCTTTGACGAAAATCCTCGGCTTCATCAGGGCTCGAATCCCGATCGTCTGAGCCGCAGTCAAGACACTCTACAGACTAAGTTGCGTGGCTTTATTTAACAAAGACAGTATAAATAAATAAAAATAAAATAAAATGTAATGTAATATGATCAGTAAGAGAACTTTGTTTGTAGGTAGTAAAACTGTAACTGTTGGTCCAAACAAGAGCAGAGTAACCGAAAAGAGTCTTCTTCAAGAGAAATGTTTTAGCATGTAACAATGACATTAGACTGAGAAGAACTTCCAAAACAATGCAGCACTGAACTTTATGAAAGTGAAGCCTAAAGTACGGGAATACCAAGAAGGAAGATTGATACAATATTGTGCTATAGAAGGATGTTCAAATTCAGTTAAAGAGATAAATTGGAAAAAAAACGATACATTCTGGAAATGGTTGGTATGGAAAGTTTTTTGTGTAAAAATCTGTTAAAAGATAAGAAGATGATGACCATGATTTAAGTCGTAGAGAGACAGTGGAGGGAACAATCGAAGGGAAGAAACGTAGAGGAATACAATGACAGGAATGTGTATGATGAGAGAAAGCTGGATATAGGAAGAGGAGGCACATATCCCATCATACGAGACGCAAAAGAATTTAGGGCAAGACTTTTCATCACTGTAATACCAAACGTCGCATTCCGTCTGTTGTAGTCACCTTATACAATCAAGTAATTCAACTAGATAATTGAGAACTAAAGTTGAACTCTAACCAACGTTGCATTCTTTCGACACTTCATACACACGAAGCAAGCTTTGCTGAGACGAACGACGAGTTAAGAACGTTTGAAAATTCCAGCAGGGACCGGGACCCAAACCAAGAACGTTTCGACATTACTACAGGCCACAAGACCTCTGTTTCATTATTTAGGAGAGTGTTTTGATGCCTGCTTTATCGCAGGTTCCTGTTTTTACGATAGCTCATTTCTCTCTACCATGATTTTGGTAACTTCTCTATTATTTTTCTCGACGTGGAGTTAGGGACGGAGGTTTTGGTCATGTCTGCATGCTGACGGCTGTTGTATCGCCCTCCCCCCACTCCTGCTTGCCAGCGTGGAAAGTTTGCGCGTCGTGGCCTGAGTCACGTGCGGCGGATCGTGTGGTCGAGAGACCACTCGCTTCTGACGCGCAAACAGGAAACAGTCCAGTAAGCGGCATCACTAGACCTCCCATGTTACGATCGTCCGTTAAGTCCGACTCAGCGCTTGTGGTTATAAGTTTACATTACTTTTTATATGATACTGTCTGTAACCCGCGACTTCGTACGCGTGGAGTTACTATTAGAATTTTATTGCTAGAATTGTATATAGAAATCTGTAAAAATGTAGTCCCATATAAAATATCCCAAAAAGCATGTAGTATGGATAATGTCATGGGGAAGCCATCACCATACAATTCTACCACCGAACCTATGATGAAGAGAACCAGTTTGTACAAAAAAAATAACAAAGTAAGGGGGAGGTATGGTTAACTGTGTGGCAGAATCTACCACAGTTCCACCGGCAGATTTTTGCTACTCCCTGATTTTTGCTTGCGAGGCACATATAAAAAAAGACAAAATGTATTATTGCCAAAAGCTTTTAGGTAAACACAAAATAATGGTCTGGTACAGTGCAAATGCATATATATTCTGTGCTATATATTAAGTTGTGTTTGTGCATAAAATTTTGTGAACAGAAACTACGAGAGAAGCAAAGCCTGAGCGACTGATCCAACATAACAGACATTTACACGCGATACGTGTGTCTTTCACTGTTTGGTTTCATGACAAAATATGTTATTTATCGACAAAAATGTCCTTCCTAATAGAATATCATTAGCCGTTCTAGTCGTGAAAACGTAAGAAACAGACAGAGGTGACTTTTGCATTTATAGTATTAGTGCAGATATTCTGTTTGATCCAGGGCCGGACTAAGACAGCGCGGGGGCTCCCTAGGAGGCGCGAGGCCCGTAGCATTTGCTACCTCCTGCTATGTGGTTAATCCGGGTCTAGTCACAAGTGATAAGTCTCGGAGATGTGAAACCATACATACCATTTCTGAAACCAATATTAACTGTTGACTGAGATGTAGTTACTAAGTATCTTGGACGTGCCAACAATTCTAAAGTTGCAAGAACGGCGTAGTATTGCAATGAAATCTTCACGGTGTACCGCCGGATTGTGTTGTAAGATCACGGAATTACGATAGCTAGCTCCACAGCCTTCTCCAGGTGAAGCTAGCCGTAGCTATGTAATTTTTTTACAACATATCCGACGGTACATCCGTGAAGATTTCATTTCAATTCTACTGTTAACTGCAAATTTACTATGTCATATGTTATTTACTATTTTTGAAAACAATTCATAAAAACTCCTGTTAATTTCTACATTTGTTCATAGTTTCCGGGAAAAAAATTGACGTGATTAAATCTTCGGTCTCAGCTGAGATATCTTGTGTTGAAAACCGATGTTTACTTAAACATGGGTACACAAGAAAACTAACATCTCAAGTCCTGTCTCCATTTTATTTTTATCGCTTCTATGTCCTTATCTCTGTAATGTGTTATTGTGCTGGAACGAATGCCAAAATTTAAGCTAGCTAGAAAAAAAATATGGTCTAGAGTTTTTCAGATTTATTATGGAAGGCCTAAGTAAGAGGACCTAAAAAGTTGAGTACGATTAATAACAGTGACATGCAAACAGATAAAACGCTGACCTAGGACTACAAACAAGGAAAACTAAAGCATTTGTAATGTGTTGAAATAGAAAGATGTTGAAAATCAAGTGGGCAGATAAAGCACGAAATCAGCATGTTTTGAAAATAGTTGGTGAAGAAAGAAGTTGCTAGAAGTGTGCCGTAAAAAGAAGAAACAAGATGGTGGTTCTTTGAGATATTCTGGATTTGTTAATTTGTTATTGGAGGGAACGGTTAAAGGTTAGAACAAAGGTAAAGATTAGTATATATATTGTTGAACAATTAATTACATAATTTCAGAGGGTATGTTGAGTTGAGATAGAGGATCGCATCAAACCGATCAATTGTCTATTAACAGGAGACAAAAAACGAGATGAGATCAATGGATCATCGAAAGAATTTTTTTTTTAAAATGGGAAAGAAATCGAAGATGGCATGAATACAGGCAATGTTCCGACGCACGTCTGGAGAGATTTTGGGCAACATGGTAAATCTAAATTTGTGTGGTGGTATCTAGATTCGATACTGACTTTTTCGGTACTTCCGACATATAGATCACCAACTTGGCCTGCTCGTAAAATACACAATATCTTAATAGAAAATAAAAGATTTATATTTGGCCTCATAAACCGTTCAACCATCCGCAATTCATAATTTGTATTTTACTTTCTAAAAAATCGTATTTGTCAATTATTTACTCGTATTATTGCCCTGCATAGTAAGAACAACATAGAACGAACATATTAATTCAAACAACCCGTGCCCCAGGCCGGACTCGAACCGGTATCTTGGTTACGTGAGGCCAAACCACTCGCGCATAATCCTCATGACTTGAAAAGATACTTAAATTCGAAATGAAAGTAGCACTAATAAAAGTTACAAATACTACCTGAAGTTGCTTAATATTACATTTTAAGTTATGTAACTGAAATGCCACGCAAATGTAAAAGAATAAAAATTTTACTTTTCTTCTTTGATAGTAAGTTTACATATATTATTTCCAAACGTGAACAGTACAAATGTCCTACTTACAATTTTGACACTACCTTGGATGTCAAGCTACAGTTTATAGCTAAAAATGTAAATCCATATGGAATTTTTGATACCATAGGGTAGATGTGTTGACATAGTTTCAAACTGATAAATAAATCCTGCCTAAGCAATTTGAAGAGGCGTAATGTTATATAAAAAAAAAGCATAGTTCGGATTCCGCGTTAAACTGTGGGTCCCCTTTACGTGGTAAGATTACATTAGGGTAAGCGGCTACGATAAAGGCGCATTGAGCAACCGATAAGAAACTCTTGTTACTTGGCCTTAGAGATCACACGAAATTATTATTTGCAATATGTAATGAATTCTTAACATTACTTTTTTCAGTCGGCTGGTGATACTCCAGAGTCAGCACAACATTGCTGGAAGTAAAGGGAACGAAATTGACTATATCCTTTATCAAGGAACCATCCAAGCATTCTCCTTATGTAGTCTCTTGAAACACTGAAAAACTGAATGTATTATCACTTCCGCCTCCCATTCCCAATCATTGATTACCTTCTAGTCTAGGTGGATGAAAAAAAATACTGCGATATTTATGAGAGACAATACATAAAGACTGTTCATAAACTTTGGCGAATTGTACGCTAGCCGCCGACGCTACCGCTCCAAAAATCAGCTGAGAGAATCAGCAGAAAGAGGGATTTTGAAACGTTTATTATGGTTTTATATACTGATTTTTCTTTACTTTTCACTTTTTATTTCGCTTATTTACTTAATATTTTTATTTTATTTTTACTCTACAGCAGGAAAATTGGGGAAAAATGAAGGGAAAATGACGTGAAAAATAAGTAATAATTCTGTTATTATAACACTTGCATCAAATAAAGCTTATTAAAAACTATTAACACTGCTTTTCTTTTAATCTTAGGAGATTATCACGCGAAAATGCAGTGCTATTGAGTAGATCATGTAATTGTCAAATTACGTCTCGCAACGCTATCGAGGTTGATTTATATACGTTCCATGGCGAAGTCTTGCCTCACTCGCAAGCAACCAATCAAATCACGTGCGAGTAACATATGGTTGGCGTGTCGCCTGGAATTATCCAGTAATCACATTTGTAGTGAAGCATGCAACTTTTAAGTTATCTGCCTTCTGAAAGTGATTGATATACAACTCTGTTTGGCTGTCGTAGGAGATAAGCACATTCATTTTGTTTGTTATTTTTTTAGGCTTTGGTTTTTATTGCCGGGAGGACCTTGCTGATAGCTCAGCTCACCTTGCCTCGGTCTGAAGAAATTATTCTAATGGGGGAGCTGATGTATTGCCATCTGTCTGCAAAACTTGTAACTGAAAAAAAAACATACTCAGTAGCCTCAACTAAATGTATAGCTAATTATTACTCACGTGGTTGCCGGCTGTTGAAACATCTTTGAAATTTGGTCCTGCTGATCGTCTATCATTTCTACTTCTTCACTGTTATCGGTTTGGAGAGTGCTTTCGATTACATTATTCTGAAGATGATGTCGACGGTTCTGAAGGACAATGATATTCCAGTAAAAATCAATTCTTAAGATGTGCTCTAGATATGAACGCAAGTCTTATATGAAAGTCAGCTGATTCTGATTGTATCTACACAGTTTGCAGAACGGCGGCAAAGTAATCATCCCTGTTCCTGCTTGTTATTGAAAATGTTCTGGGGATAGAGGGGAGAGGTAGAACGACAAGAATTCATTGGGGATTGAGAAATAAACAAGCAGCACTTTACTGACCCATGATACGTAAGTTTCTGACACAGTGCTTCAGAGAGAATGCGTATGAAATCAACAAAATTACAGCTTAGAGCTACGGTAGGTTGATTAAACATTAGCTAGGCATACATACACACATTTGTGCGCCAGCAATTCTGTGGCGATCCATATAGACAATAAAATGTGTGTGTTAATTGTCTAACGACGAGCCGCATCACATGCCATTAACAATTGTTACAGATATGTACACACTTTGACAATAAATTTGGCCGCCGCTAAAAAATTCTATCACTCTTATTTTACACAATCTGACATCAATGTCATCCTAAGAAGCAGTAATGCTATATTTGGCTTGCCAGTATTGCATTACTGTTTCCTGGGATGACATTGATGTCAGATTGTGCAAAATAAGAGTGATAGAATTTTTCAGCGGCGGCCAAATTTATTGTCAAAGTGTGTATGTGGCGAGCATGCGCGACGGTAACCATACACACAAATATCTCACTTAGCAATTTACTCGCGGCAGATAAGACTTGCTGAGTATCTAACAAGTAAGATGAGCAGAGAATTTGTAGCGATTTCATTGCGACATATCAGCAACATACTGCATTTGGAAGGTGAAACCAAAAAGAGGACGCGAACAGAGATTTAAAAAAAAGGATACAGTACATTGATAGAGGTTAGTGAGAAATATAATATAAAAGTTGACAGTGAATTAATAATAATAAGAAAATCCACTCTTTGCGGAGTACTTTTCGAAAGAAATATAGATATATATATTGTAAAGAGGACCATTTGCTGGCTACCGTTAAGAAAACGTGAGTTGCCAAAAAAAAGGGAGGGGGGGAATTATTAGAAATCTTAAATAATTCCTGAAAAAATGAAAATACATATAATAATGATGTTAAAAGGGGATCTAATAGGTTACTAACTAGAACCATGAATTTCAGACACAAAATAAAACCTCATTTATTGAGTCTTATGGCCTTACAAGGTCGGGTAGTAATTAACGTTACGTTAAACACAATTAGATCAGCAAAAACAAGCAATACCCGACGTTTACAATTCGCCGGAGTAAGCAAACAAAACTGAATGAAATATCTCAAACAAGTAATAAAAACAGCAAAGTTAACATTGAAATAACATGGCAACACAGGCCATCAAATTGAAGCTAACATTTTACTGTACAAAGGAAAATCCCAGGGGGCGCCGTATAAAGTGAATGAAAAGCATCAAAATTGAATTAACAAACAGCAAGATGCTTAAGAAAAAATTGAATCGAAATATAAATTCAGCTAGCTCAGAATTTAAGTGACGGGAGCAGAGTCTTAACCCAGGCGTCGCTTAAGGGCACATAAGTCTGTTAAAATCCACTGAATAGTGACCGTCGTTTCTGGTACATTACCATAGAATCATCGCCGTGATGGTGAGCGACAAACACAATGCCACTGCAGCAATGGAAGCTAAATAAGCGGCTACGACCGCGTTATTAGCATAACTTCCAAATAATGGCAAGCATGCCACTCGACATCTCGCTTTTCCAAAGCAAGAAATGATCAACCACAATGATCATCAGAGAGCGTGCCGGGCTGACACGTCTATTCACCAGCTCGTCTTGGACCCAAGTCACGTCCGTTCATCAGCTCGTCTTGGACAGAAGTGATCTCTAAAAATGGCTCCTTCTTCTTCCTCGGCTAGTTGCTCGCCACATGTAAAAGAACTCCACGGAATTAGTATTGTAGACCCCAATAAATGTTCAGGATTGGCTATCTACACATTTCCGTCGTCACGTGTTTAATATCATGCGTCGCATTCGCCGCCTCCTTCGCGCGTTTCCTACGTGGCCTTCGGGGTAGTAGCGGGGTAGGGATAGGTCACCGCCCGATTTCGAACGGGACTCAAGCCGGGCTGTCCCGGCGCCATCGAGTCGCCTCGCCTGCTCCATTGTTCCTCTCTCAACCGCCGAAATGGCAGTTTCTAGCCTTCGATATTCAGCCCTTCTGAGCCATGCGTTTACAGAAAAATTGATTTACAATAAATATACCTTTGGCCGCCCTGGTTTTAAACATACATTTAACCTATCCAGACAACCCTCATTATTTACAATTAATTACACGTTGCAAGATTAAATAATTAATAAATTTGAATATAATAAAAAAAGAAAAAAAAGAATTATGAATATAATTAATAATAATTTAATTATATTCATTGTGGGTGACGCTGTCACACCACAATATATATATAAATGAAAATTCAACAAGAAGTGTAATAGGCGAAGACGAAATCTACAAAACTAATTTGCGCCATTACTACGACTTACTACTGTTTGTGAGAGATCAACACGAACCAATGGACGGTATCAGCAATATAGAAAGCCCAAATTATGAAGGGGAATATGAAGGATATTGAGAATATGTATAGGAAGACGTATCTGTGCATTTATGTAATACTGAAGAAATCGATGAAAATGCTTTTCAAATAGTACAAGCAGCAGTATATGATCGTGTTTATAATCTTTCTGCAACCACTTTTTTTTGTCATACTGTCCTTTTCTTTTTTACAGTTCTAATATAAGCTGCTGCACGAATAAATACTTTTTTTGTGTGTAGAACTTAAAACCTGTTTCATTTCAATATTGTAACATAACCTCACTAAACTTGGATTGCGATGTTTTGGAATTCCCAGTGAGCCGCAAGCCAGGAAATCATGACGGATAAATCCGTAGACCATTACCATAAACTCAACAATTTTAGCGCTGCGAGCCAGCTGAACGACAAATGTGTGAACCTGATGTTCCTGTGTATGGGCTTCGACAAGTACAGGCTCGTCGCGAGAATATCCGCGTGCAAATCTTCAGCGAGCTTACTCGCGCACAAATGTTTGTGTGTATGGGCAGATTAATATTACATGACAAAGGAGAGGTGAATGAACGTTGTTGCAGAGGCAACTCTCAAAGTGTGTGGCAACAGTTCAGGGTCATGATAGTGAGCAAAGATGATTTTCAGGCAGGATTCAAATAAAAATCGAATGGAAGTTTTGTTCAGCTATAGCTGTACTGGATAAATCCTAACATCTTGAGCAAGAGCAAACAACAAAAATGTAAAAGCCGTCTTATTATATGGACGCGAAATGTAGAAGTTAACTTTTCGATCAGCTTTCAGCTCCAAGTTAGTGTTTACAGCTGCGTAGGAGATATCAAATTAAGAATTGTGGCCAGTGCCAAATCTGGTGTCAAGATTCATGCAGATCTCAAAAAAGGAAATGGATTTGTACTTGACACACACTGCAGTCGCCAAGTGGTGCATATAAAAGATATAAATCCACGAGGAACAGGAAGGCGAGAAATATTTAGTGCGCGCTGTTGAAGATGAAGCTCTTACAGCTTGAAGTATTTAGTTTAAAATAAAAAACGTGACCAATGCACTGACAAATTCGAATATGGTCTGGAAAGCGAAGCAATTTCTCGATATCAGTCATGTGTACTGTATTACAGTGAAGGTATAGCAATGGGCATAATTTTTAGTGAATTTTTAGATCTGTTCGACGTAGTTTCCGAGGACTCGCTGGACTTCGCCAGAGAGCCATGTAAGTCCGCTGTGAATTACGTTAAGTAGGAGAATAATCACAAGGTAAACGTTTGTTGTCGTGCTTAATTGGAGCGAACAGAGAGCTACTATGAATGCTATAAAACAGAATAATAACTATTCGATCGTCATGAAAATTCATTTATACTAGTTCCTACAAATGTTGTCGGCTTGACTTTAGTGTTACCTGTATAGTGCAGCTACAGGAAAATGCTCCAAAGAACATGTTAGTTCCACTCATGTTCAGTATTTTTATTCACGAAATTTCCATAGCGGATTCTATGTTGCACTAAACAGACTTCGTCTCGAAGGTTCATCAAGTGATAGTGTTGTGTGTAATTCTTGCGAAACATGAGCAAGACACAGAGAGCACAAGACTGCTTGAAATTGTAGCGTATAAATGGATCATTTCCTCTATCTGTTTTTTTCTGTTCTCCATCCAAATTCATATAGTATAATTTTTGTTTCTACTTTCGTACTTCCATAAAAGCTCTTCTCTTAACTAACTCATTAAAGGAGCTCGCATGCTACCTAATGTATGAGTAAATGTTTTTTTATTGTTTCTTTTTTTTATGTATTTTTAAGATCATTCCTCATCAGGATGCCGATGTTTGTTATCTCTCTACATTATTGTCAACATCTTTTTAAGACACCATATATGTCTTAATCCCAGAGTCGAAGTCTGATTTCCATAAAGCGTTGTACCTGTAGGCCTACAGATTCAGAGACAGTAATGAATATCGATGTTGATTTGACATTATAGGCATTCACAAACCAACCGTGACAGCAGAACTTCTAGAGATCTGACTCTCGACTACAAATCGTGCGTCTTCACGTCTGCCAGGGTGCGGTTCCTTCCTCGGCCACGTCGAGAAGCGCGTCCTAGCAACACCACCTAGAGAGGGGTGGTGTTGGTCCTAGTCCTGCCACGCGCCCGTGACTTCATGTTGACAGTGAACAGGCTGATAAGCGAACGTCTCTTAATGGTCGGTCCAAACGTATTCCTTTATCACCTAGTCGTCTAACAGTGGTGCAACCAAACATCGGACGATCCTGGAGGTCGATTCATTCAGGGTCGTTAGGACTCAGTCGATGGAGTGAATAGCTACAAACTGGTTGACGGGATTTTTCTTCAAGGCAGATTAGCTTGCTGTCAGATGAATTTCGGGGGTGTTTCTGCTCAGGTAAATAGCTGCAGCGTGGTACTCACCACACCCTGTTCCCCTTACCACCAACCTCTAACTGTACTGCACCACGACCCCGCATCCTGTCTATATTTTTCAAATCCTCCATGTATTCTTGTTTTCTTTGTTTCCATCGCCATATGACACAAACATCTCCAAGAAATGATGAGTGATAGGTCGAGAAGTCAAACCAGCTGCCAGGAGATACAATGTGGAACTCTTCTCGGAGAACTCCAAGAGCTCGTGAACTTTTCTATAAAAAAAAACGCCAGTTTCTATATGAAAGCACGGTCGAAGCATCCTGGATTGGACCACTATAAGATTACTTTCCATTTAACTGCGTAGGTTCATGATCTTGAGCGTGCAATAGTGCACCACCGTTTCCAATTATAGTCTGGTCTGAAACATTCTCCTTCAAGACGATCTGTGCTGTATGAATGTGGCCGGAAACTGTGGTAGTGACATTTTTTGGAAATTTATCCCCAAAAGCTTCAGTTTAGAAGAGATTGAATTACTTTTTCAGTTTAACATTTGCTACTGCAGTTTAAATTAGTTCTCTGGATTCCTTTTGTGTGTTACTATTTCTTCATGTTAAAGCACATTTCGTTTTAGTATCCACATAAAAGAGTGGGTGCAGGAATTTTTAAGAGTTATGTTCGATCATTTTAGCTTCGTTAGGTCGTTCTTTGGTTCGGATTCCACGTTAAACTGTAGGTCCCAGAGGAAAGGAATTGGAACTGACACAACGACTTAGTATGATTCCTGGAGGATTCAACCAACCTTCTGGTTGTAAACTAAGTTAGTAAAGCTTCTTGGAAAGCGATGAACCACTACGAAAGTGATAACTTTGAGCCACATTCGGAAGTAATAGTATCCATTTTTTTACTAGTGCTTTACGCCTTGTTGAGGTCATTAGAGACGGAATGGGACTGGAGACAAGAAACGGGAATGAATTCGGCCATGGCCTTTTGAAGGAAGCATCTCGGTATTCGCCTGGAGTGATTTGTGGAAACCATGGAAAACCCAAATCTGGGTGCCTGGACGGAGATTCGAACCGGCGTCCTCCCGTATGCGAGGCCAGAACTTTAACCGCTCACGCACCACGCGCGGTAGTTTCCATGTTAGCAGCATATATTAGTTAAATGCTCATATCTTATAAACATTGTTTGTCGCCTCCACGTGGTAAGCGGAAGTAAATCATCGTTTTCAGAACACAAGCCTCGTGGATGAGCATTCGGTAGGGCTCGGATTCGAATCCCCGTCTGGCCATCCAAATTTCGATGTTACATGGTTTGCATACATCATTCCAAGCGAATGGCGTAGTGATTCCTTCAAAATTTAATGGCCGAATTCCTTCCCGTTACCTGCCGGGAGTTATTTCCTGGTTGTAATGACCTCGACGTCGATGAAATGTAAAGCGATAAAAATAAGAATAAGTTTTAGAACAAAAAATTGCAAGTGGACGAGATGATAGGCTTGACAAATCCTAAATGTTTGTTTCCTTTGAATATCTTTGAGTTGGATCTTTCAGTTGCTCAGCTGCAACATGTAATAACAAGTTTAGGGTAGTGAAGAAACGAGAGTTCTTAGAATGTGTGTAAATTGCGGCTCGTTAAATCAAAACTAATATTCAAACAGTCTATTCAAGACATATGCGGGGAAAAAAGGACCTTACAGATGTGAGGTGTCATCAACTGCAAAGTGTGATGTGTTGGGTGTCTGCATTTCAGCCGGTTAGTCAAAGAGTGAGCATAGCGAATGTTCGGAGATTATTTGTACTTCTCGAAATGTCTGAACTGACGCATGGTTCTAGCCTTGCGCAGAAGTCTCGTTCTTCCCTCGTGACATGGTTTTTACCTTCTTCCGTCTCTTCAGCTGACTGATCACACGGTAAGAAGGTTCATTTTAACTGAAGACGCAAACCAGCTATCCATATTTCTTTCTGTTCCTCTAGACGCAGGAAAATGTAACGATTTTGCTTCTAAGCGAGCAATTCCATTTTTTCAGTACAACAGAGATTTGAAGGAGCCACAATGATCAAGTTGTAATTTGTTAGCTTCATGCGCCGGAAAAGTTTAATGAACTGAAATATCAAATTAGTCATTCAATCTTCACAAAAACTTTTCATAAGAATTACGGTAGAATGTCGTAACCGTAATAACAATTTTTTTCCGTAATGGTTACCACTAAGTAAATGTGCTACAGTCGTTTCCTCAGAAAATTCAGAAGGACCCAGTGATAGATTCCAGCCCTGGTTTTCTTCAGGAGAAACGAATCATTGTAACTATTAAGAATCTTGCTGTCTGCTATTGATGTTGCTGGTGATTAAGGCAACAGTAAAACGTCAGCGCCTAGGTTATTACGATGCTCTGTGGTTTAGATTACACGTTAAACTGTAGGTCCGGCCACCACAGAGGCGAAATTCGGGACAAATCGAAACTAAACTGTCAAATTCCCTGTTATCTTCTATACTGTTATAAATCTGTTAGCGGGATGCGTCTTTATGTCTCTTTGACAAGATACCACGCAAAACCTAGACAGTTTGAAAGCTTGTGGTCTGTCTAAAAATCTGTGGCATAACTTATGACTATGTGATCTGTGTGCAGAGCAGCCAAATGATAATTCGTTCTTACCGAGAATTGATAGGCGCCACAGATGACAGCGCCTCTCAGATTGTCACTCCTTTACAAGATACGCACCAAAGATCACGTTACAACACAGATAAAACACTCTATCCTTCGGATTCTGTTAATAATGTTTTTAGCTAGGTAACGAAATTGTGGAATTAATTTTTCGGTAAAGGTTAAAAATATACTATATTACAAAGTTTATGTTTTACTACTATAGTAAAAACACAAGGAAAACTCTTTACTATGCACACCGATCGCGTGAAGCAGCGGAAAAAAGCCATTTACAAAATAAGCCTACATACTCTCGTGAGGCTAAGTCGACATGCTTAATTAAGTGACTTAAATGTATCTGACACGGCGTCATATATTCTGGTAGACATTTGCTACACAACAATGTCAGTTTACCCCTGAACTTTAAACAAACTGATTGCTTCGTTAAGCTATAAGAGATCGCAGTGACAAAACATTATGGCTGGTGCCGCTGTACTGAAACCAGTGATAACAAAGTTATAATCACTGAACTGCGTGATAGGTTCAGGCCGCTAGAATCGGTCATTGGAACAACTGTGTATTTTCATCCTGGTACGGAACTAACTCGCTGAGGCACTGACAGTGTCTAGCTCTCGAAATATGGACCCCGGAGGTGAATAAATTTTAATCGTTGGTGAATAGAAAAGAAGCGGTGGTGGTGTACAATTTTTAATTTCTGAGTGTAATCTCAAATCTCTGCACAGTTTGTATGAAGATGTGGTATGTGGCACTGCTGATGGTATTTGCATACCGGATGGGTACTTTACTCTACTTTACTCTGCTTTGATATCATTGCATTAATATACACATACAGTAATACACTTACAAACGCTATTACATTGAGGAAGGCGAGGAAAACATCGGGAGTTAAATTTCTTGGGTACCTGCCACGGATGTTTTTAGGAATGCCAGAAATAAGCCAAACTGAAACATTTGAAATACGTTTCTGTTTAAGTGTGTTGAAAATTATATGTGCAGAGAAAATATGAAATTACCAGTTTTCCAATGACGTATAAAATAGTGTGTCGAAGATTCTCACAGAAAGAAGAAACAGGTTAGTATTTCAAGTTTTATGACATGTAATATTGGTCATGTGTCATTGACTGTAACAGCCGAAGGGAAGAACTGTAGAGAAAGACAAATATTAGAATTTATTGCCCGCTACGTCGCACGCGCGGACCCTAGTGTGTGAAAACTGAAGAAATAAATAACAAAAATCAAAAACAATATAAAAGCAATTCAAAGAGTAGTAGAGGGAGTTAGGTATCTCTTCAGTCACAAAGATTTTTACAGTAAATTAAATATTGCTTACGCTTATTACGTTTGTTTCACGTATTCCTTCTATTTTAGTGTACCACTTTTTCGAAAACAGAAGAAATAAGTAACCGAAGTAAAAAAATAAAACGGAACTCAAATAATAGTAGCATGATCTTTTGTCAGTATTTCTTGAAAGGTGTGCTCACGTCAAATACAGAGTGATTTGTGGCGCATATTTGTGCCATGTCGAAATTGTTATAATTTCTTTACGTCATACAATATTTTCTCGGATTTTAAGCCAGACCATAAGCTCTCAAAATTTGAAAAAAAACCATCGAAATTACTGCAGTAGTTTTTGCGCGATGGCACAGATACTTCCCGCTTACAGATGTGCAATAGTATAGATAGAAGAGACCATAGGTTGTAATGTTTAGATGAAGATAGCTCGGAATACGAAGAGGGGGGAGATGGATGCATCAAATCAGTTGAGAGATTGTTGACAGAAAAAAAAAAAAAAATTGGAAAGAATCAGTACGTTGCAATATCTGCCCCTTCGTTGATTATTTATATTTATCGTGTGATTATTTACGAGGTACACAATAGGAAATGTACATATCACAAGCTTGTAAAATTTTATATCTCGAGATCTAATGTTTTAATCCAGTCAACTGCATTGATCGACGCATCATGGATTTGCTCCATTGTTCCCTTGTAGGTTCGAAGAGGACAGTCAGAAACGATGTGATTGATTGTCTGTAAGGTGACTCCACAGTCACAATTTGCACTCGCGAAGAAAGGAGATTCTGCCATGTTAGTAGTCATTAAATTCGAGCGGAAATTACAAGGTCTGCTATTAAGCTACGTATGAAGTCAGACAGCCACTGACTGCGCTGTAAGGTCAGGGAAGGAATTTTTTCCGGGAATGAGTGCGTGATAGCAGCAGTGTTTTGACTGCGAGTTGTGAAGCAGCGAGTTGAGGCTGCTCTGGCTGCAGTACGTGACTTGGCGACCCTCGTCTGTGTCGCAACTGGCCCTGCCTGAACCGGGACGTCGACCTTCGAACCCTCCACGCCGGAGTCTCAGGCGCGGCGATTAGGCTGACAAAAATGCAATACTCCGTACTACGCGTGGTTAATGAGCATTCGGGAGTACGCGGGTTCGAATCTTCGTTCGGCTATCCAGAGTTCGAAGCGTAAAGCCAGAAGCAAAATAAAGGTATATTCCAGCATGATAACTGTCCGTTTCACAAGGCCAGAATCGTGTTACAGTGGGGAAGCGAGACAGCGAACTTACATTGGTGTCTTGGCCACCAAATTCGGCTGATCTCAACCCGATGAACACATGTGGGACTTCGCGCCCACAAACCACCAGCCCGTACTTTAAGGGAATTGCGTCACATGTGTGTAGACATGTGGTCCAATATACTTCCGGAAACTTACAAAACACTTGTCTAATCCATGCCACGCTAAATCATTGCCGTATTGCTTTCCAACGGTGAGCCCAGCATGCTATTAAGCAGGTGGTGATAGTGTTTTGGATCATCAGTGTGCGCTACACCGCTCAAGATATTTTCACACATAGGGTTTAGCAGGCGTCATTTTTTTTTTTTTAGTTTCATCTCTTTTACTCTCGTATTTTCCACTGGATTTCTGCAATGTGTATTTATATAAATTTGTCTACTTTCTTCCACATGGTAGGACGGTTGCTTAAATTATATAGCGAGCGATATTTAGAGCGGAAAATGATGAAATCAGAGCCAGAAATGATTCTGTATTCGCGTTTTATTTAACTAGCATTCGGGAGGACGGGGCACACAGGGGTATTTGACATAAAAAGCCGATCAAAAGTCAAAATTTTTTTTTAGCTAATTCCAAGAACTTGTATCTACCTGACTCGAGGCAAATGTCTATAGAATAACAATCAGCTATGTTTTTTTAATAAGTTTCATTCCCCACCCCGTGAACAGTCATCTTCTGAGCACATTGCAAGACCCACGTACTGTTACCAAGTAAATACAAGAAAATTATAAGTTGTACCAATTTAATTTGTGAGTGATTTTAAGTGAGTAGTGGTGATTTTAATCATGGATATTGTTCAGCCAGGTACCTAGAATTGAAATAATAGTAACATACATCCAAAGGTATCGCACAACTTTATTTCTGAACATTTCTGTAACCTGACTCATTTTGTACTGATTTTTTTATTACGAAAAGTATTAAATAGTGATTTTGTTATGTTTCCGGACCTTTCCCGAGTCTGATTTCTTGTATGGTATTAGTTTAGTGTACTATCTTGGTGTTTCATTGAAAATTAGGTGCCAAAAAGTGCCAAACGACTATTTATTCGAAAAAATTCTAGATTATTTACAATGAAACAAACTTACTTTTTTTCCGACACATTAATTCATTTAAGATTTTCTTTGTTATGGGCTCTTCTGGTATAATGTTAATGACCCGAAAAGTTATTTATTATATGAGTAAACACGAGGAAGGAAATGATTTCGTGCAAAAGTAGGAATTAGTCGAGGAAAATATTTTAAATCAACCGATATTCACGGTCGAACAAACGTAACAGTTCGAACAAAATTTTTCAAGGCTTAAATTGGGAATTAAAAGAAAATGGCAGGCTGCTAAGAGAACTGAGAGTGTATTTTTAAAGAAATAACATATTGGTTCAAAAAATGTATCGAAATCCCCATAAAATCCAGTCCGACCAATGTGGGTTGGCCTAGAAAATCTTTCGATGATTTGACCGATTTTAGCCAATGATGTCCAAAGCGATAATAGGTATTAACTAAACATTAATTGACAGGTTTTAACTATTATGTGAATGATGTATAGTGGTCACAAGATAGACATAAAAAAAAAAATATTCCTCACCGCCACGAAAAATTTAAGATGTACAGTACTGTACATTGAACTGTACTCGTGGCATTCAATGTCACCTATACAAGAAGTATTGATTGAGGGCCCACTTATAATAGAGTATGCACTTTTGCCTATAGGCACTCTGTCAGAAGCAGCAGCAGAAGCTAGAAACAAATATTTTCGACGATTTAGGGATACACACTCCAGAAAACTTAGTTGGGTTTAGTGCAACAAAGATATCATTAATAGGCTTTCATTAACTTAGGATCCGTATTTGAGCTTCATCAGGCAGAAAACTCCCAAAATATCTAAATCATTCAATCCAGAAACTACTAAAATATTACTTTAATGGAACCCGAGTACTCAAGAAGAGAACGAGCCATAAAGAGAAGGTTCCGACGACGAAGGATGGGACGGTTCGTCAGAATGATATTTTAGTGTACATATATGATTATTGTTTAGGTATTTTGTAAATATTCGCTTAATATGTTATAAATTGTATGAACACAGTAAGTGTTCTTTATTATTACTCCTACTTCACAGTTATAAGTTCTAATACACAAAAGAAGCGAAACAAAAGTCAAAATTACGTAGAAATAATTTTGATCGACTTTTTGTGTCAAATACCCCTGTGTGCGGCGGTTCGAATCCCCGTACGGGCATCCAGATTTGGGTTTTCCATGGTTTCCCAAATCACTCCAGGCAAATACCAGGATGCTTCCTTCAAAAGGCCATGGCCGAATTCCTTCTCATTACTTGCCCCCCATCCCGTCTCTAAAGACCTCACTGTTAAGAGACGTTAAGCAGTTAAAATAAATAAAAAAAGTTTTATTTAAAGTAAAACCATAACAGCTCTCCGTTATCATACACCAATCATTTAGAATAATTTCTTGTGGAAACATAAATTACTGAGACTAGAATAAGCAAAGGTTTTGAGAAAAGCGTTAACATCATGTCTCTTACTTTACCATTATTTCAAACAAATCTGTTTTTGTATTCTATCAGAGTATCGATTACACGATGTACAACAAATCACTCAGTTAAAATAATGTCTTATCTTGCTCTTGAAAGAGCGGTCACTATTGGTTCACATAGGACACTGAAAAATATTATACTGTATCATCTTTTCAGCTTAAAACAAATACATAGTTAATAATAACTTTTGTGTCGGTGCATCATACGAGATAAGCGCCATATTTACATAACTGACACTTTGCAAACGATAAACAACCTACAGTGATTAAAAAGAGCAGTTTCTCGCTGACGTCAGCCAACTAATAACTTGCTTGAATCTTTTTTCTTCCACTTTTTTTTGCAAAACATATTGTATTATTTCCTTATAGATGCTAAATACAAAAGCGTCTGAAGAGCCAACCGCATCTCTTGCGAATAAACATGTCATTTTCTTGATGTTCAACAGCAAAATCGAAACGTCTACAGAACGCCGTTCTTTCCATTGTTATGTCTCTATGAGCAATACGTAGTAAATTATTACTGTTACGGAGTAAGCATTGAAGTGTAAATTACACTATCCAGATTGTTTATAAGCCATATAAAATAATAATAACAACATATTAAGTATTAACACATAAAACAAGCGTAGCCGGAAACGAAAACAAGAAGAACTCTTCTGGTTTACTTTAGTAAAAGCTTAGGATAATTACACATGTTATTACCGTAGGAAAATAAGACAAGATTGTCCATAGAAGGAATCGACAGGACCGATAGAGTTGGTAGATACGATCCACTTCTTAAGATATGGTAAGGATTATGCTGTAAAGCACGGTATATCAACAGTTCGTGAGAATTGTCGCTTTTCTTTAAGGATTATTTTTTTTATTGAAAAATTTATATTCGGCCTTCAGTTTTTGTGTTTCTCATTCTTTCAAAGTGTATTTTTGGTTTAATCAGTAGTGTTAAAGCATTAAACTGTGTGGTCAACACAAGACGAACCAGCACATAAGTAAAACCTTAAAGTTCGGTATTGGATGCGAACCGGTGACCTTTGCAACTCGAAGCCAGCGCACTAACTTTTACACTGCAGTTGTATACTCTGAGGACTGAGTTATAAGAGTTCTTTTTGCTGATTAATAGGTTATGGTTGCTTCCGAATTAGCGGTGAAAATTTCATGGAATAACTCACCAACGCTTCTTCTTTTTTTTACTCCTCGTCGACAGCTAAGGTCATTAGAGGCAGGATGGGCCTGGGGACAAGGAACGGGAAGGAATTCGGCCATGGCCTTTTTGAAGCACGCATCCCTGCATTCGCCTGGAGTGATTTGGGGAAACCATGGAAAACCCAAATCTGGATGCCCGAACGGGGATTCGACGCTTCTTCTAATCGAGCAGAGAGAATGGAAAAGGTTCTACTTGTCAGACCGAGTCTGGTGGGTGAACGGTAACGTTAGTGCCTGCTTTTCGGAAGGACGCAGGTTCAAATCCCCTTTCGGCCATTTTTGTGTTCTTCACAATTTGAATTTAGTAATGCCTGAGATATTTCTTTCATGCCACTGGTGCAATCGCAGCTAAGAAATACTTTATACTTTCTGTATATAAATTAAATGAATATAAATTATCCATTTCTCATATCAGATTTAGTTTGATAAATAATCAGCATTTTTGGTAAACTATAGATTTTCCGTTCAGAAACAAAATAATTTTCGTTGTCAAATCTTAAGTTTTTACCATTTAATTTCCTGCCGAGTGGCAGTAGAATCTAAAAGTAATCAAATTAAATTCTTTAGTCATTGATCTGCATACCTTTCGTTAGCCAAATTAAAAGGCACAAATATAACTTTAGGTTCTGTCGCGCTGTGTATTCATGGAGCACTTCCAGCAGCATCAGCAGTCAAATTGGCCGATCGGGACGAGCACCGTTCTTTTGAGTTTGGAAGGTACAATGGACCCAGTTTCAAACTACGGCCCTGTCCTGTCGGCCGTTTTACTACGGTTTTTAGCCGCTTTTTCACGGTCATATACTGGAACGAGCCTGTCTCTGCGTCTGAAATACTATACACTTACATTGTAACTGCACAAATTTGGAAACAGATGAGAACACCAAATCTTTCGTATAGGAATATAACCTGTCGCTAATGGTTTCTACGTTGATAGGACAGACAGTCTCACCAAAAAAGACAGAAAGGCTGCTTGTTATTTCAAGTAATGACACCCACTTATATTTTTGGCGAAACATGTAGCTGACCTGAGCACCTCAAGATTGACGGTTGTTGCATGTCATACCTTTACAAGTCACGGCGAGCCACATGATTTCCTGCATTGCCAAATCACCTCTGTCAAAATAAGAGTCCGCCGATACGTTGAAGTCGTAACCAGTTGGCCTCTTCACCTGTGCTCTCCCTCCTACACGCAATTTTCAAGCTCCGCTCCACTGTATTGTCTTACTGAAAGTGTTTCTTGAGACAGACATATTTCAAGTACACTCCTCTATTCCAGGCCGTAAGGGACGAGACTGTATGCTTTTGTAAATAGACGACCGGTTGCTCGAAATATGCATCAACTTAGTGTGAGATGTAAGGAAGTAATGTCCAGGCTGCGAAAATGAAGCTTCTGAGAAGTAGGAGTAACAAGAATACACAACCATCATTTCGCCATTCGCTGCCCATTTCCTCCTTGGGCAGAGTAGGGTGGAGTGTTTGTCTTGCGACATTTACTCCTAGTCTTATAGATGGATTCTTACTTCAGGTTAGATGTGTTTTAACGTTTGGCGTATATATTTTCAGATGGTTTGGGGGTTTATTGAAGAAGTGAGATAGGTCCGATGTGTGGACCTATTCCTTATTCCTACCGGATATTTCCCCAGGTCCTTGATTAGTGGGTTGTTAGATTTGTGGGCTGCATTAAAAAGTTTGATAGCAAGATTCTTAAATCGTTGTTTTAAGGTTGGTAGCCCTGTGGCTTCATGAAGGGCTATTGTGGGAAATCTGCAGTCGAGATGAAGGGCTCTCTTCAGAGCGCGATTTTGAATAACTTGGAGTCGGTCTAAATTTGTTTTAGCTGTATATCCCCACACAGGGCAGGCATATTCTAGTATTGGTCGTACTAAGGTGCAGTAGATCCGTACTCCTAAGGGTGCGGAGAGCTTACTGTCCCTGTTTAGCACTGGATACAACGCTTGAAGTCTCGCGCTAGCTCTTCTGCGGAGATAGTTTATGTGGGCCCTCCAGGTCAACCTGGAGTCTAGCAGGACTCCAAGGTAGCGAACTGTATTTGACCATGGGATTGAGTTGTTATGAATTTTGAGTTGTGGATCCAACTGAGGTCTCAGACGAGGTCCTATCCTTTTAGTTAGTAAGATAGCTTGGGTCTTCGTTGGGTTGATTCCAATGCGCCATCTCCTCGCCTCAGGCCTCAGTCTTTTGCAATACCTCCTGCAGACGACGGGTGACGATTGCTTTGCTGCGGCTGCGGGTGAAGTAAGCTTTATCATCTGCATATGTGGCGGTGTGAATTCCGTTTTGAGAGCGTACATTAGCTGTATTTAGGGAGTATAGCAGAGGTCCCAGGGTCGAGCCTTGTGGTACTCCTGCAAGGATGCCTCGCCTGGTGGAGTAGAAGTTTCCATTTTTGACTTTGAAGGTGCGGTTTTCCAAGTACGATTTTATCAGTTTGACAAGCTGGCCCGGGAGTCCCAGTTCATAGAGTCGTAGTAGCAGTCCGGCGTGCCATACCGAGTCGAATGCCCGGGAGATGTTTAGTAGCACTAGTCCACAGTATTCTTTATAGCTGAAGGCTGTCGTAGCAGTCTCGAACACAAAGTGAATAATGGAAGTACCATGAAGATGATAAATAAGGAAACAATATGAAAGTTTTTTTTTATGTGAAGAGGATGGGAGAAAAGAGGACACGAAGGAAAATGTGAGACATTAACTCTAAACGAAAGAAGTCTATAAGTAGACAAATTACATGAAAGGAGTTAATAAGAGTATAGACCAAACTGGAATGCAGTAAAAGACAAGAGTTTGTGAACGATGCAGAGACTTTTGAGCAAATACCACCAGATAATGACCATGATTAGCGAGAAGAGTCTTGATTTTAATTACACCACACGACATCACCACAAAACTGTAAGAGTACGTGACGAGTTGTACGAAAACAAAGTAGGTAACTATCCACACTAACAAGGAGGCCACCAGGTCAGGAATTTTCTCAAATTTTAGGAGCTTGTACTAAGGGTATTAGTGCGGAGCAGTAGCGGTCTAGTGGCTTGGTGGTTAAGGTGTCTGGCTGGAAATCGAAAGGTCCATGGCTCAAATCTCCGGCTCGGCTGGGATTTTCATAGGCCCTTAATCCGAGCTTCACCTCTGGCACAGATTATTGGGTAATGTGAAGTACGACAGAACGCTTCCGTGGTTCGGATTCCACGTTAAATTGTAGGTCCCCTGTACCCGATAGGACTTCCGGGTTAGGTTAAGGTGGCTACGACAGGGGAGGAATGCGCAGCCAGTAGAAACCCTGTCACGTGTCATTACGACCACACTAAAATATTATTATTATTATTATTATTATTGTGGAGCGGTGGTAAAATGCACCTCTTAAGTATTCATAAGAAAATATACCTATAAGTTTTGCTTTGCGTTTATGTATGGCAACGCAGCAACAATTCTTAATTGTCACAGCTCTATTGTCTATGCTCAGATTAATTTTTTTTTTCCGTGGCACTTTTATGTCACAATAAAAGCAGTCGTTGGCGTATTATTTGTTTTAATTGTTAACAAATTTTTTGTTGCTATATTTTCCAGTTTTGCCTAATTTTTGTCAGAGGTAACGTGATTTTTCTTCAAATAAATTGGTAGGAGACTATATTGTTCCATATTTTTCCTGTTGAAATATTTAAACTGTCATGTAAATACCTTTAAAGTGAAACGTTTAGTCAAAATTTCAAATTAAACAAACAACATATAATAAAAAATATTAATCCAGGAATTAATCTGGCACAGGTAAAAAGGTCATTAGCAAAAAACTGCAAATACGTATTAAAAATGTCTTTTGGTCGGACTTCTGTCTTTAAAGTTTCGGAATGTGCACGATTGGTTTTAAAAGTCCCCGAATGTTAACATGCCTCATTCGTGGTATAAATATTTTTATAGCCAGAAAGATTTTAAGCGAAGATTTAGTATTTTTTAATTGTCCTGCAAAAATCGGGGAAGAAAAAAGTGCCAATTTGTGCCTATTTTCTTTCAAATGTTAATGATTTTGAATTTTTTGATTAAATTTTTCACATGCCACGTATTTACAGGAATAATGAAATATTTCGACAGGAAACTAGGCAAAATTTGAAGGAAATATACAGTCTTCTTCCAATTCTGTCGAAGAAAAATCATGTTACCCCTGACAAGACAAGAAAAAATTACACCGATACACAAATTTAGTCACAGAAATTTATTAATAGTTAGAATACAAATAATATGTTAATGATTGCTTAAACAATGAAATGAAACTTATCACGAATGATTTTTTTCTTCGCGCTTTACGTTTTGTTGAAGTCTAGATGATGAGAGGCGGGAGAGGAAGGGAAAGAAAGAATGGGAAAGAATTCGGTCATGACCTTTTGAGGGAATATCCCGGCATTCATGTGGAATAATATCGGCAATCCATGGAAACCAGTAATCTGGATGTGCAGACTCGAGCAGAAATGTACAGAAATAAAGACCTGTACGGACACTCGAAGTCTGGTCGCACAGTTAGCAACCCGTCAATCTAACGGCGACGGTTGTAAACTATTGCTACATTTACCTTTATATAATCGAGAGGTAAAACGTTGAGTTGTATTTTCTTGTGAATATGTGCATCTTACCGTTACTTCACAGTATTAACATCTGATACATGTCTCTTAAATTTGAGAAGAAACCTCCTTGTAAGAGATGATAGTAATTGTTTGGTAGCTTAATACTTTCCAGTCCTTTCTTACTTATATCCTCTGCTTTCAACCCAGGATCGAACCTAATGCGAAAGGGAAGGATAATGTTTGAAGATGGTATTCGAGATAAAGGGAGCTCAATTCCCAGTCCGGCTATCCGTATCTCGGTGTTCTATAGCTTCTCCAGATCACTACAGACGATTTTTTTTTATCTCCAATGGTATTCGGCTACTTAGGCCATACAACCAGCTCAAGTGTGATTATTATGAATCTTCCAGTGTTTCAGTGTCTACGGTACATTGCGTCCACCAAGTACAGACAACACAGGAGTAGGACGGACACAACACTCATAACACCTAACATCCATACCCTTCGCGGGGCTCGAACCGGCGACTTTCGGCTCGCGGAGAAAGTGCTTTAGCCTCTACGCTACCGAAGCTGGTGGGATGTTTCTTTTAAAGGGCTATGCTAATTTTCCTTTCCGTTCGTTCTCCACAATCCTCTCAGAATCTAAGGGGACACCCATTAATTACGTGAGGTGAAATGGGGGGGGGCGGGGGTCGGGCGAAATCTCACCAGATCTCACCAGGGGGGAGGGGGGGGGGGTCTACGAAAATCTCACGTGAGATTTTGTAAAAAATTTGGGGACAGTAGAGCAAAAAAAAGGTCTACAATTTGCGTCAAAGTCGATTTTAGGAGGTATTTCGTCAAAAAGTTAGGGTGTGACCTAAAAGAAAAGTCTACAAAAGTTTCCAGGGCGATTTCTAGGGGGGGTTCTCACGGACCAGATCTCACCAGAGGGGGGGGGGGGGTCCGGCCAGATCTCACGAAATCTCACCAGGGGGGAGGGGAGGTCCAGAAATCCGGAAAAACACCTCACGTAATTTGTGGATGCCCCCTAATGACCTCGTCGTTAAAGATCTCTAATGTCCCATCCACCCATCAAAAAAACAAATACTTCCTTAACAGATTTAATTTTTTTTCGACTACTCCGGCTTGAGAACAAAGTAGCAGCTGTTTGAATCGTGATCGGGGCTGTAATTTTTACTGGCAGCTAGCTAGCTGCCCTTCTGGCAAAATTCCTTTGTGTACGTGAAGTACGCTGTGAAACTGTATTGTTGGAACTCCACGTTAAATCGTGGGTTAGACTATGGCAGAGTTGGAATTCGCAGCTACTTAAAATGTCATCCAGTCACTAAGACCATACGAATTTAGTTTATCCAAAATTTCATCCCCAATGACGCCTCACTCTTCAGTTTTTTCTTAGTCGTATGATACTGTACGTTTTTATGTTGATTTTTCCAAACATGGACGAAAAAATTCACAATTGAAAGTACCTGCAGATAGCGAAATCTACTACTCACGTTACTTATCAGCTGAATGTAAATCACGTGTACATTTAACGATTTTGTTTTGAGTTGTCGAGTACTCATAAATTTATCACACACCCACTTAGAGACAAAATAGATTTTAGTAGAAAAGTAAACTTTCGACACTCATTCTCTCATCTTTATGATAACGTGATTATTATCTACATTAATGTGAAATTGTGATTTTAGATATATGGAGTACATTTTAGAAATGGAAAAAAATCCGTTTTTTGTTCTATATAGCTTGATAGCCCTAATTTCATCGTTACTTTACGATTATCTCTCTGATTTGAGCGAAAACAATTCGGAAATGATTGTTAGTTGCCTTCATTGTACTGTGTCGATAGCAAATTTGACTCATTATCTGCCACTGGAAACCAATATTTGTTTCTACAGGATTACAGAACTTGCAAAATTACTCAACCAGCAGTACATTTGCCTGTATATAATGACTATTACAACTGACGGCAAAAGTAGTGTAACACTAGTAGAAAGAGCCTTCTTTGAAAAGCGGAATCATATAATTTCAAATATTGAACTAGAACTGAGAAAGAATTTAGAACCGTATCTAAGGAGCACACCGCTCAACGAAGCTTGTAAGAATACCAGAAAGAAGGATTTGAAATGTGTTGCTGTGGAAGAATGTAGAAAATTCTGTGGATTGATAAAGTACGAAATGAATTCTTTTCGAAAATGATGTTTGAGAAGTTTGCAGAACTCTCTCACAGGAAGAAGGTTCAGTTTTTGGGGTTTCTGAAAGACATGCGGGATTGGATGTAAGCAAAGAGATAAGGCACGCGGGACTGAATTTTCGAAGTTGAGAACTTGGACGAAGATGAAGAGTAGAATTTAGGCAGCTGATAATGGAAAAAGTGGGCTATGACAGATATATTAGGATGAAATAGTTAGCTAAGGACAGGAAGATACGAAAGGTTGCATTAAGTCAGTTGAAGGACTGACACCTAACGAAAATAATATCGATGGCGTTAATTGGAAAGCAGAAATGTTGAATAGCTGTAGCATGCTACGAAAACTTGAAGGGGTCAGGTGGGAAATCATAATTTTAATTGCAGTGGTTGAAGCAAAATCCTATGAAAAAATGGAGAAACAAGAAAGCAACGAATTTTCAGAATATCTGGATAGTACGAAAGGAAATAATTCCGAACCTAACCCCGAAATAAGGAACTACAATAGTAGCTGGGAGAAAGCGGAAGCAACAGAAATCTAAAGGCTAAAGATGAGGAGAGGAATGATTAATAATACTGTATCTACATTAAAAAGTGCATGTGTCTGAATACTCAACAGTATTAACTGTGACAAGTTTCATTTCTTACAGATAAGGAATCATATCAGATAATAGATATTAATAATACATAAACATCATTTTAATTTCTATTAGCAAACCTATCGGTATCGCAGGATATTTGTCTAGTTTTGCCTGCTCTCATATCATTAAGAAGCAGGCAACGACTGCGTTAGTAACTGATCTCTGACATCGCAGCAGCACACTGAAACAAAGTTAATTGCGGCCTGCTCCGACCTTGACCGAAATCCAGAGAGAGGCCTTGAAGTGGAGCTTGTTGCAGCCAGTCGGCTACTCGTGACGTAGCCTTTACCTTCTCAATCTCACCCACTATCATCAACGATCTGATCGCACAGTGCTTGAGGTTTCTCAGGCAGTTCGTTCGAACCCCGGCCTCGACCGGAATTTTTATGGACCCTTAAAGTAACCTACACCTCTCGAAAAGCGTTGCTCTGTTGATTCGAAGAACGCTAGGCCACTTAAATACTCGGATTCCACGTACGTAAGCTAACCAGGTTAGGTTAGGATAGCCAATACGGAGAGTAGATACACGAAAATCTATCAGCAATCAATTCAAAGTCGTTAAGACCACACTGTACGTATTATAATCACAACATTCAGCGGCTTACTATACATTTTCTGTCGGTGCATACTGACCAGACTATTTTTTTATTTAATAAAATAATATGGCTGGTTTTAGACAGTAATCCACCTTAGCTATCCATCATCGATCCAACATCCTGACGGTTGAGAGGGCCTGTAATTCTGTAAGACTTTCGGTTTCCCATGGTTTCCCTGACTTATTTCAAGCTAAATCCTCGATGTCTCAAAGAGAACATGGCCGAATTCCTTCCTGTTTTTTGCCCTCACTTTTCTTGGCTTTAATTACCTCAACGTCAGCGAACCGTAAAAATCGAATAAAAAAAGCAATGTTTGATCTACTCATGTTCATTACAACTACCTATGCTTCATGTTCTGTAGTCGTTTTGTTCTTTTTGTAAGAAATTAACAAATCCCGTATGTCTTAGAGTGTACAAATCTGCTGCTGCTAGATGTTTTTTTTGTTTTTATAATTTTTTTTTGCTTTACTCCTCGTCGATGGTTAAGGTCATTACAGGAGGGATGGGAGTGGGGACAAGGAACGGGAAGGAATTCGGCCATGGCTTTTTGAAGAA
This sequence comes from Vandiemenella viatica, assembly GCA_031002005.1. Taxonomy (NCBI): domain Eukaryota; kingdom Metazoa; phylum Arthropoda; class Insecta; order Orthoptera; family Morabidae; genus Vandiemenella; species Vandiemenella viatica. The sequence goes on along the minus strand of JARYHS010013631.1, from coordinate 128,173,762 downwards.
AGCATCCCGGCATTCGCGTGGAGTGATTTGGAGAAAAATTGAAAACACAAATCTACTAGATATGTGAAGATGCTAGGTAGCAATCACCATCAGTTAGTTTACGAGTAGCTGATACATATGTGTAGGCTCTCTTAACTTATCCCATACCCTAACTGTTTGTAAAGCTGATAAACACCATTTGAAGATATAGCGGCACAGTGACGTGCAATTGATATGCGGTTTTGTTGTTTGAGCCTAGCAGTGCTCTATTTGTCCGTATTAGTCAATAGACGTGGAGTTTTTTTTTAATATGGCCTTCGGTCTTTTCGATCATTTAGCCAGCTCCAATTTGTTTAAGTTGCAACTGCTGTATCAGAAATTCACTATACTATTATGGACATTACAGTGAGAACAACACAATACGAACACAACACTTATTAAAACCACCCATGCCCGAGGCCGGACTCGAACGGCGGCCCTTGCAATGCGAGACCAGCGCGCTAGCCACTACACTGCCAGGGCCGGCAGACGTGGAGTTAATACCTGTTTTCGTGAAGATACTTATCGACTGGAAGAGTCGAATGTTTTCGTTGTAGTAGCTACCCACTTTGCCGTTTAGTTATACCTTTTTTTATGAAACTTTAAAATGCAGTAAAGCCGAGTTGGTCTCTGAATAAAGCTGTAACAGTATTTCATATCATAAGAATGTACTGTTGTTTACAAAAATGGGTCTGTTCCAGTAAATTCTGTTAGTTGGCTCAGAATATTACTAAAATAAGTAAATTAGGTGGGTTACCCAAAATTACTCGAAAATGTTGTTATTCTAATCTAGATAAGGTAACTTTTTCCTCATTATATTTAAGTGATTTTGCACATTGTTAAGCAATGTTGTGTTGTTTGTATGAATGTGACGTGAGAGGTTGCCTCACTGTGTCGGCTTACACAGTCTCCTCTTCTCTTGCGATTGACATCCGAGAGCTGTCAATCCCACAGATGAATCATTATCAGCAGAATCAAATGCCCTCAATCCCAGCTTGAGCGTCTGGTGACTTAGTGGTTAAGTCATCTGACTGGTGATCGAAAGGTCCACGCTTCTAATTCCGGTCTCGGCTGGGATTTTCAAATGCCCTTAAATCGAACTTCGCCTCTCGCACAGCATTTGTACAGTTCATATCTGAATCAAAATATATGACGATGATCTCATACTTTAGTGAGTAGAGCGGAGATTTGTTTCTTTGATCTTTCCATTTTTCATTCAGGACAGTAAAATCACTCTCAGTGACTAGAAGTGGCAGGTACAGGTACAAGTAAAGAAATTGTTTTAAATAAGTTTTGCAAATCTTCACTTTTGTTGATATGTTCCGCCATTTTTGATAAGTTGTTAGATAAGTAAGACTTTTATCATAATCTACGAGTTTTCCGTGCAACTCATTCAGCAGTATTTTTGCTTCATATAAACGATCCACAGAAACTTGCAGATTGTGCATATTCAACGCTTCAATAACACACACAAAATGTTCATATTGAATGGGTGATTCGTGATTGTTTAGTTACGTACACAATACAGTACATAAAATCAGTTGGCCGGTGGCATAGTCCTGAAAACAAGAATCTATTTATACAGAAAGTAAGTGGTCAGCCGAATATGACCGACTAATTCCAAGGCAGGAACAGAAGAAATTGTTTTATGCGTCCACTGCACACTACCTATTCGGTCTAATGCAGCCGAGCGGGAAAATCAAGCATTGGTTCTGATACTATTTTTGTACGTAAAAAGTCAACCAGTGAGGTGAGAGTGTGTATTGGCTAAAAAAAAGAGTATTTTAACATACTCTATTAGTTTCATAGATTATAGGATACGCCCACGTGAAATGGAGTACAGTACTCTATAATAGTGTACGGGTGGCATCTCCAGATTTACAATCCATGCGTTTGGCAGCCAGGATAGTGATTACTGATTAAGAATATGTATCACCACCTCTCCAATAATGACCAAATCCCAAATGTAGGGAAATTTGACGTACCATCCCTGCGTTTGCCTGGAGTGATTTCGGGAAACCATGGAACCCGCCTCATCCCGAATGCCAAGACCTAGTGTCGAATGGGGCTACTATAATTTCTGCAAGATGACCTGCAGCCTCAGAAAATGAAGAAAGTGAACCAGAAGTTATTGGCTAATTTGGCCTACAAGAAGGTCCTGTAGACTTGTTTGATCTAAAAACGGACCTTTTATCTTTTTTTTTTTTTTTTTTTTTTTTTTTTTTTTTTTTTTTTTTTTTTTTTTTTTTTTTTTTTAAAAAAAAGTCGGTGATTCTCGAGTGATAGAAACGATGGCTACAAGCTGGGGAAAACAAGCTTCGGCAGGTTAAAACTACTGTCGATCCCGTTAGGAGACCCGAACTGGTTCTTCCTCGCTTCCGTATCCTGGTAGGGCATTATCCTTCGACCCTTAAATACTTCCTCAGATGTAGGATCCGTCAAAATGCGACGCGTGTGACTTTTGACATTGCGCCATCTTATGATTTACTGCGCACCACGTTTAGAACTACAGGTGAGAACTGACTTAGCGAAAGAGTTGTCAGTGGTTTTAAATAATTAACTTGGGAACGTGGAAGTAGTTTTACTTTTACTTTTTGTCAGCTGCTAGAAGTCGTTCCAAAAACAGAGGGAATATTTTTCTAGGTTTAGTACTTCGTCAGATAATACTTTTACAGATACGAGTGGTCTTTCCTTCTAATGTTCATCGTTATCCTGATTTGTCTTCGTTCAGGTTTGAACTTTTTCAGTTCAGTTTTGTATTCTGTGATCCTGTTACAGCCAGTCAGAGCGGCAGTAATAGTAAATTTTTTTTTAAATTTACATTGATATTATGTGGAATAAATATGTTGCAGTAAATTTTAGTGTTATTTTTAGCGGTTTGAAGTTTCGTGTAAACAAAATTCTCTTATAGACAATGGCTTCAGAACCCTTTGAAATATCTATACAGAAATTTTGCACCATTATAGAATTTCTCTATAATCTTCCTGAACTCCTCGTTGTTTTTGGAATTTCCATGAATTCTTACAGCCGAAATGGAGCCTCGTACCATCATTACTGGTGTTCACCCATTAGAAGGTTCAAGTAAAAGCGGATCTTGTCCGGAAATACTTCTTTGTAACAGCAAGCCCTTTGTAGCAGAAGGCGTTTAAAGAAAGACTGAACCACTGTAAGATGATGCGTTCATGTTCTCCTGCGGAAAGCAAACACCGAATTGAGCAGGCAAATAATTTGAACACCCGTTGTGTCACTCCGCTGTTGAACTAAATCTTGCGGTAATGTAGTACAATATTAAACATGTTTGATATACTGTAGTTTTAGTGCAGTGCGAAGTTTTCGATGCATTTCTCTACCTTTGATACACATGTCGTGAACTTGTGTATTGAGCAGTAACTATGAGGCACTAAAATACTTATGGACGCATTCGTACTAACCAAAACTGTACTGATCGTTGATTTAATTTAATTGCGTTGTAGTGCACGCTCCGGTGGCAATTCCCCTACACATCCATTTTTCCCTTTTCCCGATCACTTTTGCCCTCTACGAATTTCAATTATATTATCTCGGAGTTTTTGGTAAATTATTTATCATTTCTCTTACCTACCATTTACGAAAGAAAATCTTCCCACATCCTGTGCCTGAAATCGAATGACAGCTTTTCCCTTTCATGCATTAATCTTAATCCTTACACCAATATCTTTCCACACATGATCACCAATATATGCCTTTTACAGTCCCATGACTCTCCTGTCTTCCAATTAATTCTATTTGACCTCCTTTATCGTATCAGTTACTGATTGTGTTCTGCAGTAATTTCCAGAGACAAATATAGCAGCCCTTCTTTGCACCCTCTCCCACTCCTGTAATTGATGCCCAAAATGTGGGACCCATTCAACACCACCATATTCAAGCGATGGTCTGAACCACGTTTTGTAACCAAGTTCCCTTACTTCTCTGGTACATCGTCTCACCACTCTTTCGAACAAGTGAAGGATTTTGAAACCATTCCTGTATAACGTGTCCTGCCCAATTGAGTTTGTTATCAAATGTTGTGCCAGGGTATTTATAATTCAAGTCTTCAACATGTAATTCCTTCCTCATTTTGTAATGATAATCAACCTTTATGTTTTTTTTATTTTTTATTAGAAGATCCGTCGTGATAATGTCCAAGAAGTTTATTCCACCCAAACAGTACTCCGTCTATGATCTGATGCGACATTTCAGGTGTCATTGCTGTGAAATGAAATGAACAATCACTTTGCAAATCGTCTAGTTATTATAAATAATAAATTTGTATAGTCTTATGACATGATTGAGAACGAGATGCGTTCTATCTCTGTTGGGTCTGTGAATACACTTTAACTTGTTCTCCGAACCAATGAATGTCCTAGCGCTCTTCATATGAATAAAGGGAAGCTCTGGTCAGTTTACGGGCCCTTGCAAACTCCTGGTCTGTTAAACCACAAAATCATTTTCAGCAATACGCATCGTATTAAATCTATCTAAGAATCGACAAATTCCTTATCAGTATAGCTCACACTACACTACACCCGTCTATCGATGACTATACAATACTTGTAGAAATACGTGATAGAGATCGTTAAGATCGCATCACATTTCTTTGTTACTGTTTTGAATAGATACTAATTTCCGGCTCCTTCCTCAGTTAAGACAACGTGATCATATGCATGTAAAATTTTATGCCAAACCTTTAGTTTTCATCCAAATCTGTTGAATAGATTTGTTGTAATGCCGGAAAAGATACAGTTACAAATACGGACAATATATGCAGTGGAGATTAGGTGTCGGATAAGCAGTTTGATGAAACACCATCTGGTGAATAAAACGTTGTTAACGGCAAGGCCGCCGTACGAAACTGGAACAGAATGTTGCAATATCTTATTAATACGACGTTGATGGACACTGCTCCGGAGACAAACTTTCATAAGTTCTTAATTTTTCTGTGTACGACAGCACCAAGAAAGTTCACGCCCGATATTTCAACCTATGTATCAACACCCATTGTTCGGCATGCACTCCTGGTCTCTTTGTATGAAAATTATTTTCTTGCTGCTTCACTCGTGTGGAATTTCGTGAGCATAGTAATGCGTTTACCTTTTGTTTTTCTTATAGTTGTAAAGCATAAACATTTGTAATGCCATATCTTTGCAAATTTCACAAGTTACGTTATGCTTATTGTTGTGTTAATCTTTGATGTAATGGTTTGTTTCCACAAAACTGAGAAAATAAATAACTAGGAGTTAAGTAGTTAAAAAAACAATATCAACAGAAGCCAAAAAATGTCGTGTTTATCTGTGTTGTCGTGTGACCTTCGGGTGAGTATCTAGCAAAGGAGTGTTCTTCTGAGATGCAGTGTGATATGTGAGGTCTATCTGTTCTCAATACGCACGTATTATTTATTTCTTACTCTATTCCCAGTCACGTAGACTCATAAGATATATCGCAAATTTTAAGCTGGACCATAAACTTTGAAGCTCTAAAAGCCCATCCAAATTGGTTCAGTAGTTTTTGCGCGATGAGTGGGAAAATGGATAGATATATGCAGCTCGCTTAAAGATTTATACTGGTAAAAATGTGGATTTTAACAATTAGCATGGAATGGACTGCTATAGGCTATTTGATTTTATTGAATTTACTATTCTGTTCCACACATGACATTACTCAGAAATTTCATGAAAGAAATAGGTTCAAATGAAATGAAATTTGAATTTATTCACAAATGGCAAGCTGGATGCCATTGAAAGTTCACAAATATGTATAATTGACAACTATGTTTGTGACCGATTGGCTCCTTGGTTCGAACACGAGTCTCAAGGATGCTTTTCGGGCTTTTAATATGCTGCACATGTCTATCAGCTGACTGACTACACCAATGTTGCCCGACCCACAGGCCCCAGCACACTTTGAATTTGCCCGCCAACAGCAGCGGTCCAGAAATTGCTAACTCAAAAACCTCTGCCAAGGTCTCATTGATTGTTTTTACTTTTTGATTTAGTTAAACTGTGATACATCTTTGTTATATTTAGATATCTATTGTAACTATAGGCAAATATTATGTGGCCTGCTGGCTAACTTAGAATCGAAATTGTGGCCCATCTCTAATTGGTTGCGCAGCCTTGCTGTATACGTTAATGAGCATCCATAGCTCATTTTTAGCCTCTTGTGAACTCCCCACCACGTAGCTTGACGTAACTTTTGCCTCTACACCCTTCCCGCCCCCGCCCCCTCCCCCTCCCGCATAGCTTTTTTCCTATTGAATGACTGAAATTAATATCCAGATGCTGTTGTGTGTTCTGTACCTCATTTTAACGGTGACAAATAATATTAACGGAAAGCTACGTGGTTTGGCTCGGAATCCCCCCTACCCCCCACGTAGCAGAGTAGCCATTAACTGCTCCCGCCATATTGGAGCAGAGTATGGTAGAGTGTGTTGCCTTTCGGCATTTACTACTCCTTATTTTTTGACGGGTTTGTCATAGCTGTCGGTATGTCGTTGTGGTTGGCTGAAGATGTTGTCTTCAGATGGCGGTGACCGGTGGTCCTCGCGCAGGTGAAAGGGCCTTAGGTGGGAGTCGTCGCTATTGGTACGACTTCCCTTAGCGGAAGTCGCGTTAGCAGTTCCGTGAGGAGCTGGATGAGAGGCTGCAGTCTATCCTCCTGGTGCTCGGTGGCTTGGTGAGCGCAGGACAGCTAGTCTCTCTTCCGTGGCATGTCGTCTTCTTCCCCGTGTCTTTGGCTTTGCGGTCTGGCGTGACTGCTTGTCAGAAGCCGCCGTCTTGTTGGCTCCCTTCTGCCGTGAGTTTTTTTGTGTCTCGGCCTCAACGGCCATGTTTGTAAAAAGTTCCGTTGCCGGGGCAACACTACTTAATGTGACTCTGTATGGGATATGGTATTTTTGGGGACACTTTTTATTGCGCTTTAGGGGAGAAAGGGTTGTGGGCGCCTTAGGCGCCCTTATACCAAAACCCCCTCAGGTTTCGTATTTCAGCTGGGGATCATTGTCGTTATCAGCTGCGTTAGCAGCTGGACAATCATCCCCAGCTGGCTTTCTCGTTGTTTGGCGAGGTTGCAGCGCCAGTGCTGCTGGTGGCTCGTATCTCCTGTCGGCTGCTGCATAGACAGACAGACGTCAATAACTGGGAAAGCTGTGGTCCCAGGTTGTGGGGAAGGTTGTGCGCAGGAGCGCATCTCCTTCCAGTTTACTAGTTTGGTTGACATGTTCGGTGTATCATGATCAGGTTGTTCCTACCCGGTGTGCTGTTTCTTTGTTGGTGGTCAAGTATTTTCTTTGGCCACCTTAATCTGTCATTATAGGTGGGTTCAGCTCCCAATGCTGAGATCAAAGGGTTGCTGCATCGGGGGCACGACTGGTGTGGTTGCCCGTAGCGGCCCTCTTATGGAGCCCCTGGCGTTGGCGTGGCGGGTTCTTGATGCGTTGCTGCTTCCAAGCACTGCAGCCCTGGTATGCTGCGGCGTGATTTTTGCCACAGTTGCAGCACCTGGCGTCTTCGCGGCGCAGGTTGCATTCCGCCGCGCCACGGTTGCCTCCGCATCGAACGCACCGCACGGGGTTTGTGCATTCGCTTGCACAGTGCCAAAATTTTTGACATCTGTAGCACTGGACAAGCTTGCGGGAAGGCGGCCTTGGCGAGGTTTTCTTCTCGTTGTGTCCCGGCATGGTTTTCTCTTGATCCGGGAGCGGCTGGGTTTTCTTTTGGTCCGGGAGCGTGACCTCAAAGAAGATGGATCCTTCCTGTAGCCTCTTGGTCACTGCCGCGAAGTCCAGAGGGCAGGAGAGAAGGATCTTCACCCCTTGCTGAGATGGCCAGCAGCGTATATAGCTGGCGAGAATCGGAGGCTCTGGTCCCTTCTCCATAGCCTCTTCGTCTGTGGCGGGGTCTACTGTGTCCATTGGGCACAAGTCAGATATGACCGGAGTGTCGGTGTCGGGTGACGCCGGCGATTCCGAAACCGCAGACGCAAATGGTGGCGGTGCAGTTGGCCAGAACGACGGTGGATTCCGCGAAGCAGCAAGTGCCATGGCGACGAGGTTTCCACTGTCGATCGGGACTGCTGGCGGACTGGTAGCCACCTGTGTTGATGCCGGTTTCTTGGACTTCCGTACCATGTCGCTAATACTTGTGTAGCTGACGAGGTTTTTTGTGTCATTGCCTCAACGGCTGTGTATGAAGCCCCACTACCTTCGGTAGCTTTGCTTCTAGGTTTCAGGACACTTTTTATTTGTTCACTTTCAGGGGAAAACCAGGGCTTTGATCATCAGAGATGATCTTATTGGTGAAAAACCCCTGCATTGTTCATGTGTTTCTTTGTCTGTTTTGTGGCTGGTGTAGTTATTGCTTTATTTATTGTGGTTGGTAGAGTATGCTCAAGGACACTTTGTACTTGTGCCATTGCATAGGCATGACTGTACCTATATTTTCGGTTCTTTCGTTTCTGTTTTCATTTAATTTCCTGATGAATGCTTCTGTTATGGTAAAGATTTCAGTATTGATTAGTGGAATGTCAGTTTGGTTGTGCAGTACGTCTATAGGTGTGTACATTGGCGCATTGAGTATCATTCGAAGGCATCGGTTTTGGAGTCTTTGGATGTGTTGGATGTTGGTGTTGCTTGCCATCCCCCATATCTGGCAGCCATAGAGGATGAATGGTCGATTGACAGATTTGTAGAGTCTTATTTTAGTGTTGGTCTGGAGGTTATTGCTGCGTAGCACTGGTGTTAAGTTCATTGCTACTGCTAAGCCCTTTGTTCTTCTGTCCATGATGTGTTGGCGGAACAGTCGTTTGCTATCTAGAGTTATCCCTAGATATCGGTGCTCTTTGGTCCATGCGATGTTTTGCCCATGATTTTTAGTGTTTCATTTATTTCTGGTCTTTTTTTGGTGAAGTATATACAGGCACATTTATTGGGGTTAATTTTGACTTTGTTTATCCTGCACCAGTTGCAGAAGGCGTCTAGTCCTTGCTGTAGGTGTCTGATGTTCAGGTCCTTTCTTCTTCCCGTTGTAAAAATGGTAGTGTCGTCAGCGAATTTGGCCATCTTCACGTGTGGTGGTATCGGGATCCTGTTGATATAGACGTTAAATAGTGGCGGGGCTATCACGGAGCCTTGTGGGATTCCGGCAGGTATTGGGTATATTGATGACCTCTGTCCTTCGACTGCTACATAAAACTTCCTGTTCGGTGACCAGGCGCTGTGTGTGCCTCCCTACCCCCCACGTAGCCCAGCGTAGCTTTCTACACAACCCCTTCCCCCCACCCCTAGAGCTACGTAGTTTATTGCCGCTCCCTTATTGGCCACAGCGGTGAGTCCAGCCGTAGTAAAGCTGCAGGTCGCACTTTTCCTGCACAATCAGGGTTTGCCCTCCTCCGACCATGTAGAATTCGTCTTTTGAATCACGCGTCCTCTGAAGCATCTCAGAGTCAAACGTAGCCCCTGTACTCTAGCGGAATAATACTGTTCATATTATTTAATTAATAAGAGGCAGAAATGTATTTGTTTCTTTATCCATTAAGATAATTTATCACGATGTATTTTAGTGATGAATGAATGGATTTGCATGCTGATTCTGCGGGATGCCAATGGAGGGGTTTTCATTTGTTGCAGTTGCGGCTCAACGGATGGATCGCCGCGGAAGGATGATCAGAGCATCTTCCAATACTGCGAAGGGTAAGGCTCATACATCGTCCATAAAACACGTAGCTCCATTCTGGCCTCCTTTGAATCCCCCCCCCCTCCCCCCACGTAGCCCGACGTGGCTTTTGCCTCTAAACTCCCCCGCCTCCCCCCACGTAGCACGTAGCTTTTTTCCCTTTTTATTCCATAAGACATTTTGTACTGTTTTCTCTTGTCAGACTATTGTAAATTACATACGGTGATAATTAAATGAAGGAGATAAATATTCACATACTGTTGTGTGTTCTGTACCTTACTTTAACTGTGAAAAATAATATGAATGGTGAGCTACGTGGGCTGGCTCGGAACCCTTCCTCCCCCCACGTGGCGCAACGTAGCCTCCTACCCCCCCTCCCCCCCCCTACTAGACCGAACCACGTATTTTATGGGCGGTCCCTTACTGCTAATTTTTAACCGCACTATTCTGATTTTGAAACAGTCTAGGACATGGCTGAATTTTATTAAGACTTGAGATAACTGCAACACCAAAAACTAATTCTTCGTATAAGTTAGAAATAAACTGAACTATTGAAGTTTTAGAAAAAGTCATAGAAAGATAAATATTTTTTATCTGCCTGTTGAATCTCGTTGAAGAAGTAAAATAATTTAGGATTTAATAACGGGATAAAACATACAACGCAGATGAAGAAAGAATTTTCTATAAAAAATTCATTTAAATGAAACAGAAATTACGAAACAAATATTCCGTTCTAGTCTTTATCTGAATTACAAAATCGTACAGTATCCATCAGATTGAAAATTACGTCTAATATTAATCTTGTCTTATGAGGGAATAATTATCTTAAGCAGGCCAAATTAAAAAACTGGGATTATTCCAACTGAAATACCAATCTGCTAATTTCTGGCTGCTTTTAAAGTGGGTTAAACTGAAATTATCTTCAGCTTGTAATGAAAATTTAACTACTACTCTTTAGCTTCTTGACCGGAAGGTTTATATGTTAACATAAATGAATTTTTAAATCCCTAATCTGCAGCAGTTTATGAATATTATAATACTCTTTTCTCAGAATTACTTAAAGTTACGAGGCGAACGTAGGATAGCAGGTGAATCGAAGGGCCCACAATGTATTAGAATTTTCGTTTTCATTCTGGTACATTAATCAATACGAATGTTATACGTTGAGCCTTTAAGAGGAAATTATTGAATTAACCGGAAGGAGAATAGCTGGCTCTGTATTCTTTTAACGGCAAGAAAAAAAACGCATGAACAAAGACAGTGGCATTATAGATGAACAGATTAAAAAAGAAGTACATCGGACGTCTGCAACTAACATATTAGTTTGAGATTAATTAAGCCGTCTGGTGTTTCATGAATTACGTTGTTGAGTAGATTGATAGTTACTAGGGTAAAAGTTTATAGCTGGACACTGGACATTTGCATAAGTTGCAGAAGTGTTGAGGAAAGTGTGTGATCCTCTGCATCTAAACTAAATGTGGTAAGTGAAGTTAGATCAGAACCTACTTTTCACTACATTATCAGATATGCCAACTAGCCAGCATAGGAATGAGGAGGTAGAAGAATATTATGTGAAGATGGAAGAACTTATTGAAAAAAAGGGCCATGTCCGAATTCCTTCCTGTTCCTTGTCCCCAGTCCCATGAATCCTGGCTGTGCTTGAAGTTTATGGCGGAAGTTTCGATTTTTCTAATTGTGCAAATGAATATTGAAACGCAATTCTTCAGCCATCCGGGCAGTCGGGTCGAATCCGGAGCAAACCGGTCGGTCGACGCCGATCTCGTAAACAACTTCTCCCTATCATTTCTCGAAAGGATTCTTGACATGAATAGTACTCTACTGTGATTAAGAATAACAGGAAGTTCAAAACCAGCGCATTAGAATGAAAGCTACGCTGGAAGTCTCATGTTTAGGTGAGAACAAATTATGTTGCTGAATCGAAGATAGAAAAATATGTGCCCCCTTGAGGAATTATGCCAATAGTCTGGTGTGTGAGAGATGACATAGCTCGCAGTGTCCAGAATGACCTTGAGCACTGTGCGGTACATACATATGAATGGCGGAGGGGGCGCCGGGACAAATCGACCGCCGCGTGTTGTTTGCGGCTCTCTGCCGTATGCATAAATAGCGGTAACGAATGAACTGCGTCACGCGTCCCAACAGGCTCACGTGACACTGCGGAGATGAAGACTGGTGGGGTGGGGGAGGGGAGGGGAGACGCCACTGCGACTCCAGCACCGCGTAGCCGCTTCAGATAACTTACAATAATCATAAGCTGCTTCTGAATTTTTTTTTTTTTTTTATTTTTTTTTGCAGGATGGAAACCTAAATGTACGCTTAGATTAAATGTCAACGATTACTCACACCGTAGTTCGTCAGTTGAGTAGCTATTAATAACACTTCTGGCAGTTAGTTCGCTGACCTCCAGAGATAATGCTTTCTGCTCTGAATGTGAAATGCACAGATTCCCCCGTCGGAGAGTCTCTATCTGCTAAGGCTGTACAGTTAGGCTTTTAAAAATATGTCCTTTATGGTGTATTATTTGAATAAATCATTAATATACAACGGATCCTAGCTCGTGAGATGATCGCACTTAAAGGGGATCATTATAAAGGTATGTGCTTGGTAACATATGAAACGCTCGAATTTTATGATGTTCTTAGATTACAACATATTAATTGCACCGAACCTAAACAGATATCGGAAGAATATACTGTCTGAAACACAGCTCGCTCAGTTTCTCAAGACGCAATCAAAGTTATTGCTGCAAGATCACAAGTTAATGCAATTCTTTGATTTCCAAGAGTTTTCAACACAGTACCACACAACCACGTTTTAACGAACTCCGAGCGTACTGGATAATGCAACAGATTTGTGAATGGTATTATGATTTCTTAACTGATCGGTCGCAATATGTCGTCGTCGGGGGAGAAGCACCTACTTATCTAGAAGTTGACTAAGGCATCCCACAAGGAACTGTAAATCACCGCTTTTGTGCGTGATATTTATGAATGAGCTTTGTGACAATGTTAAAAGCTGTATTAATTTGTTTGTTCATGATACATTTATCCATTGGGAAGTAAACGGTTCTGCTGATTGTTTAGAGACTCCAATAAATTGCATCTCAAATTCAATCAAACTAAATGCAAGGTAATGTACTTTACAGATAAAAAGATGCCCATTGCCCACGAATACAAATTAATCTGTTCGATTCTTGAGAAGATTGATTCCTAATAAAAGGAAAAGATAAATATGTATGACATTTTCCCGACCCCGAAGGATTTTTTAAGCTTGAAAATTTTTTCATTAGTATTGTAATAAAATTGAACTCATAATTACAGAAGAATTCTAACTGATAGGAACGTTGACTAAAATAGATCCCGGGAACAAGGTGCAAACCCGATTCTGCAGTGTGATAGTTGAGTACAGTACTTTGTCCGATGGGCTACGCCCAGTTCCTCTGATGGTACTACCACTCTTTGTATTATAAGCTGTTATGAAAAATTTAGGTACTTGATATGTCAGAAACTAATTTCTGTTTCAAAAAATCCCTTGAATTGGTAACGAAGGGGTTACCTCCCTACAACATAAGTAAGAATGATCGAAACCGATGATTACCAAGTCTGGCAATCTTCTTTTTAAATCGCAGTAGTTTTACAGGATTTTATTTTATCTGCTTCAAGCGATGTGCTTTATTAATGTGGAACTATTTTCAGTACTGCTGGATATGTCACAACTTCTTTTTATGATTTCTATTTTTTTGCAAAATTCTATCGTTATCAGTTTCTAAGCTCTTATATTCTGAGCGCATGCGACTCTAGCTGACGATTGTAGAGATTAAAACTGACGACCGCGCTTATAATTATTCATAACCTTCAACTCACCGGTTAATTTTCTGGCCTGGCAATGGGAAGTACACGGACTCGATTCCCTGACATGCCATCCAGTTTTGCTTTTTTATTTTTTCCCGAAATTACTTCATGCCATTGCCGCGATTATTTCTTCAAAATATCATATCCAAGTTCTTCCCTCGTTCTCTCTTTATTCTAATAATTACTACCTCCATAAACCGTAGAAGCCCTAATAATAATTATAAAAAAAAAATCTCTGACACGATTTGTATATGAGCATGGTTCGGCAAACTGTACAGTCGCATGGCTATGCTGTGTTAAACTGCTAGTTCCATTTATCCGGTCAGATTCGATATCCACGACGGAGGTAGACTGTGCTATCAACCGGAACTCTGACCTATGAGGAATAATTTTCCGGCCAGTTATGCCTTACAGACTTTATTTGCTTTTATAAATAAGCTCCAATTATTAATAGATTTATTGTGGTGCAATAAAGATATTTCTGAAAATTGAAAATGAACAAATTTTAGTGAAATTTAATATCTCGGCTACAAGGGCAAAAACTTTTCTGACGACGCTCCTGAAGAAGTATTGAAGTGGTAAAACTTGTTCAGGCCTGAATGTAGTAGGAATGTATAGTAAACACTAGCGCCAAAATAATGTTTCACATTTCTTTACGCGTTGTAGATGTGTGGCCTTTGCCCCTCCATTTGTTTAGACCATACATTGGCTCATGTCCAGCAGACTATAATTTATTAAGTTCGGTAGAGAACTCAGGAATGTGGGCCGCACATAAGGACATCAGCCTTGTTCCTTTGCTGTGCACGTGTCGGCCTTCTCAATATTCCAACCAGTATTCATACCCTGCACGTACAGCGAGCTTATCGCATTTGATTCTCGTCCGACAAGTGTACGCTTTCAGGGTCAATACTCGTCAAGGTCTAGAGCAAGCAGCTGTGCTTCGGAGCAGGTGTAATGCCAATAGGCTATCTTTCTACATCATAATCTTTGACAATATCAAGTCGCTGGTCGTGCTCCTACCTTTCCACCACTTGATGTGCTCTTTCATTTATTTCCTTCCTGTTTCTCTCATCCTCTTCAGCCACAATTCCAAATTTCTTAAATTTTACTATAAGTTTCAATTTACCACTTCGTGGTATACTGTTCTACTTCCAAATTTTAATCACTACTTCGTCTTTTTTATTTTACAGAAAATTACATTCCGTAATATGTTCTTGCGCTTCCGTCTCACATGCTCCCCGTCATGTCAGCACACAACATAACTTTCATATTTTGCTTCCCTAACTTACTGGTCACTTTCTTATTTCTTCTATAACAATCTACTATATAATTTCGTAAGGTCACCCACTCACCTCTATAGCTATTGGCTGGAGAACGGTGTCACGTGTCAGCCTTCGCTCACAAAACAGCGACCAGAATTCGTGGTTATTTCTACAATTTAATAACGAAGCAACTGCTACCAAATTAATTGGCATAATATATTCATTAAGTTTGCTTTTCATATCGTTAAAAAAATGTTAATAAATTTTGTGGCTCAAAAACATGGATCTGCTTTTTAGTAACATGTTACTAATTAAAGCAACTTACGTAAAAAAACTTAAAAACAATTAAATTACTCATAGTCTCTGCTGTAACCACGAATGCCAATTGTCAATTCGGATTAGGATAAATTTCAGTTTAATTACAACTTCACTAACGTTGTTGCTTGATCAAAATTTATGCATTACGGTTTATTTGCTTTTTAGGCATTTTACTGACCCCTTTCGTTATTGGTCTTTATTCACGTTCGCTGTATGTGAGTTATTAGGTTATTTTAAGTGGACATCAGACCAAATGTTTCACTGAATCGACTATTCTGGCAACTTATTTCTGCGGAGTTGCTTAACTGTTTCATAATATGGAATGTAAGTTCTCTGGCCGTTACAGATAGTATGACCAATGTTATTATGAGTGTTTGCCCCGTCTCAATAATAAACAACGTGATGCTTTCGAAGCAAACAGGATTTTTTTTTTTTTTTTTTTTAATTTTTAATTTTGCAGAGTGAACTTTAAGGGTTAAATACAATTTAAGTAACTTAGAGTGTATGACCTTTGAAACAGTTACACGATAGCGCGATCGTTCCTGTCCGTGTTTAATACCTACCTCTATTAATGCTTCTGAGTTCTTCAAGCTCAAGAGATTTTATTCATCCTAAGGGTGAAACACAGGTCAAGCTTATATTTGGCTAAATCAGATCAACCTGTCATAATCTTTCATCGTAAAAACTGGAACTATTCTAGACTCGTGACGATAAGCAAAAAACAGTCACGGGCTTACACTAGTAACGAATAACAGTGGTGAGAGCACTACTTTTCCCGAACCAATTTCGTATACCTGTATACTTATTTTACTTCCTGATACTGTGTGTGCAAATTATAATCGCGTAGTCTTCAAATTTAGATATTTTATAACAGCTTTTAAAACATTTAATCATGATAGCACTTCCTGTATGCTTATGAAAGGTCACTCTCATCAAGATAACTGTTTTGACGACAGTAATATGTTTAAGAAATTATTTATCTGATGATTTATCAACTAGAGTTCTTATTTCATTTCTGCTGCACGGTGCATAATTAGTACACTTTTTTAAATATTTTTTATGTAAGCGCTTCAACATGGAGGCGTCTGGTTCGGAAGCGAAAGATCAACGGTTTGAATCTCGACTTTTGCTGTTTTTTTTTATAAGAGCTTAATGTAACCTTCCTCTTCGATAAAACTAACTTTTCGTGTGAGTGATGTAGTTTCGTACCTCTGAATAACTAATTTAATAGGGTTCGTACAGGAGTCTTATTATTTTCGGTACTACAAAACATCTCTTTATTTGTATAACTCGCTTCTATGCCTCTCAAAAACGACTGGTTGAACGCAGAGTTCTGACAATTCATTTTTTCTAGCTTACTTTAACAGTGACAGAGAATATAAGTAGCGTCTATTAAGCCCGTCGAATTAACAGGTTGAACCCAGTGTTCTGGCAATTCATTTTCTCGTTGTTGCTTAACTAAATAAAACTGGAATTGAATAATGCTCATAACTTTTTTTTAAATGTAATGCGGTACATATTTCTTAGGTTACTGTAACAGGAATATCTCTGGGCAAAGAGTATAAGAACACATCAGTTGAATATAAATAAACCAAAAGCAACTAATACTTAATATTTTAATTTAAACGCAATACATACATTTGTTTCAGTGCCTATCCCGGCAATTCATTTCCTCGCGGTTGCTCAACTTTAAAGAAATGTTATTAAATAACGCTCATAACTTATATTTTCTAGTAACATCGCTGGCCGTTATTAGTCAGGCAATGAAGGTCGGCTGCTTGAGGTCACATTTAAGTACACGATGACCAGAGTAGCATTTTATTATATTAAAAATTGTGCTGGGATGTGACCAACCGATATTAAATCTGGTTGCAATGTAAGGATAAATATAAATCTAAACACTATATTACAGTAGCTATTAATCAATACGCTTTGACTTATTATTATTGAAAACTAATGGTAAATTACTTTCATAACAGTAAGTCAATTCTGTATTCTTCTTGTGCAGTTATATTCCCTGAATTTCATATTAGCGCGATCGATATGATTTCTAACAACTTCGACAACTGCCGAAGATTTTTTTTTTTAAATGAGAAAAAAATCGATAAAAGTATCCTCGTCTACTGACGAACTCTAAGCAACGATATTCCATAAGCACTTATGATGGGGAAAAACTGCTTTACGATCATTTTTAGCTGCATGGGACCCTTACAATGTAATTTCACTATAGCGAAAGTACGATAGTCTCGGATCAACGCAACACACACTACTTGAGCAAACTTGAAGTTTGCAACTTATTCCGTTTACGATGAAAAGGCCTGCGGAAGACAGCATAGAGACAGCAATTGTGCATAGTTTGCCTTCGTATTGCACTCGTGGAAGAACGTTGTGTTTTAGCTATATGGGTAATTTATTTCAGTCCATGATTCTTTTAGCTCCTAAGGAAAATTTTCTTACCCTCTTATGCTTAATGTCAAGTGCTAGGTCATTCCTCATGATCATCTCGTTCCTTTCACGAACAACTCTTAGTTTTCCCCCAACATACATCGCTACTGTATTTCTTGAACGACTACAGAATTCTCTTCTCCACCTCCAGTCTTTCAGTCGCTCCCAATACAGCTCCTTTATCGTATGATTCATTGATTGTCTTCTACGGTAATTTTCACGTAACAAACTTAAGTCCTTCTTTGCACCCTCTCCAGTTCTTGTGTTTTATACCCATAATGCACCATTACATTCAAGCAATGGTTTGACCCAGGTCACCTAATCAGCTCCCCGGTAAATCATGGACTTTGAAACCTCTCCCTACTTGCTGCCCAATTCAGACATTCAGTTAATTACTAAATGAAGTTCCAAAATATTGACACTTTATACCTTCAATAAGCAATTCCTCTTTACCTTATAATCGTAGATACGTTTAATTCTAATGGTTTACCCCTTTTATATTTATCTTCGATCTACTATAGACACTCTATTCAACTCCCATTGAAGTTATTCATAATCCTGTCCCATTTTAATCGTTTCATATAACATTATTTGTCCGCAAACAATCTACTTCTAAGGGAACGACCATGAACTACGTGACTCGGTCTTGGGGGGAGTAGAAAACTACAATGGGCTACGTAGGGGATGGGGGGGGAGGGTGTTCGGAGCCAAGCCACGTAGTTTTTCATTCATATTATTTGTTTCAGTTAAAATAAGGTACCGAATACACATCACATCATCATTTGAATATTTATTTCCGTCATTTAATTATCTTAGTATGTAATTTACGATAGTCTGAGTAGAGAAAACAGTACAATATTTTTTCTAGAGTCGATAGGGAAAAAGACTATATGCCACGCGAAGGGGAGGGGGCGGGGAGTAGAAGCAATAACCACGTCACGCTACGTAGGGGTGAGAGGGGTGGGGGTTAAGAGGATCCAAAATGGGGCTACGGAGTTTATGGACGCTTCCTAACAATAAACCATCAATTTCTCACTGATGAAGCAATCATCAGTCTCGATGGCCAAAAATCAGTGATACAGCTACGGCAAGACTTCATAAGTATCTTTCCGTGAATACCATACCGGGTTTTCAGTTAAGGTAACGTTTTGAGTGAGAAAAGCAGATAGGTACCAAGATTACAAACATTTGATATATGTATTTATGTGATTTTCTGAGGGAGAAAAGGGTTGGATACATTTTTTAAAACGCCAGCTGCTATCTTCTTATGGTACTACTAGAGTGTGTATTTGGTATCTCAAATTGCTCACAACACAGTATACGACACCGAATTTAAAACATTCATGCCCGAGGCCAGACCGGACCGGCGACCCCAGCAACTTAATGCCAACACAATGACCTCTACATCTACATCCATACTCTGCAAATCACAAACATTGTGGGTGGCAGAGGGTGCTAAGCACCAATCCTAAACCCGCCCATTCCAATCCCGAATAGTGCGAGGAAAGAAGGAATACATATAAGTATCAGTACGGCATCTTATTTCTCTAATCTTATCCCTCCGGTCATTGCGACCTAAATAGGTTGGCGGAAGAAGTATTTCATTGCACTCGAAATTTAAATTTTTTCGCATATTCTCCAACAAATTCGAACGCAAGCTACGTCGTCTGTCTTCCAAACTATCCCAGCCCAATCTATGTATCAATTCTGTGACGCTTTCATAAGGGCTGTAACAACAAGTCACGAATCTAGCGGCTCTCCTCTGCACCCTCTCAACTGAGTCAATCAGAACCTTGCGATACGGATCCCAAACCCCACAACAGTAATCCAGATGCGGACGCACTAGTGTTTTATACGCTATCTCCTTTGTTTGAGCATTACAATTTCTCAAAATACGACCTATGAATCGTAATTTAGAATTTGCCTTGCCTACGACGGAAGTTATGTGCATGTCCCATTTCATGTTGCTTTGTACTATCACCCCCAGATACTTCACGGAATCAACCGTGTCAACAGGTGAATTGTTTATTTTGTACTCGTGAACAACCTGATTCTTCTTGTTACATATCCGCATTGCCTTGCACTTTTTGCAATTAAGTGTAAGCTGCCATTTGCGGCACCAATCGAAAATAGCATCCAAATCACGCTGAATTTCTAAGCAATCGTCGGAGCACCTTATTTCCCTATAGATAACCGCATCGTCGGCAAACAATCGCAACCAGCATTTGACGTTGTCACCTAGATCGTTTATAAATATTAAGAAAAGAAGTGAACCTATTACACTTCCTTGAGGAACGCCCGAAGTAACATTTATCTTAGAAGAGGCTTCCCCGTCAACAACGACATATTGTGATCGACCAGTTAGAAAATCACGTATCCACTCGCAAATCTGAGCCGAAATACCGTAAGCTCGAATCTTCGCTAAAAGTCGGTTGTGTGGCACAGAATCAAAAGCTTTCTGAAAATCCAAAAAAACCGCATCAACTTGCGAACCTGCATCGATAACTTTCATTATGTCGTGGGAAAATAGGGCCAATTGTGTTGACATGGTGTAAGTAACTCGTTCTCATCTAGAAACTTCATTATGTTCGAGCATATGACATGTTCCAGAATTCTGCTGCAGACCGATGTTAGAGATATGGGTCGATAATTCCTAGGATCACACCGATCTCCTTTCTTAAAAACGGGAATTACCTGGGCTATTTTCCAGCTAGAAGGTACTTTTCTCTCTTCTAGTGATTTACGGAATATATCTGACAGAAATGGTTCAATATCCTCCGCGTATTCAGAAAATACTCTTACCGGTATACCATCGGGACCCGGCGCTTTACCCCACTTCAGGAGTTTTAATTGCTTTACAATTCCTACGCTATCAATTTCTATCAGATCCATCTCTAATTCCACACTATGTGGTAAAGTGGGGATGTTCTCCATGTTTTCTTGCGTGAATGAATTTTTGAATTCGGTGTTAAATAAGGTAGCCTTGCCGCGGCTGTCTTCAACCTCCCGTCCGTCTTTTATTAGAACTGGCTTATTGTTCCCACTACAACTAACTTTTTTTTACATACGACCTCCATGCTACTAGTGTCGCCATTGAAGATACGTCGTTTAGATCACCCACTGTTCTACGTTTTAGCAAACTTCAGCCAGCAAATATTCCACTGCTGGAAGCACAGGTATCCGTGTGGGTATGTTTCAATGGCGTGTTAAGTTGGTGAACTCTTGGAAGCTAGACGCAGCCAGTCTGATGAAAGAGCGTATTATCTTTCTTTACCAGAAAGTCGTTGATCCAGTTAGGAGCTCCATTATCTCATCCACGGGAACATATCGAGGACACCGATAAAAAAATCAAGCACATGCTTGAAGATTCCTCTAGTACCCAATGTCACGAGTCCTGTATTTATAAAATGTTGCCAATATGTACCTTTTGTTTGGAGTCATACCCAGCCCTATGTTCACTGCTCTTGCTCATAATATTAGATTACTACAAATAAAACTGATATCAAAATGAAATTTGTGTTGTTTGGATTTTGGAACTAAAAAATGTTCAACTTGTTGTCGTATAAACATACTTGATGGGGATTCAAACATTTCTACCGAACTTGATCGTGTTGGTTGGTACCTTTAAAGGATGCTTGCATAGGTTCTTTATACGGCCGCCAATCCCTCGTAATTACCCTCATGGAGTGAAACAGTTCTTGCTTAGACAAAATTTATATTCTTGAATTCTGTATAAGTGCTGGTACGAGTAAGATAAGGCATCGAAACTATCGTCTCCTTGAATTCAGATTGCAGGTTGTGGTCACTCACACACACTGATTGGCAATCTTTCAGAAAATTCTCCCAAAATTTGAAAGATCATCCTATGGCATACCGGAATAGCACCAGAGTCCACTGTCTTGATCGTTATTATAAAGTTTATAACAACTTGAAGTTTTCGAAGTTCCCCATTTCAACACTACTAAAACCTTTAAAGTCCCTAGCCTCATATTTCGCTGCCCATCTCGGAGCTCTTCTCACCTCGGCTGCCCGCTTGAAAATAGTTCCCCACGGGAGCTCTGGTTGGTTTTTTATAGCATTGGCTAATCTATTGCTGAATCGTCATGGAACAATGGTATATTCCTGCGTGGAAACACTATTCTTTAGTTAATTACGGAAGTCCCTCATTCCTGTAGAACACTAATTTTACTCAGATTTTCCCGAAATTTTAATATGTTACAGTTTAATTTATTTCTAATCATCTTGGTCATGACAACTTTTCTTGTAATTATTCTCGTTTTAGAGCTATTAATTTCTAAAAGTCACACATGGTGATGCCATCAAATGTCGACACTAAAACTTCGTTTTTCTTAGTTTAAACAACAAGTTACCTTTTAATTGTTATATTTTTGTTATTAACTGAATTTTTCTCTCTCAATTGGGCCTACTTTTATCTTATTAGCTCTTTTATCTAAAAAGTTCTACTTCTTTATTTTTCCAAAATCTTCTCAGATAAATTTTAAAAGCATACAAAATACACCTTAACATGATCGTCATTCTCTGCTTTCTTAGTGGAAATGAATGCAACAAAATTCATTATGACTGACAAATAACCTTATTTGAATTTTATGTCTTTTACGAAAATGGTTTCGAATAAATTTAAAAAGTGCTTTCTTGTTAAGAAAATGGTTATAAAAGTTCACTATACCACTATATGAGATTTACCATCTTCTAAATGGTTTTAGGCAGATAATGTACATATAACAAGGTTATGTTCTGATATCAAAAGTGCTTTGCTCTTGAAAATGATTATAAAAGTTATTTGCTATATGCATTATACGTAATAGGCCTCCTGCTGAACGGTTTAGGTAAGATAATAAATATATAACATTGTGCATCATTTATCACACGTCAAACGCCAGGGCGATGGTGTAATTCATCTTAAATCCGGTGTAATTTATCTTAAATCCGGTGTAATTCATGTTAAACTCGGTGTAATTTATCTTAAATCCGGTGTAACTCAAACCAAATAAATTAGGAAGTGGAGAAACGAAAACCTTGTGTTTGACAAATACATACAGAAAATAATTATACGGCGTGAAATCGGGAATAATTAGTGTACGAATAATCCACAGTAATGCAGATTACCTTGCATCGGTCGACATAATTTGCAACTAAGAATTTAGTTTTGCCGATTTACAAAAACCGTAATGCTAGTACCCCAGTAGGATTTTCAAAGGCCCTTAAATTTACTTATGGCACAGCTTGCTGTGTAATGTGAAGTATGCCAGAACGCTTGTTTCGGGGTTTCGATTCCACGTTAAGCTGAAGGTCCCCTATACCTAGTTGGATTGTCGTGTTGGTTAAGGCAGGCTACGACAGGGGGGAATGCGCAGCCACTAAAAACCCCGTCACCAGGTCATTACGACCACACGACCCATAATTTTTACCTAAAAGCTTATCGACAGAATCAGTTAGCTGTGATTGGAATGACAGCAAACTGTCATCGAGAATCACTACACCATCGTAATTCTACAGTTTACCAGCTGGTTTTGGTAATATTTGCATCTTGACAATTTCACGTGAAATGATAGTGTAGAGTAACATCGTTCATTTTAACTTTGAATAAAAACTTGGAAAAGGTTTTAAACTACAGAACTGAGCGATCGCTGATGTAGAAACCGAATAGATGTGAAGTAGAAACAATGTAAATAAAAAATAACAGTAATTGTACTTCATATTGCTTTCACACTTAAATGCAGCTAACAAGAAATGTACGAATGTCATGCGGATAACCGCTGAAGATGAGCCAGACAATAGTGTATAACGCGAAACAAAAATCTAATTGTTTTGGCGTAATATTAATTATTTATAGAAATTGATTAGCTTGCAATTGAGGAATTGACCCACAACATACATTTGCTAACGTAACTATGTTTGTTAAAACCGGAAGCTACCATTGTGGTTAATGCGGACGCTGACTCCGAAGGTGACTTATATAAAACGAATATGCTTTTATTTAAGTCGGTTCAATGAAACAGGGGGCATCATAATCCTAATTTGTTTACTACTCGTGATTCTTTCCAGTGCAGGTGTTTTGAGTCTTAGGTTTTTGGACGTTAGTATTAATAGCAGGCAGCGTGACGAAACAATCGGCACAATTAGCAGCTGCCTGTGTTAAAGCTGAACATCCTCTTCGTCATCGCGTGTGGAGGCTGCTTGCGACACAGCCGGCGGTCTCGTGACCGAGCGCGTGACGACCGACGCGCTATCTGTCGGCGGCAGCCACACGTGGCGAACCGCAGATAACATCTCTGATCGCATTCACGCGCAAAATACACGATATACAAACAGATTCAAGGTCACGGTGTTCGATTAGCAGCGTATTATTACAGCAACTGGATCAACTATGGAAAGATCTCGAATACATTCCGTAGTCATTTATGGGTATGACTACAGAAATATTCAAGAATACGCTATTGTTAGAACTAAGATAAACATAATATTTACAAATTAAACAATAAATAATGTTTAATTTGTACCTTCTGCAATCGTTGTTTGATACCTCTGCCCGATTAACTAACACAATTTTTCATGTTACATTACGTACGTAAAACTTGTGCTTTCAGTGTTGTATGTGATGATGATTAATGGACAGAATGAACGCGTCTTTGAAGGACAGTTTACATTTTATCACTACGAGATACAGTTCCAGTCGATACTATTATAAATCTTCTAGTTTGGAACATACTGATCAACGGATGAAACAAACTTCGACCGTATTTATCAGATTCCGCATTATAGATTCCGAAAAAAAACGCGTTTCTCAATGATTTACGTAGAACACAGCGAGAAGGATAAAAAGATACCAATCACTATATGTTTATTTAGTGTATGGCAGACAAAATATGATGTTATTAAGACAAAATGTGGTTGCAAATGTTCTATTTTTCATTTTGCTCTGTGGGATGGTATGTACTTGGGTAGGTGAAATTTGGAGTAAATGTCACTACCTCAATAAAGTTATGGAATCAGGTAGCTGGAGAACATAATATTCAGCTAGACGATAATATGAAACGGATAGGCCTATACCGTATTATTTGTGCAGCAGTAGAAACGAACGTTAAACAGCACTTGCAGTAATTTGCTCTAAAAAATCGAAAAACAAAGGAGGAAGCTGTAAAACTCGAAGAGGAGACTCGACATTACTATTTCCCTAGTAATTTATTCCTCTTGCGCGAGGCGGTACTTGAGAATTACTTTTTCCGATCTTGAATTATGTCATAAATTTTATGTGGAACGCAACACGTGACAGACATTCCGGAAATGAAAATAAAACCCCTACAAACAAAGGAAAGGGGCGATCTCAATATCGGCTCCAGTGATTCTTGGAACACAAAGAAGAAATCATCTGGCAGAACTTATATTGGTAGTGATGGCCAGGTGTATCCTATACCCACACATTCTTTGTGGGTAAGAACAAATTCGGAAAGAGTTATTCTGTTCAGTGACGCTATTCACATCGATCTGAACGTGTGTTCCATTCGACCTAATTCACATTGCAATTAGGGAATGTAGAATATCAGTTGGCACTTCTTTGGGAAAATCGGATAACACAGTCAATATTTAAAACTTACTAGGCTCTCGAAATAGAAGCTCGGTGAACCTTTCTCGCTTGTTTAATAAAGAAGGTAGTCAGTTTTGTTTCTGCTATGGAGTATGTGGTCGTGTACGATATATTACCACACTTTTGGGTTATCGGTATTAGATTATGAGTATTTAAGCTTTCAAAGTTTTGGAATACTTACGTAACTATCGGTTTTCTTAACATCAACGTAAAAGTTATTCCTCACTGGGAAAGAAAGACGTTGGGGGGCCATAGGGTGAAGTTGGCGGAGGTAATGTTGCGCATTCGCTTCAATGACGTTGGGTTAAAATAGAGATGGCGTAGCTAAAACAAAACTTCAGCCGCTTTATCGACCTTTTCTTGCATATGACTTTTATTGATATTTGTAGAAGCTTTTAATCACCACATTGTTAACAGTTGCAAAACAATATTTTCACTGTAGGCCCCTACATCTCATTATTTATTTCATTTCAGAAAACAACTATGCTTAGTTGGGGAGTACATCCAACGACCCAGGCACCGACACATCACTCTTATTCTTGTTGGTTATTTTATCATTGAAAATTCAAAATTTTTCTTTATATCTCGATGTTTTCTTCAGAAAATACTAACTCTTCACTTCAAGAACTCATTTGATATCAAGTGTTACAGAAGAAAAAATCCTCGGTGTTTAGCTATTAACCATTCCCCGTACCTTTTTCCGAAAATTGAGAAACAAAAAAACATAGATGGATTGGCATAACGGTATATGAATTCGGTTCCTCGTTTTACTCAGCGATACAGATACTTGTCGTTAATAATCGCGATTAGACGGATTAGGCTGGCTTTTATATCAACTTAAATACTTTTGGTTTGTAATTTTGTTCAGGTTATAGATAGCATCGACGCTTTTAGATATGGGGATGTCAGTGTGACCCGTTATTGGGGACATACCCATTTGGTCGACTTTACCTTGCCTTCCGTTGCTTTTGCGTCTCTAACAAGATCTTGTACGATGTTCAAGGTTTCAGAAAGCTGTACAACGTCCCAGAAGCGTAGTCACATCTTCATCGATCGCTTACAACGTAGTTCTGAATTTTGTAATGACGTGTGTTACGGCTAAAGATGGATTTATTGTGCTAATGAATGAAAAAGTAGATTAGAACTGAATGGGCGAACGTTAATAAAACAGTAGTGTAAATGAAGACGTGTTCATTAATAGTCAGAAAGCAATTAGAAGCATAGATACAGGGGGTGTGGAGGATGACCGTTTTAAGATTCCGAACAGATTGACGTAAATTCAAATGGTACCAGACGGCAAATTCTGAGATTCAGCGGGTCGGCTTGGAGCCAGCTGTCTGCACGTGACCTGGTGGGGGAGGGGAGGCTGTCACGTGAACCAACCAGCCAAGCTGGCGAAGCGGAAAGAGCGCCTCCTTTGCTAAGACGAACTTATTCAATCTGCCCTGTTCGAAATTTGAAATAGTGTAAACAGTGTGGTTTATCTTATCGGCATCTATATCTTTCACCTTAGAAAGATCACTTCTAAATAAGATGTTTCCATTCCTTCGTAATGTAACACACTTTTTACATCTTATTATTCTGATCGTCGTTTCCGCTATATTCACAGTTCATGCTGGTTTTCTTTTTCCGCTAAGACTAAACGTGCTCAACGCCCAATAGAGGGAAAGCTTACGTATATGCTAACCGTTAAAGCTCTTGTCTAATGTCTGATATGTTAAAAGATACAATAAAAAAAGTTTCAGACTGTTTCATTCGCCTACTCCGTTACCTCATTGCTTCTTATTTCTTTGAGTTTAAACTTTCTATAGCTACTTCAAATATGTCCGCAAGCACTGAAGATATTTTTTCTTTCCTTTATTTATCTTTTTTCTGCCACTTCAGTTCATGCCAATAGATTAGAGTCTGCATGTGTTTGTGAACTAATGTTTGTTCGCTCTTTCAAACTTGCACTTCTATGATGAAAATGGAGGCCAATATAATAACGAACTCACTCAAAATTTTTGTTACCATTTGCACAAATGTTACTGAGTTCATCCGAATAGTTCTCCGAGCGTGGTGGAGGAACGGTAACGTTCTGCTCTCGCTTTCGGAAGGACGTGGGTTCGAATCCTCATGAGAGATCATGGTTTCTCTAAATCACTTGTGTCGGATGCCGGTATGGTTCCTTATTCCCATTCCTATCCTGCGTTTGATGGCCTCGACGTCGATGAATCGTAAATACATGAGAAAAGGAAAAAAACTGATAATTTTTACCGATCCTATAGTGTGAGAGGCAACGTTTACTGTAATCACTCCAGGCAATTGCTGGGTCGTTTATCAATAAAGCTGATGGTCCATTTAATTTAATTTCATTTCACATATGCGGAGGTGGAATTTCCCTACACAGCTATTATCCTATTTCATGATTTATGTTTGATTCTTTCAGTGCAGTTTCTCCACTCAACTATTTTTGCCTATTTTTGCCCTTCGCCAATCTTAATTTTAATCTCGTTCGGTTTTTCTGGTAAACTGTTCAGCATTCACGAAGGTAATTTATTCCAGTCACTCATTTCTTTATCTGTATTTGCGCGCAATCATATCCTAGGTATAATAAAATTGTCAACATATTTCTAAGGGCCGCTTATGATAATGAATTTAATTCTTATCATATATTAAAGCAAAAAAACTTTATTAAATGTCGGAGTTTGCTTTCTTCGAAAATTGTCAGTTCTTTACATTAGACCTATGTTGTTACAATAACCTGTGAATGTCCCACTGCAGTAAAATATGTTGCTTTTGCTGTATTTGGATTCTGGTTCATCAAAATAAGAGAGCATAATCCGTTGAACTATTCAAGTTAGCTACTATTGTATCTCGTGATCTCTCCGTTTCATATTGTTGCATCACTTGACGCCCAGATGTGCGAGTTGTAATCTGTGTCACTTTCTACCAGTCATAACTTGATGATTAACACTTCCATGCGATAGCGTACGTTGTGAGAGAGCCATTTGATGCTAACAGAAATTCTTAACGACGTCCTAGTTGAGTAAAAAATCGTTCTTATTGAAACCAAATAATGCGTAGATAACGAAGGATGTAATTAGGAAGAACGGAAACGTCAATTTGGTCGAATACTGCAGACAACGGTCCCAGGTTCTAACATCTATCCTGATATACCGTTCATACTAATTACGACTTTTAGGTTTGCCGTAATAATCTAGCAAAGGATAACCTGGAATCAAATTCACGCCTAAAGAAATGCACCTTCCTAAAGAAATGCACCTTCCACAAACAATAACACAATACACATGGACATACGCTAACGCATTCTTTAGACACATAGTGAAACACGCTTTTCTCGCTTTTAGTTCGTCCTCAATGACAAATCACCGCTCGCCCATTCAGATTTCGGTTTTCCGCGGTTTCTTCTTTCTCGATATCACTCCAGGCGAATGCCTGGATGGTTCCTTCTAAAGAATATGGCCGAAATCCTTCCCGTTCCTTGTTCCCAGTTCTCTCTGTTAATTCTAATGACTTCGACTTCAACGAGGCGCATAGGCATAAGAAAAAAAATGCTTATTACATCGACAATACATTTAAACTCCGGCAAAACTTCCAATTGGACGAAAATTAAAAACTATTTTCCTCCTCATTTTGGCTGGTGAATTAGGTTGTAGACCACTTTTTAGTTATTTTGCATAGTTCTTCGTGAAGGGCTAGAAGTAAAATACATCATGTTGACCGGATCCTTTTTCCACGAAATAGGCAAATGTGTCTTCCAGCGTTCCGCTGATCAAAGATTGAAATCTCTGTATATTTCATTAAATCTGTAGCCTTATTCAAGACTTCTTCGTAAAATTTTCTCAGTCCATTTCCTTGTTTTAGTGGTAGGGCCTCAGATGCTGAATTTCATCCAAAGTTATGTATCACTAGACTTTTTAAAATCTTCCTGTGTTCCATAGAAGGAATACGCAAAAAAAAGAACAATATAATTTACTCAAAAACATTCTTGACGATCATCTACACGTACAAGAACATTTAGACTCACAGAGGAAAGGTATTGCTCATCCTACCTGCGTATACATTTAATACTCCAGTTGGGTCATCGAGCTTATTTAATTTTTCATTGGAACCTGGTATATCTTGTATCATACTAAGTAGTTCTAATAAACCACTTTTTTGTCTGAACGTCGTTAATTTGTTCCTTTTCAGATAACTTTGACTTTGAACTAATGCTCTGGGTACTCGTCTGTTTCATTGAGTAATGTTTCAGATATGTCTATGAGGTAACCTGTCTGTGATTTCCTGAAGAATCTTAGTTTTTGTTTTAAAGTAATGAATTGCACGGTATATATCACCCTTATTCAATAAATCATTAGTAGTAGTAGTATTTTATTTG
The DNA here is from genome assembly GCA_031002005.1 of Vandiemenella viatica. Lineage (NCBI taxonomy): Eukaryota > Metazoa > Arthropoda > Insecta > Orthoptera > Morabidae > Vandiemenella > Vandiemenella viatica. The sequence continues at coordinate 128,144,171 of JARYHS010013631.1, read as the reverse complement.
TCCTCTAAATCATATGCATGTACTTTATACATAATGATATGAGACACGTCAATTATAAAATATGATTTACATTAAATTCTGCGTAATGTTCACTTTGAAAGTGAGGAGACATGTTGAACGTTATATCCATCCTTTAAAAGGCACGAATTATTAGTAGTGATCATTAAACAATCCTAAGTTAAATCAGATGTGCTAAAGATATCCTGGATACAGAAGGATCGTATTAATTCTCGGCAGGGTAGTTCGGGCTTGTTGTTTGGATCAAATGTTTGGCAGATTTAGAAGGGCAGTTCTCTTACTACATATGTCTAATATGTAAGTACAGTACTCGTATACTTGGCTGTGATGCTGGTTTAGTGTATTGTATTACTTTCTGCTTTGTACATGAAGATGAAAATAAGGGTAGGATGAAACCGGTCGCTATCCTATTCAAGACTATTCTTTCCAAGAACTAGACACCTTTTAAATCTACCGACGGTCAAATTACCATCAACAGGGTCGTATGTCGTCACTTAATATGCAAAGGCTTTGTAACCAAATTGGTGATATCTAGTGTTGCAAACTGAAAAAAAACATTTTTTTTTTTTTTTTCAGATTTGTGAAAAAAAACATGGAAAAAAAACTTAGCACCCTCGTTTTTTTCTAATTTTTTTTTTTTCAGAAAACTATATATTTGATAAATTATAGTTTTATTTATGGAACTTACATTTTAAATGTGTGTTTTAAACGTTACTAAATCATATAATATCTTACATAATGATTCATAAATGTATCTAAATAGGTAACATAATTTTTTATTATCTTCTATGTCGGAACCACATTCACTAGTATCAGTACTACCAACACTAGTTCGGTCGGAGTTGGAATTTTCTGTTTCTTCTTCTGTCCCCTCTAGATCCATAACTTCAGACATTTTCTTTTACCGGTTGTATTGTATGCAAAAGCTTTTGAGATTGCAATTTTAAATTGTGAGAAAAGTACACACTGTGAATGAATACTGCGCTGATAGTTCTGTATTACGTCTTTTAAGTTTGAATTTAAATATATTATCATACAAAATAGGAGCTTTATTTGTTTTCAATCGTTGGTTTACGCGAACGGTTGCAAGGAAATTGTTCATAATTACTGACAATGACTCAGTATTATCACTATACGCTGCGAGTTTAACAAGTATACGAATATAAGGAAAGCACAACAAGTTATAAAAAGAGGCAAAAAACCGTAGTTAAATTTCCTAATTTTTTTAAAAGATTCGTAGGTCTACAGATAAATTTGTAGGGCCTGGCAGCACTAGTTCAAATAGCGAGTATCAATTCAAACAATGGGGAACGGCCGAACGGGGATTCCTTCTCACGCAACCTAGCCTTTTCGGGAAGTCCCCTTTCGTAAAGAAAACTTCAGTCGATGTTACCAATATTTTTGTAATTTTTTTTCTCTACTGAACCAGAAAGTTATAGTAGATTTAAAAGTAAGATAAGTACTTAGTATAAACTCTAAAACAGTCATATTAAATGATAAATGCCTTAAAAATTTGAAATTTAGTAGTTATGAAAAAAAACATGTCCCAGAAAAAAAACATGTTTTTTTTCACAGTTTTTTTTCATGTTTTTTTTCACGTCAGAAAAAAAACTGTTTTTTTACAACACTAGTGATATCTCCTACCATGCGTGTCAAGCGCCGGATGATGAAAATGTCTGTCACCACCGAGGATCGAATCAGCTAAACTCGTGCCGAGCATCAGACAGCGTCACGGTGAATCAGCGAACAATGGCGGGTTTCTGGATGGTACGTGAGTCAATTGTTCCTTCGTCTACATCTACATCGTTGCGTGTACTGTGCAATCTTTATTGTAATTATCGTCGTAAAAAGTTGAACGTACTCTACATTAAGTCACTGCCCCATTTAATTCTACTAGAGATACCTTATAAAATAATAATAATAAAATTAAAAAAATTGCGTTTGGTCTTTTCGACCATTTATCCAGCTCCAGTTGGTACTAAAACAAACTGTTGCATGAGGCTTTAATTATAATATTGTGGACACTACAGTGAGGACAACACAAGACGAACACAACACTTAAGTACAACCACCCATGCCCCAGCCCGGACTCGAACCGGCGGCCCTTGCAATTGGAAGCCAGCGCGCTAGCTCCTACACTGCCAGGGCCGGCTAGAGATACCTAAGAAACTGATGTGGGTACCGTTGGCTGTTACAGCTCTCCTGATTTGCTGGCGCAATCCACAGCAGAAAGCCCCGCTGATACATGCGTACCTCGAACTTATGACGTCATGTTGCGTCACTGTTTCCTCTTCACTGGACTGTTCATGCTTTCTTTCCATTTGATAACAGAGATATCTCCGCCACATCAGCTCCATGAAAGCTTTTCTGAATTTTTTTAACGTAGCTTTTTAACATTGGGTATTGTTTTCTGCATCAGATATTAACATTTTAATTAGGAGACCACAGTGACCTAAATCTTCCTAAGTCAGTTTAAAAACATGAACTGTCTATTGGCCCAAAACTTCTATGCAGATATTGAAGTGGGTTGATTTCACCAAAACGCAGCGTTCTTTCAATTGTTTGTTTTATTCACCCTTTGACATAGTCAGTCTTAATGAAATGACAAGAATGACTTCAGAAATTTGTCGGCCGTTATTTTATTTACGTTAACACATCACACAAATACGATCTTTGAGACCTGAGTGGTGTTATTTTCCATTATCATTACTAATAATTGACGGGAGGAATAATGGACCTCAATGATGATGGGCTAAAATTATGAACATCCTTTTGAATAGTACAGTTAAAAATATTTGCAAATAGTTTTTCTTTTCTTTAGAACCTTACGGGCAAGCAGGAACATTCGGACATAGCATTGGGGGAGGGCGGTCGCTGATTCGAACCCTTGTCCGACCAGGGGCGGATCCAGGATTTTGTTTTGGGGGGGCCTTGAGCGGAAATTGGTTTGGGGGGGGCTTGGCTTGAGTAAATTTTGGTTCAGAGGGCTTGCGTTCAGTGGATTTTTGTTTTGGGGGGGGCTTCAGTCGTAAAAAAGGTAGTATTTATAGCCTCCTCGGGCCTCAAATCCGTAGAGCTAAAAAAAAAAAAAAAAAAAAAAAAGGTCTCAAAACTACAATGTCAGGGGTGGACCTAGATACGTTTGGGGGGGGCTTGAGCCCCCTAGCCCCCCCCCTGGATCCGCCCCTTGTCCGACCATCCAGGTTTAGCCGACTGTCCGTAACATCACATTGTCTGAGCCTCTGTCGCACGAAAATTTTATGTACCTACAAAGGTAAAGCAACATAGTTGCACAAGCTATTGTCAGCTCAATTGCGGTAGCCTACAAGTTAACGTCACAAATAGAAACATTTCGTTTTAAATATCTTATCTACCCTTGAGTACGAGCGTGCTGATTGATCTCCCCTAGGTCGTTGTGAACGGCGCAACTGAGCCCAGCCTGGCGCGGTGTGGAAATAGCGTCGATCTGAAAGTAGCGCGCGGCTTGCACGTGCCGCGTGGCACGTAGACAGGCAGGCATGCCAACTCATGTGCCGGGATGCCACGAGGGATGACGGAGAGGGGGAGGGGGGGAGGAGAGGCGCACGTAACGTCACCCCCTTGGCTGCCGAGTTCCGGAAATAATCACTCCCCACTGTTCTCACTGAAGTGAATTGTCCTGTTGTTGCTTTACAACATAAGTTGGATGACAGAACGTTGTGTAATAGAATTATTGTCAGCTACAGGGGGATCTGGACACGAAATCTAGTTGTTTAGGTACCCATAAAATAAAGACAATCATCTTATTAGGCAGACACATAAAAAATAAAACATTTGTATGACTAATTATATGATTAACAGGGTGAAAGGAGGGGGAGTTGCTGTTGGAAGTCACAAAATTTCATTGATAACAAATTAGCTTGGGTAGGTGGTATAAATTTTTTGAAAATCATTCTTTTGTCCCGTTGGCTCAGGTCGTTGCGGCGCCTTGATACGGGATTTGTCTGCTCATGGAAGAAATTTTCACCGTTCGGGATTTCGCCAACAGGATAGGAGAGATTATGGCGCGATTCTTAATCAAAAGATTGAGTACAGCAATCCTGATTTAAATTTCGAATCTCTGTGCTTCGGCTTCGACATTCTTGATGGTGATTCGTCTGCTGGGCGTGTGCCCTAGCCACTACTGAATTTCCGAAGAGTAGATTTTAATACGTCAGGACCACGGGGTTTATATTAAAAGAAACCTCCCCAAAATATGACCAGTAATTTTTTAATCCCGTTCATTCCAAAGTGTAGACAGAAAGCAGGCTAATACATTAAAAAAAGAGATGATCGTTTTCTGTAGCTTATTACCACGAATACATATTTTTTTTAAAGTTAAAAAATACCTATGTTTCCCGGTTATAATTGTTATATTCGTTTAAATTATGAGATATGACTCAAACAAATGTGTAATGAGTATTAATAATATTAAATAGGAAAAGTATATATATATATGGGCATTGGGCATTTTGAGTGCATAAATCCGCTGTGGAGCCAAGCTGATGAATGAGTAACTTTTAATAAGTAAAATACACTGAAAAGCCAAAGAAACTCATATAGGCATGCGTGTACAAACACAGAGATATGTAAACACTCAGAGAACGGCGCTGCGATCGGCAACGCCTATATAAGACAACATGTATCTGGCATAGGCTTTAGATCGGTTACTGCTGCTACAATGGCAGTTTATCACGAATTAAGTGAGTTTGAATGTGGTGTTATAGTCGACGGACGAGAGATGGGACACAGCATTTCCGAGGTAGCGATGAGGTGGGGATTTTCCCGTACTACCATTTCGTGAGTGCACTGTGAATATCGGGAATCCGGTAAAACATCAAATCTCCGACATCAGTGCGGCCGGAAAAAGATCCTGCAAGAACGGAACCAACGAAGACTGAAGAGAATCGTTCAACTTAACAGAAATGCAACCCTTCCGCAAATTGCTGCGGATTTCAATGCTGGGCCATCAACAAGTGGCAGCATGCGATCCAATTGAACGAAACATCATCAATATGGGCTTTCGGAGCAGTGTCGTAGCTAGATCAACAAGGGCCCCGGTGCAAAAAATTTATTTTGGGCCCTCAGGCCAGACGGGCGACCTTTTTTTTGCTTTGTGTGCTGGTAGGGGCCCCCTGAACTGAGGATGGGGGCCCTTGAATTGTTCTTTAGGGGCCCCTGAGCAGTGGTTGGGGCCCCCCTGAGCAGCGAGGGTCCTTAGTAAGGGGCTCCTGTGTTCTCAGAGGCCCCTTAGACGACGGTAGAGCTAAATAAAAAGGTCGCCAGTTTGCCGTGAAGGCTCGTGGGCCCTCTAAACTGCATTTGAGGGCCCCTAGAGGTGTGCTTAGGGGCCCCTTGAGGTATGCATGGGGGCCCCCTGAGCGTGAGGGCCCCGGTGCACTGCACCGCCTAGCCCCATAGTAGCTACGCCCCTGTTTCGGAGCCGAAGGCCCACTGGTGTACCCTTGCTGAGTGCATGACACAAAACTTTACGCCTCGCCTGAGCCCGTCAACACCGACATTGGACTGTTGATGATAGGAAACATGTTGTAGATCTGACGAGTCTCGTTTCCAATCGTATCGAGCGGATGGACGTGTACGGATATGGAGACAACCTCATGAATTCATGGACCCTGCATGTCAGCAGGGGACTGTTCAAGCTGGTGGAGGCTCTGTAATAATGTGGGGCGTGTGCAGTTGGAGTGACATGGTACCCCTGATACGTCTAGATACGACACTTACAGGTGACACGTACGTATGCATCCTGGCTGATCACCTGCATCCATTTATGTGCATTGGGCAATTCCAGCAGGACAATGCGACACCCCACATTCCAGAATTGCTACAGAGTGGCCCCGGGAACACTCTTCTGAGTTTAAACATCTCCGCTGGCCACCAAACTCCCCAGACATGAACATTATTGAGCATATCCGGGATGCCTTGCAACGTGCTGTTCAGAAGAGATCTCCATCCCCTCGTACTCTTACGAATTTATGGACAGCTCTGCAGAATGCTTGGTGTCGATTTCCTCCAGCACTACTTCAGCTATTAGTCGAGTCCTTGCCACGTCGTGTTGCGGCACGTCTGCGGGCTCGCGGGGGCCCTACACGAGATGTGCCAATTTCTTTAGCTTTTCAGTGTAAATTGAATGGTAGTAGTTCACATCTTATTAAAGCTGGAACTGCTTACATGCGACTGAATCAAAGGTGACAGTAATATGAAATCAAAGAAATATAGGATAAGTACTGGAATCCTAATACTTTATGCCCTAACTCGCAATATTAGTTTTAATTCTGGTCCAGAAATGAGCGCAATAAGTATGGAACTATTTCCATCCGCATGAGGCGATAATGTCGTTAACATGTTGCTCATAAAAGCAGATCAAATAATTAATAAAAATTAAATTCCTCTTGCCTTATGCCGCAATAAAGAGTATCAGTTGCTATTCTGGTTCAGGCTGCATATCGTCCTAACCACCACCTCTATTAATACTGCCACTCGAAAAACCAAATCGTCTGTCACACGCCCCTTAATACGTTCACTGAATTGCATTCTAGAGTCTAGGCTGTGCCAAATATGGATAACATTTTTTGTTTTCAGCACAAAATTAATTTATGTAACGGCTAGCGACCGGTTCATGGTGTGTAGCTATTGGAGTACAAAGAGGCGCGAGAAAGTTGAAACCCATTAAAATAATATTAAACGTGTAGCGATATGGATTTATGTCAGATATGGGTGCTATTGATTAATTATTGAAATTTTATTGCTTGATAATGCATTATAGTGATTACCGGGGATGATTGAGGTAAAATTCTATTGCAGCGCTTGATTAACGTGAACCACATTAACGTTACTTCATTAACAAATTGAGAAAAAAAACAAGACACTTAATAAAAAGTAGATAAAATGAATAAATTTTGTGAAATACAGGTATCTTGCATGATTGAGCATGTGACACTACTTTATTAACTGAAAAACCAGGGATAGCGTCATGACATAATGAAGTTGTGAAGTTATCAGTTGATTTTAATCAACAGGGTGGTTTCAGATCGGTAGAAATCGTGATTGCAGTGAACTCGGTCATTTAAGATATATCACCATTTCTTAGTAGTACACGTCACGGAGCAGTGGAAAAAAGTCGCCACCATTGGCGATCAGTGAAACTGGATGGCCGAAAAATCATCCAGAGAACTTACATCAGCTCCTACATCTAGTCTCAACTTAAGGGCTTGTTCAGATTTCACTTAGTAGAAATAAATCGGTCACAAGACTTGGTCATCGCAACTAACAAAGCCAGGATACGAAGATTAATTCAACCACGCAGTCCCGACCTCTGATAGCTCCCCATGAAATACCTGTATTTCTCTAGAGCGGAATCAGTCATTCCTCGCTCCGCAGCAAGGGTTGGCCCGTCGTCATTGGCCGCATAAATGACAAATTAAATGTTCATATTCGCTACATCAATCACACAGTCTTTGGCATTCCCTGCAAACGATCTCATTGAATAACCAGAGTGCCTCTAAATCAACTTTTCTGAATTCATCCCCATCTCTGCAAAGTTCCCAAATCTTGTCCGCGGCTATCTTGAGCCTTCCACACATTATTTATTGCGACTTTTTTGACTTTAGAATTTCGCTTGGACCTATTCCCTGTCACAAACACTAATTTATCTTTAGGCGTGAAATCCTACGCTGTGGAAATGTGGAAATCACATAGCGACAAGCTACCCCGATCCCCTTCAAGGATAACATGACAGCTGAAGAATCTCACATATGCCTTTCACTGGATTAAGATTAGTCAAAACATTTAAATGTCCAGAATCATCGCCATAAATGTGTAATGAAATCATGTCATTACAAACGTTACTGTCTATAAAATGCAGTTTAATGTTCGTTTATAGACCGAGCTTATTGGGTGACGGTAACGCTTTGGCCTCGCATTCGGAAGGACGCGGTTTCGAATCACCGTCCAGGCATTCAGCTTTGGGTTTTGCATGGTTTCCCCAAATCACTCTCGGTGAATGGCGGGATGCTTCCATCAAAAGGACATGGGCGAATTCCTTCCCGTTCCTTGTGCCCGTCCTTTCCCGCCTCTAATGACCTCGACGTAGATGAGGAGTAAAACCATAACGAAAAGAAAAAAAAACCCGGTTATAGGTGAATGGAGTATCGAATTTCATCTATAGATGAGATACCATTTATAATGGTTGCGTTTGTAACAGAAAAGACAAGATAGAGTTAAAATGGATGTTGAGTTATCTTGATAGACTTTATCTGTGTTTCCATATTGATGAGTTTGGTTTTAATTGTATAAAATGACAAATGTTACAAACACATACAGAAATTTGATAAACTTGCGTTTATCTGTACTTATCTGTACTAATTTTGTTTTTCTTGGTGAAATCAGTATGGTGGCTAATTGTATCTAATGTGTTGCAGGAATCTCAACTTCACAACCGCCGCTGCTAACTCAGAAGACGACGAATTCAATTTCCACAAGAAGAAAGTTTCGAGGGTAAGTACGCTCATCTTTTCCCGCATTGCAAGAATATTACATTTTTTGTCGTTTTCCGCATTGAGAGGAATTGGGGGATGTACTACGCTGTAGAAATAAGTGTTGGCCTGAATGATATGTCAGCGTTTGGGTAGTGAGAGTCCAATGAACAAATAAGACCGATCAAGTACTCAGGCGACAGGGGATATCCTTTTCGAATTCTGCAAAATCCTGGATTCTATATTCTTTGATTTCGCGTTCATTAATGATAAACAATACTGAACAGCTGGTGTAGTGATATATTCTTACAGTTTGAAGAGCTTTGTTACATCAATCACATCAATTGAGATATTGTCTCAGGTTTGGCAAGACACTCGTACGGTTCATAAAAATAGATAACTGCCAAGAACGGTCCTTTTAGTTATAAAAATTTAATAAACATTCAAAATATGAATCTTATTGCTGTAAATAAACTAAATCTTATTTGCTTTATGGTCAGGTAAATCAATTTCAAGTTGCAGTGAATTCTGCTTTTGTAGCGAATGGTCCGTCTTTGAGAGACTGAGGTAAACAAAAATGTGCCACAGTTGAAAATCAGGTTAAATGCCCCTAAAAATTCCTGGCCGGATCGGGAATAGAGCCCATTACCCCGAATTTTTAGGGTGGGCGTATTAATCATTGATCTACCAAGGAAATAAATCTTATCGCTTAGACTTATGACTATTTTATCTACCGCAAAATTAAGTTTATTGGTAATAGAATTAGATGAAAATCTGAAAAACTTTTCTACTTATGTTATCCAAAACAATTTTTGTCCAAAGTTTTTATGACTTTACGCCTCGTTGACATCTAGGTCATTATAGGAGCGAAAGGACTGGGAGCAAGGCACTGGAACGATTTTTGACATAACCTTTTGAAGGAACAATCACATCATTCACCTGGAGTGATTTGGGGAAACCATGAAAACTCTAATCTGGATGGCATGACGGGGATTCGAACCTGCGTCCTTCTGAACACGGAGGCCAGAGCGTCACCTTTCACCCACAACGCTAGTTTTTCAGTCGTATGGTTGGAAAATTTTAACAACATTTTGAGTAGATATGTCGCGAAATAACACTCTAAATAAAAATGTTCCGGAACTACAGTGGTCACAGTTCTGAATACTTCTTCGTTGGCATAACACTTGTAACGGAAACAGGAAAAAGTATTTTTCATCGTTTATTGGGAGGTGTGAATAAGGTACGTTAAAAATCGTCTATGAATAAATTTTGCGTTTGGTAAAGTACATCTTCCTGTGACATTTAATAACAATCGGTGCAGAATTACGAGGCTAACATTCGTACTTGCGGATATTGCGGAATTATAAGTTCTATTTCTGCTAAGTAATCCTGAAAGCAGGAAAACATTTTCCATCTATTAACACACTGTGCCATTCTGTGGTTATTGTTATACTCATCGTGTGACATCCATATATTTTCTGCTCTTACTTTGCTCTGCTTGTGATGTAAGCAATGAAGAGAGATGCAACCCTCAACTGGAATCCCGTGCCAGATCTGCGCTGGGCACGTGAATTCTCACCATTACCGTAACGAGACGGCAGTACGGATGCTTACAGACACATTTATGTATGTGAAGCACGTTACGAAGACATTACGTAAAACGTCTCACAACTCTGCATAAGCAAGAAATCTACCAGAGCCTGCATTTAAATAACATTATTTATTTTTATTCCTTAGGTACCGTGGTATGTGTGTATGTACTTTCGGTGGGCCATTTTGATGACTCCAGCACGCTTGATGAGAAGTAATAGTCGATTCATTCCATAGGTACAACATTTCTGCCGTATTAGTATCATAAGACCAATGATTTAAGCGGTTATATCACATTTCAGATTTGGCAGCAACATACAGCACCGTTCGTAGTGGTTGAACGGTTAACGTTCTGGCCTCGCCTTCGGGAGGACGTGGGCTCGAATCCTTGTCCGGGCATCCAGATTTGGGTTTTACATGGTTTCCCCAAATCACTCCAGGCGAATGCAGGGATGCTTCCTTCAAGAAGGCCATGGCCGAATTCATTACCGTTCCTTGTCCCCAGACCTGATGATCTTATATTCACGAAATATCATCTCAGATTTATTGTCTAGGTCCATTTCGTTGTGATTAATTCATAATGTAAACACTTTTATCTAACTGATATGTGTGGTAGCCACTAAGGATTCAGTGGGAAGCATGTGGGAGCATGGTTCTAAAGAGCAAGCCTTGTTCAAACATTTTATTGCAAGAATCATGGTCAACTTATAGAAAATATCACAAATAATATAATACAATATAATACACAAGAAAACTTCGATCTTGCAGATTATGATCTTAATGAATCCTGTAATCACAAATAATATAATACAATATAATACATAAGTTAATGCAATAACAACCAGGTTAAGCCATGAGATTATCCCTCATCACAATATCTCCACTTGTATTAAACATCCAAACAAAAAATCCTTACGCGCTTGGAAACGTAATATAACAGGGCAGGCTCTCACCAATTTACCATCATGTAACAAATCTACAAGTAGTAGCAAACACGATTTGTACAAAGGAGGCAAATACACCAATTATTTCAAACGAAGAGGAATCAGTTTACCTCAGTGTCCTTCAATTTAACCTTAAGAATCAAGTTCTTACCAAAAGGTTCTGACACACTATAGTGTGTGCACACGCCGGCGCATAAGTCGTTACAACCCACACCCACTGATAAGGTGGCGGGAACGATGTGCACCACATATCGGGAAATTTTGTCCATTCCCGTAACACAATAACGCACTTTGTAGTTGGAGTCGTCAGGTATTCTATCCCAAATACCCAACAGGACTAGAAAATGGCAACTTATCGCCTCGAAGTCACCACCAGCCCCGACCACCACCGTACTCCAGAATCGGCGGACAAACCGCTCACGGACACGAGGTGCAGCAGAGGACTTCCTTCGATTAATGCGAGCGAGGAACGGTCTCGGTGGAATCACAAATCCACCTCAAGTAGTACTTCCAGGCTGCCTGGGCAAATAACAAGAGCTCGCTATACCAGCGGGCCTCTTAACGTCGCAGTCCCTTGAGGAAAGTATTAGGCCCAACGAACCAAGCCGCTGCTGCCGGCCGACTCACCTCCCGGATTCGTGTCCCCCAATTATATCAGCTCATTCAGCCGGAAGAGGGCACCACCGGACCTGAGCGCTCTCTCACGGGCGAAACTAGCACGCGGGCTCAGCATCAGAAGACGATCGCGGGCGGGGAAAATAAATAAATGTGAGCCGTGCACAGCTCACTAACTTGATGCTGATTTACGGCGTAAGGAAGTGGTAATGTTCGACTTGAGGGCAATTTAGTCAAAACTATCATAGGTGATTGTAATTTTTACCCTCTTTAACTCATCTTTCTAATTACATTTCATGCGTATAAAGTGTATGATATCATCTGGTGAAGTCTGTGATAGATTATTTAATCAGAACGTATGATTTGAATGTAAGATGGAATGGTTTTGGTGTATTTGAATCATTATTATTAATTGCTTTTAATTTAATATATTCAGCTTAAAAGTTTTAATTGGGGGATGCCGGCAGCAGCTACTACATTTCAGTATATTTTCATTCATTAGGAACAGTTAATTACTGGCGATAACAACTGTATATAGAAATATTCATCATATCGGAAGCGGCGATTCCATGCACTGGGAGGAGCTTCGACGGGACGGTACGCGTCGGCAACCTACGTCGAGTCCTCGACGAAGATAGTGTTGGACAGTAGGCTCACGGTCTTACGAATCGATAGGACGGGGCCCCGCTGCGTCGTTCTCCAGTGTTGAAAAACAGCTGGTCTGCTCACATTTCCTGCTCAAATCTTCAATCGACCACTAATATAAACCCGTTCTGTCTCTCTCGATTTCTGCTTGTAGTCAACTCGACACCAGCGAAGCGTGGCTTAATTCCGCAGTCCGGTAGTGTCCTCCCTGTAACAAACTTCTAAAAATTTTAGACGAGGTAAAATGCGATAACCAATTTCTCTGCTTCTTTTTATCCAGTGTTATGCCTGGTGGCCTGTTATTGTCTAAATCCATTTTATTGGTGGTATTCCTATTTCTCTCCTAAATCTGGGACGGTATTTGAAGATTTTTCGTGGGAATCGGTCCATCTTTATCCTTAGCACATGGTCTATCCAAGATGTTCTGTAACTTTGCACAGTTTGAGTTTGAGTTTTTTAAGGATTTCATCAGATCTCGTAAAGTTTAGCCAGTTGTTCTCCTCACGAATCGCACCTCAGCCGCCATTATCCTCCGCTCATCGCCTTTGCGAAGTGTCCAGGCCTCACGGGAGCGTGCATAAACCACGTAGCTCCATTTTGGCCTCCTGTGAACCCCCCTCACCCCCCACGTAGCCCTATGTGGCTTTTGCCTCTACCCCCCCCCCCCCACATAGCACGTAGCTTTTTTCCCCTTTTGATTCCAGAATACATTTTGTACTGTTTTCTCTTGTCAGACTCTTGTAAATTACATACGGAGATAATTAACTGAGGGAAATAAATATTCACATGCTGTTTTGTGTTCTGTTCCTCATTTTAACTGTGAAAAATGTTATGAAAGGAAAGCTACGTGGCCAGGCTCGGAACCCCCCCCCCCCCCCACGTAGCCCATCGTAGCCTTCCAGTCAACCCCTCCCCCCTGGACCGAGCCACGTAGTTTGTGCACGCTCCCCACTGCCATACAGAAGGGTAGGTTTAGCCAGGATGTTATAAAGCCTGATTGTTGTGTGACGCTGAACAGAAGATGGTCTGAAGGTGCTATTTATTTTCCTTTTTGTTGCATATCGGTTTCTTAGGTGTAACTGAGGTTGTAACCAGGGCCCGCTCTAGCGGTTTTGCCGCCCCGGACAAATAAACAAATTGCCGCCCCTTAAGATTATGTAGAATTATATATTTTAAAAAAAAATAATTAATTTTTAATCGAATAAAATATTAAATTTTTAATTTTAATAAAATCATATATTCATAAATAAACTTATTGAATTTTGATTTAGCGGCACAAAATAGAGAAATTAATTATGAAATATCTGTACATAGCCACAAATTAACCATATTTTTCACATTATTAAATGCTATTACAGATGGATATTATCACACAAACAATCTAAATGCCATTATTTTGAAAATAAAACGAGATTACATCAGATAAGCTAAAATAAAAAAAACTTTTTTTCTTACTTTCAGGTTGCGAATTTTTTATTACATCTTAAAATTTACTTCATCAGCAATTTTATACTCAATTGCCAAAATGGCTGAATCATTAAATTATCAATTTCTTGGTTTTCGTAAATGCTTACCAAGGCGTCGTATACATCTCCCAAATGAAATTTTAAAGGGTTTAATGCCTCTATCCTATTCTCCCATCTAGTGTCACTCCATGTTTTCAGAGTTGAACTCTGAACATGCTTTAAAAGTATTGCCTATCGAAAAGTAAATGCCAAAAAGAATAAATATATTTTTTGGAGCATGTTGAAGAAATTAGCGGCTTCCAAGGATGCTTTTGCTATTAATAACAAGATTGAGAGAATGGCTACTACACGGAACATTGAATGCTCACGAACTGTATTGTTTAATTCTAGATTGCACTCCTGCTTTATTGCCCCTCATATTGGAGCCGTTGTCAGTCCCTGTCCTCTGATATCCTGCAAATTTAAACACAAGTCATTAAGTTCTCCAACTATAATGTCAGACATTTGTTTTCTTGTGGATCTTTCGACTGGTAAGAAACCTTAAAAGCTTTCATTAATTTTAATTTCAACATCAGGATTAAATTTATTGGTTGAAACGTATCTGATTACAAGAGTAATTTGCTGTATCTTACTAAAGTCAGGAATACAGTTTAAAATTATGGAAAATATTTCAAATTTTTTATTTAATTAATAACATGAGACTTTACGCTTTGATGCAGCAGATCTACTATCCCGGTTTGTATATTTTCCCCAAGATATTGCGCTTTAGTCTCTACTTTTTAGAGCACTCAGCGGACGTGCTCTTCCATAATGGGATCGTATTCAGAAAGTAACTCAACTATTTTTAAGAATTTACCGTTATTATGCTCAAACAACTTGTCGCTTGTACCTTGAAAAACCAGTCAACTTTTACCAAGCATTTTGGTAATTGCAACAATTCTTAGAAGCACCTCATTCCAATCATTTATTTCGGCATTAATAACTCTTTGAGTGGCAGCATCTACAGTTTTAAAACAATTTAATCTTTTTTGCCTGAATATGATTTTTCGAAATTTCATGCTCTTTTAAAGTTTCGTCGAGGTGCTTCCAATTTTTAAAACCCTCCTTTGGAGAGAACTAACTAAACAGCCGAAAATTTTGCAACAGAAGCAGTAAACGCAGTTTTGTGAAAGATAGTAGCTAATCTCGCAATATTTTCTCTCCGTTGCTTAAAACTCGTGCATAATATTTTGCGCTAAAATTTCGATCTGTGTCATTGGAAGGAAATTTGTAATTATGCAATAGTTTAGGTGGACCTTGGCTTACTAAAAAGCTTCTTACGGCGTCTCGTAAAATTCTAGGCCACAAAGTTTTAGAACGCCTTCTGTGAGTCTCACGTTGGTGTCAGTTCCAGTTGGTTTAGAAACTTTGTTCATTTGTTTGCTATTATTCTCTGACGATTCTGTACTTCTTTTGTATCCCGACCTGATATTGGATTCTAAGATTTGTTTTGGTAAACCTTGGACACAGCAAATTTTTTTAACGCGCCAGATTAATTCTGCCTTTCCGCTTCCTTTCCCAACCTTCTTTTCTTTTTTTGTACTGGTAACCAGATAGTTTTCTTTGACCGCCAGACATTTTGGAAAAGGCACGCACGTAACTCAAACAATGCACATTATAAAATAATATAAATACTTATCCTTGTTCTAAATAAGCTAAAACCATATCTAAGATAAATTATTCTCAGTCGATATAAAAAAATATTTATGCACAACACAAAATTTCTATACCCTGTGAACATAAAGAATGTCTAGTGTTACTACACAGTCAAAGCATATTCGCGGAGGATACTATCCGTACATTTACTGCAAATACAGAAACCGTGTATACAGAATGGCAATTTCTATAGGCTTAAACGGAATACGTTCCAAGTTCACAAACAAACAAACAAAATGATGTTGTGGAGTGATTGTCGTGCAATGCACTTATTAAACCAACTGACAAAGTTATTGACATTCACTAAAATAGTTAATGAATTTCTTTTTGTTGAGACGATTTACAAATGCAGCAATTAGAGTATCTGTAAACCGCATTCGTACATATAATAAGCATCATGGGTTATTATATATTAGCAGTTAACATTCTAAATTGAATATACTAATGGTATGTGAAGTAACTAATCGGTAATCAGCAGCTGGTAATATTATTTATTTATTAATTATTGTGAGTACTGTCCCACACCCACTAAACTACAGTATTTCCACGAGCGATCGAAGCTAGCGTATGTAATTTAACCCTTACAATGCCTGTATCTAATTTGTACAACAAATCGGTGAGGCTCGGATTACGAGAAGAAATTATTATGAAAATTATTCCACTTCGATTTCCAAACACTAAGATCCATATTTATTTGGTTTATCAAGTCAATAAAATAAATACTCAGCATCTCCCGCCAAGCACTATCGATTCCATGTATTAGAGCCTAGTTGCAATTGCGAAAAACACTCCTTTTCACCGGGTCTAGTAACTTGTGGGCAGTATAACGTCGGAATCAAGGCAGGTAGCCGAGGACAGGTGTAACAGCCTCCACCTACCGCTCTTCGCTTTTGTTGTGCGCTTTTGTCGTTGTGCGCTTATGTCGTACTGTATATCCAACTAAATAACAGCTTAATCATAGATGTACTTACCTTTAGAAATAATGAAATCCTGAAGTAAATTTTATGAACTTCCACTTATCACTAATAACGTAATAGTAAGACTAATGCTGTTGTGTAATGTAACCACTTTTATAATTAGTAATAAGAAGCAAGTTGAGACAACAAAAGTCGAAACAGCGTTCTACTCGCGTGCCAATGCCCAATTCACACGGAAGAGACGGGCTGAGACATGGCGCGGACGCGGCGCATTTTGAAGTTGCTCCTGTGGCGGAATTCACACAGAGGCGGCTGGGCAACGGCGCGCCCCTTTGTGGTCCGCGCTCCGTCTCTTCGAAGTCTCTAGGGGCGCACCCAAATAGCTAAGAATTGTAAGTTTTTAACGAACGAAAAATTCGGTATGTGAATTTTTTTTACTAATTGGGTATTTAACACATTAATATTATTAATATTTTTCTCACACTTACAGCCGAAATGGCGCCCCTAAATTTTAGCGCCCCGGGCAAATGCCCGGTTTGCCCCCCCCCCCCCCTAGAGCGGGCCCTGGTTGTAACCTAGGTATTTGAATTCTGCTACTTGTTCTATGGATCTTTTTTCTATTGAAATTTTGGATCTTTTGTGATTTTTTTTCCCCGTCGAAGGCCATAACTTTAATTTTATTGATGGAAATTTCCATGTTGTACTTATTTGCTGTCTTATGGAGATTATATACCGATCTCTGAAGGTCATCTCCAGATTCAGCAAAAAGTACTTTGTCATCTGGCGTAATTTGTTTCGAAACGTGCCTCGAACTGCATTCCACAGCTTAGCAATACTTTTAGACATGGTCCATCAGCGATTTTGAGAATAAAAAGCCGCCGATGTTTTTTACAGCGATCTTTGTCCATTTTAACCGGCTCGCACAGGAAAATCATCTTTCACAGCACATGTATAGAATTCCTGCCTCCTCCAATAAGGTCTAGAAACAGAATCTGCTACTTGACGCCACCAAGCCGGGACATCACAGGTACAGATATCGTCAATTACGATGTCAAGTTAATCGACGAGATAATTGTTTCTAAAAAAACATTGAGTAAATTTTAGGTAACTAGGTTTTTGAAGTCAAAATCTCCTTGTTGACTAATCAAAGGCAAAGGTCGCGATCGCGCTTTGAGTACAGCGAGCTGGAATAAGCGGAGATAGAGATCTGTAAACCCATCTCCAATCTGCGACACTAATGAGGAGAGCGTCAGTCACACGCCCCGGCAGACTTAAACTTCCCCGCGGAGTTTACTCCACGGCACTCTTTGGACAGTAGGCTGATTAGTCTCGCCAGCCGTTTTGAACGTTCAGCTTAGACAAAAAAAAAATCTACTTCATCTGGGATAGAATATCGCTTGTTGGGACCGTAATCAGACGCTAAACCACATGGGCTATGCGGTTCCCTTTTCGATTAATCAAATCAACGTTATAAATCCGCTGTGTCTGATTGCGAGGTAGTATGACACAGGATGTTGAAAAATTTACTTCGAACATTGAAAGCATTATAACACATCAGTAAATGAATGAAGAAATCTCCGTCAAATCTATACAATATGATAAAATTTCAAAAATTGTGTCTGTATATGAAATTTAGTCCAAAAGAAGTAATTACAATGTCAAAACCGTAAAATTTGAAATTTTTGTCTGTCTGTTTGCGGATTTTAACTAAACTGCACATAGTAATGGATTGTCATGGGTCGGGCCAAAGGAAAGTTTTTTATCCCGATAAGTTGCAAAGTTAGTCCAAGACTGTAAATTTTAAATTTTTTGTCTATCTCTGCGCGTATCTCGCAAAAATTAATGAACGCATTTCAAAGAAACTTCGCATAGTTTATTAGCATGCCGGTAAATCTCCATTCAAAAATCTCCCAAAGCGCTTAAAGAAGTTTTCACTTCAAAGACTAAAAATCTAACTTAGTCCACAACCCGACGGTTCGTCGAATCTTCCCGAAGTAGATGTACCAAGCTATTGTGTGAGGGGCAAGAAGGCTAATTCCTTTCTTCAGGAGCTTACCGCGGAACGTCCCGACGTAGCTCATATAATCAATAACAACTCCAAAAAATTCCTACTCACCGCAGGATTTGAACCCACGACCGGAGAGAGAACTTTCGGAAATAAGCGCCTTAACCGCTGAGCTACCAGACCGCCTTGTTTTGAAGTATACGTGTGCTAAGTACTATCAAAATCGAACAAAAACTGTGGATTTGTATGAACGACGGTGATATAAATTAATGTGAAGGGGAAAGGACGAGAGGGTTGAGGTTTCTATAAATCAAATGTAAATATTTTTCTTTTGCGAAAAGCGTCCATCTTGCATATCATACGCGCAACAGGTGGCGTGATACGGGACGTCACGAACTCACAGATTTACCCCCGTCCAAACATCGCGTAACGCTCCTGTAGAAGTTTTCACTTCAAAAAGGTCCGCTAATTCTATCTATCTATCTAACATTGTCTGCCGCAAGCATTTTCGCAGTCGAAATATAAACAATATGGTATACACACGGGAAGGGCGTGTTTAGAACTATAACAGATTGTTTTTGTGATTGACTTTATGGATTTTATATTGTAGTATATATATGTATATATATAAACTGTTAGTACCCATACCAGGCAGCACACTTTAAATATTGCTTGAAATGAAGTTTTGCGAACAATACTGAAGTGAGCACGAAGACCATCAGCAACCCTGCAAGTTTAGAATTACATTTACATCTAGATCGCTACTCTGCAATTCACAAAAACATTGTGGGTGGCAGAGGGTGCTAAGCACCAATCTTAATTCTGTGCATTCCAATCCCGAATAGCACGAGGAAAGAAAGAATACATAAAAGCGTCAGTACGGCATCTTATTTCTCGAATCTTATCCCTCCGGTCATTGCGACCCAAATAGGTTGGTGGAAGAAGGATCTCACTGCACTCGTAGGTCATAGAATTTCGCATATTCTCCAATAAATTTAAACGTAAATGACGTCTGTCTTCCAAATTATACCAGCCCAATCTATGTATCAATTCTGTGTCGCTTTCATAAGGGCTGTAACAACCTGTCACGAATCGAGCGGCTCTCCTCTGTACCCTCTCCACAGAGTCAATCAGGCCCTTGCGATACTCCATAACAGTAATCCAGATGCGGACGCACTAGTGTTTTATACGCTATTTCCTTTGTCAATTAGTGGAAATTTCAAGTGCTTAACACATTTCCATGCAAACTAAATTTAGTGGCGCAGATTATGTACGAATTAAAGGCACAAATATCAGAGGAAGTCGTAGACTCAAGTATACCACATTCAATCTGAACTGGAGGCTCAAATTTCCCCGTTCCTCACCTCACCACACCCTCCCATTCCTACCACTACGAGTTGACCGCTGTGTCGATGTAGGCCAGTGACAAATTTCCCCTTCGCATGTAGGGGTGGGGGAAGTGGAGTGGGGATAGAGCAGGCTGACCTTGACCCGCCTTTGAACGGGCTTTAATGTACGAGGGTTGGAATTTAAATAGTGGCCACCCTGCTGTGGAGACACTATGCAATGGAATCTACTATTGTCGCCGATACTGTAGCACACGTTGTTGACATACCTATCTTACTCCCGATCAAATGGATTCGCCCGTCCCACTTCCCCGGCAAGCGCACAATCGAGGGAAACCTATTCATTTGTGAGCGAGCTGTCTAACGTAACGGTGTCACCAGGTTTTCGAAACAGGAACAACGGAGTTGGATCAAGATGCGTTACGACGCTGCTCAGACGCACTTGGAGCGCTATGAGCGTGAAGGAGAGGCTTTCTTACGCCGTATCGAAACACTGGATGAGACATGGGCCACATCGTATGAGCCAAAACTGAAACGCCAATCCAACGAATGGCGTCATTATGGGTCGCCGCGAAAGTCGAAAGTGCGTTAGAGCCCCAGTATGGTGAAAGTTATGGTGACTCTCGCGTATGACTGTGATGGTGTTATCCTCACGCATTACGTTCCTCCACGGCAGACCGTCAATGCACAGTATTACTGTTCGTTTTTGGAGCATCACCTGTGACCAGCTTTGCGAAAGAAGCGGCCTTTCTGCGCAACCCACCCATCATTTTGCACGACAATGCGCAGGCGCATACAGCGCAAGCTGTGGCTGCTCTGTTCGGTCGATGGGACTGGAAAGTACTGTACCATCCACCATACACCCCTTGTGACTTTGATTTGATTCCGAAGATGAAGGAACCACCTCGTGGCATTCGCTTCAGAACTGTTCCAGAGATTCGACGGGCAGTAGACCGCTCCATTCGCACCATCAACTGAACGTGCTCTGCTAACGGTATACTACGCCTTCCACATCGCTGGAAACAGGTTCTACACAACGCTGGTGACTACATTGAAGGACAGTAACAGGTGAAAACGCTTTTGTGTCGGTTGTGAATAAATAGTTGCCACTATTTAAGTTCCAACCCTCGTATATAAAAGTCTTAGCTGATAGAGAATTTCTCAAGACCCTACTACCCGGAGGAGACTGTTGTGGACCTGTCTGGACTCATGATTTGAGGAGACCACATTATTACCTGTTTGAACTGACTGATGATTATGTACAAGATAAGCTTTAACCTAAAGTTCGGGTGGGCGTGTTGCAACGTCACCTGGAAGAGCCACAAGAGGTTTAAGCCCCATCGCACACATACAGTCCGTTCTAAACTTCTAACCACGGATTGTATTCCGTTTACCCCAATAATCTACCCGATCCACTGGAAATATAACAAGATGACGATGGACTTCCAGATCTTTCTGGCCTAGGATCCAACATTGTAGATAGTTAGAAATCGTCTTCCAATAGCCTTTTTCTCATTTGCCTGAGTACAGTTGAGGAAGAGTTCTGGTTGCAGCAAGACCTGATGATCCTCGAGTTTGCTAAGGGAATGTTTAATGCTTGTTTGTAATAAGAGGCCGGATTATTTGAGTAACGCCCTGTCTATTTGTGTGAGAAGATAAGACATAGCTGCTTGCTGTGAGAGCAGACGCAAGACTAATCACAGTATCCTTTATGACCAACTATCAGAGTTGCAACAGTGTGTTACTTCTTGCGTAGTCGTCAGCTCCGGTTTCACCGTATTGCAGGACTAGTCTGGCAACTCGTGTAACCATCTGTGTTCAGAGAAACATTTCTGTGTCATCATGCAAGGTACTTGCGTTATTAATTTAATTTTCAATGACTGAGAAAGGAAGCCGATTAATGTGCGGTTTATGCAGAGTTGTGTTTCTCAGTATATTCTTTTCGATTGTTCGCTGCCACATTATAATTAGGTTCGTCATTTTCAGTCTGAACCTCATAGGTTTGAATTACTGTTTGGTATTAAATATCTGTTTTAACGATTACGTAACATATTTCAGATTTTCTTACTTCTTTTGCGGCATCCGAATTATTTTCTTTTTGTGCTATTTAAATTTAGGTCTATAGCGAGTTCAGTTAACATAGGCGGCTCAAGGTTAGTCTGCTCTATCCCCACTCCGCTGCCCATAGCCCTACATGCGAAGATAAAAAGAGTTACGTTTGACAAGTATGCCTCTCGCATTCCTGGAGACAGTGATCTACTCGGAGAGGTGGGCAGTAGGCGATGTGGTGATGTGAGGAGCGCGGCAAAGATAACATGACCTTCAGCCGCCAGTTGAGGGTGAACAGAGTATAACTACAGTTTGGTTTTCATATAATTCTAAAGGACTCTTTGCCACTTATTTCTTTCTTTTAGTCATCAGTTCTCGCTTTGCTCATCTACAGTAGAATTTAATTCACCCGTGATGATTGCTTCCTCTACCCCAGTTTTAATTTCTACAAAGCCCAAATGGGAGATGGGGAATACGAAAACTACAGAACGACACGCAAGAGACAGGTTAACACTGTCACGTTTTTCGTCTACTTTATCATAAGATCAACGACTTCCGTAGAATATTGTGTAATTGCGTTTTTTTAATCGTGGTGCGAATCCAGATTTGCGTTTTCCATGCTTTCCCCAAATCACTCCAGTCGAATGCCGGAATGGTTCCAATAGAAGGCCAAGGCCGAATTCCTTCACGTTCTTTGCTCCCACTCCTTTCCCACCTTTAATGACCTCGACATTGACGAAACGTAAAGCCAGAAGCAAAAAAAAAAAAAAAAAAAAAAAAAAAAAAAAAAAAAATAAATAAATAAATAAAAAATGAATAAAATAAAAAAAAAATCGTTGCGGTTTTAGAAAGTGACAGATTTAGTTTATATATCTTTGCTGAAACCATACCAGTAATTTACCTTCTATGATTATTTCCCGTTCGGCTATCATATAAAAATTGTCCTAGTGAAGATGGACAGCCCAATGCATAAATGTTTAACGCATGGGCTTAGTATTTGGGAAGATGCGTGTTCGAATCCCATCCGGAATTCGGTTTTCCGTGATTTCCCGAAATCATTCTAGGCGAATGTTGGGAGAGTTTCTGTTAACGGTCATGGCAGCATTACATCTCGTTCTTTACCAGCAATCCTATCTCTGCTCTAATGATCCAGATAACGAACGGTCGTAAATCCATAAAAAACACAATTCTGTCTTATGATGGAAAAATTTCGTGTATAATTTCAATGGTTGTGAAAAGGGCAAGGAAGATAAAGTTATTTTGTACTGGCCTTTTTTTTTTTTTAATTTCTCTAGGTTATCACATTTTTGGTAAGAAAACGTATTTTTTTTTTTACTGTCTCTGTGAAACCATACATCCAGCAAGACCAAGATTATGACCTTCAAATGACCTTGAATTTCTGAAATCCTGTTCTAGGAGTAGTAGGTTGCTACTGGTTAATTGTTTCTTTCAAGGTTACCCAAAGGAAGAGGAATACCGTTGTCAGATATGGTGAACCGCTAACCATTAGGGAGCGTCAATAAACCACGTAGCTCCATTTTGGCCTCCTGTGAACCCCCCTCTCCCTCCCCCCCACGTAGCCTGACATGGCCTTTGTCTCTACCCCCCTACCCCCCTACCCCCCTCCGCACATAGCACCTAGCTTTTTTCCCTTTTGATTCCAGAACACATTTTGTACTGTTTTCTCTTGTAAGTCTATTGTAAATTTCATACGGCGATAATTAAATGAAGGAAATAAATATTCACATGCCGTTGTGTGTTCTGAACTCTATTTTAACTGTGAAAAATGTTATGAATCGAAAGCTACGTGGCCTGGCTCAGAACCCTTCCTCCTCCCCCCCACCCTCGTAGTGCACCGTAACCTTCTAGTCAACCCCTCCCCCCACCCCCTTAGACTGAGGCACGTAGTTTATGGACGCTCCCTTATGTCCAGTGATCCTGAGTAGCTGCGCGGGAATATTGTAGAGCGCAGCATCGTTTATTATTTTGGTGCTCAAGGTTATTTGAAGCGCATGCACAAGGTCTTGCCGGACGTATTTATCTATACACACACACACACACACACACACATATATATATATATTTATATATATATAAAATTGATGGGTCCCTGGAAAAAAAAAAAAGATTGACGATATTGAGTAAAATTGAAAGAAATGACGTTAGAACAATTTTTTTCCAAAGTATTGCTCCTTTGAAACCATTGAAAGGAATTTTCATGTCATGAAATGAGGGAAAAGATACGTGAGCTCTTTCATTTGACCGAGCGTCGTGGGTGAGCAGTTAACGCTCTGGCCTCGCATTCGGGAGGACTCTAGATCGAATCCCTGTCCGGACATCCAGATTTGTGTGTTTTTTTTAAAATTGTTTCCGCAAATCATTCCAGGCGAATGCCGGGAAGCTACCTTCAAAATGTCCCATCCCTTCTCTTTATGACGTCGATGAGGTGTAAAGACATAAGTAAAAAAATAATATTTTATCTGTGGCACTTATTTAGACACCTCTGTTTCTACAAAATAACTTTTACTACAGTATTAGCGATGCTATTAACCAAAGCTGCCATAGATATAATGTGTATAATTTAGTGACAAATACGGAAGTAAGTTGAATACTAGAAAGGTATTTGTTGCAAAGAACGTCGATGTTTTGGGGAAAGATATTTGAGGCGTGGAGCTTAGGTGAGTAACGATTGATGCAGTCCGTGAAGTGGGTGTAGTGTTGGATCGAAGCTGCCCCGTGTCGATGAACACAGGCGGAGGGGCAGGTGGGGGAGGGGAGCGGGCAAGCAGGCGACAGGCACGTGTCTGCTGGATGGTCACGTGACAGTGGCACGTGCAGCCGGTAGCGTGGGCCCAGCTGAAAGTCGCGGCCTTAACAAACAGAAATAATTGCGCCGCAGTTTGAAAATACTACCAATTGATTCGTCTCACATTAGCTTTTAAAGATTTCATGTGTGTTCGATGAGGCCACCATTGGTGACACGTCAATGTGAAGGCGGAAATACCAGTTTTCCAAGGTGCGTCCTTGTATATAGTGTCATATTGATTTCCTTGCCACGTCTTTTTCCGTTCATCCAAATTGGGAAGGAGTTGTTTCTTCGAATTTCTCAATCCAAAATGTCTCCCCTACCTAAACGCTGTCACTGATGCATTTTCCTACTGTTACTTCGGCAGATGAAGAACGCCAAAGGTTCTTTATTTTATTTTAGACATTTAATTTTATTCATTGACGGAACATTCAGAATTGCTTCCACAGGTCTTTTCTTTCGCAGAATACTTTTCCAATAGTCATGCGTTTCATTAATTAACTTCAAGAAAATCGAGGAAGGCGAGGCGGGGGGAAGCTCTGCGCAACCGGTTCATACCAAAAACAGTCGAGTTTGCTAAACTTCGTAATAAAAAGGAAACTTTGAGTCTCTTTTAGAAATAAGATGGAATATATTTCAGCGATACGCGTTTAACTTACGCAACTGAACGGATATTTCAGCGATACGCGTTTAACTTACGCAACTGAACGGCTGTGCTGTTATTAGTCCAAGCCAAGTTGGTAATTAAAGCGCGGCTGATTCCGGTACCTTAACACTTTCAGTTCTAAAATTATTTGCAAAATTAAAATTAGAAGTAAAATGTTGTACCTATATTCTGATGTAAAGCCTGGCACACACACTCATGCTTGTAGATCGTTTTGTTTGTACAGTCTCAAGTTGTAATGCAAGATGGAACATTTGGCGGTATGCAGTCAAGCCCACACACACTCCGCCTGCTACTTCATTTGGCTGTCAGTTGCTAAATGTCAATATGGCTGACACACAGAAATTAATTGTTGCTGCGGGTATTATTCTGATAATTAGAATGAAGAAAAGGAACAGAATTAGACAGAAATGGTCAAAACAATGGTTATTGAAGCGAGCACAATTTAGCTTTTCGATGTTTTCGATACCAGACCCAGATCTACGCGATTCATTATATTTCTTCTGTGCCTTCCGAAAACAAGATCTTAATTAATTCACTTTTTTTAATAACAGTTTCTTTATTGGCGTGTTCATCAACTTCTTTCAGTTTCTTGATAAGAATATCATATGCAGTACTTTTTTCTGTTTGTTTAAATTATCTTTACTTTTGATTTTCCACAGATATTAATTTTGTCTGCATAAATCAATAAAGTCAGTTAGAAATTCGCACGACAGTAGTCTAATATTAGTCATTCTCTACTAAGAAGTCGTAATGCAAGACGGAAGTACACACACACACACACACACACACACACACACACACACACACACACACACACATCGTTTTGCCGGATGGTAAGTAGGAACACGCACGGAAAATCAAGAGCACTCTTCATGCCTCCAAGCCAAACAATTAACGTATCACAACAATTAAATCGATCGACTTTTCCCCACACACTCCGTCTTGCATTACAACTTGAGACTGTACAAGCAAAACGACCGACAAGCATGAATGTGTGTGCCAGGCTTCAGGACGCTCAGCAGAAAAATATCGGAATAGATTTGAAAGGTCACCAGTTCGAATTATGATAACTACTGGAATTTTACACGTTCTCTAAAGCTTCATCTGTGGCAATGCTTGATTTGTATGTGTTGCTTAAGCTGCGAACCTCTCGTAGTTCGGATTCCGCGTAAAAAACACGGCGAGTCAAAAGTCCATGGACACCTTCATAACCCCACATCAAACCTCTGTTCCCATCATCACTTTTCAGTTTTCGCTACACTCTTCCAACTTATGAAGGTGTCCAAGGACTTTTGAATCGCCCTGTATAACAACTGGCTATTATAACCAACCACGTATTTACTTTTCTTCTGTGGTGTAGGCATGCACATGTGTATGTGTGTTTTCGTATGTGGTTGTGAGTCAATCGTGATAGGATCCTACTCGACTTTGAGATTTCACAATCACTGACCATCTATGTGTTGATGGTATATGTAATCAGAATTAGGTGTGATGAACAATTCATATGGGATAAGCACGAAGGTGTATGGCGAATACGTGTCATCCGTTGCACACACTCTAACGCGTCTGTCTGATGATTTTTTTGCCAGTCATGAGCCATGGTGGGTGTGCCCCACTTTTTCGTTGTCATGATTGGGCTGGTTGTTGTGTTGAGCTCACTGTAGGCATGGAAATGTACGTGTGTGTGTGTGCGTCTTTCTCTGTCTATGTATGCGTAAATATGGTAACACCTTCCTTTAACTCGTGTGTCTGGATATAGGATGCGCAGTTTCTTTCCTCCACGTATGTTTGTGTTTGCCGGCCTCGGTAGCGTAGGGGTAGAGTGCTGGCTCCGCGTGCCGAAGGCCGCCGGTTCAAATCCGGCCGCAGGCATGGATGTTTAAGTGTTCTC
The DNA here is from genome assembly GCA_031002005.1 of Vandiemenella viatica. Taxonomy (NCBI): domain Eukaryota; kingdom Metazoa; phylum Arthropoda; class Insecta; order Orthoptera; family Morabidae; genus Vandiemenella; species Vandiemenella viatica. Next base: position 128,117,007 of record JARYHS010013631.1, on the reverse strand, counting down.
TGTCTGTGTGAATGTCCTGTCCGTCCTGTGGCGTCCAATGGAAAAATACAATATACTTGATGACGACATATATACACTGAATGCTACAAAAAAAATTACATTGAGCTGGTTCTATGGCCTTCGTTGCCAAATGCCATTAAAAAAAAAATGTTTGTGTTTACATGTGTGTGGTGATGTACGGATTTGTCGGTGAGATTTTGGATAAATATATGATATCTGTCTGATGACCAAATTTCTACTGCAACTCATTGTACTGAATAGCAGAAAGGGTTGTGGTGTGGGAGAGATGTGGCGGTGATCTATGTGTTGATGGTAGATGTAATCAATTGGGTGTGATGAACACTGTATGGGATAAACACTGTGGTGTATGGTGAAAACATGCCATCTTTTGCACACCCTATAACTCGTCTGCCTAATGATATGTAAGGAGAGTTCTGTTTTTCAGTCAGTCATGAGGCCAGAAAGTACTTAGTGACCCACTTTTTCGTTTCCATGATTGATGCCGGTAGTTGCACTGAACTCGCTGTAGGCATGGACATGTGTATCTGCGTCCCTCTTTGTGCATGTATGCTTAAATATGGGGATTTGCGCTACTCGTCCTTCATCGAAGTCGTCTGTCTGATAATTTTTGTAACGAGAGTTCTGCCCAGTTAATTAGTGGTAACGACAGTTCTTTCTCACTTCTTCGTTTCCATGATGCTTGTATGCATGTACTTATATATATATATATGAGTGTGTGTGTGCCCCCGCGCACGCGCGCGTTCGTTGCGTGTTTGGAGTTGGTTGTTGTTGTGTCGACCTCGCTGTAAGCATGGAAATTTGCGTGTGTGTGCGTCTCTTTCTCTGTGCATGTATCCGTAAATATAGTGATACCTTCCCTTAACTCGTCTGTCTGGATGTAGGATGTGTAGTTCATTTCCACCACTAATGTGTGTATGTGTGTATAGGTGTGTGTGTCTTCTCCCTCTGTGGGAGTTATGCCCCATTGTTTCGTTGCCATGATTGGTGCTGGTTGTCGTTTCGAGCTCATGTAGGAATGAAAATGTGCGTGTGCGCGCGTCTTCCACCACTAATAAGTGTGTGTGTATTGTGATGTATGGATTTGTGTGCCAGATTTTGTATGAACATATGCACCTCATGGTATCTTGGTCATATGTTACTGAATGGCAGAAAGGCTTGTGGTGTGGGAGAGACGTGATGGTGCTGATGTGAACAGTTTGGTACCTAGGATACACCTTGCTTAATGGCAGAGAGTTCTGTAGTGTGAGATAAATGAGATGATGTTGATGTGAAGAGTTAGGTACTTGGATCACATGTTACTGATTAGGAGAGAGGGCTGCAGCGTGGGAGAGACGAGACGAGGCTGATGTAAAGAGCTGGGTACCTGCGGCACATGTTACTGAATTACAGAGAGTGTTGTGGTGTGAGAAAAAAAAGAAAGGAAACTCTCTAGTCTTTCTGGCAAGACGGAATTGCAGTGCTGTGAAATAATCAACAAAGAGGTCATTAGACCAAGGAGAGGATTGGGGGCAATAAACGGTACGTAATACTGGAAGGAGTGATTTCGTGAAAGCATGAATAAGCGAAAACTAGATGGTCGCACCTGAAATCGAACTTAGGTCCCTCGAATTCCGAGCATTAACCGCTCATCCACCCTGCTCGGTGTATCAGAAAGTAAGAATATGAATACTATATGTGTATGGAGTCCAAGTTGACCATGACCACAAGCTGGCATTTGATTTTAGGTATACATTGGCGATGAGGTCTGGATGACCAAACAGCTTACGACAGTACAAGATTGTACGTTATCTTCAGTGTAATCGAACTAGTGTCTGTACGTATGGTGAGGTTTTGGATATTTGTCGATGTGTGGGGATCTTCTATGAAATGTGGATTATGTTGTCTATTTCGTGAACATGAAACTATCAGCTATCTAAGAGCGGTATGGTAACTTTATTGTGTGCGGTGGTTAATTGAACGAAGAATACAGAGGCTAATGTAAAGATTTGTATAACTGAGACACATGTTACTGAATTGCGGAGAAGAGACGAGGCTGATGTTAATAATTTGGTAAATGGGGTACATGTTACTGAATGACAAAAGGGAATTGGGTTACAGACTTTGGGTAGACTATTGGTTGCATATGGTGGTATTGTTTACAACACACATTTCAGTATCAAATACAGAAATTGTAAGTCGTTTAAAGGTGGGCAACTACATTTGTTGGTTAACCCTATCAGAAACTGATGTAAAAAAGGAGTTGGATTGGGAATAATTGGAAAACAGAAGGAGATTTGTGGAGTGGGGTTAAATTTTCTATATCTCCACCTTGACCACAGGCGATGATCTCAGGCATCCTGTGACGAGTCGGATTGTTCTGTGAAGTTTATTGTCTTGGCGTGACTCGATTTTTTTTATCACACAGGACTGGTGTGCTCTGCGGCGGGCCCATTCCTCAAGGGTGGAATTATTAAGATTAATGGACGGTGTTTCTTTCCTGGGATATACGATGTACTCACGCTGTACTGTGAAATAAAGTTGAAAGGAAGGTAAAAGGTGTAAGTATATGCCACAGCGTATATCTCTCTGTTTCTAATGAATCACTGATGAAAACTTGCAAAGGATGACGGGTTTAATGGCCTTTAGGCCTCTTGGTTAGGAGTGCTCGCCCGTATTGGTAAGGAATGAAAGGGTGGTAATATCGTGGCTGAGATGCTGAATGTTAAACCATCAACCACATAGTTTAAATCAGTTTTCTTTCCTCGCAGACATTTGTAATGTGATTGCGTATAAATCTCTCCATTGATGTGCCAACCACTGATCGGTCTGAAATTTTTACACTTCTCACTTGTGGCCCGGTACTACAGTGGGTCCCGACAACCCAGAATTAGAATCTACCGGAAAAATACCTGCAGAGATCACTGATAGTGTTACAAAGTGGTGATAAACGCATGCTTTTCGAGATTTATATATAGCCTTTACCCTTGTTAGTTGTTAGTCATTACGCTCGTATTCAAAGTAATGTGTAAGACAGAATATTTGCCACCCATATAAAAACGTTTCCCATCTCATGACCATTAACAACGTTTAAAGGTATATGTGTTGTGGCATGGAATTTCATAAAGTGCAAGGTAATAAATGTATTGATTGATGGCAAGAGAGGCCTAAGAACAAAGGAGACAGCATACAAAAATCACATTAATCTGGATCGCTGTGGTGTTGTGTCGCAAGGGATTGATTGAATTTTTAGACAAAGTACAGATAAGGGCCCTCAATTTGTGATGGCTTGCAGAATTGATACATAGATTGGTCTGGTTACACCGGGGGTCCCCAAACTTTTTACCCCGTTGACCCCTTGATACGATATTTGACTACTTACCGTCCCCCACAAGTATTTAATAAAAACATTAAATCATGTTTGGCATTTCTGATGCTAAGCAATAAGGAGGCCTGCATAACAACTCAACGAAATAATTTATAAAATCCACCCAATCAAATTTACAGAAAAACGAGATACTTTCCAGTATTATTATAATCTCAAAAAATAGGAACAAAACTATGGATTGATGGAATAAATTTCAAATAAAGACCTGCCAAAAAGAACAGATGGTTGTTGCACTGTTTTAACTTGTCACATAGCTATGAATCCACCTTCCTAAGGCGCTCTTCAGATGAGTCTCTGCAACTATCACCTCTTGACAACACCTTACCTCAATGAGCAAAAGTAATTGGTTGAAAGTTTCACCATTTACTTCACATGACTTCGCAAACAGAGGAACATTGAGAGGATGAGCTTTAATTTTACTTATTGACCTGACTTTTAGTAGAGCATTCCTATTTTTTCCTGTACAGTTTAATTGATCCTCTTTAGTATTAATCGACCCCGGGAGATCTCTTATCGACCCCAAGGGGTCCGTATCGATCACTTTGGAGACCCCTGGTTTAGACAGACACTATAGGTTTTAACTTGTTGGCAAAAATTACGAGTGCGATAAAATATTTCAAACCAATGACAGCAGATAAAAGATTAGAGAAATGAGGTGTCCTACTGATGCTTATACGAATTCTTTCTCTCCTCGTTTTGTTCGATGAGTTTTGCCATGGTAAAACTGGAAACTTTTCCCTACCCTTGGAGTCGGTGGGTTGGCAAATAGGCTTCAAACAATTACAGGCTGATTGGTTTGACTTCAGTGGAGGGTATATTGATGGAGATATTGACATGTAATCACATCAGAAATGTCTGTAGGGAAAGAAACTGGTTTTCAAATGGAGTTTTGTCATGGTAAAATTGGAATCTTTGTTTTTATAGCCTTGGAGCTGGTGTGGAAAAAGCTTTGTTAATCATATCACAAATATTTTCCACTTGTGCCCCAGAACTGAGTGTGGACAGTTGGCAGATAGGCTTGAAAAAAAATTACAGGCCAATTGGTTTGATATCAGTGGAGAGATTGAGATATAATCACATGAGAAGGAAAGAAACTGGTTTTAATATCGGTAACTTTGCTTTACTTCATCGAGGTTATGCACACATACATCAGGAAACCCCTTCAATGCCTCTTTGAATTCAAATATTGTCTGGCTTCTAGTGAGTTTCAGCTTCAGAAACAACCTTTTCCATGCTATGGCATAAAGCAATTATTGCGAAGTTAAAATAGGTTGCAAAAAGTATAAGGCAATGTGCACAACTAACAAAAAAGAATCCGTTGGAGTAAAATCTGAACGGTTCTCGCTTAATCAAATGCGAGTATATTTCACGAAATCATGACAAAACCGATACTCAGATAATAGAATCGTATCTGATATTTTATTCAGTTACAATAAATCAAGCTACTTTTATAACTTCTCGGCGTGTAAGTAAAAAATTTTATTTTCGTTTTGAAAATACGTAATGTTGACGAGTTATTTTGATACATGAAGTGTTTCTACCTACAAAATAAACACACATAATAATTATAGTCACATTTCCTGCGTAATGTACCATGTTTTTATAACGGAGTAAAATGAATATAATAATTACTGTAACCCTTATGATGGATAAAACCACATACCGATTTCTAACTTCTTCTAAAATATCCTGAAAATTTATACTTGGCAATTTTTGATAACTATTAAAATACTTGTAAGATTGGTGACGAAAAATATTGGGCGCACGGAATACATAACTATAAGAAGTGTAGAGAGTAGTTATCAACGAAAGATCTTACTTATCAGTTCACATTAATTGCGGTGCAATAAAATTGTTAGTGGAGCTGTTGCATGCGCCCAGTGTTTTTCGTCACCAATCTTACAAGTATTTTAAGAGCTATCAATAATTCCAGGAACAATTTAGATGAAGTTAGAAATCTGTATGTGGTTTTATCCTTCATAAGGATTAGAGAAATTATTATATAATTTTTAGTCCTTTATAAAAACACGATACATTAAAAAGTTTTTTATTTTATTATTGTTTCTAATATTTCTATATATCGTGAGAGAGTATTAGGCCTACTTATTAACAAGTTTTATTTTGAATGTTATTGTCAGTATGTTATATGCACATCAGACTGAATTAAGTTTTATTATACCGGTACTTCAAAATAATTTTTAAGAATGATCCCATTTTTCTCTTCAAGATCGGGGTAGTGTTATAAATGATTTTAAGTGTTTCAAAAAATCAGAAAAGTTCAGGTAAAAGTAAGGCTCTTGGTTTTCTGCATCTACACAATAATCCATTTCTACCCACACACGATGGAGCATGGTAGAGGTGATGGCAGGTGACAAAACTTGAAGACGTCTTTGGCGAAAAGGTTCATTGTTAGGTGCTTTCCCTCCTAGATTGTGTAGTCGGGTAATTAGGGCTACGCTGAATAGCTTCTCTGAGCAGGATTACGTTCGCTGCTGATACAAAAGAACACTCACTGATTTTTTTTCCACACAAACGCGTAGTTTCCACAGAATGTTCATACCATTTGAGAGTGGAATTGTCGGAGATTGGATCTTTCTCAGAATTCATAAAATTACTTTGGACAGCGGTAAGGGAGCGTAGCTTCACTTTGGCTTCCTTTTGAACGCCCCCCTCCACCCCACGTAGCCCTAGGTGGTTTTTGTCTCAACCCCCCCTCTCCCCCACCAAGTAGCATGTAGCTTTTTTTCGTATTGATTCCAGAAGACATTTTGTACTGTTTTCTCTTGTCAGACTATCGTAAATTACATACGGGAATAATTAAATGACGGAAATAAATATATACATGCTTCTGTGTGTTCTGTATCTCATTTTAACTGTGACAAATAATATGAAAGAAAAGCTACGTAGCCTGCCCCCCCCCCCCCCCCCCACACACACGTAGCGCAGCGTAGCCTTCCAGGCAACTCCTCCCCCTCCTCCTCTAGACCGAGCCACGTAGTTTATGCACAATCCCTAACAGACAGAGTTTGATAAAATTCGAAAGTAGATAATCGCCTTATTGAAAACACTGACACCTGGTGACTTAAAACGTAACTACTGATTGCCGGCTGTTTCTACTCGTTTGTAAAACTATCCTAGTTGTATGTTTAATACGTCTCGTGTAATCAAATCACAAAACCCCGGTAGATATTTGTAATAATCCAGTAGATGTCTTCAAAGGATTAGTACCAGAGATGAACGATGTAGTTGACTTGACACGAGTTATTGTCCATAGTAGATTTGATACTCGACATTTAAGCTTTTTGTCTGGCGCCATGTTTACTGCTAACAAAATATAGGCAGTTACAAAGAACAGACTGTTGAGATAAAAGACAATTTCAGAGCATCTGCGTCATTGTTTGACAGATGATACGTCCGTCTCATAAGATTGTATATTATCTGTGACGTCAACTACACGGAGGCTCGAGGTATTGTGAAGGCTGGTACGGAGTTTCAAGGACGAAAACATTCTAACATCGGTAAGCTGATACTATTCTGCTGCCGGTCAGAATTATTACATGAACTGTATGTCCGACATTTTGTTTGAGTCGTATTTTCAGTAGCACAGAAATGAGAAAATCTTTTTTTTAAAAAAATATTCGATTCTTCCAAACGTTTTATTAACGTTTACATTGTTATTTGGTTGTAAGACGTCAATTAATTCCGAAGAGCAAAAACTGTTTAACTACGTTATCAGCGTGCATTAAGGACATAAGATAGAAAGATCCAATTTTAATCATTTAGGGAACAGACTAAATGAGGTTTAGTGTAATAACTAAGAAATTTTAGTTGGGGTATTGTCGAACCCCAACGTTTCGGATGCTGGCTCTGCAGTTCAGGCGATTGCGATCTGTGAAACAGTTACTATATTTAGCTGTCATCCTGCACAAAACACCATCAAGTGACGTTTCCTGCAGAGCACGCATTCGAAACGTTGTGGTACGTAAATAAAATTCGGCAGTATATACGTGAAAGCTTCATAAAATAGGTACGCCGAGAAGGTCTTTTGTTCGAAATTTTGATTAGTTTGTTACATTGTAAAGTTACAGTATAAGTAAATGATCCAAAATAATAATCAGATGTTTTTATTTAACGACCAGTTAAGAAACACAGTAACTGACATACCTAACGAATCTTAACATTTCATCAGAGTTTCCAGCACTGCCCGGTATCGTTGGCGTTAATTTACCCATACACTTTTTTTTTCACACAATGAGAAACGTGTACAAAGTTTTATACAATTCGCGCCATCCATTTCCGGAATTAAAGCAAAACTAGTTTAACCCGCACACTACCAAGAAAGGAGTGGGTTAACGTTGATTTACCAGTATATATTTTTCATTCGTCCAAAATGATTCATGAATACCAAGCTTCAATGATTTCGTAGCGACCATTTCCGATACTAAACTAAACGATGATTCAGCAGCACAGTTCTAAGAATGGGGTGCTCTGGATGCTTTGATACGGAATGTGTTTTCATTTTAGTCCAGGTTACATTTCAATATAATTACATCTCCTAATGCTGCTGGAAATCGAAACATGGATCATTAATACATACCTCATACATAAAAATTTATCTGGAATGAATCTGTTTATTCCGGCATTGCGCAGAAAATACAGATTTTGAATTGACTTTCACAATTTGAAAGCTTGGAGTCAAAGTTAAAATTTAATGTATGACTCAAGACATTACAACATATTTATTTTACAAATAATCTAGCATTTCCTGAAAACTGCTAAATCGATTTTGACCGAGTTTTCACAGTATCAAACATTAGATGTGTCTCATGCTGATTTATCTGCCGCTGCAGCTAAAAATTTTCTCATGATATTACTTCATCTGCACTGGAACTCAAAATTAAAATATATTCCGTAACTGTACAGTTTAATATGGGGCATTCAGAATTGTACGAGGGTGGCCCAGAAACTAATGGCCCACATTTTTTTTTCTTTATTGAACACAATGAAATTTATTCACAAGAAAAATGATGTTTCTTCTACACTCCCTATTTTTCCACGTAATCTCCTTCCCGTTCTATGGGTCCTCCAGCGAGACACAAGAGCGTGCATGCCTTGTTCTGTTCACCAAGCCATTTCTTCACTGTGCGAATAACCTCTTCGTCGTCCTTTAAATGTCTCCCACGAATGGCATTCTTCAATGGTCCAAACAATTGAAAGTCTGAGGGCTATAGGGTGGATGGGGTAACACTGTCCAACCCTATTTGGTGATGTGTTCCAACGTCCTCAAACTTGTCTGAGGGCGTGCGTTATCATGTTGCAGCAAACAATCACCTTGGTTGTTATGGTGTTCAAGTCGCTGGAAGCACTTCTTGAGTTTGACTTTCATGACCTCTCGGCAGCACATTAATGAGTATGACTCCATCACAGTCCCAAAACACAGTGATCATGATCTTTCCAGCGGAAACAGTTGCTTTGAATTTTTTCTTCTGTGAAGAGTCAGGATGGTGCCATTTCATCGATTGCCGTTTTGTTTAGGGCTCAAAATGGTGAGCCCACGTTTCATCACCTGTCACAATCCGGGACAAGAAGGCTTACCCCTCAGCTTCAAAACGTTGCAGCAACTCATAACTCCTGAGAGTTTTGTGTTCCTCCATAAGACGGCGCGGAACCCATCGGGAACACTTTTTTGCGTAATCAAGAACATTGACCATTACACCCACACTTCCTTTGCTGATTGACTGCTCCCGCGCCAACTGTCGAGTCATTATCCGTTGGTCCTCGCGAATGAGCACATCAGCACGCTGCATCTTGTCAGGTGTTACAGACATAGGTGGCCTTCCCGATCGCTGAAAATCTTTGAGCTCTGCAGAACCGCTTTCAGATGGCCTCACCATCTGTGCACAGCGACTAACCGTACTTCTGTTGACTTCTGATGCTCCATAAACTGCCCATAAACTTTTGTGAATGTTTCTAACCGTTTCTTGCTCCGCAGTGAGAAATTCAATGACTACACGTTGCTTGTAACGTACATTACTCACTGACGCCATGTTGAACCATTGTTGCAAGTACTCTATCTGTCGGAAAAAACAGAAACTTTGCGCGCGCACTATGTAAACTTCTAAGAATTCATATCTAAAGTATCGCATTTGTACCATTGTTGGCGAATGAGGAAAAAAAAAGTGGTGCATTAGTTTCTGGGACACACTCGTATATCGCGTATTCAGAACTAAGTGAAATATGAAAAAAAAAATATTCTTTCGATTTGTTTCAGGAATTTACAAACTGCGGTACCATAATATTGCGAACAGAACGCCAAAGACGATAGTCAGAGACATTGTAGCTGTGCTGACAGTTTGTGGTCAACAAACATTTCTGTTGTTTTTTCGTTATTAGTTTCTCGCATTCAATGCCATCTAAGGCATTTAAAAACTGAATATCCCGAATTAAAGGCAAGAATATTTCAAGTTTTGTTTAGTGTGCAAAATAGTTATTATTGTAAACTGATTTTATTGCTTTCATTAAAGGCTATGATCCATCCTGATCTGGGTTTTCCATGGTTTCCCTAGATCACTCCAGGCGAATGCTGGGATGGTTCCTGACAATAGCCCATGGGCGCCACCGGCCATATCCCGTATATCCCTTCCAAACCATTACCTTTCCTGATAGGTGCAATGCACCCTCCGCCAAACACTGTTAGTGAATCGCGGAGTAATTTTAATAGTGTAATTTTAATAGATCAGAAACATTGTAGTTTTGTGTTTAGTGTGGAGTCGTTCCTTCTTGGATATTTGTCACCATGCGTTCAGAATTTCATTTACTGCTCCGGCGTCATGTTACATTGAAACACAAGACATACCAAACCGTTCAACTGAGATTCTAATATTTGAAACGGTGAAAACCCCCATACAGATAAATAGATTAATAATTAAAAATATGAGGTTTATTCAAAAATCTTTCAATCAATGACGTTTACAGGTAATTCATGTAATGGAACTAAGTTTTATAATTATGATTACTGAGATTTATGTTGCAGCAACTTCCCACTGTAGCGACCTCAAATGCTCATCAGTTAATTTGGATCTGTAAATATTTTTTTAAATATAAATTTCATTTTGGAGATTATTTTTCACGCAGGTACGTACTGCTGAAAGCGAAACAAAGGCACAAGCAAATTTATGGCACTAATCAAACTGCGTGAATGGTAAGTTCCAGAAATTATGACTTCAATCAGTAATTTCCATTTGAAGTTCTGGGTCAAGGGTTTCTTTATAGATGTTAAAAGGACTTTGAAAAATATTGATTTCGTCTGGAATTGCATCAAAATCAGAAAAAAAGACACAAAATTAAAGGCATGCAATATCCCGCTCTATACTGGCACGGTGACTGCATGGGGTTGGTAAGTTTGCTTGACGACCATTACATTGTATTCCGTTGACATTTGAAGATCGGTGAAACCATTTCCGATGGTGCGAAGAACATCACAGGACTGGACCGATGTGGCATGCTCTTCTCAGATGAGAGCAGTTCTCAGTCTGAGTAGTGATATTTGACGTACCCTCATCTGGCGAGAGGTGGAAACATGCAATACACTCAGAAAAATTGTCGAACATGATTGTTTTGGTGGTCCTAGTGTTATGGTGTGGGCGGCATAATGTTGCGTGGGCATAGCGACTACCAAATTCTTGAACGCTTTACACTCACTAGTCAACATTTTGGGAAACTGTATTCCTTCCCCATGTGCGTCTTTTCAAGGATGCATTCGGCCCTGATTTCATTTTTATGTATGACAATCCGTGGCCGCATGAAACATCGCAGGTGGAGGAGGCCTTGGAACGAGAAGATATTCAGCGAATGGACTATTCTGCCCGTTCCCCCGACTTAAATCCCAACGAGTAAGTGTGGGATGTGGTTGGAAGACTTATTGAAGCACGTCCACATGCACCAACGACCATCGAGGATTTGTCAACCACGCTGGTGGAGGATCGGAACGCCCTACCACAAAAGCTACTTACCAACCTTGTAGCAAGTATGGGAGCACGTTGTAGAGCATGCATCGCTGTCAGTTGTGATCACACCCTTTTAAGAACCATGTCCTTCCTTTTGGTAACGTCCAGAGGACCATCATGAGTCGCCTTGACTTCACTATAACTTATTCGCTCTGCATAAAAGTGTCATTTCTTTCGTCTCATTGCGTATGTCTTTCGGTTACCTACTGTACCATACTGTAAAATTTCTTTCTCTCTCTCTCTCTCTCTATATATATATATAATTTCATTGAGCTACGAGATTTGTCCCAAAAGTATCCAACGGCCTTTCCACTTATGGAAGCAGTCCTGGAACTCATTTTTTGGCATCGTCTTTAGAGAGTTCGTCGTATTAGTTCCGAGTGTTTCTTTTCAATCGAATCTGTGTCCTTTGAGCGGCATTTTTAGTCTCGGGAACAGCCAAAGGTCGCACAGAGCCACGTCAGGACTGTGTACGTAGGCTGACGGACCTGTACCACTTTGTGCTTTGTCAAATATAGCTGCACGAGGTTCGATGCATGCGCTGGCGCGTTATCGTGATGAAGAAGCCAGTCTCCGCTGGACTAAAGTTGGTGCCGTTTTCTTCTAATTGCGTCACGCAATCTTTTCATAATTTCAAGATAATTATTATTTGTTGATCGTCTGATCGTTATGAGCATATTCGTGGTGCACAACACGTTAATAATAATAATAAAATCAGCAACGACTTTGGCGTGCTTTTTGCGATCGAGGCTCCGACGACAGCTTTCACTGTGAAGACTGTCGTTTTGTTTCGGGAACATAACTGGAGATGAAAGCGATAGCTGTTTGGCCGGATACAGGATACCGTTTATCCGGCCATCCTATAAGCCGGATATTCGGCAGCCGAATATCCGGCTGAACGTTGTTATTTGAGGTTAAGAAAAATAAAATGTCAACAGTAAAGAAAGGATCTCCTATTTGGAAATATTTTGATATAAATAATGACAGTAAATTTTCGATTTTGAATTACTTTTCGTGAGGTACGCTTTTGACGCAAAGTTTTAATCATTTCTCATGGAGTTTTTCCATGAAGCATTTCCCTGGTTCACGCCCTTGAGAAATTATAGTAAGGGAACTTAATAGTATCACAAATCGTTGGGATATTGACCAAAATATAATATATTTACTCATTCATGACAGTGGCGCTAACGTGGTGAAGTGTGTACGCATGGTTGACTATGCTTCTGCAAGATATTTAATCCATTTGCTAAAAAAAAAAGCATTGAGCCATTGACGATCCAGCCTGAAGTGGCAGGTGTGATTGACGTCTCGTTACACACTTTTAATCGTTCGGGCTTAGCTCAAGAAAAATTGCTGGCGATTCAGAAAGAAAATTTAACCGACCGTCTCCTGGAATTCTAACTTTTATATGATAGAGTTCCTGTTGGGACAAAAAAAGACTATATCGCTGTATGTGGCTGATCGTGGAATACACACTAATTTGATGCGTCAACAGTGGTGCTTGATGGTAAAGAGCATTAAGCTACTGAAGCCCATTTAATAAATCACAAAAATAAAAACTTCTGGTCTCTACTGCAAGTCCGAAGTAATATAACAAGTTTCCACACTAAAAAAATATTTAGATAACGATGAGAAAGCACAAAGAAATCCTGACTTACGATACATTAAAGCCTCTTTGAAAATAGAATTAAAAAGTCGTTTCGACTCCTTAAGTGAAGATCCAAACTACTTGATTGCGACCTTCCTAGAGCCAAGATTCAAGACAAACTATATGGGGTCTGCTAAAGCGCGTCAGAAGATTTTATTGGAATTTATTAATAATGTCTCGTGAGGAATCTTTCACCAGTAGCAATTCATCCGCAATGGCTGTTAAAAGGAGTAGAAGGGACGACAGAATCAACTGTGACTCACGACACGTTTTGCAATTGTTTTAACGAGATAACCAGTATCACGATCAAGAAAAAAAACGTGATTGCTGTTGAGATTGACTTTTATTTAAAGTAATCTCGAACTGATCAGAAGCGTGACCCATATATTTTTTGTTAATGGCATTCGGCCATACAGCCTGCTCAAGAGCGACAGGACTCAAGCCCTCACGCTACCGAGGCCGACAACCCATATATTTGGTGGTCAGCTAATGCGATACAGTACCCGAATTTAACAAAATTTGCTAGAATTTATTTTTCAGTGTCTTGCAATAGTGTATATAGCGAAAGACTTTTCTTTGAACCTGGCCTTAATTACGAGGACAAGCAAAATTGATATCACCTTTTATTACAAAGAAATTGGCCTTCATTCAGTACAAGAACTAATTTTATATGTTTAAAACAATAATAAACGATGTTTTGATTTGAAGACATAGTGTTTTTGTTTCCTTTTAGACTTTACTTAGCATTTGCGAATTTAAAGAATATTTTATGAAATTTTTGTAATTTATTGAGAATCCGATACCTGCTGGATATCCGCCTGATATTGACCTATCTGGTATCCGGCCGGATAGTAAATACTGGCCGTATACCGGATAGTTGCCGGATATCCGTTTCATCTCTAATCATAAACCCTCGATTCAATATCAGTTATAATCTTTGTAAGCAGATTTTCATCATTATTGACCATTCCAGAATTGTTATGAGCGATTTCAAGGCGAAGGTTTTTCTGTTCCACCGTTAGTCAATTTCGCAATGAATTTCTCTCACATACAAACCATTTGAAAATGTTAATTTAAAATCTTCCAAATACTAGTTTTCTGTATTCAAAGATCTCATTCTAGTTCTCACACGCTCAATCGACGATCTTCATTGATCGCAAGTCGTACACGTTCTATATTATCCGGTGTTTTTGTCATCGAAGGCTGCTCAAAGCGTGGGTTACTATCAACAGATGTGCGGCAATCTTTGAACTGCTTATATCACATTTGTGTTTTACTCTTACACTCTTCTCCAAATGCCGTCTTCGCTATTTCGATGGTCTCCGCACAACTCATTTCCAGTTTAAAGCAAAATTTAATAAAAATTCCGTCATTTTTTACGATAGCAAAATGCGACAAACGTACAATTTGTAAAGAAACGCACGCTGCACGTGACAACTGCGGCATCTAGGGAGTTCGAGAACCTTTACTGTTGACACTCATATAGTCAGTCATATCCGCTCAAATTGTCAGGAGCGAAAATATGAAGGAAGGTCGGATACTTTTTGGACAGACTTCGTATGTTACTTGGCAGTGACACAGCATTCGAATGTTACTTTTGCCCTTAACTTTTGCATACCAGTATACATTGATTAATTTATTGTATTTGCTAGCCAGACTTAAACATACATAATTTTCTTCTATACTATTGTTAATGATTTTATGTTACTGGTATGTATTTGATTATACAATGTTATTTCATGTTTTGTGGTCTACAATAAATTGATGGTGGTATATGTTAACATCCTTAATCGGAAACCGAAAACTATTGCCTATTGCTTTTATAATAATTAATATGAAAGTGAAGGATGACATTGATTATTAATAGATGCGGATAACATCCTATCTTTTGGTCGTCAAGGCAAATGTAGACGGCAAGGAGGAACCACCCCAGTTCATTTCACTGTTATTTTTCACCCTCCATGGTAACTGACAGCTGCTAAATACCGGAAATGGCTTGCACTGTAACTTTACGATGCAATGCACTCATCAAGAACTTTTCCAATGAAATTGTATTAATACAATGAAAAGTTAGGTGATTGTTTGATTCACAACATAAAAAGTATATCAAATGTAAATGTTTTTAGTATTTCCCGTTAAATACGTGATATGGTCGATATTATAGAGAAGTTCTTAGATAACAGTTTTTAATTCACTCTCGGTCAGAAAGGGAACATGGAGAACGATTTTTCTTTAAGAATTCGTAGTTTACAGTTTAACAGCAATGTCTCTTAAATCTACCGTTTAATAATTTAACTACGAGGACGATTCATTAGAAGGGAGAACATGAAGTGACAGAAAGACGTGTAGGCAGAATCGAAATTGCTCTTTGGAGGCCTGCCTCTAGTTTTTTCCAGGAACCATGTACTGATAGTCAGTACTGGTATAAAATCATACCGAAATATATTATCATTCACAATACTGGTACCTCTGTTTTATCTAAAGACTATACAGTGTACTGAATTTTTTTTCCTCAGTTTATACTGTATTAACAGTTTAATTAGTCAAGTAATGCATTGATAATAGAGTTTGAAATACGAGTAGAACCGACGTTCTAGTCCCTAGCCTCGACCTTGGTTGCCAGTGGCGCGCCCCTGGCTCGCCGAATGACAACGTGAGCAAACCCGTGAGTCCGAGCAAGAAGCGTAGACGGCAACGTGACGTTGGCACCCCCCTCCATGCTGTCGATAAAACACGCCCACCAGTACGCGGTGTCTGCAGTCTCGAAAGTTGACCCGTTTTGTGAGCACGTATGTACGGCTGAAGAGAGTGAACTACGATGGTGACACACAACGCTACAATGTTGGAACAACATTTGTTACTAGCGGGGGAGTCTCCGTTAAATACGAATCAGCGTAACAGACGTCGGCTTCTTAATAAAGAGGTACAGTGTTTTCTTGCTGTGAAAAGAAGTACTATTTCTAAACACAAGTCACCCTACCACTCACATGCACGTGCACGTGACGAAAGTCCCAGGTCGAATGACTGCTGATGTGTGCGTGATCTTATTTCTGTAGTTCAGCGCAGGAGTGTGTGAAGTTCCATCAAATGGATATGGTGATTGGTTTTAACCATGCAGAATACCATAGCAGTAACTAGAAAAAAAAGAAAATATGTCGCATAATTTTTCTGATACAGTTCTGGGGACAGTGGAAAAAGAATAACGTTCATTATTTGTGTCAAGCAAACGTGTTTTAAGGGAGTAGAGTTATAAATGGTTCCAGTATTTAAAATTAATGGAATTAATTGATTTTTAAAATTGATTATAGTTTGTAATTGTGAGGAAAAATGATGGTGGCAAAATTTAATAATGGTAAACTAACAAATAAATCGCTGTGTAATGACATGTTTGTTTCCTCATTTATCTTTAAAAATGTGAGCAGATGGTGAGAAAAAAATAATCTTTTGTTGTTTAATAGGGGTTGATATCTAGTACGGGGGTTGTGATACCAAAATCTTCCCACAGCTTACACAGTCATAAATATTCTGAACAATTAACAAAAGGAAATAATTTTTGAATGGGTTGGTGAGGGATGTATAACAAAATATACTTACTGTTCCATAGGTTTGCATATCAAGCTGATAATTCATAGTATGCTGCATGTTTGATTTATATGTTGACCATTTTCATTGAAGTCTTATATGCTTTGAAAAATTTGCTTTAAAGATGCAGATATATTCTAAAGAAAATATGCCTTCATTAGATTACGATAGAACTGACCTCTGTTTCTGCTGATGACAAAATATTCAAGGCCTACTAACATTTGAAATATGTAATTAATATTATTACTACACATTACTTGCAATTGGCACTTCGTCTGCAGTTGATACATGTAAAAGAATTATATGAAATTTTGTGTCCATAAACAAATCTTTCCTTGAAAGATAGTAGCTTTGCCTTAATGCTTGCATCATTGTCACACAGTTAACAGTATCAGAAGCAATCAAAAATTTCTACAAGCTAGGATATTCATGTGAACATTAACACTATACAAAACATTAATATAGATTTTTTTCTTCAGGATCCAATGTCACATCGTATCATAGAGAAGCGCCGGCGAGACCGCATGAACAACTGCCTTGCTGATTTATCACGACTAATACCTGCCGACTACCTGAAGAAAGGTCGTGGACGAATAGAAAAGACAGAAATAATTGAAATGGCCATAAAACACATGAAGCATTTGCAGTCCCTTGCTTGCCCTCAGTTAGGTAAGGAGCTTAGGCCAAGGTCATACAATTTTACTGGCTTTTTTAAAAAAATATAAAATGAGACCATTTGGAGCTCTGTTCAAGTATTCTAATACACTGTGACAAGGGATTTGTGACTTCACATGATTTCCAGTCTCGTTAGGGAAAAGAAAAAAAAATTGTATGGAAGTTCTGAAAAACTAAATTAGCTAATCAGTTTTTGTATCACATGTCCAGCTGAACCAAGAAATAACAGTATGGGAAAGAAAAATAAAGTATACCCATTAGTCTTCAAGGTTAAAGAGAGGGAGAGGTAGCAGTGATTCCACAATATTTTGGCCACATGTTTCTATTTTCATGAGTAAGGGCATAGCCCAAAATATTGAGTGTTTTTTTTCCATCATTGCTGCCCTTCACCATGGACGAGTGATGGGTCTGCTTTATCTTACCTTTCTGTATTAGTATTATATAACTGCATTTTATCCTGCTGATAAATTAAGAAATAATTTACAACTAAAAAAACTGCACTAGGTTTTTGACGGGATAGGTTGGTATGTTCCCTGGACCAAGAGTTAATGTGTGGGGGAGGGACAAAGACTTTTTTTATAGTGTTCCCACCAGTAATATTGGGATCAATTGCTAATCATTAGTGACTAACAAATGATTTTAAAATGCATTTTCAAGATTATTATTTCATTAATCTTGTCCAAGATATAATTAAGATAAAAGAAGACAAAGATAATTATTGTTTTTAATGATTTTAAATGTTGTGTTATCTTGAATACTTATCAAGCTGACAACATCTTATTAAGAATTATCATAGTTTGAGTCACAATCCATATAGTCTATTTTTAGTTTTTTCCCAATGAATACAGAGTTTCTCCAATAAAACAGGCATTTTTTTAACTAAGGCAAAACATACTTATGCTGTAATTAACAAGAAAACTGGTCCACAATTTACTTAGCTGTGAAAAATTCAACAGATAATATTTTGTATATATGGAATACTAATGTTATGTGAAAATCATATGAACCATTATTTTTATCTTGTCTTTTGAGTTTATATTAATCTTGAATATTTTTAAATAAATTTTTGTGTGCTTTTAAAGTTATCTTAATTTTTAGATGTAATTTCTTAAAATTTAAAGTCAACCTTTTATCTTCTTTTTCTCTACATTATGTGCTTCAATTTCAGAAACCTGTGAACTTGTTCAAGAACCTCATCAACCTGGTCCAATAGTTCTCGAACATTATCGTCTTGGCTATCAGGAATGCCTTTCTGAAGCTATGCACTTCATGGTAGAAGTTGAGGGATACTATGCTGGTGATCCACTGTGTGTGCAACTTATAAACCACTTGCAGAAGCATTGTGATAAAATACTGAAAGGCAAGTGTTATTATACCAAATTTGTTATATTAGAGATTTATTAGAGAAATTGTGAGATGGATTTACCTGAGAATGATAAATTTCCACCCTTTTCAATTTGACCGAAATTGGCTTTTATAAAAAGTATGTTGCATACTTGTCATATTTAAAGCAAAATTTCATGCCTAAATAATGTAAAAAGAGAGTTGTGTTATTAAAACCTTCTTTTTTTTAATTTATGATAGGTGACAGACTAAACTTTCCGCCAACCCATCTGGGTGAAACTACTAGCACCTCATCAGGCAGTTCTAATGGTTACGGACACCGTTCACGTACTGTTGGAAGGAGTTCAGGTTTGGGCTCCAGTTCTTCACCGAGCTTGGGTTCTGGTTCTGGATCTGATTCTGGAGCTAAAGATCCTACACTTGAAATACAGTCTCCTGTAGTGCCTATTGGTTCTGCCTCAGAAATCACAGTTGATGACAGAGAAGAGCTCAGGAATAGCCAGTTGCGAGATATGCTGCAACAGCAACATCCACTGGCTTCAGCGACCCCATCCAACACAGCCATCCCACAGGTAGATCATAGCAGCACACCTTCCCTCTACAAATTCAAGAACAATATTAAACAAAGATTTACGGCAGAGCGACATGATGTCACTGTGCCATCAGTCGGTAATGCATATACTGGTGCCAAAAGGGCAAGGTATGTGTCAGAAGCAAGTGAGGAAGTTGGAGGTGGTACCTCAAACCTCATAGGACTAAATGTTGAGGGAAAGCGTCGGGACAGTGAGACGTGTTCAGTACCATCATCTCCACCTTCACCAAAGTACAACACTCTGGCATCACCAACAACAGATCTGTCGTCACGTGTCACTCCTCCACCTCATCTGTGGCACAAAGCACCAACTGTACAAAGTCAAGGTGTCCCCATCTTTGCACTCCATGCAAAAGGTTCCTTCTACATACCTTTAACTTTGGAGGCTGAAGTTTTAGCACCTTATCTTGCAGCTATAGGCTTAGAAACTGAGTTAGAAGGTGGTCTCAGCAGTTCTCCAAAATCAGTTGTGCTACATCCTGTGACAATATCTGTTAATTTCCAACAGGCCAATCACCAAGTGAAAGTTCAACACTTGAACACATTTTCCTCAAATTTACCTTGGAAGAGTGAGTCCAACAGCTTTCCTTCAATGAGTAAATGGCCTGTTTGTGTTCAAGATCGGGGTTGAATGTTAGTGTTGAACTAGAAATGCAAACTACAACACCGATCACATTGTCAGCTATTGTAGCCAAAATGAATTGGCCATCATAAGCAACTGTGTAAAACTTTAAAAATATCTGTGATTTGTGAGACAACACAGAAATTGTATATTTATATCAAAGTGGTTAAATATATTCTTGCCACGTAAACACTGACTGTGTGCTGCTGTTAGTCCATAAGTGTATGTCTGAAACTATACTTTTGTATTACCAAGTGGCAAAAAATGTATAACAACATTGGGAGTGCAGAAATTAAATAGTGATGAAAAGTTATGGTAGTCCAGTTGAATGGTTTCACAATCTTTCCATAATAATCAAAGATAACTTGATACCTAATGTTACAGTGATTGTACCTTAATTCTTTTTGTGAATTTTTCTCATTTATGGAATGTATCAGCTAACAAATAGCTGGCAGAGTTTTCAAGTCGTATTAATTCCTTATGAAACATCGGTAACGAATTCTGTGAGGGAAAAATTATATCTTTCCTGCTTAATAACGTATAACAACTTGTGATCTTTGCTGTGATGTGAGATAGCTCGTAAAACACTCTTGAAGAGGTTGTAATGAAAGAAATTAAAATTCTTATGGTCTTTTTTTAAATACATAGCTCCTATGACTGAAACATTCCATTTATGTGCCCATAAACATTTGTGATTTGTTTTTAAGAGGCCGATAATTGTTAAATATGTTATTTAAGATTGTTTAAGAATACTGAAATTTCCTTGACAGCTGTTTTTTTACTCAGGCTTTAAAGAATCCCTCACTGTTCAGTAATTCAGTTACTTTATTAACTGTAAGCTTGCACAGCACTTTGTGAACTGTATGACTGGAAATAATTCCAGAATTAATTTTATTTAATTTCAAATATCACTTTTATTGACCATTTGTGAGCAGTACACCAGGCAGTAAATTAACCCCACTGTTACGTAACGTTTGACTTTTTACCATATGTTACTGTAAATTTTTTTCTGTAATAAGAATATTTTCACTGTTTTTGTAGCTGACAGAACCTGTTGTTGACATACATGTGAACAGTAAAAACAATTATGATTGGGAATGAAGATCTGTATTCTACACAGCACATCACTAGGCAAGGGGGGGGGGGGGGGGGGAACATCTGAAAGTTACATAAGGATTAAGAGTTTCATATATTTACAGATTTGTGTTGGACAACTATTGTGTTGGAAAGTATGAAACTGAGGCTGTGATGAAATTAGTGAGCTAAAATGTGTGGTTGTTTGTGAGATAGAATATATTTTTCCTGTTGAAAAGACTAAGAGAATTATATTGTTAATATATTTTGTAAGTTATAAAGGTGGCTTTATTCTCAGTATGTTAAAAATGACTGACTGTTGGCTAGTTAAATACGTTTATATGTAGTTTTTTTAAATGAAAATAAAAGTAGCTTAATCAAGTCTTGAGTTGTATTTTTTGCATACCATATAGGAAAATTATATCTTTCATACCTATCACTATCTTTCTAGTTTGTGGGATATTATCATGCTAATTTTTACAAAGCATTCAATATTACAAATATGAGTTCATAAATCTTTTGCATGTTAAATAATACAGAAAAGACATGATGCAAATCTTGTAATATTACCATACCTGACTGGGTGCACACAGATTTTAGTATGTGTGTATGTATCACAGTTCTTCATATAACATTTCCTCCATCATAAATTTTTTTCGCAACTATTATATTTAATTGGAAATTGATGGTTTGCTGACAGTGATGTCATTAGAACAAAATTTGACGAACAAATTTGAGGAAAACTGATTATGTCCAGCATTCACCTGTAGTGATTTTATAAGTCCAGAATGTGGATGGTTGGATCAGGATACAAATCTGGATCCTCCTCCTAAAGGGTTAATGTTCTCATAATAGGTATAGTATCAGAATTTCTATTTTGAGAAAATTAAATGCAAAAAGAAAAATATACTGTTTGAGTAACACATGCGACATTTATTTTTCTAAGAAACTGTTGCACAATTAATGCAATGTGCATATTTTTTTCTGTAATTATTCCTATAGTCTACATCTTACTTTGCCACTGAGTTTGCTGAGTTTCAGTTTTGAGAAACTGGCACAAAATAGTCTTAATGTGTGCCAAAAATTTTAAAATGAACAACCTACTGCATAACAGAACTATAAAGCACAAGTACCTCATGATCTATACCAGCATTTCTTAATGTTCATCAGAAAAATAATTATACGGACCATTGACTGATTTAGCCCTAATTTTTACCACTTTTATTTTATTAAGTAACCATACGAACTTTTATCAGCACAAATGGTGGTCCCTTAAAACTTATATATATAAAATGGTCATTAACTTAATCCTCCAAGCACTCTGATTCTTAAGAAACATATTTAACGAATAGACTATTATAATAACAATGCAGTCATATCCTCGTATCATGAAGGGAAAAATCCTATACACTAGATTTTTGCTTGTCATTATTGAAACATTCATGGTCTTCAGAAAGTATTGCTTATGGCTTATACTTGCTTGTCTCCTAATACAGTACAAGCACAGTATCCATTTTATGTGTACAACTTTTAGTAATTTATTTTTTGTCAACATCTCTTTAATTCAATTAGAATCAATTTTTAAAAATTTTACTTGTGGACCAGCAGTCCCATTTCCACTGAACACATGTTGAGAAATACTGATCTATACTGAACAGAATTTAATAATAATGGCAAAAATAGGGAAGGAGAGGGAAAGTAAAACTGTCAACACAGTTGAAGGCAGGAGGTCCAGTAGGCTAGTTTTTTCTATAAAGTTTTACAGAGTTTCATTTTAAAACTGGTGTTGGGACAGTTAAAGCTTTGAAAAGGCATGAGCTGCCATGGTTGTCTAGGTTGCCAGACATATAAAATTCCAAAATATGATGAGTGACTCTTTTTGTATCTTAATTTATTTCACTCATTACATAGATTGTACATTACAATAATTATCATTTTGCTGTCCGCACCTGTTAGTCATATAGTAAGGCTCTGTGTACGCACATCTGATACCTTTGCGATGTTCTCGTCTAGTTGTAATTAAGGTTTATACCAAAGTATTGTGAAATGTGTGTTTTTTTTTCTAATGCCCAAAGCCATAATTTACTATTTTTTTTTGAATATTTTCTGTTGTGATTTTGAGATACTTTGGCTAATATCTCATTTGGACTGTTAAGGCAAAGCAGTTTGGCAAAGGGAATAAATCTGTAGAGAATAATATAACGTACTTGAAGCATACTAATCAAAAAGACTGGTGAAGTGAATATATTTTCAAAATTTTTAGAAATTTATTAAGTACTGAGATTTTGCAAAAATAATGTTAGTTACTTCTTAAAAGGAATAGAATATACCTGATGCTGGGTGGTGTAACTGTTATTTTGGCTATGCACATTAAAGTGTGACCATACTGGACATCGAGCTGCAATAGCCCAGGATCAAACCTTGGGTTGGTGTACCAGCTGCCATGATTAGTGTTGGGAACTATTCCAATATTCACTGTGAATATTGGAATAGTTCCCAAGTTCATAAGTCAACATTATCCAAACAAAATTAACATTTTACACTAACAGGAAGTGACAAATTCCATTATATAAATATGATAGGCTAAGGCTGATAATGAAATAATGTCTCAAGAGTGATGATGACATCATAATAATGATGGTCTAAAGTCAGTTGGAAGAACCAGAACACCAAGAAATCTGTCAAACCAGTAAAAGACGGAAAATAAGGTAAAGTGAAAGCTTAAAACTTATTAGAAACGGAAATAAACTTCCAAATACTGGAGCAATAAATTGATGACAATGAAACTTCCACTAAGAACTGAAAATAGGATAGGGAATAAAAACTTCGTCACTTACCACAGGTGAAGGCAGGATGGCTAAACGAACACAAGGAAACACACAAAAAACAAACACACTTCACAATACTTTGATTCGTAACATTCATCATGCAAGAGGCAAGATATATGGCAGGGGGAAGATGTATACACATTGGTACCTACCATGTGAATTCATAATTTCTTTCTTCTTTTTTACTTGCAGTCATTTCACTGAAGAGATTGTGTGTGTCTATCCTGGATGTGTTATGTGTGTTTGTAAGAATGCAGACATAATCTTGTGTCAATTCTTTACACCTGAGTTTGGTGCAATGTTTTAAACTTACAGACAATTTCTATCTGTCAAAATATTGCCATTTAGTTTGTACTATTTGTTTTGACACTAAAGGAATAGACGACTTGTAAATTAAACTGCATACCCAAATCATTGATAAGTAATACAGAATAGTATTTGCAATTTTCACTCTGAAGAAACACTAGACTTTGCAAAATTTCAGTTTTCTGAAAATTAAATTTGGACTGAAGATAGTTTAGTTCTTTAGAAAATCTTAGAATGAGACTTGTATTGTTATTTTATCCTAATTTACTTTGTATTTATATGTTGTTTCAGATGCATTATCTTTTTCTGACAATACTTTTTCCACATTTTTTAAATGTAAAACAAAAACAACAAAAAAAACCTTTCTGTAATTTTAATTTTTCTTTATTGTAATTCCATGACTGCAAAAGTAGTGAATGAAACATATGGTAATGAGTACTGGCCACAAAAGATCAGACTTGCAGCTTCCTGCCAAACCATCCTAATCATCAAAGTTTCAAACATTATTTTATTGTCCCAAGAAAGCGAAAAGGATCAGCCATTGTACCATGCTAAACAAAGAGGAGTTAGCCTGGAAGACTCCAACATGCTTTTGACAAAACACTTATAGTATGGTATAAAATAAAGTAAGATTCAATTCTTTAGTCTTTATATACAAAAGAATAATTTACAGGAGCATGTTACAATTGCAACTATTAACAGAATTTTCTCACTGAAGTCATCACATCTATAAAGCCTCAGTGCCATAGGCTTTTATTTTTTCCACTTGAATACTGCTTTCGGGTATATCTGATGCACAACTTCTGCCAATATTTTTTTAAAAATCAATAAAACATGTGGATACAATATTTTCCCCATCTTTCCTCATTTAAAATACAACAGACATATAAATCAGGCACACCATGAGATAACTAAGGTAAAAAAACATCACTGAATAGCAAATTATTTACCAAACACAAGTGCACACAGACACATAAAAACACACTTCACATCTCTCTCTCATATATACATTTTCCATGTCCACTAAAAGTGTTTCTGTTACCTTTGAGCATGAAGATGCCATTTAAAGAGATACATACTTAAACACTTACATGAGGTACACAGTTCTATTATCATCTTCATGCCTACAGCTAAACACCAAGAAAACTGAAATGAGAAATTCAAAGCTAAAGTAAGCAGAATTCTAATTTCATGTAACATTAAAGAAAAACACTGTTGGGTATACACGAAAGTATGACTTAACAAAAGAGTATTCAAGACAGCATTATGTGGGAACTGTAATTTAGAACATACAGAAGATGAAACTATATACTCAATTAACAAGAATGAGTTCTGTCACTGACTATTATCCACATTACACATTCAAATTGGGTACACAGAAGCACTAAGTTACAGAAATAGCCAATGTTGATATTAAAATACATACTGAACAATCTTGCACAGCAGAAAGAGAAAAATTACTGACAGTACACTTTTATACATTATATACAACTTGATTCAGATAAAGTCTGCTTAATTCCCTCTACTCTGTTTCTCACTGAGCCTGGAACAAAAATAAGAAAATTAATATGAGATGTATAAAACAAAATTTTGGGTTATAATACAATTTACATGTAACAGTAAGAACTCTCTAAAGAAAATGAACCTAACCATATTAAAATGAATCATAATATATATCCAACTGTAGTTTTGATTTTTTATGGCATCCATCCATTCTTCAACCTACTAATCACTCTATTTTGATGTTTTGCTAGGCAATCAAGCAAATATACTGATTTGGATAGGATTTTCACATATTGAAATCTTATGGTCTAACTTTAAATACGCAATATATCTTATATCTCTATGTGACCAAGGAATGGAGCAAGAAATAATGATAATTACGAAATGGGACAGATTGGTACTACTATTTTTGGTTGGAATTCAACAATTTTGCTGCCACAGGTATCATGGCCAAAATATCTGAAAAAATTGCTTGGCATGAGACAAATGAAGTGGCAACATCATCAAAAACATCTCTGACAGTGAGTTGGCATCTGGTCATAATCATTTTGTTCAATTTTTTTTACTTTGCTATCAGTTATTGACAGACTAGCAGTGGCGGTCTGCCCCGGGTGTCACAAGTTTAGGGGTGAAACCCGCAATTCATGAAATGAAATAATCAAACATAATGTGATACAAAAAAGGATTTTTTTTTGTATCCTTTGGAGTCCAACCACTTCTACTTTTATTGTTTTAAAATTTTTTGAAGTTGATCTAGCAGTTTTTCAAATCCAATCCAGTGCACTCTACTTTCGTTACAGTGGTGTACAATTAATAGCAACACTGCGGTAGAATTGCTCTATAGCTCCAAAAATCACAGGAAATCGTACTTAGATGATTATTTACGACTGCTAGGTAGTTTTGAAATTAAAAAGGAAAGGTATCTAAAATTACTAAAATAAAGGTAAGTTAAATTGTAATTTCTCATAATTATTTAAAGAAAAATGTATTTTCTTCTGAAACAAAAAAAATAAATAAAAAAAAATAATAAACCCGGCCCATGCATAGTCTAGGCTTCCATTTCCATAGTCTGGTCATGACCTTAGACGTGTTATGCGTGGCATTAAATTCAATTTTTAAATTTCAAGCTAAAATTCACGAGTACCTTGAAGTATTTTCTATGGTCTGTAATTCTGAATTTATCTGACAGATTCATGTAAATGGGATAAATAGAGTACATTTTGAGTTATGAGATTTACAATCGTTTATAACTGAAATGAGAAATTCAAAGCTAAAGTAAGCAGAATTCTAATTTCATGTAACATTAAAGAAAAATACTGTTAGGTATACACGAAAGTGTGACAGCATTATAATTTATAGCACTGTAATTTAGAACATAATTTTCACATATTGAAATCTTATGGTCTAGCTTTAAATATGCAATATATTTTTTATCTCTATGTGACTTTTTTTATATGATGCGGGGTGGCGTTAGGACCTAAAATTTACACATGACGTCGGTCTTCGGTACATATGATGTCATATTTAGAAGCCTGTAGCTACATATATTATCTCCAAGGCAGGTAGTGAAATACATCATTTGCCAAGAACTCCATGTAAAGCCAGCAAATATTGGAAAGACATGAAAGTGTATGAAGTTTGAATTCAAGCAAATGCGATGACTGATGCATAAAACTAGCAACACTGTCAGACCGAGCATGGTGGGTGAGCAGTAACACTCTGGCCTCGCTTTCGGGAGAACACGGGTTTGAATCCCTGTTCGGCCATCCAGATTTGAGTTTTATATGGTTTCTCCAGATCACTCCAGGTGAATGTCAGGATGCTTCCTTCAAATAGGCTATGACCAAATTCATTCCCATTCCTTGCCCCTAGTCCATTCCTGCCTCTAATGACCTCAATGTTGACCAGGCGTAAAGCTGAACGCAAAAAAAAAAAAACCTTCCGACAGGTTCCAAGTCAATCCGAAAGGGTGCAACAGTCTGAAGCTCATGTAAGTTGGTTTTGTTTTCTACTGAACAAATGTGATCACGATGAAATAAATAAGTGTATGATTTCATAGTTTATAGACAAGAAGAATATTTCTATCATGGAGCCCTCTCTGTTGGACATAGGTAACTAAATCCTTACATGTTCCTTAAATCATTACGGATGTCGAATTTATGTTCCTCAATAAAAATTGAGCTTTAATCATAAATTAAATGAATCTTCGAGCCATTTATAACTTTTTTTTTCTATGCTACGGGGTGGCGTTAGGACCTAAAATTTACACATGGTGTCAGTCTTCGGTACATATGATGTCATATTTAGAAGCCTGTAGCTACATATATTATGTTTGAGGCAGGTAGTGAAATACATCACTTGCTAAGAACTCCATGTAAAGCCGGCAGATATTGCAACTTTATATACAGTTGCTTCTCTGACAGTATCCCTCCATGGACTCACGACTTGTGGGACCCAGGTACTGAATTTACACCCTTGTGACCACATCTGGGTCTGAAATTTCTTCTATTTGGATCAGACCATTTTTGTGAACTTTCTTCTCGACGTCCTTTGGTCAGCTCTTGTTCTTTACGGACCCTGATGGTAGATGATAGGAGCAAAATGTGTCGACTTCGGAGTCTGTCTAATTCAATGTCGACTATAGGAGCAGGTGTTCATTTAATACATATATATATATATTCTCCCGTTGACGAAGGGTTTATCCCGAAAATTATTTTATTATTTGTGTTTGTGTCTTTTCTGTGTGTTCGTGCCCCACATCCATCATCTAAAGGTAAGTGGTGGCTCATTTCCCTATCCTAATTTGATTCCTTTCCGCTACTTAACGTCTTGATTTCATTGTTACTATATATATATATATATGTGTGTGTGTGTATGTGTGTGTGTGTGTGTGTGTGTTAGCACTTACAATTTACCAGCAACTGTTATATGGCTACATGATGAAATAGATATTTTCAGGAAGCAGAAAATGACTTTAAAATGCATAGTTGTTAAATATTATGGCGAGAGACTTCGAAAATTGACAAAAATTCTTAATGTGTCAACAATTGATGCACCTATCTTATCTATCAAATAATTAATACAAATAATTCCATGTACTCATGCATATGATTTTGATGCCAATTCTAATTCTTGATTATTTAAAAAATAAAAAACTGCAAAAAAATTAATTTCGCATCCCTCATAACAGAATTTTTTGTTTCCCATTGAAATTACATTATTGCTAAGAAAACATAAGTTTTTCGTTTTTTTACTAACACTATACGTACAAATAATATTATTACCTCCGGCATACTGACGGATTAGTTTCATTTACCTGTTTTTACCAAAAAATGAAAAATACCTGGGGCAATTTATACATCAAAAAGAAAACGTGGGATTTTGAAAGTGGAAAGCAAAACAAGCCAAAATTGATTCAGTTCAGAGTATATCTGGATCCCTCTTCAAATATGTTACAAAATTGATGGATAGCCAATGCTCATCGAAACAAACCGATTCTCACAGTGAAAAAGGAAATTAATAAGGTGAAGTTAGCTTACCTTCACAATGCAAATAAGAGACTAAAGAAACTATCTACAATACTTGAGATATGTGTCACATTGGAATATACTCGTTTTTGGTTCTCTTTGTATAGAGATCATTACAAAAGGAAGCAATTATTTCCAAAACAGAGAATAACTATTTAACGCTGTATATATGCAAGGATTTAAAAGCAAAAGGTGATTGTTGACATCTTTCAACAGAATAATTCTGTAAGTCCTATCTCTGACACAAAGACTTAAAGCGGATGGAACACTTGATCCGGTACCAATTTCCCTACATGCCAATTTTTTCCCTTACCAACCAACTTGAATTACTAAACTCCACTTTAAAATTATTGAAAACATACAAGACCCCTTCCACTTTCAGTTTAATTAGTTTTCACTTAAAAATTGAGCACCACAAAAATCTTAATAACTAAAGCAATGAATCTATATAAACTGTTCACCACAGAATTAATAACTTGTTGCTATGTAAACAGTATTTATTTCTTTAAAAAAAAAATCATAATTAAAAAAAAAAACAATTTCAGAAAGGTCAGAATTTCCATATGTTTTTCTTTGTTTACAAACATGTTAATCATTTAGAGTAAACATTTTAAAATTATGTTTGTACATCATTTACAGTTCTCTAATGTGAACTGCAAAAAAGTAAAAATATTATAGTTAAAAAACACATTAGTAACTATGTGAACTAAAAAGTTAAAAATAATTACTAAATATAAATATTTTTTCAATAGTAACCGGATGTGCCGAAATTCAGTGTAACTTTATTCTTGTTTTAAGCTTTTTTTTTTTTTTAAAAAGTTATTGATAAAAAAAACTTTTAATGTAGAAAGAGTGTGGGGTGGTAGATATTAGTTGCTGTATTTTTTATCGACAGCTATTTGTAGAGTCACTATGAAAAGTAAATAGAGAGCAACCCACACTTTTTTTACATTAGTTATTTTCATAATCAATAACTATTCTTGCTGTTTAAGAATCATGCAAGAAGAATATACACCTGGAAATATATTCTTGTTTTAAGCTAATATTAAAAATTAAGCTATACTGAATTTTGAGGTGTCCTATTGCTGTTGAACAAAATCTTTATATTTAAAAAAAATATTTTAACCTTTTTAAATCACACTGTGCCAAAGCGTGTTTTTAATTATTTAAACTATAATTTCATGTTTGATTTATTACTTCATATTGCTACAGTGTTTGCTTTTTCTTCGCCAATCTTCTTTTTCTTTGTGTTGTAGTTTTATCATTGGATGTCGACCTATACCTCACGAATGGCTATATCAACCCACCTACGTACAACAGTTCCTTCATTACGATAGCTGCCACTCTCACCACATCAAACGCTCCCTCCCCTATAGGCATCCGGGGGAATCACATATGTTCCAATCAACAGGCCCTCCAACAGTATGCTAGCAACATCTCCGGAGCCCTGATTTCTTGCAATTACCCACCAGATTTAGTTCACAAACAAGTTTCATGGGCCACATCACAACCCACTCAACCTATCAACAGCCCACAACCCTCTAAAACGAACCATAGCCCCATTTTGATCACCCGATATTCCCTGGGTTTGGAATCCGTCAACTGAGTCCTGCGACAAAGCTACAACTTCCTTGAAGCCTGCCCTGAGATGAGAAACCTCCTACCAAAAATCCTCCCTCACCCACCTAGAATCTGCTTCAGCAGAACTCCAGACCTCAACTAACTCTTGGTCCATAAACACGGGCCCCCTCAGCCTGCAAGACAGCCCCAAGGTTCGTTTCCTTGCAACAGATCCCGCTGCAAATTATGCAGTATGCACCCACCTTCCACCACCTTTACCAACCCCTTAACTGGGGAAAGCTTCCCCATCAGAGGACTTGTCACATGTGTATCCTCCCAACTTAAATATAAACTCACCTGCAACCATTGCCCAGCCTCTTAAATTTGGTCTGACAACAAATTCACTGGCCATCAGAATCAGGGTTCTGGGTATTCACCCAGAACCCTGACCACCCTGTATCTTATCATGCCACCACTCATGGCACCAACAATCTTAACACATGCTTTGAGGTCCGCGCCATCAGAGTCCTCTCAGATAAAAGCAGCATTTTGGAACTCAGAAGGCGGAAACTGGCTTATCAGTACCAACTGGGCACCAGACAACCCACCAGGACTAAATTTAAGATTGCACCAATTTTCCTCCCACCGATCCCCCTCACCTCCTACCTTTTCCCATAGAACCATCGCTCACCAGAGCCTATCTTTTTTAGTTTGTAACTTCGAATTTTGTTTAATTTTTAAATTTCCGATTTTTTAAATTTTTTGATTTCGCATTTTTCTCAGTTTTTTGCACATAGATACTTAATAGGCTATTTAGGACCATCAGCTGACGTCTATCGCACTTCTGTGATGGGTCCCTAAGTACAGGTTTACTATCTATTTATTAGTATTTTCGAGCTTATGCATTTTTAGCCCCACCACCACGAGCTACCGGCCTTGCCGGCTTACTCAGTTGGCTGCCAGCCTCCAAGATGCAGCCATCTCACTACTACTGTAAAAGAGCCATAGGCTCAAAAAATTTATACTATATGTGTGTACGTGTTTTTTTCGTACAGGAATCCTCTTCTATGGTAAGCAGTGGTTTTTCTCCTATCCAAATGTTCAATATGTATATATACACATTGTCAGGCTAATATAAAGCGTGTAATAACTATTATATCTCCTATGTAGCTTTCTTACCCCATCATTTGAAGTACCAGGTGTTGGCTGGGTTTGACTAATGGAACCAGTTTGTTGCACAGCAACAGCCACAAGTGGGGCACTTCCTGAAGATGCTGCTTGGATACGAACAGGACTCTGCGTTGCCTGACGTACTGCCACTGATACTGGCTGCCCCTGAAGTGCCGCACTTACCTAACAAACAGTAAATCAATCCCATAAATAAAATAAATGAATAATTTTTACTATACATAATCAGCTAGACTCACTCCCAAATTATTTATTTAGTGTATGATATTTACATGACAATGAGGATGTAAGTGCACATAAAGATAGAAAATACACGCACATACAAAATGAGGTTTAGTTATGGTGCAGAAATACTATGTGTCAATAAACAGAAATGCTACTTAACGACATAAACAATACAGATTTTGGTGAAAAGTGCCCTCAGTTGGTAATCTCTTGTTCTTTTTATTTTTGCTAAGCATATTAAATCTCATCGACATTGTTGTTATAAAACAGTGGAGCAATGGGGCCAAGGAAATGGCAAGACTGGATGCTTTGCACCCAAACTAACTATGTGCATTCAAGTCCCAAATAGCACGAGGGAAGATAGAAGTCATGTAAGCATTAGTATGACTCCAAACTTCTCTAATCTTTTCTTTCCTGTCAGTGCAATCCAAATGGTTTACCGAGTGTGGTGCGTGAGCGGTAATTCTCTGGCCTCGCATTCAGGAGAATGTCGGTTCGGATTCCTGTCTGGGCATCCAGATTTGGGTTTTCCATGGTTTTCCCAAATCACCCCAGGCAAATGCCAGGATGCTTCCTTCAAAAGACCATGTTCCTTGTCCCTATTCCTTTTCCACATCTAATGACCTCGACGAGGCATAAAGCCACAAGCAGAAAAACAAATGGGTTGGTAGACGAAGAATTTCATGACAGTCACGTGTTTGCCAATAAATTCTTACAAAACCTATTTCGTCTGTCAGCCAGACAATCCCAGCCAAATCTATGTAACAAGACACTTTCATATAGAGTGTGACAAGCAGTCATGAATTGAATGGCTCTTCTCTGTATTACTTTATACTGACAATCAATCCCTTGCAACTATGATCCAAAATGCACAGCAGTGTGGACTTCCAATGTGTGTGTGTGTGTGTGTGTGTGTGTGTTCAGTGGCCACCCATGAATTATGTCACATGTAAAGGGAGTCAAAAGTGACATATGACCAGGGGGGAGGGAGGCAAGTCATAAGCTTGGTGATGTCACATGTACAATTTGTATCACTTTTGGCACACGGCGGCGCCATGAGTTCACATGCTCACTGTTCCTACAGTGTCACATGTAGGCCACTTTTGACATATGCCAAAAGGTCAATACTACCTCTGAGGCCTTGGAAAAATATGACTTCTGCATATGTATTAAAATGATTGTGTGACATCTGTGGTCTATATTTTTCATCATACAATGCCACCAAGTAACCAAGCAACCACATAAGTAGCAACAAGAGGTTTTTCCCATCATGACAATTCGTCCTCAAAGAATTGCAGTTACACATGAGAAGATCTTTGTTTGATAAATGAAAAAATGGCTCTAAATTTGATTTCAACTAAATAGTTATTATATCTGATAGGTTTCTAAGGTGGTGGCATTAGATAGCTAATTTTGCTAACAATGGTAGAAAGAAAGAAAATTTCAATGAAAAAAATTCTTTAAATTTGAGAATGGTGAAATTGTCGATCAAATTAAATACACATATTTGAAATATTCATTGATAAATCCTTAATGGAGCAAATCAACCAAAAGACCTCTGAAGTCATCCAAGTTTGTTAAAGAGATAGGCAGAAGAGTGGGTCAAAATATTTCTGGCAAAGCCTTTGCAGTTTAGGAGCAGAAAGAAACACAATAGCTGAAAAAAACACAATACACAGTAGATGAAAAAACACAATACACCATAGCTGGAAAAAAAAAACACCGTAGGTGAAAATGTGTGTAATGTGAGTCAAAATTAAATGCTTTTACTTTAACTTTGGTACATAAACTTAGAAAAGGCAGATCTAAACCAAATAACTCACTTTATTTCCTTAGATTGATATAGTTTTTTTTCTTCTTAATTCTCAAAAAATTCCAAAAAGTGTATCAAAGTAACACCAGTATACAGTAATTATAAATTTCAACTTATATTATGTCATCAGCACCTATCAGAGTGGTTGTTAAGGGAGTTGATGAATTCTATTAGATGATTCTATTTGTGGGTCCAGATCATAAAAATATCTATACTAATATTATAAATGCGAAAGTAACTCTGACTGTCTGCCTGTTTGTTACGTTTCTTGGGAAAAACGGCTACTCCAATCGTGATGAAATTTGTCAAGGAGATGCTATTTGACATTAGGACGGACATGGGATCCATATTCTGTGTAGGTAAGAACATATTGTCATTAAATTATGAAAACTATCTGAACTCTGAAAGACAAACGCAAAATATCTATATGTTTTCATAATGTGTAACATTAGAGAGCAATGGCAGCATAGTGCAGTGGTAACGTGCTTGCCTTTTAAGAAAACTCCTGTGTGGCTTTGGGTTCATATCCCACGGGGAGCAAAAGTTTTTATGAATTGTTTTTCATAGTATGAGCCAAGCCTAGGATTTTTTTAGTATGGATACCATGTTCTGGCAAATCTTTGGTGATAGGATAGTTCCCTAAGTGTTTACTTTATTCAGGGTATACAGGTTCCACAGGCAGTTTTTGTGTGATCTAAACTAATAATATTATTATATGCGAAAGTAAGTCTCCGTCTTTTTTTATGTTTTGATGACTATATGTGTATACTGATATACCGAAATACTTTGTATCATTAGGAACGAAATAGGTTAGTTTTTTCCCGATATGAATAAATGAGACAGGTTCGACGGTAGAATAGTATATCGATAGTGTTCCTGTCATATTATGCCGACATATCTTAGGTAACTTTCAGCTTTGTGTATCCAATTCTAGCAATCAAATTCTAAATCCACACGTACGAAGTCGCGGGTAACAGCTAGTCATCTATATATCTGAACCACACAAGAGGTTTTATGGAAAGATTGTTGTTCCAGACAACCAAGGAACAGGTTTGCATAGGATGGTGCCATGCGGGTGCCCATAGCAGTGCCACATATGGTGACTTTGGAAAAACCCCATTCCTCTACCGCCAGACTCCTTCCTTGTCTCCATAGATGCCTCTTCCCTTTACAACAACATCCCCCACGGTCAGGGCCTCAGTGCCATGGAATACTTCCTGAAAATGTGAGCTCCTGACAGCCTCCCCAAGACATCCTTCCTTATTTTCTTGAGCAAACCTCATTTCATAGAACAACTACTTTTCCTTCAACTCTCAAATATACCACCAGATACACAGCACTGCTATGGCTTCCTGCCTGGCACCATCCTATGCAAACCTGTTCTTTGGCTAGGTGGAACAATAATTCCTAAAAAAACTTTCCAGTAAACCTCTTGTGTGGTTCAGATATATAGATCACATTTTTATGATCTGGACTCACAAAGAAAATCTTCTAATAGAATTCCTCAACTCCATAAACAACTACTCCATCAACTTTACCAGGACCTACTCTCCGGGCCATGTTACCATTCTAGATGTTGACATTTCCTTACATAATGGGTGCCTACATACCTCTGTTCACGTCAAACCTACAGGTGTACAGCAGTATCTTCACTTTAACAGTTGTCATCCCTCGCACTCCAAATGTTTCCTTCCGTACAGTCTGGCCATCCAAGGCAGATGCATCTGCTCCGATGAAGAATCTCTTTCCCAATACACACAAAACCTACCAAGAGCTCTAATCTCCCGCAACTACCACCCTGATCTAGTACACAAACAAATCTCTCATGCTACAGCCCTTCCAGTGCACAGCCACTCGAAGGCTGTACCCCTTTGAAACTAACCGCAGCCCCACTTTCATAACACAGTTCTTCCCTGGTCTTGAGTCAATTTACCTAATCCTTCATTGTGGGTATGACTTCCTACAATCCTCCCTAAAATCCTACCCACTGCCCCACACACTGTTTCAGCAGACCACCAAATCTAAAACATATCTTGGTTCACAAGCACTCACCCAGTAATTCCCCGAAACTACAACAGGGTTCATTCCCATGTAACAGACCCCACTGCAAAACATGCAGCATGCACCCAGCTACTACCACTTATTCCAATCCTGCCACAGATGAAACATTCCCCATCATTGGTCATGTTACTTGCATTACAACACACCTCATATATCAACTTACATGCCTCCATTGCTCCAGCTCGTATATAGGCCTCACTACTAACCCACTTTCCATCAGAATGAATGGCCACAGACTGACAGTGTATACTAGCAATGAAGCCCACCCAGTGGCAAAATATGCCATCCCCACAATCTCAACAATTTCAACAACTGTATCAGAGTTTTCCTTGACAACACAATCTCCACTGAACTGCATAGATGGGAACTGGCCTACCAGAATATCCTGGACACCAGACATCCTCCAGCCCTCAATCTTCAATAAATCCCTCCCACCAGATCCAGCACTTATTAACACTACTATTTATATTGCTTATATTTTATTTTTCTATTATAATTTATGTTTGTATTGTCACTCAGTTATAATGTTGACCTCCCACTTATAAAGATAATATACCTTCAGCATTATCGATTTAGTATTTACGCTTCTCTCTCTCCTATACTACCATCTATGCTAGCCATGCCATGCAACCTCCATTCACCAGACGGCCGTCGACGTGTGCACGTCTGGCTCGCCTGGTGTCTCACTTTTAGCAAGAATAAGGCTAATCGCTGAAATAATGCGTTTCTTGTGTTTTTTTTTTATATTCATCATTCCCAGCTGCCTTCATCTGTCTTAAGTGTTGGGTTGTATTTTTCTATCGTTCCTTATTTTTATTGCCTTAAAGTATTTTCCTGCTCACTGTTGTTATTAATATGGGTAATCTGGCAGTGGTCCAATAAGGATATATGGAGCATTAATTGTCCAGTTAGTCTGAATTTTGGAACAAAATTGGATATTAAAGGAAAGAAATGTACCCTAGACCAAAGACACTATGAAAGTTACAGTGTGTGATAGTGTTGGCAGTACTGTCAGTGGCCATTCCTAAACACACCTTTGCTGCCAACGATAATACCTGCAGGAACAAATGTAAAATTGCTTACAAGTTTTCGTAATACCATATGAATATGTTCATAAGCCTTTATAAAGAATATATTTCAAGGCTCTAATAAATAATTTTTTTTTAAAATACTACTCTGTGGTCTGAAATTTGGTACACACATTCCTTTGCAGGTAGAAAATGTGCAAATTAAAGATATGAAATACATACTAATGAAGTAATTTTTTTGTCACTTATTGCCTCGTCAACACCTTGGTTGCTAGAGGCAGAAGTGGAAGGGGGGCAAGGAGCAGGAAGGAATTAGTCTTGGCCTGGTATAGAAACTATCTTGGTATTCTGCTGGAGTTTCTTCAGTAAACCATGGAAAACCGAAATTCGGACGGCTGAACGGGGTTTCGAACCCGCATCCTCCCGAATTTAGTCTCTAATGAAGTAAAATAGCCTAACGCACTATGATAAATTGTGGTTGATATAGGACATAGGGTACTGTTTCCAAATGCTCACATCAAGGCAACACAGCTGGTTGGGTAGATTTTTTTTACTTATGGTTTTACGCTTTATCTAGATAATTAGAGGCAGGATGGGATTGGCTGAAATGAACAGAAAGGAATTCGGCCCTGGACTTTTCAAGGAAGCATCCTGGCATATGTCTGGAGAGATTTGGTGAGTGGTTGATTTGAAGCCTACACCAGAATGAAAAATCACACATTTTGCTACAGTGTAAGACATGAAGGATTTAGTTTTCATTACTAACTTAAGCTCACTCAATTCTTGGGCAATCTACAGGTCGTTAGGTTGGAATGCAGTCTGGTCTAGAATAAAAAATGCTATTAGCTGTCGCTGTTTTGAATTACACATATTGCTATTGAATTCTTGAAAATTGGCTGCTGATTTATGTTCATTATAAGGCAAGGCTGCTCAACCTTTTTAACAGTCGGGCCAAATGGACGATCCAAAAATGTGTGGCAGGCCATATTTCACATTTTTGTTTCTTTCAATAAACAGTAAGTTTTAAAGTCCCAATATTGTGAAATTTAATTGTCGTTTATTTAAATAATACAATAAATCATCTGCTGCCAAATGAAGAAATAAAATTCTATGTAACAAAAATCTAAAAAAAAAAAAATTAAAATAAACGTAGGGTAGGTAATGAATGTGATTTCTAACATTGTTTCAGTTTTAATAATTTTCCTATCAGATCAGATGTTGATAGTAACAACAAGTCAGAAATATGTTAGTCAGATAGAGATGCACGGTATTTATTTTTTGCATAGTTAAGATCTGAAAAAAATCTTTTCACAAACATATGTTGATCCAAAACTTCTTAAGAAATGAAAGGCCAGATCAGTTATTGCAGGAAAGTCTTCTTTCAGTACCAGTTTCCAGAAATCTGCAAAATCTTCTAAAGAATTTTGAAACTTTGAAGAAATCTTTCTGCAATTTTTTTTTTTTTTTTTTTTTTTTTTGTACAGAGTTATTTTGCAATTCAGTGAGTTCCAACGGAATATTGGCAGGATAACTGATTATTTCAGTCAAACAGATTATGAAAAGTTTCACAAGAAAATTTATATTTTGTTTTTTACTTTCAAAGTTCTGGAATCTGTTCTGAAATGACAGGATGAAAATCTTGAGCTTATCTTTCAAACCTTTGAGTATGGGGAAAACGTCAAAATTAATTAATTAAAATCTGGTTCTCGTAGTACAAAGGGACCGTGACACTGCCGATGTTTGAGCAGGAGAGCCAATCGCGTGACCGCGCGCATCATTTGGTCTTCGGAACAGATTTTCAACTAGGTGGGTATTTTCAAACTTGCTCACGCGGGCCATTTAAAATTCATCCGCGGGCCACATTATGGCCCGCGGGCCTACGGTTGAGCAGCCTTGTTATAAGGGAATAGGCATGTATTCACATTGTATCATGAAAACTTGCCAGCAATTTTACATTCCTTGCTGCACATTAGGGTGTACCTTATTTTTCAATGTCAAATTTTGTAATGCATAGGTCCTAATTCTATTCATTTTACCCTAAAGCACTCACAAATAAAATTTTAACCATTCTGAGAACTGTAACCTATGCCGACTTGCACCGACTCATCTTCATATAAATTACGCAAGAGAAGTGGTGAGCGCCCACGTTATTTTTAATGTCATTACTGTTCTCGAATAGGTATAATATATTTTTCTGTCTTAATAGATGGTTTTTGGATTACGAGGTGCTAGAAAGATCATATTTTTTTATTAGGAGAAGCAAAGAACCAATTTGCAGGAGTGCTATCAGTTTCATTTTTAATATACACGAAGGCAAGATGAATCTAAGTAAAAGCCGTAATGTCGCTGTGCAGGAGTGCATTATATTCTGGATAATACTGTGGAGATTTCAAAAAGAATGCCAGCAAATCTCTGGATGTTTATAAGTGAAGGGAAGAGGATTTCAAACGTGAATTGTATAACGTTTATGGTATTGCAAACACTTACACCCTCGAAATAATGTAAACAAAGGAGGGTAAAATATTCTTACAGCGACAGAAAGAGCCAGGGATACAAGGTTGCTTGGTGTGTGCGGAATACTAGCTGAAAAAGAAGAAAAGGTAAAACAAATGAAAATAAATAAAGCGAAAAATACTTTAAAATATGTTGTCTGGCAAGTAGTCAAGCTCTTCAGTGTCCTATGATTTGTTGATGCTATCTGAACAAATCAACGACACATTTTTTAGTTCTGGAGAACATCAGGAAGAGCATTTAACAAACCCAGAAGAAAAGATATAATTACTTCTAAATTAATAGCTGCGTTGTATAGATGTCAGTTAGGTGTAACAGATTCAGTTTACGTTCTTCAAGTTATTGTGGAGGCACTTAGACCTAGCATTGACGATTTTTCTTTAAACAAGCCTTCCATTCAACGAATGAGGATGCAAACGAGGAAGAAATGAGCACAAGCTATAATAACTGATTTTAAAATGACATGTCCCAAGTAGCGACCATTCCAGTGGTACTGCATGTTGTTGCCTGGTCTGGGCGTAAGAAGTCCCAAAGAAGAACAACTGCCAATCTATCTCATAATTAAATTTCCTAATAGGGAACAACTTCTTGTGACAAAGACCAAGGTGAAGTTGTTCTGAATACTCTGAATAAGTGATAATGTGCAGATAATGAGCTGCCACACAGATACATCTAACACAGGCCATCTCAATGGTGCCTGGGCACTTCTGGAGCAAATGTTAGAAAGAAAGTTATTACTTTTTTTTCCATGACGACATCAAGTTAATATAAGCATTCTGAAAATAACCTTTTAATGACATACAAATTGAGTAGTTGTTATATTTCTGTTTGACTGAATTAAAAATCCTTCTTGAGAGACAACTACAGAGAACTAATTGAACTATGAGTTATATTTTGAATGGAGATAGTGGTAAAGAACTGAAAATAAGGCATTCTATCAGTGTATCAAGTGTTATCTATGGCAAGAGCCATTTATTCACTCATTGCGTAAGTTTTCAACTTAAATTGGGCAAGGAATGCAAAATGGTACGTAATTTAGAAAGGAAGAGTACAGAAAGGTACACTGCTTTAATGGCAGAAATATTTTGTATGGTACGTAAAATTAGATGTCTTGTGTGTACATTATTTTGTATCTTTTGCAACTTGATTAAAGCTTACCTATATTTTGTTTTAGGAGAAACCACAATTAATTTGTATTCATAAAGAGCAAACATTTGTTTTCTCGGTTGAAATTTTAAGCAGTGTTCTTCAGAAAAGCGTTTCTTCATTGGAAGTAACTGCGGTTTGCTACAGCTTAGAAGAAAGGTATTTTATCTGAACGACACAGCTGAAAGAACTGTAAAATTAATGCACGAGTTGCATGGTTTAATTACAGCCGATGAAGAACGGAAACAATTTTAATGCAAAAACATCGAAAATTGTACCCGTACTATAAAAAATAGATCTTAAAAAGAAAACATCACTCATAATTTTAATACCACTGTCTTACTAAAAAGTTAAATATTATTTCTTGCTGTCTAGATTTCAATATTAACCCATAATCATACAAAATTTTATTTATTTAGTCACATATTAAGCGATAGTCAAAATAAGCATTTTTCTTAAACTTTTGGGTCTACTCGGCACGGGTTAACATCATTGTACGATGATAAAATTTCTTATGTAAGTAAGCTACAGTGATTTAAACAGAATTAGAGGGTATGCGTTTCAATATTTGAGAAAATTTTTTTTTTTTTGCTCTTAAAAGGGACATCCTACTGCG
The DNA here is from genome assembly GCA_031002005.1 of Vandiemenella viatica. NCBI lineage: Eukaryota > Metazoa > Arthropoda > Insecta > Orthoptera > Morabidae > Vandiemenella > Vandiemenella viatica. Next base: position 128,075,767 of record JARYHS010013631.1, on the reverse strand, counting down.
CATGCATCAACAATAATTCAGAAATGGCCACTGACTGTACTGCCGATGCTATTGCATACAGGAAATTTTGTATTATGTTATATCTGAGCTTTGTTTTTGCTTTGACATTAACTTTTTTCTTGAAAGGTATGTCCTCAGGAAAGTATTACCAAATTTCTGACCAAAGGGAACAATTGCTTCTTGGCACAACTGTACCTGTAAATTTTCATGTAGCATTAATTTATTATAATTCATATACTATATTGAATTAAAATATAAATGAAACAAAAAGCAATAATAGTTTCAGACATCAGTATGAATATCAAATCTAAGCTAAAACTAATAAAATGGAAAGTTTTTAGATGAAATTTATAATTTTCGCTTTTCCATGTTAATATTTGGCACCAGAAATAAAGAGTGTAAAGTACATTTACACACACTGGGGTCTGCACATGCGAAGCAGCAGAAAAATACTAGTTTAAGTCCAAAAATGTTTAGGAGAGAATGGAAGTCCACCACTCTGTTCAGCAAAAGTTGTGACAATGGTGTAATATTGATAAGTAGGTGAAGATCAGTTTGGGTTTAGGAAAAATCGCGGTACAAGGGAAGCAATTCTGTCTTTAAGATTAATACTGGAAGGGCGGCTCAAGAAAAACAAAGATACTTTTATGGCATTTGTTGATTTAGAAAAAGCTTTTGATAATGTTAGGTGGGACAAGATGTTCAAAATTTTAAAGAAGTCAGGTCTAAAGTATCGAGATAGAAGAATACTCTATAAACTATATAAGAATCAAGTGGCGGTAATAAAAGTAGAGAATCACGAGAGACATGCATCAGTTAAAAAGGGTGTGAGACAAGGTTGTAGTCTATCCCCGTTAATATTCAACTTGTATGTAGAGGCAGCAATGAAGAAAGTCAAAGAAAAATTTCCATGTGGCATAAGTTTTCTGGGAGAAAAAATCAGTATGCTACGATTTGCTGATGACATTGTCTTGTTAGCAGAGAGGGCTGAGGATATTGAGAAGTTACTAAATGGCATGAACAAAATACTGAAGGAAGATTTTGGACTGAATATAAATCAAAGCAAGACAAAAGTGATGAAATGTAGCAGAAATGATACCAATACTAGATTAAATATAAAAATAGGATCGGATGCAATAGGAGAAGTAAGCGAATTCTGTTACTTGGGAAGTAAAATTACAACCGATGGCCGAAGCAAGAATGATGTCAAAAGCAGAATAGCACTAGCAAAAAGAGCTTTCATGAAAAAGAGAAACCTTTTAGTTTCAAATATTGATCTAGGAATTAGAAAGAACTTTTTGAAACTCTTTGTGTGGAGCACAGCTCTTTATGGTAGCGAAACGTGGACTTTAGGAATACCGGAAAGAAAGAAAATTGAAGCATTTGAAATGTGGTGTTACAGAAGAATGCTGAAAATTAAGTGGACAGACAAAGTAAGAAATGAACGAGTTTTGGAAATGATGGGTGAGAAAAGAAGTTTATGGAAGAAGCTTACAGAAAGAAGAGACAGGCTGGTAGGTCATATTTTGAGACATGCTGGATTGGTTAACTTGTTAGTGGAGGGAACAGTCGAAGGTAAGAACTGTAGAGGAAGACAGAGATTAGAATATATGAAGCAGATAATTGATGACGTGGGCTGTAAGGGGTATGTAGAAATGAAGAGGTTAGCACAGGATAGGAAAGGATGGAGGATTGCATCAAACCAGTCGAAAGACTGACGACAAAAAAAAAAAAAAAAAAAGACAAAATCAAGGAACATCTGGTAACACCCTCTTTCAGAAAGTAGAGCGTTTACAATGACTAAATGTAGATGTGCACCAGCCTTGTCAGAGAGAACTGAACACTGGTGTCCAGTGACATTAACTCATCAATTTAAGCAAAGAAAGATTAAGTAAAATTATATGTAATAAGTAAAAACAGAAAATCTATAAATTGATAACAGATGGTAAGGTAACAATTGATGATAATAAGAACTATGTTTGATAGCACCTGTGTTGTCTGTTATTATTACTATCAGGTTCTTTTTAGGAGGTTCTCACTGCAATGATTTGCTCAGTCAATTTATTCATTTATAAGTTTCTATCTACATTATAATGAGGAATAGCCTTCGGTGTAAATTTTATTATAAAAAATATGGCTTCCTAAAATACGAATCCCAAATATGCTATCATTAGTTTCCTGCAACAAACCATACTGCAAAATCTGTAGCATTCACTCGTGATTACCTATCTTCCACGCCTATTGATTGCGTTTACTTCCAACTGTAGGTACATGCAACATGTGGCATCTAAACTTCATTTATCTTTGGACTTAATACACACCATTACATATTTACAGCAAAGAATGATCAAAAATAAATTAAGCAAAACAATTTATTGTACATCTGCTGCATGTATAATTTCCCAGTAATCATAGTAAATTTACATATATGCCACTTTTGCATTTTCTGTTAACTTCTACAAATCTCCCTTTACCAACCTTCTCAAATAAATCAAATATGAATTTTGCAATAGTGAGGATTCAAAATAAAGACTTTGAAAAAGAAATACTAGTATATCTAGCCGCCGGTTACCTTCCCAGTCTAAATTACAGATAATCCCACTTTCACCACTGCTAGCTGTTTGTTTCTTTCACCCAAACAATCCGATATCACTACACTCATCTCTTCACAAATAGCCTGCTTTATAACTTTACCAGAACCCGTTTCATCTTTTGTCTTCTTTCATACCAAACTATTACCACATTGATCCCGTGTTTATGAGTAAAGATACCAGTCATACCTTTTGTACACAACATTATGTTGTATACAAGAATATGTTTCAACTTGAATATTTTCTATTTAATATATGACTGACTTGAAACACTAATTTTTATTGGGTTTACGCCTGCAGACTTCATATTATTTGGTATACATAACAAGAAAAACAAACAAACAAACAAACCAATAAACAAAAAAAAACACCGAGCATGATGGGTGAGCAATGGTCTCGTATTCGGGATGACACCAGTTTGAATCCCCATCCCACCATCCAGATTTGTTTTTTCCACTCCAGGCAAATGCCGGGATGGTACTTTAAAAGACCATGGCCGAATTCTTTCCCAGTTTTCCGCCTCTAACAATCACGATGTCAGTGAGGCGTTAAGCCATAAAAAAAAGCAAAATTTTCACTTCAGTGTTTACATGCAAGATAAGTTAATAAACTCTACCTGAGACAAAATATTTTGTTGGTGTGTAGCAGATCCTGACTGCGCTACTTTAATAGTTCCTGCAGAGCTGATGCCAATGTTGATGCAACACTGACTTGAGGCCTTCCAGATGGGTCAATAGTTACATTTGGCACTGATGTTCTGACTCCTGGTGCTGCAGTGACAACCTATAAATCAAACTTTTTATTTAAAAAAAAAAAAAAAAAACATGACATAGTATAAAAAATAAAATTTAGAGTTTGGAAAATTCTACAGCAGTTTATTGTCGATATGAATCTCAATTATATATAAGATAACCAAATTGTTTGAATGATAGATTTGTTTTTCTTTGTACACACTAGAACAATAAATACTTGAATCCATCTTTTTCAAAATTCTGTTTTCAACATCTAAAAAGACTTTAAAATGTTTGTTAACTTTATAGATTCAGAAACAATAAAATGCAGGAAAACATCAAGTTGTGAAGATTTACTGAAGTTCTAAAAAATATGTTGAACTGTAAGTAGTTGTGTAAATACCCCAGAAAACTAACAAAGATTAAGTTTGACATAGCTCGCTTAATTTTACACAAAAACGATGACCTGAAGCATTTAAAAGGAGTGGTGATAAAACTTTACTTCTTTTCTTCTTGACAGTAACTATACACATATTAACAATTAATCAAAAGTACAGAAATGTAAGCAGCAGTTATGCCACAGCTGTCATCACTGTATATCTAGCAAGAAATTAAATTTACAAGAAATTTATTGTTATTATGTGATGCAACTGTCTTTTGTAATCATTTTCTAGCTTTTTTTAATACAGAACAATTATATTACATCAGATCAGTGACAGGAGGGCTGATCATGAGGGTGAGAAGAGAGATGGACAAAAATGGTGTTGGAATGGAGTCCAAGATACCACCAGACAAATGCCAAAAATGGTGGAGGTACTAGAAGAATTATGTAGTACCAAATACATTAATCTAAAGACCTTCAGGTAAAAAAATGAATTTTTCTGTAACAAAGGTCCAATACATTTTGAACAGAATTTCTACAAAAATTAAATAAAAACTAATTTATAACAATTATGCTCAACCTTAATCTATAATTCAATAAAATTTTAATTGCCAAAAAGTTGGTACATAATAACAACAATGAGCAGGAAAATGCTTTAAGGCAATAAAACTAAGGAAGGATAGGGAAATAAGACCCAACACTTACCACAGATGAAGGTGCCTGGGAATGAAGAACACAAACAAGAACAAACACAAGAAATGCGCAATATTTCGGCGTATAGCCTTATTCTTGCAGAAGTGAGATGCCAGGCGGAGCCAGACGTGTACACGATAACAGCTGTCTGGTGAATGGCATGGCTGGCAAAGATGGTCATATAGGAGGTGAGGGGAAGTGCAAATTATATATATATATATATATATATATATATATATAAACCATGGCAGTCACTGGGGACTACAGATAGAAGTGAAAGCTTAAAACTATTAATATCATATGCTGCAACACGTCATAGTTATAGCCACAGATATACTAAATAATAAAAAAATCCGTGTGGACGTAATTACATGGTGACAGGATTTCTATTGGCTATGCTTTTCACCCTATGTCTTAGCCGCCTTAACCTAATCCGGTAGTGCTACCAGGTAGAAGGGACCAATGGTTTAACGTCAAATCTGAACCATAGGAAGCAATCTGGCATACTTCACATTACACAGCAATCTATGCCAGAAGAGGAGGTCAGATTAACGGTCTGAAAATCCTCGCCGAGCCATAGATTCAAACCAGGGGACCTTTTAGTTTGCCTAGTCACTGAGCCACGAAATCGCAACAGATGTACTGTTAACATTAGCTTGCTGGTAATGCGAACTCGTAATATTTTATCCATTAAAAAATCACCCAACGTGTCTAAATAAGTTCTCACTTAAAAAACTAATAATCTAACTTAGTCCACAAGCCAACAATTCATCGAATCTTGCCACAGGTGGTGCACCAAATTATTGTATCAGAGGCTAGAAGGCTAATTCCTTTCTTGAGGAGCCTGTAGTTTAATGTGGAATCAGAACCACAGAATGTCCCTGCATAGCTCATATAGTCAAATACAATTTCCTAAAAATTCCCTACTCGCCACATGATTTGAACCTTGTGACCAGACAGAGTACTTTCCTAATCCTGGTAGTGCTATAAGGGACCTACAGTCAAATGTCAAAAGTTTTTTCTATTTTTTTTAAAGTATACGTATGCAAAAGTCCATCAAATTGGATAGAAACTGGGTTTGTATAAAGATTTTGTGAAAATCGTCCTGCGTGCATATCATACATGCAACAGGTGGCTTCCTGCGAACTCTAAGATTTACCTCCGCCCAAACATAGCATAACTCAACTATAGAAGTTTTCACTTCAAAAAATGAAAAAAAAGTAGCTTGGGGCAGTATTAGGAAGATATAGGAATTAATAGGTCCCCCCTCCCTTGTAATGGCATTCTTGCAAAAATTACTGATCGCTTTTTGACAAAGTTTCTTTCCAAGTACAATCTGTGGTCTTGCAGGTGAAATAGGTGTGAATAAATTTGATGTAATATCAGAAAGCTGAGAAATTTAATATAGTTTTTCATTGGACATGATTCATGCAAAAAATACTTGTCAGATTTTGATGGGAGTTTCTATTAATGGGTTAAATTGGGGAATGTTTCAATTTGATGAGATGTGATGTGAGAAAGTTAAAGTAGAAGTTTTCAACTTTTTGTTGAAAGTGACTCATGCAAAAACTACTGGGCTATTTATCATGGCATTTTTATTAATGTACAGCAGGTAAAGTATGATATGTTTCATTTTGATGTGATCCCATAAGACTGATAAATTTAAGATAATATTTAGTCATACATAATTCATGCAAAAACTACTCATCAGATTTTGAAGGGGTTTCCATTAATGTAAGCCTTCAGTCCTGTGGGTAAAATAGGATACATTTAATTTTTTTTGTGGTTGTAAAGCTGAGAAATTGAAGATAATTTTCAATTAAAGATTATTCCTGCTCACATTTTGAATGAGTTTCAATTAATGTATAGCCCATGGTCTCGCATGTTAAATATGGTATGTTTCATTTTGATGTGAATACGAAATACTGTGGAATTTATCTATAAAACGAAAACCGGACATATTGGTCGTATAAAAACTCGGAAACTACGGGGCAGATTTCGATGGAGTTTTCACCGTTTTAAAGCTTAGAATCTTATGACCATAGCCTTTAATTAAAGCAATAAGATAACTTATAGTAATAACTATTTTGCACACTAAACGAAACTTTAAGTATTCTTTCTTTTAATTCGATATATTCAATTTTTAAAAGCCATAGCTTGAAGTATTCTTTCCTTTAATTCGGGATATCAATTTTTAAAAGACATAGATAGCCGTAAATACAACAGAGATTTTCTTTAAGCACGATCTCTGGACAATATCTCTGGCCTTCAGCATTAGTCTTCTGTTTACGATAATATTATACCGGATTCACTTTTGATATTTTATCTGCAGAGTTAAAGGATCTGGCGTTTTGAGCCACAAGTATATCCATTCACTTCACAATTGAATCAAACGTGAGTTTTTAACATAATCTAGGGTTGTTCAGTAATGTAGTAATGAAATTTCTTAACCAAATTATCGAAGCTTAACATACGTGAATCTTTTCGGATGAATGAAAATAGTATACGTGCAAATAAACTTCAGCCCACCAGTTTCTTGGTAGGGGGCGGGTGAATGTAAGTTTGCTTTAATTCCGAAAAAGTTTGCGTGTATTTTATGAAACTTTGTACAAATGTTTTGCGGGAATAAAAATAGGGTGCGGTTAAATCTACGCCAACTATACCGGGCAACGCCGGGAACTCCGCTAGTTAATATAATAAGAACCTGCCAGCATGGCTGGAAGTGTTACCACTCTGGACTGTGGAGGTACAATAGGACCAGGTTCAAGTCCTGGACCCTACATACTGACCGACTTCATTGCAGTTTGTGGTCACTTTACACGGTCACCTAGACAAATGCTGGGATTGTTCCCAATCTCCAGCTCATAGAACTACACATTACACAAACTAAAATACACATATCATAGAAAACATAAACAAATCGCAGACAACATATAAGCTTCCCCAATTGCTCCAGGAACTGACAATCACTGGTTCTAAGTACCCCGTGGACAAAACATTCTTATTTACAAGCCATGATAAGAAGACTTTGCATCATCTAATAGGGTCCAACTGCAAATAATAATAAGAGCATAATTCGAAAAAGACATATTTACTAGGTGAGCTGGGGGTACTGTTCGTAATATACATATAATAAAAAACTATTTTCAAAATTTGTGTCTTCCTAACAGTCTGTTTGGACAAGTGAGATGTTGGGGTTTTGAATATGGTACAGGTTCATTTTGATGTGAAGGCAGAATTCTGAGAAATTTACCCACAAATCAATATCCATTTTTTGTTGAGTTGATCAGATTTGCAACATACCAATTTTTATATTACATGAATGTTTGCTTTAAATTCTTTCATCACTGAGGTCAACTGTTCAGTATTTCCCTTTAACTGTTCAACACCACTCTCTGTACCTTATTCCATTACGTTCCTGACTTTCTTGCCTAAGAATTAAAACTTCAAAACTTCCTTATGGCTGAAATCAAGGTCTAATTTCTGCTTATAGTATTCAATCCTCTTACACATACTACTCATAATTTTTTTGCCAAATATCCAGCTACACCTTAAACACAATGTATGTTAAAACACATACCAAGTTCTACTATTTCCATAGTAAATTAACTCATTACTAGATGACCCGTGCAAAAATTTCATGAAAATGATGAATAGTAAGGTTAGTGGTTTTTAATATGATGAAAGAAGAAAAGCTTTATTTGCAGCAATTGTTAATTTGTTTAGTAAAATAGGCACATAACAGAATACTTACAACATATTATGAAACAATGAGGAAAAACTTTTGAACACGTAAAACATACGTATTACAAACTTTCACTGACCTTAAAAAAATACAACTAACCTGAACAAAATACATACAGAATATCTATAGCTGTGTTATATATGTTGCTGTGATCATAGCCCATGAGAAAATTTCATGATTAAAATGTATACATAGGACTTCAACAGAAAAACAGACATGTTTTTGTAGCAGAAAAAAATATCCGAAAAACTACTATTTTACAAAAAATGCACAGTTTATTGATATCTCTGTGATATATGGTGCTGCTATTTATTGGTAACGCGTTAAATCCTAGTTAACGCCAATGATGCAGTTTATTAATATCTCTGTGATAAATAATACACGTAACATCTCTGGCCATTGTTATACCATCAATGAAAGCGGGGAGCATGTCGTCACAACATTACAGATATGCTACACAATGACCAAGCTTAGTCTTTTATTAAGTGATGATTTAGGCAAAACTTTGAGATTGATTTTCTTGAGAATGTTTGAGAAGTGCATTTTATCAATTCTACAGACTTTTATTCTTCGGTGTTATTATTTGCTCCTGAAATTTGAGAAAATCATATCATTAGCTTCTGGTGGCCTCCTTGTAACTGTGAGATGTGGAAAGTAATCAACTTACATAAAATTATTTGCATAAGTCAACTTATTTATTCACCAAACATTTCTATACGGTATAGCAACTTTTTTGGCGATTCGTAAAAGAACAACTGCAATGAAGTATCAGGAATCATCATGTAAAAATTGTTTAAATTTTTTAAAAATTTAATCTTATCTTTTGCCAAACATTTAAGACGTATAGGGAGATTGCTAACCCTAAAAAATTGACAACTTCTGGATAAATCTTAATTATTTGTATTTCTTGTGCAGTTCTGCTTTACTTCTAGTCTAATTGCAATTTGTTTTAAAGAATTGGAATTATTGCAGCATTATTCATTAAGGTTTACCTGCAGTCAGCCATTAACATTAACACACACAATTTCTTGCACTGCACTCTGTAGGATGTTCTATTACTATCACTGCATGTAACTCAAGTCACTTCCGAGCTCTGAATATCATATTGATATTACTAAATTGCCTTTGAAGATTATTGTGTGTAAAATTAAGGAATGAAAATTAGCATTGTGAACTACAAAAATTCTCCATTCTATGATCATCTATTGCTGAACCTGAATGAATTGCAAACTTGGCTGAAAACACTTCAACGGTGTGCAAATTGATGGAGACCACATTAGAAAAAGAAGTGGTTTGTAAGTCAGCAGCATGGATTTAGAACAGGGTATTCAAGTGAATTTAGGTAGCAGGTTACGTGCAAGATATTTCAGATGATATCGACAAGGGACGACAAACTGATAGTGTGCTACTGTATGTTTTAAAGGCATTTGACACAATGAGTCAGAGAATAGTTGTGGATAAGGTTAAGAACTTTAAGATAAATCAGGATGTGGTTTGCTGGGTGAATGATTTCCTAAAAAGTAGGAAGCAAAGAGAAAGGTAGAAAATTCAATCTCATGAGAAGTGGAAGTGAGAACATGAGTGCCACAGTGAGAGCTGTCTCTTCAGTTTTACCGGAAACTACCACTGCGTCTGAACTTTGTATATGGAAATTAGCTTATCAAAATATCCTGGATGCCCGACATCCACCTGACCTTAATATCTGGTAAGACTATACCAGTAAACCATTACTTCTTGTTTATTTATTATTTTTTCTATGTTTTTATTCTTTTATTGCTTCCTTATTTATTAATTATTTTATTTCATATTGATGCATATTTACTGATGTGTTTCGTCTCCTCCTGTGATTTACTTTTTTTCCTTAGAGTTGCCGATAGTTCACATCGCTCCTCTACCCCAACCATATTAGACCAAGCCAGTCATGCAGTAATCCTTGGTGAATGGACACCTTCCTTACCAAATGATTTGTTCTTCTCCTCGATAAATAAGGTCGTGCATTTTTTGTAGCCCTCCTGCCTTCAACTTTGGCGAATGAGGAGTTCATTTTCCCAATCCTTTGCAATTTAAATTACACATAATAATAGATTATGCCATGACATAATTTATAAAATACTTTTTCATTCTGATAAAGTAACACAGTTTGAGGCCAGAAGTATAAATTTTAGAATTTTTTGTTTCTCCTGCTGTGAAATTGGATAGATGTTATCAATATCAGAGATATTGGATTCAACAAATAATCTTTCTAGTACATACTCTTAAATGCTTTAAACACCTTGATAACTTATTTAGAAATTACTTATTAATATCCTCACTTGCTCATAAAGGCCATATAGAACTTTCTTTCAGAAATGCACTTGTTTTAATGCTCACAGCTAACCATGGTTTTTACTGTTGTTAACAAGTCCAATAACACTTCATGTGGAAGCAGCTTACAAAGTAATTGCAGACAATGTTGTTGAAAATTTTATATTCTTCATTCAAACCTTTTGCTTTGTAAGCATGGTTCTAATTTATGGCACATAGAAAATTTCTAAAATTAACAATGGATTCATTATCTAATAGTCACTGCACTTTAAAACCATTATTATAGAAGCTAGTTCCTGTTCTTGATTTGAGTAGTTGGGAATGATGCTCAGAATGGTTTTCTATAAATAGCTAGATTATTTGATAAAATTTTAATACATTTATGAAAACATTATTGATTGCTGATGATTCCAATAAGACTTTATAAGATAATTATTTAAAAGAAAAATTCTGCATCAAAGCCACAATAAAAGATTATATTTATAACATTTCTGCCTAAAAGTTTCACAAAATCTAAGCTGACAGGACAATAAAAGACAACTGAATTATGTTTGAAATTATTTTTAGGAAAATAACTGATATCTGAAAAATGTAAGTTCCAAAAGTCATGTACAGCTTTCTAGAGAGATTTAGGAAAGCACTTTTTCATTGCACCAAATTTTTGAACACTGATAAGCTTTCACAAATCATAAAATGGAGGACAACTGGTTTTCTAAAACAAATAAGAAAGTTTATAGAAGCAATTTCAAGAATATTTACATTTAGCAAACTTTTCTTTAGTAGTGAAATTGACGGTATGTCCTGAGGAAATCCAAATTTTATCAGCTTACATTATCGATATTGCAGTAACACAATTGTACAAATATGCACCTGAATCTGTTTGAGAGTCTGTTGTGTGCCAGCAACAGGTAGCATGCGTGTTGTCATTGCAGTCCCCTTGGCAAGTGAGTACGCGTGACTGCCAGGGACTTGAGTAGCCAGCGTCTGCCCTCCAGACACCTGTTGGGTGCATGCACAACATACATCTATAGATGAAACAAGTAATATTTTCTTCCATAAACCATGGCTTTGGTTTAGTCAGTCAAAAAGAACAATTAGAGTTGAGTTATCAAAAATATTTTCTTAATAAACTTTTTTAAGCAATCAATTTATGGAGTGTTCTGAGGCAATTTTTCTTATGTGTATACCTAATGCATATCTTCCTTCCAGCTTAATGACAATAAATAATGTCATTCTTTTATTCTCTTGCAAAACACAAAAAAATTTCAGTAATCTTTCTCTCAGTGTAGTTGCCCTGTTAATAATTCTAATAAATAAAACCAAATAATTCTACTTTCAAAAAGATTTCCAGCCACCGATAATGTGAATTCACTTTCTACCTTTGGCAGGTAACCATTGCAAATTGTTACACAGCAATTCATGTTTGTATATCTTCCCCTTCTGCATGTCCTTTTGGCAGACTGCCTAATTTAATCACTGCACCAGCTTGATGATCCATAGATCCACCAACTTCACTTTATAGCATTATTAAAATGATGTCGCCACTCCCACACAGTTTATTTCACTGCAAGCCTCAACTTGATGTTTCATTGTCATCCTTTGGGATTGTTAGTGTCATCACTAGTTTGTGTACTATATAATTAGTGTTCTGAATGTTAAGTGTTAATTTGTCCATGTAAAATATTACACATGAGGCATAAAATGAAGGCATTCTCTGCTTTTGACTAAAAGATTTACAGAAAACCAACTACATACCCTAATCTTGGATGGTTAGTATGCCAGCATAAGGCTTGAACCTGTACTGGGTACTACACTCCAGTGTCCAGATAAGGTGGCATCTTTAAGTAAAGAGTCAAACTGATGGGTCATGTTGGTATTATATATAACAATAATCACAATGTGTGCTGTGTCATTCTGAACACTTTTTCTCCCCAATATTACAAATGTTTGGAAATTTATGGTTTCACATGGAAATGTAAGATATATCATCAAACATTCAAGAAGAAACCTATTTAATTATGCATGAAAAAGACTTTATCGTCACCAAAGTAAGTAGTGGCTCTTTCTTGAGTTATTGTAAGTTATTTATGGCAGTAAATTATTTCTGCATTAAATTAACAATTCCATATTTTGTTTCCCATTTATTGCAAAGTTCTGGTTCACTACAAAAATGTAGTAAGATAATTTGCATCAGCTATAGTCACACAAACTAGTCAGTTCATAAACGTTACGTGGCAATGATAGTGTTGCTTTATTCATAGAGAATAAATCTGTAACTATTATCATGAAAATTCAGTTTTATTTAAAATCTTCTGTTGCTGAAGGTATATTACATTTAACATGTCGTTCAAAAAGAAAAATATCTTCATATTTTTCAATCAAACATCTGTTACTTCCACTATATTATTACAATAATTAAACATTAGCATGACAGTGATATATTTTCTGAGATCATTGAAACAATAAGCAAATAATGTTTCATAATGGAAATTCCTAAAATGATTCAGAAGCAATTATTGTTGCTTTTATTAATCCCAAATCGTGTTAAATTCAATCTCTATGTTCATGTCACATTGCAATAAGAATCTTGGAATCCTTAATTCTTAGTAACAATTTTCATACACTTCAATATGTTGTAGTTTTATGGGGATATCTTTTCTATATTGCAATAATTATTCCCTTTTAATGTCATTCTTCAGGTAACTGGTCTCTTAAGTACAAAGTGTATTCATTTCACTGGGCTTCAACAGACAATAAAAAGTATAACCACAACTGATAAACACATTACAGTTGTCTCGGAACTGAAGAAAGTGGTCAATACTAATTAAATTACTGTAGAACGTCTCGTGTAACATCATCATCTTCAAATCTGGTAAATAGTATGCATAAATGATTCCCAAATTGGGTTGTAATCCACGTCCTTTAATTTTCCAGACAAAAATTCCTAAATTGGGTTGTAATCCACGTCCTTTAATTTTCCAGACAAAAATTCCTAAATTGGGTTGCAATTCACATCCTTTAATTTTCCAGACAAAAATTCTTAATTGATAATAAGTAGTTCATCAAAATGACTATTTCAAAGTCAAAGAAGACAACATACATAAAGCCGAAAATGTCAATACCAAATGCAGACAATGCTTCATGATATCACTTTATGTATCTTCACTTAATGGCCTGAATCAAAACAGCATTCAGCACAGTTCTAAATAACACTTCGAAATTTGTAGTTTCAACCTCGTTGAACTATTTTAGCAGCAGACTTAAAACATATGATGCTCTCCATATTTATTCTATAGTTCTTGCAATATAAAAATTTCTTCTTACCCCCCTACAGCTTTATGCTCATTTACAGCAAGGTCATAAGTAGCAGGAAAAGACCAGGGGAAGGAACAAGAAGGAATTTTGCCACACTATTTGAAGGAACCATACTGGCATGTGTCTGGAGTGACTTCAGGAAACCATGTAAATTCACAATTTGGATGGCCAGATGGGCTTTGAACTCATGTTCTCCTGAATGCCAGGCCTAAGCCTTACCACTCATTCACCAGGCTTTGCAGAAACATTTCATTTCCGTTCAAAAATTTCTTCACATCTCACTACAGGTTCTTCCCTCTTCCTCGGTCAACATGTTTACGTATGAAGTTTCCATTCTTCTGTGCACACATTATGCATTTCTGAGGAATCTGGTTATTATGATTTTTTTTTCACTGATGGTTATGTACATAAATGATGGGTATCATATTTATATAATTCTCATCACTTAAAGACAACTGTTATGTGAGACGAGAAAAAGGTGATTGCAGTAAAGCTGTACAACTTCCATTTTTAATGACAAAAAAGTCAATAGATTAAAAAAAAAATCACCATTAAGCTGTATCAACTGTTTATGGCTATATTAAAATTCAAAAACATCCTGATGATTATAGCTGCTGGTTTATTGTTGTGAGATTCAGTTTCCTCACTTTCTCATGTGTTCAATAATTAATGAAATTAGTATGCAGATTCAAGTTGAAAGCAAAAAATTATTCAGGAAAAGAAATTTAAATAAATGGGCCAGAATTTTTAAACGCCCTTAATATGGTCTTCACCTCTTGCAAAACATGCTTTTTGTATGTTGATTTGTGCTGAATATCTCCAAGGTTGAGTTTCCATTTTACAAGTCTGGAGGTAATAAACTGGTCATACAACATCTAACACTATGGAATAGTTTGCCTCTTTTCAGCTATTTTGTCTTTTGTAAAACAAAAGTCCACAACTTCATATAACACACAGTTTCCTGAGCAGTTTTCCACTAACCTCAATAGAAACTAAAGATGTATAGATTATTATAATAGAAGAAATGAAAATGCTTGTAGGCGGTGAAAATCAATGTTATCATAATTGTTTCCTAATGCTTACTTCCTGTTTTTGTCTTGTTTGTTTCTCTGTTGGTGTCGTTATTATTTTCTATTTCCTTGTTTTCATGCAGTTTATCTCACAATACTATGACCTTTTCACATGGCTATCCTTCCTTATTTTCAATGATGTATAGAACATTCATTATATTAAGGATCTAATTTTTGATGTAAGTTTTCTTTCATTAAACTCATATGAACAAAACAAGCAAGCGTATAAGCGTTTACTTAATTTCCCACTAATCTGTATCATTTTATAAATTGATTCACCAGTCGGCCGTCTATGTGTACACATGTGATGCCGCCTGGTGCTTCACCTTCTGCACGTTTAAGGCTGCTATAGGCCGAAATATTGCGTTTCTCTTGTGTTTGTTTTTGTTAGTCGTCCCAGCCGCCTTCATCTGTGGTAAGTGTTGGGTCATATTTCCCTATCCTTCCTTAGTTATATATATATAAAAAGTTGAATGCTCTGCACTCACATTTTACAGCAAAAAACTGGAGATATATTAAAAAGAACTTGTTGCTTCTTTTTTTATGTAGCTATATTCACAGGACTTCTTTTGTCTCTTTTAGAAAAATATCAGATTACTGTTAAAATGTTGAAATCATTTTATAAGTGCTATGTTTTTATTAGCTTGTTAAGGCCAAGGATACTTTCTGTTCCACTACATTAGTTGGGCAAGAATTATATCCATCTATCTGGAAAAGTGCTTGCTTATGAACACTTACTTTTCAAATAATCACACTTTTCTTTATTCAAATATGATTTTAACAATTATTTAAGACATTTACAGAGGCAGCACTATATTATTTTATACTTTTGTCACTTCTTAACATACTGATGCTGATTATTTGCTGACCAGAAAAACAGATTACAAAAAAAAATCAGTGAAGATAGTTGTTTTTCTTTCTTTTTTATAATGAACACATGCAAAATAGCCAAAACAATCAACATATCAGTGAAAAAATTCTTCTTCAGTCAAACTACTGGTTCATACAATAAAAATTTTCTTCTCTTTCTCAGTCACTGTTAATGTTGTATATATGTGTGAAAGATATCAAAATCTCCAAACTCCTTCTTCTTTGGTATTTAACAATCTGATCACATGTTGCATTTCTCATCTGAACCAACAGATCATTCCTTTGATTCATGTTATTTATTTTACAAGAGTAAGAGAAATGTTACAATACATATATTGTGTACTGAAAATAATAATAAAAATCCATAAATCAAGAAACACAATTTAAATTACTATGCAAGAGTTAAGGTATCACTCCACTTTCTCTTTTGCTGACTATTTAGATATGGCTTTTGAAATTTTAGAACAAGAAGTGTCACATTATAGTGAATGAAACAAAATTATTTATTTATAATTCTTTTATGATATTACTTTCTCTGTAATATTATTCCAAACCAACTGTAACTAGAAGCCACAAGATCTAAATGTTACACAAAACTGAGACACCACCCATGTAAATTTCTAGTTTGATTCCATAAACACTATTTAAAATCGAAGGTTCTAGTAGTAAATAAAACTTACACGTGTTATCTGTTGAACAGTTTGTGGTTGAACTTGTTTAATAACCTGCTGAATATGTTGCACTGTCATTGTGGAAGGAAGGTTTTTGGGTGTCTGCACAATCAGTTGTGCAGGCACTCCACCTTTTCCCGTTACCTGTCAGAAAAAAAAAAAAATCACACATCAGACAATGGCATCTGGCAGAAAAGTGGCTAGCAAAAAGATGACTAACAATCAGTTTTCAGCAGTGAAGACAATAAAACATAGCAGCTTTCCTTAGCTGTTCTTAATGTTTCTCCAAATTTAAAATTTATTTAGTAGTGCTAGACTAATTGCAAAATCATTTGATAGTTTGCAAATACAACTGCTAACCAAAGAAAATACAACCTTGCAAATTAAAAATTCATTTTGTTTACCAAAAAAAAATCTTATCCTTTATAAAGCTGTGCTTGGTTTACTAGACATTCCCAAGCAGCGATCAGACTGAGTCACTAGTAATTCCCTTGCTGTGGGGAAAAAAGAAATTCTGACTTGAATGTCTTCCCGCTCTACCATTCAATTATGGGTTAAGTGTTGCAGTAAACATCACAGCTATCCTACCGCGAAAAACTCTGAGGCAATGGTCGCTTAGTAGACTGCTGAAAGGTACTGAAAAGTACTGAAAAGTCACCTAGCAACGGAGCACATCAACCCATGTCAGTTTTAGCAAGTCGAGACCCCAATCTTGTATCATTGGTGGGAGGTAGACTTTAGAAGACCCCTTCAGTGATTTGAAGAGGTCATTCTAATTCGATACAGGCTCGCCACCCGACGCTGGTTCCTGGGAAAATGCGCTGAGCAGTCCATGGAGACAACATACCACGCTGCCATGGAGGTCACCATCTAACTACAAGGCGGGAGGCGGTAGTTGTTGGGTTCAGGAAGGCATAGTTTGAATAAACCTTTCAAATTGCTTGTCGCTAGTTGTGTGGAGATATTAAAATTACACACTTAAACATTGTTGAGAAGCAGGATGATCTGTATGTATAACATCTGAAATAAACTCTGTACATATATTACAATTATTGCTTGATGCAGTACGGACTTGTAGCTGGATACATGAAGAGTCTTGACCCAGTCGTAACTGACCTACGACTTGGCTTACATTTCCCTCAGACTAATCCAACATATATCTGGTCATGGAGCATACAGCAACTTCCGCAAAAATGTGGACTTCCATCAACAGCAGGAGAAAAAAAGCACATCAGAGCATGTGGTGTAGGAATGTTGATCAATGGCTAAGAAAGGATCTCAGAGCAACTTCAGATGGGAGGCGTAAGGGTTTTCACATTCTAGACACCACACATCCCCATTGCCTCAACTTTTGCTAAGGCCGCAGCAGTAAATCTGTCACTTATATTATTACAAACGTACAATCAATTTATGTCTTTTTTTTCTCCTCTTTTAACAACATATTTTTTTTAAAATGATTTATTTTACTTTGAGGAGTCGTCACCAAGTTAATACTTTGCCACAATTATTATTGATGAGCTTTCTCCGCTCAACACTGCTGCAATCTCCACTCTTCACTCTCAGTTCATCTTTGATTCATTCATTTGGTAGGTGTGGAGGAGTACACATCTTTTCTCTTGTCATAAGTCTCATCTCTATTGTGAGTAAGGTTATCACAAAAAAAGAATTGTAAAGTGTGTTAATTCTGGATTCTCCTACCTTCATCTGTGCTAAATGATGGGTTATTTTCAATATCCTACTGTAAGCATTTCAGAATTTGTTAAATTCTTCACCTCGTCACTACAGGATATGGGGGACGGGAATCATACAGAAGCCGATACTGCAGCTTATATCTGAATACAGGGCGATTTGAAATCTAAAAACACACACAATATGTAATAATGGCTTTAAATAGACAGTTGATGATAAAAAGTAACCTTTAAACTCACCTAAATCATAGCAATCCTCAATAGCTCAACTGTAAACGCTTGATTTTTGTTACGAGACCATATCGTCATTTTTCAACACTTTTCGTCACAGTAAAGAACATTTACAATAATAATTAAGCAGAAGAAACTATTTAACACATAATATAGAATTTCAAGCCATTTAAAGCAAGAAACTACAAGTTTTTAATCAGCCAGCACATTCAAAAATTAAATACAACATATTTAAAGCATTTCAGATATTAAATGATACGGTTCTGACAACTTAAATTCTTTCTGAACACTGTGTTAAACTTTTCGAGAAGTTCTGTACAGTAAATAAAGTTTGATAGGAATTTTTAGAAGATACTGCAGGCATATAAGCACAGTAAGGGAATAAAATTACTTTCAAAAGATGTATTCAGTACCGAGGAATACCATGCTAAAATTAATTTGTCGATACAAGCCTTACTTTCATAGCTATTGGGGATAGATTTATTTTTTATTTCTGATTAATTTGAATTTTGAATATGGAGGACTATATTGGAACTATTTTCTATGTAAGGATACACTTGTGACCTGTGACGTCGAGGCTACTGCACAGCAAACAGGTGGAAATTTATTACAGTCAATCCATAAAGTTTTTGACAAAAGTTGAAGAGGGGTAAAATAATTGTAATTTTTGTCTGTAAACAATACTTAAATTTGAAAGCCCTACTGCAAGTATCTTGGGTGCACTATATCCTAGGCGTCACCTGGTTTGGATGATTTCACTGTCTTATATACGGCCTTCCGAGGCTTATTTCGGCAGTCTGCCTTGGGAATTTGTGTGTGGATTGTCTGCGACACTTGGGAGTGTAAAATAGCAGTTGGTAATACTGCTTTGACATCAGTTATGGGCGTTCGTGGCAGCCATCGTGGATTTTTAAATAAAGCCACAAGGTTGGGACAATGAATGTGTAACATAAAAAGTTTTCAGGGGTTCTGTGCTGTCTGTCTTCTGCAATTCAAAACTTGCAATCTTTTGAAATGAACATCCGACTGCTGCATCAACTGTAATTGTGAACATTTTGTATTTTGATATCAGAATATAATAATGGTGATACCTGAACAGTGACTTTCTTTTCATAGTTTATCTAAACCCTTTTCTCCCAGAAGGTTAATACAATTGGGAGTGACAACCATTTCGCTATAATGTACACACTTTATCAATAAATGTGGCCACTCGCATCAGAGACTAAGTGGCTAATTTTGCACAGCGCGGCAACACAAGATAAGCATGACGTCACAGGAAACTGTAGCGCATCTATTGACTCCTCCCATGAAAGAATCCTATTGGCAGATATTGAATCAAGGACCTTCTATATTTCAGACAATTTGTTTCGTAATTTCAAGTTTCCAAACCTAAAATCAAAGTTAGGCGAAAGATACATGACTTACTTCTGCCCACTGAAGTGTCTAACTGGCTGGATATTTCAACCAGTGCATCTTACAGCTGATTACTTTTCTAATGTCATGTTATTAAACCCAATGTTGGGAAAGTAACTTAAAGGATTGGTTTAAAGTGTACCAAAGAGTAGACAGGGTGTTACATTTTATGCAGATTTATTGGCTTTACGCTATAAAAACATTTATTTTTGTTTTATTTTGGATAATTTCTTCACTTATTTCTGCTCTTCGAATCATCCATAAATCCGTGTATGGACGGACCAAAGGATAGACAAGTCTCAAATCGTTGAAATCTTAATTTTTAGTCATAAAGATATTAACATGGAATGATGTATCTCAACGGAAGCAAGGTTCAGTGATATATGCAGATAGGAAGTTCCATTTAGGTTGGTTTGTTTACAGGCAGGATGAGCAAACTCATAGAGCAAGTGGTGTAGTCAAGTGGCTACTGTTCTAGATTCTAGTGCGTGTCATGAATGAAGGCGGCCCAGTTTAGCGGGGATCTGCGCAGGTATGTCATCGTTCTGCCAGTAGCCAATCGAATTCAGTAACAATCCAGTGTTTGTCATGGTTACACGAGTGTGGCTAAAACTTTCTTGCATTCGTCTCTCTTAATAGAATTAGCTTATAAAGATCTGCTAAAATACATATTATTATTTTTATTATCATTACACAGCAGTAATGTTAATAGCAGTAGCATAATTACTATACTTTCTTTGTCGCTCTAAGTCGTTCGTCTCCTGTTGGAAATGGAGCTATGTCGTATACCATCTCTCTCTATTTATGTTTCTCTCTGAGCTACCCACCTTCATTCATGACATGCACTTTGGTAACGGTGCAGTCGCTGATTCGAAACTATGTTGGGTGATGTTATTATCATTATTTCTGTTTTCAAACTATTGCAACATACCCATTATTTATGTATAAAATATGTAATTTCAGTAGTAAAAAAACAGATAAAAATTAACACATCAGACAAAAAAAACTATTTCTATTACATCTTACAGACTAAAATCTTCTTTGCATAGACCATAGGGTTTAATCGAAACCACTGAGCTATAAAAAGAACCATTTCTTAAATTCACAACTAACCAATTCAAGCACACTTTTCTCTGGAATTGTTGACTATTAGAGACTTTAGACACTATTTTTTAAGAATGTCTAAGCAGATCTTATTGCAGCAGCCAGCTGTTATTTTTACTTTTATTTAAAAAAACGTACACTCACATACCTGTAGAAATTACGAGAATAACTAGGAACAATTACGTGTCATAAAAAGTCAGTTTACAACAAAAAGTTCAAGAACCAATTCTAATCTCTAATTGGAATAATCTTATTCCTCAGCTACAAAAAGATAACATTACATGAGGAATGCATATTAAGAAATTATAATTGAATGATGCATTTTAAATTTCGACCAGATTTAATTTTAAAATAATGTTGACTTATCTGGCAGTATTGCAGAAGGGATTAATAACCGCAGAAGCAAGTATTTATAATTGAATAGAATTTTTAATGGATGAAACAGGTCTTCTGAAAATTAAACATACAATAATATTAGTTTTGTCGTTTCTGCATAGAAATAATATTCTGAAACAATTCTGAGGATAGAAAGTTCTCTAGACTTTAACCAATGAATTAAACCAGTCTTTATGTCCCATATTGATACAGCCATGACTATACCTTCAATAAAAAACGTTTCTAACATGAATCATTCGACGAGAAACAGTTCCCGTTCCAATACGACATTTTCTACTTCATCACAATCCTCCTTCTAATTTTATCATTGTATCAGTTTAACCTACCTTTTTAGATTATTATATTATAATATAATTTTATTTTATTCTAAAATTCCGTCTTTGAAATCTTCCATCCACTACCAAGTTAATTAATGTGAGAAGTTGTGACGATACAATAGTATCGCTGGTAATATCGTTACTTGCGTATTGGCTGGTGAAGAGTATGGTCACTTTATATGTCAGGGAGTCTGTTGCTAGTTGACGAACTGTTAAGATGTGTCAGTGCGTAGTTATGAAGAATGCTGCAAATACGGTATTGGTGTGTGGCAGTGACTATGCAAGATTAAAACTATGTAACTGTTTACTGAATGTCGGCGGTACTCTAAAACGTGTGTGTGATCACTGTGATAAGAACTGTGCTATCGACGAGTGTAATTCAGTGAATCCATGTTGGCCTGGACATTTTCCTAACTATGAACCTTGAAACTTCGTAACACACTCTAATTAGGTTATTAAGCACTCCTGGTTCACCTTGGTGGTTGTAATAGTTTTCATGTTATTAAAAAAGTGCAATACGTTCATATCCACATGTGCTGTTAATTGTGTGTGAGCCGGCAACCTTTCATATAATTAGCTGCGTTGTTCAGCATAACTTATAGAACTGTATCGACAACTTGTGTTTTTAGATGTTATGGCCAACGAACAGTGACAGAAGGACTGCGATTGAATTTAATGTTAGTTCCACGCCAAAGTAAGACTATAAAACCAACCACCAATACATGGTGTTTATTATTTATTCATCAATTTACTTATTTAAATCCTTACAAAGTCTTAGAAAATGACCTACATACAATCTTGTATCAAGCCATTGTTGCAACCGTTATAATCTGTTCTGAATAATTTATTCCTACACAGTAACTTCAAAGTATGTGACTTCATACTTACTATAAGAGGGTTTTGCAATTATCAGCTTGTAATTGCATTGAGAGTATGGAGAAGACACTGTTATTAGAATCTGTTGGAAACTACCCTATTCAGTAAAATTTCAAAATTAATTTTATTAATAATTTGATTCCTCCTCTGAAGCTTTTAGCATTTCCCCTCATATTTAAACAGTTTATGCTACCTTATTTGGTCTTATGAACTTATCGGTAGGTTACCTGACGTTATCGATGCAGCACTTGAGATGACCACTCTCTGATCCTATTTTTCTGAAACTGCACTATAAGATAATTTCTGGTTATATTGCCATATTGAATTTATGGTTTGGAAAATCCCCGTCTATCAGGTTCTATTACGGTTTTTGGTGCTTTTGTTGACACATCATAAACTGATCTGGTATAAAATTAGAACCAGCGGGAAAGAAACAAATGTTCATATCACCAATGTTTTTGTACTTTTGATAACGCCAAGCTCTGAAACATTACTCGTTGAATACA
The DNA here is from genome assembly GCA_031002005.1 of Vandiemenella viatica. Classification (NCBI taxonomy): domain Eukaryota; kingdom Metazoa; phylum Arthropoda; class Insecta; order Orthoptera; family Morabidae; genus Vandiemenella; species Vandiemenella viatica. The sequence continues at coordinate 128,052,864 of JARYHS010013631.1, read as the reverse complement.
AAGATGTCTTAAAAGGCATTTTGAGGAAGGAAATGTGTCAACAGTGTACAGGAAGATTGCATCTTTGCTTGTAGTGAACGGCAAGAAAATATTTTCGATTAGAAGGAGCAATTTCTGGCTACAATAAAAGTAGAAAATCATGAGAGACGTGTATCGGTAAAAAAGAGTGAGAGACAAGGTCTCCACTAATATTCAGTATGTATGCAGAGGAAGTGATAAAGGAAGTAAAAGAAAAATTTGAATGTGCCTTAACTGTTCAAGGAGAAAAAAATCAGTGTGCTACAATTTGCTGATGACATTGTCCTTTTAGCAGAACAGATTGAAGATATTGAGAAGTTACTGAATATCATAAATAAAATACTAAAGTTAGATTTTGGACTTAATACAAAACAAAGCACGACAAAAGTGATGATATGTAGTAGAAATTATAGCAGTAGTAGTAGATTAAAAATAAAAATAAAATGATCTGATGTGGTAGGAGAAGTAAATGAATTGTGTTACTTATGAAGTAAAATTACACTAATGGCCGAATCAGGAATGCTGTTAAAAGCTTAACACACTAGTGAAAAGAGCTTTCATGAAAGAGAGAAATCCTTTTCTTTACAATATTGATCTAAGATTCAGAACGAAGTTTTTAAACCTCTATGTTTAGAGCAAATCACTTTATGGTAGCAAAGCATGGACATTAGGAATAGCACAAAGAGTGAAAATTGAAGCATTTGAGATGTGTTCCTATAGAAGGGTGCTGAAAATTAAGTGATCAGTGGGAAATAAAAGTGATTGGTGAGAAATGATGAGTGTGAAAAGAACTCGTGGAAGAGTCTTACAGAAAGAAGAAGCAGGGTGGCGGGTCACATTTTAAGACATGCCGAATTGGTTAATTTGTAAGTGGAGGGAACAGTCGAAGTAAAAAATCTGTAGATCAGAATATATGAAGCAGGTAATAGAGGCGGTATACTGAGATGAAGATGTTAGCGCAAAATAGGAATTGATCCAGGATTGCATCAAACAAGTTGAGAGACTGATCACATATATGTGTGAACAGGTAACTGGAACGAGGTGATATATACAGAGATAGATCCAATGAATACAACCATTCACCTTCCCTCCTAGCCATTAGTGGACATATAACTGCAATTTAATACTGAACGTGATGAAAGAGCGGTAACGCTGTGGCCTCGTATTTGGAGGTCGCGGATTCAAATCCTTGTCCAGCCATCCAGATTTGGGTTGTAGATGGTTACTCCAAATCACTATATGCAAATGTTGGAATGGTGCCTTCAAAATGCCATCACCAAATTTCTTCCCATTTATTTCATAAAGAGAAATCATTGAATACAAAAAATGTAGGTGTGTCAAATGCTGTATAAATAACGGTTGCAACAATGGCTTGATACAAGACAGTATGTAGTCCATATTCTAAGACTTCTCAAATTAATTAACTTGTTAGTGGATGGAAAATTTCAAAGATGAAATTTTAGAATAAAATAAGATTATAATATAATAATCTGAAAAGGTACACTGTATTTCGCAGGATGATAGAATTAGATGGAGGATTGTGATGAAGTATAAAATGTCGTATTGGAATGGGAACTGTTTCTCGTTGAATGATTAATGTTAAAAACATTTTTTTCTATAAAGATATGATCATGGCTGCATCAATGTGGGATATAAAGACTGTTTAATTCATTGGTTAAAGTCTAGAAAACTTTCTACACTCAGAATTGTTTCAGAATATTATTTCTAAGCAAAAACGGAGGAGAAGTATTTTTTTTTTTTTTTTTTTTTTTTTTTTTTTTTTTTTTTACCACTTATTTACAGTCACTGTTGAACATCGAAAATCATTAGAAATGACCACTCACTAATACTATTTTCGGAAACTGTGCTGGAAGATAATTTCTTCCGATCAATTTATACTATCGCATAACTATTTTCAAAGTATAGTTCTGTTGTGCTTTCGAAGTTATCTCATAAGGAAACCACCAGGTATATTGAATTTATCATTTGGAAAATCTTGGTGTTGTAACGCTCAGTATTATGTTCGATTATGGTTTTAGGCTCTTTTGTCGTTATATTATAAATTTACCATACAGGACAGAGAATCTATGACAAAAATAATATTATTATATATTTAATTTCAGAAGACCTGTTTCATCCATTAAAAACTCCAATCAATTATAAATACTTGCTTCTGTTGTTAGTAATTCCTTCCGCAATACTACCAGCTGGGACAACATTATTTTAAAATTAAATCTGTCTGAAATTATAAATGCATCATTCCATTATAATTTCTTAATATGCATTCCTCATTTAATATTAACTTTTTGTACCTGAGGAGGAAGATTATTTCCATTAGAGATTAGAATTTGTTCTTAAACTCAATGCTGTAAAATGACTTTTTATGACCCCTAATTGTTCCTAGTTATTCTCATAATTTCGACAGTTATGTGAATGTTCTCTTTTTTTAAATAATAATAATAATAAAAACAGCTGGCTTAGATCTGCTTAGACACCCTTAGAAAATAGTCTCTAATAGTCAACAATTCCAGAGAAAAGTATGCTTGAAATGGTTAGTTGTGAGGAGTGAATTTAAGAGATGATTCGTTTTATAGTACAGTGGTTTCGATTAAACCCTATGGTCTATGCAAATAAGATTTTACACAGTAAAATTTAATAGAAATAGTTTTTTTTTGTTTTGTCTGATGTGTTAATTTTTATCTGTTTTATAGTACAGAACTTACATATTTTATACATAAACAATGGGTATGTTGAAATAGTTTGAAAACGAAAATAATAATATCACCCAACATAGTTTCAAATCAGTGACCACACAGCCACACCATTACTAGTCTAGACCCACAGCCACTAGACTAGACCACTTGCTCAATGAGTTTGCTCATTTTGCCCATATAAAACCCAAACTAAATGGAGCCTCTTGTCCCCATACATCACTGAATCTTGCTGGCTTTGAGATACATATTTTCATGTTAATATCCTTATGACCACTTCCATATCAACTAGAAATTAAGATTTCAATGATTTGAGACTTGTCTATCCTTTGGTCCATCAATAAACGGATTTTTGGATGATATGAAGAGCAGAAATAAGTGAAGAAATTATCCAAAATTAAATGAGAATAAACATTTCTATAGCATAACACTGAATAAAATGTGGAACACCCGGTCTACTCTTTAAACCAATCCTTTAAGTTACTTTCCCAACATTAATATTAGATTTAATAACATGATGTTAGAAAAGTAATCAGCTGTAAGTGGCACTTGTTTAAATATATGGCCAATCATACACTTCAATGGGCAGAGGTAAGGCACGTATCTGCCACCTAACTTTGATTTTATGTTCTGGAACTTGACATAGGAAACGAACCATCTGAAATATGGAAGACCATTGATGAAAATCCACCAATAGGTTTCCTTCATGGGAGGAGTGCAGAGTAGCGCTACAGTTTCCTGTGACATCATGATTTTCCTGTGTTGCCACACTGCAAAATTAAGAAGATAGTCTCTGACAAGAGCAGCCACGTATAATGGTAAAGACTGTACATATCAGAGGATGTGGTAAATTGTCATGAGAGGATACTTATGAATATAAAAAAAGTACACAGTATTAAGGTGGATGATAAAAAAATGATAATTTTGCTAAAATTATTAATAAGTAAATTAAAAAAAAAAGTGACTGGTTAAATGGTTGGGTTTTATTGGTTAGTTCAATTCACAGCAGTTAATCACCACTACTTCGCTCACTCTGTTCCCCAATGTCTAGCCAGTCATGCTGTAAACTTTGGTATGCACACATCTCCCTTGAACGTCCCACATGAATAAGGTTTTAAACCAAAATTTTGTTGTTGTTGTTGTTGTTGTTTTTGTGGCTTTAGGGCGCGTCGACAGCGAGGTCATTAACGCCCTAACAAAGACCAGCTAATACTTTAGCTAAAAAGAATACTAAAATACCATCTGCATGGTCGACTATAAAAGGGTCGGCCATACAGACAGCAAATAAAATAATTCGAAATATAATACATGGCTTTAAAAGAGCCTCTTGGACATAAGACCTTAAAACACCTGGATTGCTGTAAAGGGGCCAAACAGGTTCACAAAACAATTAAAAACACTACATGTCTCGCCGGCTGTATAGAGGCCAGCGAGACAGAAATTATAAAGATATTAAAATTATAAAAAATAAAAACTAAGAAAATGGATGGGTGGCTGTAAAGAGGCCAGCCATACATCATAAAACTAGGCCAATCTGCCTAAAATTTTAGGCTCTAGACCGGCCAATACACAAAATTTTAAAACACTCGCCACACTGCTGATCTCGTTGTTAAAAATAAGAGACAGATCGTTGGACAGGCCAACGCCTGCCCATAAGACTAAACACGTTGATGTAGTTGCTTTAGGGCCCCTCGACCGCGGGGTCAATAGCGCCCTAAAAATTACCAGCTATTACTGTGGCTTAGGAAAGTACTAAAATACTGCCTGCATGGTCGACTGTAAAGTGGTCGGCCATACAGACAGCAAATAAAATAAATCTAAGTCTGACGTGGCTTAGAGGAACCACCAGGACTTAACACCTGGATGGCTGTAAAGAGGCCAGACAGGTTCAAAAGAGGATTAAAAATACTAAATGTCTCATTCGCTGTGCAATGGCAAGCGAGACATGAATTATAACAGTGTAAAAAATAAAATTAATTCATATGGATGGGTGGCTGTAAAGTGGCCACCCATCCATCATGCTACCGGTTCAGTTTCACCCGCCCCAGTTCGGGTGCGTCTTTGGTCACTGTCTGCTGAGGAATGGGACCGGGCTCGTCCACCAGCATTTCAGTTTCTTCTGGCTCCGAAGAGACAGACATCTCCGACTCAGCAAAATCACCAAACACCTCTTTGGTTTTCTTCTTCCTCGCCCTCTTTCCCTTGTTTTCCCTACTACCAGGTAACCTGGGAGGGGATGAAGAGGGGGATTTCACAAACTGAGTCGGGTCCGTCTGCCGAAACTTCGGGCCCCGAATCTTTTGATCACCTCCATTTGCAATGTTAGCAGATGTTGTTGCTTTTCCAGTCACTGCACGTGGAGGAATTGGAGGTGGAGTGACTATAACTGCTGCTGTTGCTGGTGGAACATTTGCTGCTGCTGTTGGTGGTGTGGTCGAGGTCGCAGATGTGCTGCTACCGACGTCCACGGTCTTAGGAGTTACGACCTTAGCAGGTTTGGCACCGCATTTGCATTGACATGAGCATGTAGTACTCGTGCTCATGTCTGCAACGGACGTCTGGGTAGCAACACTCTGCTTCCTGACGGGAGCTGAAGCCATCTTAGCAAAACTAGTTGCAAAAATTGGAGCGGCGAGCGACTTGGCCTTCTTTTTAGCTTCCCCATAGGGAATCCGCTCTTTGGTCTTCAGCTCCTGTATCTTGTGCTCTTCAAGATACACTTGACACTCTCTACTCCAGGCAGGGTGCGATCCGGAGCGGTTGACGCACACCTGTGGTAGCGTACAACTGACACCCGGCTCATGTGCCCCCTTGCCGCAATTCCCACAGGTGGGGCTGCCCTTACATGACGCCGTCGTATGTCCGAACCGCTGACACTGAAAACAGCGCATCGGATCCGGAACATACGGACGGACGTTCAGGTTTAGATATCCGGCCTTAATATTCTTCGGCAATACTGGAGTGTCAAACGTCAGGACGAAGGTGGCAGTCTTTTCAATACTGCCATTCACCCTTCGTGTGATCTGACGTACCTCGACCACTTTCTCTGTTTTCCAATCATTCAGAAGCTCGTCTGTCCCTAAATCCACGACATCACGACAGGTGACTACGCCTTTACTGGAATTTAGGGACTTATGGAGTTCGCATTTCACGGCGAACTCCCCGAGCTTCTGGCAATTAAGAAGTTTGGTAGCCTGCTTACTGTTAGTTGTTTCCAGCAGCAGCGTCCCATTCCTCAGTTTTTTAACAGAGTTTAGGGTACCTACAAGACCCTCTAGACCCTTAGAGATGTAGAAGGGTGATACCTTTTCAAAGTTACCTTCTGCTCTTTCCATTACAATAAAAGCGTTCGCAAGCGAACAAACTTTTCCGTTACATTCGGTTTCAGAAGCGGGGGGGCTGTCAACCCTCACCCGCTTCTTAGAACTGGGTGTATTTGGATTAACCTGCGGCACACCCGTACCACAGGGTTTTTTGGTTTTGGTGGATGACTGAATTTTGGTCCCACGAGTAAAACCAGTTTTAAAGAAAGCGCTAATACAACAGGGGTGCGCAGGTGCCCCTGAGGTTGCATGTTAGCGAGTGATTGCCCTCATCACCCATTCACCTCGTCGGCACGTGGCTGACCTTGAGGTTGAGGTTTTTTTTATAGAGGTTTTTACCGTCCTCGCGATCCGGGCGATGAAGCCAAGATCCCCGTTCTCCTAGGCACACAACGTTCCACCGTCACGCCCTACGGTGGTTGTTGAAGCATGGTAGGAGTTTACGGTGTGGGAAACTTGCGGCGCTCACAAGTTTCCAGCTTGGGCACCGCGGGTTCGCCAAACCCGTACCTGGCACTTGCGTACCAGGCACCAAAATTTTGTATGTTTGCATTTGTCTTGTGTAAAGTATACCTGTCACACTATAAACTTTGGCGAATGATGGACATTTTCCCTATCATTTGTTAGTTTTACGAGGCGTATTCCAAAAGTAAGGTCCGGGGTACAAGATGTCACAGATGATAGGCCTGAATGACGTTTCCCACCTGCAGCGCCATCTACCAACTCCTGGTAAATATGCAGTATTGTCGGCGTGCCGCAGTAGCCGTATATCTATTGTTGAGAGCAGTTCGAAATGGCCGCGACAATCGTAGCTCCCGCCAGTTGTGAAGTGCGTGGTGTGATTAGATTTTTGTTGGCAAAAGGATCGTCAGCTGCGGACATCCATCGTGAATTGTGTGTAGTGTATGGACCAAACATAATGAGTGAGAAACAAGTCCGACACTGGTGTCGAGAATTTCAAAGTGGTCGCACAGATGTGCACGATCAACAGCGGAGTGGCAGGCCCAGTATTCGGACCGATGACATCGTCGAGCAAGTTAACCAAAAACTGCGAAGTGATCGGCGTTTGACGATTAGTGGTCTGGCTATGGAATTCCCAAATGTTGCTAGAACCTCAATTTACAGGATTGTCACTGAAGAGCTTGGATATCGGAAGCTTTGTGAGCGGTGGGTGCCAAAACTGCTCACCGCTCAGCACAAAGAGCAACGAATGCATAGCGCACGACAATTTTTGGAGTGCTATAGACAAGATGGAGACAGTTTGTTTTCCCAAATTGTTACGGGAGACGAGACGTGGATAGCGTACACCAATGCAGAATCAAAACAACAATCAACGCAGTGGCCCTATTCCGGTTCACCCAAACCAAAAAAGTGTAAGCAATCGCCGTACACGAATCGCAAAATGATGGCTTCCGTGTTTTGGGACGAAAAGGGCGTCCTTTTGATCGAATTCATGGACCGTGGGACAACCATTACAGCTGACGTGTACTGTGCAACGCTCACCAAACTGAGACGTGCCATCCAAAATCGACGCCGCGGGAAACTGTCGTCTGGCATCATCCTCCTGCACAACAACGCACGCCCGCATACCGCTTCCAAAACCAAAGAGAAGATTCAAGAGTTTCGTTGGGAAATCCTAGACCACCCTGCTTACAGTCCAGATCTTGCACCAAGCGACTATTTTCTCTTCCTGCATTTGAAACGGTGGCTTGGTGGACAACGATTTCAAACCGATGAAGAACTCAAGACGAGCGTTACCAATTGGTTCAGGTCCCAGGCGGCAGACTTTTATGCCGAGGGGTTAAAGAAACTGGTACAGCGTTACATGAAAGTGTATAGATATGAACGGCGATTATGTGGAAAAGTGAACTAGATATGTAGTTACATACTGACATTAATAAAAACCTTGTATCCTGAACGATGTTTTTATTATGATCAAACGGACCTTACTTTTGGAATACGCCTCGTATTACATACAAGCTGTTTCATTTTTCCCAATTATCATTATTTATGTTCTAATGAAAGAGTAATTGACTTTTAGGCAATATAAATAACAAAGGATAGGGAAAATGACCCATCACTCACCAAAAGTGAAGGCTGTGACGAATGAAACACACATGTTTTTGTTTGTCTCATATGCATTTCACTTGTTGCTGCCTTCAACTTAGGTGTGTGATGAGTCATTTTCCATATCCTTTGATATTTATGCAATATATAATTATTTTATTTTATTTCTATGTATGGCCTTTCCACAAATTATACCTCCTCATAATGTTTACATAATGTCAATGTTTACTTCTGCTCCTATCATTGCCATCCCCGACCTTCCTGACTTGTCAATCTCTGGTTCCAGTCATGTGACAAATCTCTGTGAATACATCTGATCCTCTTGCCATATGTCTTGCCTCTAAAGATGATTAAAGTTTATACTTAAGTGTTTTCGTGTTTATTGGTTCATAATGGCCGTCCTGATGTTATCTGTGGTGAGATTCCCCATTCTTCCTTATTTTCTATATACACATGAAAGATGAGAACCCACAAACCTGAGTAAGTTGTGTGACCTTCTGGCCAGACAGCTTTCGCTGTTGTAGAAGTTGCTGTTGCAAAGCTAGCTGTCGCATCTGTTGTGGAGTAGCTGTCTTCATCGTAGTTGGAGTCAGAGCTGCCTTCATCTGGGGAATTGTCACACTTGCCACTGGGATTGTTACACTTTGTTGGCTTCCTGAAGCAGTTGAAACAGCTTTCACCAAGGTTGCAACCTGTCCCGAGGTTCCAGCTTGTTGAACCTGAGAATAAATGTTGTCTTCAGCTTTAAGGAATGAAAATCCTTAATCATACTAACAAAATGCTTCCCTGAATGCAAACAGATGACTAGAGACATACATAAACCAACTAATCATAAATTCCTCAAAATATTCTTATCAACAATTTCAACTCATAATTCTAAAAAACCACACAAATGATTCTAGAAGTAGAAAAATAATTTAATATACAATATGATTTATAAATTTCTATTCTAATAACATAGCAGATACTTACAATCAGCACAAATTACTATCTTATCAATCTATGTTAGTCAACTTATCTGGTATAGAATCATATTTTCATCATCATCAACAACCATTTGTATTAGGATTCTAGCTCTTGCTTGCATTATTAACAAGCAGCAAAAAAAGTAAATGTCTTGTACGACATTTCTCCAGCTCTCTGAAAGGTCTGATTTACATTTTCTGTGTAACAATCTTTATGGCCCACTGTTCCGTGTGATATGCTACTGCTAATTCTTTATTAAAATATCCATTCTTGTCTCACATTTTGCAGATATAAATGAAAATACCACAATAAATCGACCATACGAAAAATACAATTTAGTGACTTCCACAATCCATTTGTCAATAGCGTAAACTTTCTCCTAATGTATTTTTCCTTTTCTATTTGTCAAATACGTAATTTTCGAATGAAAATTTTTAAACAACACAGCCAGACTTAGATGCTTATGTCTGTAAATATTCATTGTTTTGCCTATCCTCTGCTGTCAAAATAGGACACTATCACAATATTCATACACACAACTGTGTGCTTTCTACTAATCTATTGCTTTTGTGCATTGTTACAACTATAACTATATAATCCATATATCTATAAATGAGAAAATTGAAAAGTTCGGATGTGTGTTTGGATGTACTTCTGGAATCAATCACGCCTTAATAACTCAACATATTTAAATTAAATTTGGCATGAACTCAGTTATTTGCTTGCGAAGTGACATAGGATAGATTTTATCCTGCAAAAACGCATAGTTCTTTTAGAAATTGCCATTAATATAAATTCGGAAACAACAAAGAGTTTCCTACTTCGTAGATAGCCGTGCCACGTTTACTCTTTGCTTTTTACGTAAATCGCAAACACTACTTTTCAGAAATAAAAGCAAAAACCTTCTTACATATGCAAGTTTGTGTTTAGTTTAAAAGCCATAAAATCGACGCACTTGGCAAATAATAGTTTGGAAGCAGGACATATAAATCTGTACTTAACCTTAAATAAAAAAAAAAGAAAGGCAGGCAATGTTGTCAAGTTCGCAAAGAGATGTTTTCATTTGCGTACATAAAATAGTATGACATATCAAATATTACACCATAATTTTGTTCGTAATATATGCGTTATAATAAATATAAAAAATCAAAGCTTGGAAAAAAAGTAAAATGCTATGAGTATACCAGCACGAAAGTCGGTTCACTTAAAGTGCAAAATGGTCGTGCCCCAAATGTCGTATTTATAAAAATGTAAAGGATTACATTCTATCTCGGTTTAATTTATTTCCTTTTTCTTTTTTGTTACTATACAGTCTCTGTATTACAAATTATTTTTGCCAAAATTTAAAACTTAACTAACCCGCTTTATTTCTCGTTCAGTATTTTTTGTACAAATAGTACTACTTTTTACTTACTGTTCAATAATCTGCAAATATCAATATAATGCTACACTTAAAACGAATGTATTCAATGGGTTAATGTAGAAACTTATTGTTTCATGAAGCAACACTGGAAGTAATTTATTACACAATACACCTCATTTGCATGGAGCATATGAAAGCTGCTTACTTATTACTAATAATAACTAAATTCCTTCTGCCTTATGCTGTAACAAAAATCATTCTGGTCCGGGCATCAGTTCAACCAAACCATTCTCTCTGTTAATATTGCCGCTACAAAGTCAAACTATACAAACACAATTCAACATATTAAATGTAATTATACAACTTGCTAAATCACGAGCAGTAACAGTCACTTTATCGAGATGTTAACTTGACCAGCAATATTAACGCAAGTTGTCTTAGAGTTGAAGAGAATTATGGACTTTCCGTTGTACACTGTAAGTTACAAGCATTTTAGTATAAATTTTTTAATTACGTTACTCCAATAACTGTCATGATGCTGATGACATAGTTCATGTGGATGAATGTAGTTTCAGATCAATTCAGTATTTAATTTACTGCGTTTTTACGAGCGCCACATTACCAACATCATTATTCAGGCTCATTTAGTATCATGATCTGAAATGAGTCAAGTTTATTTCGCCATTCATAACGTCATTAACATGCAAGAGGCCATATAGTGAATGTATTAATGTGCAACTGATAGAAGCTTTGATTTTCTAGTGGTAATATTAGCTTTTTTTTTTTTAAACTGCTTTACGTCTCTCAACAGCGAGGTGTTTAGAGACAGGTAAGGATGGGGGGGGGGGGGTGTCAAGGATGGGGGCAAGGAATGAGAAGGAATTCGGCCATGGCCTTTTGAAGGAAGCATCTCGGCATTTGCCTGGAGTGTTTTGGGAAACCATGGAAAGCCCAAATCTGGATGCCCGGACAGGGATTCGAACGGCCATCCTCCCGAATGCGAGGCGAGAACACTAACCATTACACCGCCACGCTCGGTATAATATTAGCTGAGTTTGTAACTTGGTTGAAGTGCAGCTGGGCCAGAATTGGTTATTTCAAGAGTGCCATTTTAGTGATGTCATGTGTTGCTTTGTTCAGATATTGTATCAAAAGATTTATAATAAGCTTGGATGATTTAGCAGAACACGTGGCATTGACAGAAGTAAATTTTTTAAATTTATAAATGTTTTATTCAGATAGTGGAGTGGCAGACAAGCGGAGTGGTAATTTGCCGGTAGACATTCAATTATGTTGGCAGATTGAGAAACAAATTATGAAGAAAGAATATATTACGACTTTTATATAGAAATTTATATTTAGGGCAGAATTAATGGATCGAAACGAATAGTAAACTGGTCTACAGGCAATTCAATTGTTTCCACAGAGAGAGAAACCATTACCACAATACCACTGATCATTATAGATAAAAGAATCAATTACTACTATTCTTACTACTATAATATGTAAATTTCTGTTTATGGAACCAATATATCCTCAAAACAAAATCAATATTCAAAGAGCAAATTAAGTTCTCTTTCTTTAAGATTTTTTCTTCAGATATTCAATGCAAATCAAAATATTCATATTTAGTATCGCAATTTTTTTAACAGAAATGAACATCCTTGGGCCACTTAAGTATTTATTTGCTATTTGGATGTTAGTATTTTTTTGTTGTTGATATTTAGTCGATTCCATAAATGTATTGCTAATATTTTGATGTTTTGAGCTTCCATTAATTAAAATTATATTCATTTTTATTCACGAGAAGGAATTAATAATTTTAAGAGCTACTGGGCAAACGAAATTCAAATCTTTCAAAGAAATGTAAGAAAACTAAGGCTATGAAAATAGTCAAAACCTAGGAGACAAATCCTCATATTGTATATACGGATGTATTAAACTAAAAACACTCCTAACAAACAGAATATTTGTATTGTTTTAAAAATTCAATGAAGTAGTTGTGGAACATAAATAAATTTTTGTTATTTTATTGCAACTTTTATCAATACTATCAGCTCTAAAATAAATTGTATGGTCGTATTGACCTGGTGACAAGGCTTCTTTACGTCTCTGCAATCAACCCCTTTCGTAGCCTCTAAACGTAACCCAGTAATCCTACCGGACATAGAGGATACACAGTTCAACATAGAATCAGAACCAAGTGAGCTGTCTCTTAGCAGATATTATTTGCCTGATCTGTTTCTAAAACAACATTGGCACTCTCAACATCCGTTATGATAAAGTCGGCAGATGTACCAGGGCAAAATGGTAGCCGAAAGCTTAGACTGTCAAATAAATAATGTGGCACTCCCACAAAATCCAGTTGTTATACACAAAGACGGCTGCAGAAGCCTAAGAATTCAATTTTGTGCTAGTCAGTCACCCTGTTACTATGATAGTACAGCTTCTGGATGTCCTCCTGAAACATTAGTGACTGACTTAGGTAAAAGATAGTATGGCCATGACGAATAATTTCATTGCTTGGAATTTGGCCTGATTCCAAATTTATTGCCAATAAAGTCAATTGTTATCGACAATTACAATCTCATGATACTTCTCTTATTCTAACCATGATACAAATACAATAAAATGAAGTCTGAATTATTGTACAGGTCAATGACCACTGACATGAACAGATATGCTATGTGTACAGATGAAATTTTTTATCTTAAAGGTATTTGCTATAGTCGATGCGCCCTAAAGCCACAAAAAGCAACATTTATTTACTATAATAAACCTCATATAAAAGGTTTTCACATTTGTTTGGCTAAATGGCTTCATGCTAATTAAATAACTTTTTACCACAGAAAAATTCAAATTTATTAAAAATAAATGTGATTGTCAGACTTAAGAGATTATACGATAGCATTTAAGGAAATGCTATAAAATAAGGTGGCAGTGAATACAACCCCACCTGAAGCCCAGCTTGGGCCAGTATTTGTGCAGTAGAAAGTCCAGCTTGCCCTTGAACTTGTGCTTTCTGCTGCTGCACAACCAGTTGCTGCTGTCTTTTGAACATGGCTGCCATTTCACTTTCAGACAATGGCCTCGAAATATTTTGTTTTCCTGCTGCGGCTGCAGCTGCTGCTTGCTTTATTAACTGTAGCAACAGACAATTTGGATGTATAAAAATATTTAATATTGTTTCAAATCAAACATTTAAGTAAAAGAAGTTATTTTTTCTCCTGGTTGGATCAATTTAACACATGAATTTACCTACAGCACTGTGCTGAATCCGTATACCAAAAGTCACACAAGAATTATCTGCTACCTATTTTCTTTTTCAATATATAAGTAAGTCTGTCATTATAGCATATTATTAAGGCAGAGAAAGAAACATGATAATTTTTGTCTTTAATGAAATCTGTTCAATCAAGTAAAAAATAAATTAAGAAACTATTTAAAAGTTAATCAGCTGGACTGGTACTATTATTCGAGATGTTTACTATCATAGCCTCTTATTTTTAAATAAATTTTGGTACTTTCAGCCAAGTGACATAGTAAAATCCATTTTTATACACTGCAGAAAGCTAATTTGGCTTTCAAGTTTGGATGATACATCGTATTTATTTCACTCAGCCCATTCAGAATCATTTATTGCCAAGAATTTGAAACACTCACATTTTTTGATTCAAGTTTTATGTGTATTTCCATGACAAATACCAATGTTTTAAGGGTTTTTAGACATTACAAACCTGAGCTCTTTGTTGTTGAGCTTGAGACACCTGCACTGTTGTTATTCCACTAGGTGTCATAGCAACAGAAACTTTTTGTCCAGGTTGCCCTTGAAGAACCTTGAGTTGTTGTGATGCCAGTCTCTGCTGTTGCTGCTGTCTTAGAAGGGCCTGTTGTCGATACAGGTGCAGTTGTGCCTGTGTTATGGTTGTCTTCCCACTTGCCCCAGCTACAGCTGGTACGCCTACTGAACAAATATCCACAATTGAAAAATAATGTTTTCTTAACTTCCATACTATCTCTTTAAATAATAAAGGATAGGGAAAATAACATATCAGCCACCAAAGGTGAAGGCTGCGATGAGTGTGCAACAAGAGAGATGAACACAACATACAATATTTTGATTTAAAACATTATTCATGTGGGGTGATTAGGTAAGGGAGGTGTTCTCACGCCAAAGTTTACCCCACAACTGGTTAGGCACTGAAGAACAGGGGTGGAGGAGAACAGAGTGGAGGGGATGGGATGGACTGCTGTGATGACAACTATCAATACATATTTGGAAAAGACTAAGATGGTATATAGGCGTAGGTATTGTTGACAATGGTAAAATGTCCAAGTGGATGTGTATGAACGTATAAAATGCACATTGTATAAATAAATATTGAAGAAGTTTGTTAAAATTATTATTAGAAAAATAATAAGTGACTGGTAGGAATTTATTGTTAGTTGAGGTATCCTGCTATCCAGGATATTTCGGGAAGCAAGTTCCTATCTCTGAAAAACTCAACCACCAATAAATTCCAACCATTTATCCCATCACCTACTATTATTCTTTTTCTAACAATAATTTTAACAAAATTCTTTCAAATGTATTTATCATTCACTTTACTATTATGTACATTTACATCATACACATCTACTCGGACACTGCCTGCAGTATTAGGAAAAAAAGGCACTGAAAGCGGATATATCAAACATTAGGATAGGACAAAAACCACCACTTACCATAGAAAAGGATTCCTGCGGCTTGATACACAAAAAAAGAAAAACGCACAAACACACAGAGAATATAATTTTCGAGCCCCATAGCTCTTCATCAGTAGGAGTGACAAGGCTGGCAGCTGGAGTTGGCTTAGGATTTTCCAAGGATATGCCAATAATTTCCCTCACAGCAGTTTACGCTAGATAGTCATGAAGGTATAAACTTCGGTAAGTGCACATTTCTCTTTCTTGATCCCTCCTGCATGAATAAGGTTTTATACCCCAAAAATGGTATGTTTGTATTCGTCTCTTCTCTTGTACACTCATTGCAGCCTTCATCTTTGGTGAGTGATGGGTTATTTTCACTATCCTTTGTTACTTATGTGCCCTAGAATACTACCTAGACCTATGACCGCCACATAGCCTGCCTAGTACATACTTCATTTCAACCTTGGCCCATATAGTTCTCTCCAAAAATTTCTTTACATTTAATTCTGTAGTATATCACCAAATCCTCAGTACCGCCATGGGCTCCCGCATGGCCCCATCCTATGCCAACTTATTCCTTGGTCGTCAGGAGGAACGTTTCCTGAACAACACTCCCTTTAAACCCACTGTGTGGTTCAGATACATAGATGACATATTTATGATCTGGACCCACAGCGAAAACCACCTCCTTGAATTCCTCCACTACCTTAACAATAGCAACAATTCCATCAATTTCACCTGAACTTACTCCCACTCACACATCACATTCCTCGATGTTGACATCATGCTCAGGTACGGTGTCCTTCATACCGCAGTACACATCAAACCCACTAATTTACAGCAGTATCTACACTTTGATAGCTGCCACCCATTCCATACCAAATGTTCCCTCCCATACAGTCTTGCCATCCGTGGAAGTCGCATTTGCTCTGATGCTCATTCTATCCATCAATACTCACAAATCCTATTCCAAGCCCTTATTTCCCGTTGCTATCCCAGGGATCTTGTACATAAACGGATCTCCCGCGCGATCAACCACCCTCCACGTAAACACTCTCACTTGTCTCCTACAAAAACCAATCATATCCCTGCCTTTGTCACTCAGTTCTTTCCTGGCCTCGAGTCCATCAACCATATCTTGCGACAGGGGTATGACTTCCTTTGCTCATTTCCGGAAATGCGTATCTCCTACCCAATGTCCCTCATGCATGTTTTAGCAGACCACCCAATCTTAAGAACATCTTAGTCCGTTAGACTCTCCAAAAGCACCATATTTATCTTATCCTTGCAATAGACCCCGCTGTAAAACCTGCAGCATGCTTCCACCCACCACTACATATTCCAGTTCCACCACAGGAGAAACTTTCCCCATTACTGGACATGCCACCTGTTCAACCACTCATCTTATATACCAACTAACTTTCCGCTATTGCACCAGTTCTTACATAGGCCTTATCACACAGCAACTCTCTGTTAGAATGAATGGCCACAGACAAACAGTCCACACCTGCAACCTGTACCTTCCAGTACCAGAACGTGCCAATAGCCATGATTCCAACAACCTCAACGACTGTTTTACTGTGAGAGCAGTCAGAGTTTTCCCTGACAGCACCACTGCAGCAGAACTCCGGAGATGGGAACTAGCGTACCAGAATATCCTGGATATGAGACACCCACCTGGACTTAACCACCATTAAAATTCAATTAACCCATCACTACCTTTTTTTTTTTCCTCCCGTGTTTATACCGTACCCTTACTACATATGCTCATTTTACCATCGCCTGCAATATATTATCTCAGACATTGCATACCGATAGTCTATTCCTTAGCCATTCCCCCACCCTCCCCCACTACTCGGTTAGTCATTAGGTAACGTTCGTTGTGTACATACGTTCCAAGCCTAATGGCCCGTTTTTCTACTTGTGAACAAGGCAGATGCCGAAATATTGTGTAGTTGCTTGTCAGCATAAGTGTTCCCTCATGTCGCATCCGTCCACTTTGGTATGTGGTGGGTTAATTTCCGTTTCTTTTCTTATTTATATCGCCTAGAAGCCACTTCCATTTTCCTTAGTTGTCTCAAGGATTAACTGTGCCAAGTGGGAGAATTTTTTAGTTTGACTGAGACATCTGGCTCACTAGAGTAGCTCACAAGCAGAGGCAGCAAACCAACACGCTTGCGTCTGGTGGCAACTTGGGGGGGGGGGGGGGGGGGGGAGGGCGGCTGCAAAATCGTGTTTGAAGGGAAGAAATTTATGTCACGGCTTCACTACTGTCCCGGGGCGGCAACTTCAACAATGGAATGATCACTGTATCTTTCCGACAATAAGGAATATTTATGTCAGATCATAGCCTTTTAAAAATATCCACAATGAACTTCTTATTTTGAAAGCTAAGTAATTTGTGTATCATACCAAATGATATCAGGTTCCTGAGAAGTATTTTGAGCTCTGATTAAGATTGAATCAAGTTTCCACAGTAAAACAGAAAGGTATGGTTAACGACTTTTTTGAATGGTCTTCTGCCTCAGAATAATAGTGATGAAAACTGAGAACAGTATGTAGCCATTAACTGTGAGATGTATTCTTCTTAGTAAGGATACATCACTGATAAGGGATATTAGATTTTTTGGAATTGAAGATGTCTTCAGGAGCTTTCATCCTGACAAACTATAATACAGCAAGGTTCTCTAGCATATGACTACATTTGAATCTCCCCAATCTGTAATGGCAAATGACAGTCATTATTCCAGCTTGAAATGGTCATCTGCTATGTACTATAGACAATTTTGGCATTAACGAAGTAGCAGTGTGATGGACATTAAATATAAAATTGTCTATTTATGGACAATGATATGATCTTCAAATACAGTCAAATGATTATATAATTTCCAGTTGACCTTGTTAATTACTTATTTCTGGAGTTTTCGACCATATTTACACTTGCAGCTGTAGCCAGTAGGGAGATTTGGAAGCATCTGGAAGGCAAGTTAATCATATTGAAAGCTTTATAGAGGAAGCTAACAGATAGCTAGTATTAAGTGTTCTAAATAACCCTTACTAAGAAAAAGTGATGAGGTTGTAGAAAATTTTCCTTCTGGGGCCTTATCAGCTGAACACTCCCAAAAGCATTGCAAGCACTGAATCATCATACTAAGAGGGAAGGTTGAGAAAGGTAAAAGAATGAAACATATTATTGACGCGACTGTCAGTTGTGGGTTGTGTGACAGGGCAGTAATCATTCCATATTAAACCAACTCCACTAGGAAGTCTTGGACTTATCATGACCCCAGTAAAGGAAAAAGAAAACCCGAATGGATTTCAAGTGTAATGAACATCAGGGTAAGTTTAATTGAATTGCATTGGAGGACATGCCTGGCAGTAATTTCCACACACAACTACTTTCCCATTTCTCATTTTTTAATTTTTATTTTTATGCAATTTCCCCACCCACTTATAAAAACATGATTTATTAGCAAGTAATGGAAGAACAAAGAGTAAATGTGCTTGTCATTCCAGAAACTAAGAAAAGACCTAGAGGTACAACGAACATGAAGGCTCACCAACACATATGGAGAAGCACCAGAAAATAAAGGAAATCTGTTACAACAATTATGAAAGACAGAAAATTTAGGAGTCTGGTAAGTAACTACCCCAATGTAACAGTTGAACTAAAACCAAGAATATATGTGACCCTCAAGAGGAAAGCAAAGGATTCTAACAAGTCCTGTGAGGATTTTCAGAATACTATAATGCAGTGAGTAAAAATAATTCAAATGCAAGGGTAGGTAATAATCTTATTTAGAATGTATAATGTAAAAAGGAAAATTTGAATCCCATTGCCTCACTTATAAAACAATAAGAATATGAAGCTGAGAAATAAAGAAACCCACAAAACTTACTGACAGGACAGACTATTATGATTACATCAAAAAAGGTTATGTAACTACCAAAAGAAACAAAACATAGAAAAATAAATGAATAAATTAAAAAATAGTGCATCGAACTGCATATTCAAAAACAGGAAGGGACTATAGACATGGAATGTGGATATTAAAGTAATTTTAAATGAGAAGCAAAAAATACATGACACACTAATTAAAATAATAATAATAATAATGAAGTTGTATACATGTAGAAAAGAAACAGAGCCATAGCTTGGACCAGACAAGACAACTTTATCAAGAAATCATGGTATGCACCTAGAACTTTTCAAATGAGGTGGAATTCTTTTAATCTGAGATTGCTACACTAAGATGAAAGATGATTCGCAAATAATAGGGCAAGGCCTAGGTCATAACATTATTCAAGAGAGCTGAATAGGAAAATACAAATTATTAATGAATCATCGACTTACAGAACTCTGGATATATATTACTCAATAATTATTACAACTACTCAAAATATAGCAAAGTACATCTTGGGAGAAGAACAAAATGGTTTCTGGAAATGCTGTTCACTGTGGAAATAAGGAATGGCAGAGTAAATTAACCTACCATCCTCCTTGTTTTCATAGCATAACAGCATTTTCATTGGCACTACTTTCCAAAATAAAATGTGGGATATACATGAACAAAAAAGTCTTACAGAACTACTAATATTGGTCATTAAAAATTTGTACATATGTAACAGCAGTATTTTAGACAGCCCAGTCAATAATAACCAAGCAAGAGAGAGTCAAGCCTCATTTAGAATTCAGCACTCTAATAACGCTAACATATCCCACAGATATGCGGTGTATAAAAATGTGGTTACTTGGTAACAAAATCAATGCGCGACACATTTTCAGATTAAGCTGTGGACTCTACTCCATGACTCCCAACAAATCACTGGTGCAATTAAATTTATGCTATGTGTATTAATATGTAAGAAAAACTCACAAGCAAGAGCATTTTTCAATAAAATAGTAAAATATATGACAAAGTAACCTCAAAAAAAAACAAACAAAAAAACTTGTGCTTGTTTTGCTTAAAACTTATAAACTGTGTTAGATATAAGGTAAACAATGAAATAAAAGACGCTAGGTAGTGAAAAAGAATTACAAATTAGGATAGGGTAATGAGCCCCCACTTATCTGAAGATGACGAAGGTGGTGCATGAGCACACAGAAAAGACAAACACAGATTACATAGGAATTTTTGGGGATAGCACTTTATCAAAAGGTGAACCTTCTGGGAGGTAGGTGTTGTGGGAGACTGCCTCACAGAATGACTGTTTCCCAGGAAAACGATGGGGGTAAATTAAAACTGAAAACAGGCAGAGAAACAGTGATTCAGAGTTAATACCTGAGCATTGATAAATATCAGAACTGACCCCTGGTGGATGGGGAGAGCAAAATAATATAAACAAATCTAATTATTAATAATCAACGATAAAAAAATTATAAACTTAAACCAAATAATTCTGTGAAGTTAAACATCATCTCAGGTTAGCAGTGGTTCAATTTAGGTAGAGGGGATGGAGGCAAGGAGAGGATAAGAAAAAAGAAAAACTTGGCAACGCCAGTGGCGGTGGCCTGGTTGGAGCGCCTCGACGTCATGTTGTAGTGGTTGTGAGTGGAGATCCTGTCTCAGTGGCCAGCTGTGGGCACTGTCCGCTGGACTATGTGTATGTGTGCATGTTTAGATTTGTATTATGTCACACCTTGGGGGGGGGGGGGCAGGGGTACAACAAATTGTGACATCGTTTAATAAGGGGGGAGGGACGTGTCATAAACTTTGTGACATCACATGCATAATTTGTATCACTTTTTGGCTCCTGGCGGACGCGCGAGTTCACACTGGCTGTACCTGCAGTGTCTCGTGTCGGCTCCCTATGACATTAGCTGAAAGGCCAATACCGCCATTGAGGCTTTAACAATGGTCACAGACGCTGTGATTTCATCTATGTTCAATTGTTTATGATTTTGTCTATGTTCAATTGTTTATATCATTCAGTCAACACTTGCCTTTCACTGAGAGATGGATGTGTTTTTCTTAGTTTTATTATTTTCTGATTTTCAGTTTATCTAACAAATTTATAATGAGCAAAGTTGATTTGGGTATTCTTTACCATAAATTATATGAAGAATACAGTGCAGCTTATGCTGATAAAAATATACAAGATGAGGTTAATACCTTATGGCGAAGTTTGAAAAGTAATGATAATGTTGAAGGTGAAGTGAATTCGAAAATCCTTCGTTATCAAAACCATCAGAACAACTGGAGCCCAAGAGCGTAAAAGTAAGTTGAAGTTTTATATCATTTTAATATTCCGTTCTCTCTCGCTAAAAACATATTTAGTATTCCGTGACACATTGAAAAAGGGAACAACCCAACCAGTTTAGTTACGTTGTTATTCACTACTTATAATTAGACCTCGGATTTTAGGCAAAAACCTATTTTGTTTTGAAAATAACGTTATGTTCATATAATTTATGACTTGTTTGTGGTTTTATAGTGCCTAAAAATGCCTAAATTGTTGTTATGACCAGTTTGTGCCTATTTAACGAAATTTTCTTTATAATATCAACAATATCAAATTATGCCAATAATAAACAGTATCAAGGAATGGGTTCAAAATCCATGGACTCATGATGACTCAATTTTGTATCATTAACTCAATTTTTAATGTTTTTTTTATATTTTCTTAAATGTTTGATTTATTATTGATATGATTTTTTTAACTAGAAATACATAAATCATTTTGGAAGTGCTGTTTTAATTTATAAATTTAAAATTACAAAATAAGTGACATCACACCAGGGGAGGAGGGGGAGGGGTCCCAAAAATGTGACAACCTGTGACATGGGGGGAGGGAGGGGTCCAAAAATCATGAAATTTGTGTGACGTAATTTGTGGATGGCCCCTTATGAAGAGTGGATTTGTGGTCAAACTCGTATATGAAGTCAGGCAATAGTTGCATGTTAACTGGTATATTACATCGGAGGTTTTGCAGGTGGCATATCCTATGATTGGAAAGCTTTCCCCAGTGACAGGGTTAGTGTGAATGTGGTGGCAGTATGGTGTATATTGCACATCTTGCAAAGGGGTCTTTTGTGTGGAAAAGAGCCATGAGGCTGACAGTAGGGATGAAGAAGATTATGTTCATGGACTAGGAGTTTGCCGAGGTTAGGAGGCCTACAGAAACAAGTTCTGGGAGGGGCAGGGAGAATTTTGGGAAGAATAAATCTCATTTCTGGGCAGGTTATCAGGAAACCATTACCCTGTTGAAAGATTCTGTTGATGGATTTGAGGCTTGGGAAGTATTCTGTGACCAGAACTAGGTTGTGGTTAATTTTTGCTGGTTTGGAATGGTTGATGGGCTGATCGAGTTGAACTGTTGCCCGTGAAAGCTGTTTGTTACCAAAGCTAGAGAGTAGTTGCGAGATATCAGTGCTCGTGAAATGATATTTGAATAATACATGAGGAACTGTTGGTTGGAGTATATACGACTACTCCGAATGCCAAGAATGTAGGGGAGGGAACGTTTGGTTTGGAATAGACTCAGTATTGAGATACTGTTGAAGGTTAGAATTCCAGAAGTAGACATGTCCAGAACCATTTGCATAAGTTGTCCAAATTGCTGAAGTCCTATCTTCCAGTGGGGAGTTTCTTCTCTATCGGCCAGTTGTCCACCAATTGCCATACTCCTCAACTTTCCGCTTTAAAACCCACCACTCACTCTCTGCACTCAAGCCCTACTTCCAAGTCTAAACTGTATTCACCACTGTCTGAACCCCAACTCTCTGTACTCTCCAAATGATTCACCTTTTGACCCAACCCTAAATTTGACCATGCCAACCTAGTCTGTGACTCTATCATTCTGCCATACACTCCGCTGGCTGTGAACCGGGGCATCAGGACCACTAGGGACTAGTTTCCAGAATCTCAAACAATCAGCCACACTTGAACCTTCACCTCTTCTCTCCAGAACCACCCCCTCCAAATTTCTGAGGATTTCTTGTCCACTGGTTTAGCTTCTCCCACTTTTCTGAAATCCTTGGCAAACGCCAATAATCTTAGGACACCTGAAACCTGTGCCAGGAAAAAACTCTGTATCAAGTCAGTTCTAATCTTCCTTACTGTTACTCTCTTCCTTGACAGAAGTATGTGGGTAACTAAGCCAAGGTCATCTCTTGGCAATTTGGATTTTTGAGATGCTGTTTGGGTCACATGATCCTCCGGGTTATTCTATTTTTTGAATGCATTTGTTGATGTTTTTCTTGAAATCAATATTCATTTTTATTCCACAAGTGTGTAGAAAATATAAGTCACCGAATCATTCTATCAAGCCTAACACAACTGGGTTGTGACAAGTGTTCCAGATGAGGTACATGGGTGAGTAGCTCACCTCAAAACTTATACACCTGCTCAGCAGAACACTAACCTTATGGTTTTAAATAGAGGTTTATATTTTACTGTGCTCATATTTTAGACACCAAATCCCTGCTCTTCAATATATAAACTAAATCCCCACAGTATCCACTGTAGAATGTTCAAAGTTTACAGTTTGTAGAATTGTGGGCCCTTATCTGTAATGTGGATATAACAGACCTATGCCTGGCCCTTAAAAACTTTCTTGCTGATATCAAAACTACTATACACATTCACACAAGACATATACTTCTGTTTGTGATGTTACATAGTTTACACCAAGGAGAACCCTTGATCTGTCAGTTACCTTTGGCAACAGTGTTACCACTGGTGGCTGTTATAGCTGTGGATGCCTGAGATACTAGACGCTGAGCAGCCACCTGTTGCATCTGAGCTGGTGTGAGATTTGCAACGGAAACAACAGGCGTAGAGCTGGTCACAGTACGTACTTGGCCTGACCCGATGTCCTGCAAACATCCAGGAAGTTAAATGTTACATCAGTTGATTACACGATGAACAAATGGATGAAAAATAGTACATTAAAATGATTAACTTACAGAAAAATACCATAAGAAAGTAACATTAATTATAGATAAGATTCACTAAAACATTTCATAGCATTGTTAAGTCAAAACTTCATTGTAAAAAAAAGTGGTTAGCTCAAACAAAATGTTTTAATCTGTCCAAGTATGTTTTAATTCATTTTTTATTAGAAAGATGAACCTGCTGTTAGTTAAATTTTTGTGGAAGGTTTGCAAAATTTTAACAAAGTTTATTAACACTTAGTTGGTTTAATGACTTGACAATTCCTTTCTCCTCAGTATAGAAATGGTCATATCAAATAGTTTCTGGAAAGATGCAATTTGAAACAGCCCGGACACAGAAAATAATACCACAAATGTACCACTCAGAAGCAAGGATG
>JARYHS010013631.1:127895954-128023454 GCA_031002005.1 Vandiemenella viatica | reverse complement strand
ATCGTGTAGTACATTATCTTAGATGGCTATTGTCAAATTTTCAGCCAAATCAGACTCATAGTTTTGTTTTGATCGTGTGAGGAAGTGGGTGTATTCGCGGATTTTAGAAATATGGAAAAAGAGCAATATCGGTCGGTGATTCGATTCTCGTTTTTGGAAGGGAAATCGCGCAGCACTTGGATGCTGTGTACGGTGACTCTGCTCCATCGATGGCAACTGTCAAAAATTGGTTTAACGAGTTTCAATGCGGTCGCACGTCGGTTTTTGATGAACCACGCCCAACTGTCCCGAAAATGGTTATCATGGAGGATAACATGACAAAAATCCATGATCTCGTATTGGCAGACCACCAATTGAAGGTGTGCAAGATTGCTGGGACAGTAGGAATCTCAAAAGACTGTTTGCGTCATATCTTGCATGAAATTTTGGGTATGAGAAAGCTGTCGGCGCAATGGGTGCTGCGTTTGGTCACTCCGGACAACAAGCCCAAACGTGAGACCACAGCAGTGTTTGATGCTGTTTAAGCGCAATCTGAAGGAGTTTCTGCGTCGTTACGTGACCGTTGACGAAACATGAATCCACTGGTATAAACCAGAGACCAAGTAACAGTCAAAACAGTGGACTTTACCCGGTGAACGTGCTCTGAAAAAGGCGAAGATTGCCCGATTGGCTGGAAAGGTGATGGCCACTGTTTTCTGGGATTCACAAGGTGTGATCTACACCGACTACCTGGAGAAGGGCACAGAGCTTTACTATGCCGCGTTATTGGACTGATTTGATGCCGAATTGCAGAAAAAATGGCCCTATTTGGCGAAGAAAAAAGTGCTCTTCCACCATGACAATGCACCGGCTCACACCTCCGCCATCGCCACGGCCAAATTGGTCGAATTGGGCTACGAACTGCTGACCCTTCCACCATATTCTCCAGATTTGGCCCTGTGTGACTTCTTTTTGCTTACAAACTTGAAGAAGACACTTGCCGGGCAGAAATGTGAGTTGAATGAGGAGGTTATTGCCGCCACGGAGGCCTACTTTGCAGATCTCCAGAAAAAGTATTTTTCAGATTGGTTAAAGAAGTTGGAGCATCGCTGGGTCAAGTGTATCGAGCTAAAAGGAGACTATGTCTAGAAATAATTGCAACTTTTCCAAAATTTTCGTTTTTTCTTTTGTAGGCTAAGTATTTATCAGACTGCCTTCGTACTCCCAAAAATCTGCACAACCCTACCCAAGTAATCCTGGATGCCTCATAGTTGCTGTTTATTTATCTACAGAACACATCTTCACCTTGGAGCTCCACTATGTCACCCACAGTCACCTCTTCTCTAATATCAGGGTTACACAACACTTCCTCTTCCATCTTGCTGCACTATCCACACATGTTCCTACCAATTTCATCCAGTGAACTACTGATGTTACATCTTGGTACATGAATATTGCTCACTGCTGAATGAATGTTTATAAAATGTAGCGTTTTGTAATAGAACAAGCTTTATGACCTATTTAAATTAAATTAAAATATAAATATATGACTTGCATAAGGGCACTACATTTAAATTTATTTCCTTTCGTTTATTGTATTCAAAACTATTTTAAAACAATTTAAATAATTACAATCATTGTAAGTCAGTACTGTAAAGTTTCATTAAGTATTGACAGTTAATAAATTTTTGTGCAATAAAATAAATTTGGAGTGTCAAGCTTCCAGAGTTACACATTTGCAAGTGTCATACCTATTCTCAAAAATCATCCTTAAAAACTGCCTTTTATGGTATGCAGTCAATGCAAGTACAAGTTTTCTAATCAAGTTTGTACTTTCTAATCAACTTTGGAGATGAATGACAGCTTCAAAATGAAAGATAAACGTAAAGATTATGTATCTAGATGTTGTGGATCATTTTCCCCAATTGCTGATAATATTAATAAATAAATTACGCCAAAGTAATTGACTTTTTTGTATTTATTGGTCTCCCGTACGCGTTTCACTTCTTTTGTAGAAGTATCTTCAGTGGGTTTTTTCCGTTAACCTGCTTACAACTTTTGTACGTAATTAACAGAAAAAACTCGCTGAAGATGCTTCTGCAAAAGAAGTGAAACGCGTACGGGAGACCAAGAAATACAAAAAAGTCAATTGCTTTGCCGTAATTTATTTATTAATAAGTAAAGATTATGGCTTTGATGAACCAAGGCAACCAGCAATCTTCTACAAAATCGTAAGTAACAAGTAATGGGCAGCTAATGGATGGTTGCATATTGCCAGTGCCTAGACATCATAAGTTTAAGTTCCATTACACAATGACTGTGACAAGACACTGTTTTGCAGTAAATGATATTAATTAACAGGCAAAGAATCCAACAAAGCACAGTAGTAAATACGAAACAAGAATAATTGTTAGAAGAGATTATGTCATGAGAACATGCAGATTTTGACCACCCAGTTGACGAGATGGCAGGAGAGGCTTGGATCAATTACTGAACCAATAAATGAGGAAAGATGATGATGCAAGCAGAAGCAAGAAGAAACATCAGGAATCAACCACAGCAAGCAAGAAGATTAATGAGCAAAACATGTGACTAAATTTCTTAATAAAGTTCTATGTAGTCATAGTGACATAGGAAAAGTCAGTGAAAGATGGGCTTGAAAGCAAGTAGAAAGATTATATGTTGAATTGGAGAATATTTAGCAAAACAATAATTTTTATGCAGCTATTTTTGTTGTTGTCACATAACACTTTCAGAGAAAGCAGTTGCTTGTTCAAGTAAACAAAATGATAAAATTTGAAGGTAATATTGATGTTTGTATCATTCCCTGAAATGCGCATCCTTCTTCACAAAAACATGTTCACTTCTGGCACATGTGCTTTAGCAGACCAACCTATCTCAAGAACTTCTTAATGCACAAATACCCACCTTCTGATTCTCCTAGACTATTTCCCATGCAATAAATACTACTCTTATAGCATGGGAGTATCCATCCAGCCACCTTTACCAATTTCAATCCTACCACAGGTGTATTATTGTCATGCCACTTACACAACTACAAACCTCATTTACAAACCTGCCTTCAATGAATAGCTACTTATACAGGCATCATCTCTAACCAATTGAACAGTAGTAGTAGGTAATAAGTTGTTTTTTTGGCAACCCAAACCATCCAGTGGAAGTACATTCCAGTTCCCACAAGTCTAAGAACTTGGCAATTGTTATGCAATGAGAGCTATAGGAGTTTTTCCTGACACTGCCATCCCTTCTACACTTATTAGATAGAATTAGCCTACCAAAATATCTTTGAGACCGGGCATTCGCCTGACCATAAAATCTAGTAAGACCTCACAAGTAAATCTAACACTTATTTTTATTAATGAAAATAAGAAAGAATGAGGCACTTAAGACGACCACTCACCAAAACTGAAGGTAAGACAACTATTACAACACATAAAACATAAGATGAACATAACAGTACTTTAAGCATTTTAAGTTTAAAACCTTATTAATTGAAAGAGAGGTGGGCAATTTGGGAAGAGAGGTTTGCATGCACCAAGGCTTACCACACAATTGGTTTGGCCTTGGAGAACAAAGTGTTGGTGGTAGGAGTATGAACTATCAATAATGCTAGAAAAACAATGTTACTTGTGGTTGCAGAACACACAAACAGATATGCATGTATATAAAAAGATAAAATTTGATTAAAGTAATTAATAAATAAGGAAGTAATAACAGAATAAATACAGAAAGAAAATAATAAAAACAATATAAATAAATAATGTTATTACCAGTAGGTGATTGAGACCAGGCGGACATCTGGTATTTACAATATTTTAGTAAGCTACATCCCATCTATGGAGCTCAGACCTGGGGATAGTTTCTGGGATGTATGGATGTACTTACATCCATGGCTCAATTCAATTTCTCCAAAAACCACTTCTCCTTCAGTTACCAAGTCTATCACCAGATTAGTAGCACTTTCATGGGTATCTACATGGCCCTGTCCTATTCCAAAATATTCCCAGATTGTCTGGAGAAACATTAAAAAAAAAAATCCCATTTCATTTAAATACACTGTGTGGTTCAGATACATAGACATTATATAAATGATCTGGACGCACAGTGAAGACTACCTTCTAGATGTCCTCCGTTTCCCTAACAATAAACATTAGATTAACTTCATCTTGACTACCTCCTCCACACACATCAGGATCCTCCATGTGGACAATGTCCTATGCCAGGGAGTCCTTTACACATAAGTACACACTGATCCCACTAATTAACAACGATATCAACACTTTGATAGTTGCCATCCATTTGACACTAAAAGTCCCCTTATTTACAGCCTTCCCATCCAAAGTAGATACATCTGCTGTGAAGAAGAGTCCCTCTCTAGGTACCCCAAAAACCCATCAGGAGTCCTAATTTCATCCTAATTTCCCTGCTATTCTTTGGATCTGGTACAAAAGAAAACTCCTGCATTTCCATTAGTCCTCACCTTGCACCATTCGCATTCCCGTATTTATCATCCAGTTCCCTCCTGGTCTCGATCTCATTAATCAAATCCTGTGAAAAGAGCACTACTTCCTTTGTTCCTTACCTGCAATTTGCAATCTTTCTCCCCAAAATTCTACACACTGTACACCACACCTTTCAGTAGACCACCCAATCTCTCAAACATATTGGTACATAAATACTCTACTTTGGATTCTTCAAAACATCAACACTGATCCTTTCGATGCAACAGACTTTGTTGCAAAACTTGAAGCATACATACAGCTACTAAGACCTATTCCAAACCAACCACAGACATCATTGAACACACTATTCACACCACAATGTATCCTATATACCAACTAACCTGCCTCTAATTAATTAATTTGTATATAATCATCACTAAAATTCAGCCATCAGAATGAATGGCCATAGGCAAACAGTCTACACCTGCCACCTAGACCATCCAATGGCAGCCCATGCCAATTCTCACAACTCGAACAATTTCAACAACTGTTTTAACTTAAGAGATCTCAGAGCTTTCTCAAACTCAATAGAGGATGATTACCTTAAGAAAATATACTGGACAACAGGCCTCATACCGAGCGTGGTGAGTGAGGGGTAATGTTCTGACTTTGCATTCGTGAGCATGTGGATTCAAATTGCTGTCTGGCCATTCAGATTTGGGTTTTACATGGCTTCCCCAAATAACTCCAGGCGAATGCCGGGATGGTTCCTTCCTCATTTTCTTTGCATATTTATTATATCCTAGCTACGAGGCGTATTTTTTAAGTAAGTACCGTTTTCTCACACCGTGGCTGCAGCGCTACGGTCGGCGTTCCGCGCATGCGCACTGGGTACCTGCATCTCTTGCCTACGCACTGATGCCATTACAGTCTAATTCTTCCTTGTTTATGTTGTTCACTGAGTGTTTAAGATGCCTCTGATACTCGTGAGTCCCGCCGACTGTGAAGTACAGGCTGTTATAAGATTTCTTTGTGCTAAAGGCCTAAAACCGACCGATATTCATCGTGAGATCTGTGTAGTTTACAGACAAAACATTATGAGTGATGGAATGGTGAGAAAGTGGGTGAGAGCATTTAAAGATGGCCGCACAAATGTGCTTGATGAACAACGGAGTGGGCGTCCTTCTGTCGTTAATGAAAGTTTGGTGCAGAAAGTGGACAATAAGGTGAGAGAAAACAGACGCTTTACGATTTCCTCCTTGTGTGTGACTTTCCTAATGTTTCTCGTAGTGTTTTGTATGGCATTGTGACCGAGCACTTGAATTACTGAAAATTGTGCTCACGTTGGGTACCGAAAATGTTAACGGATGTGCACAAAACCAAACGTTTAGGCAGTGCATTGACTTTCCTTGAGCGATACCACAAACGATGGTGATGATTTCTTAAGCCAAATTATTACGGGCGATGAGACATAGGTGAACTACGTCACACCTGAATCAAAGCAACAGTCCATGGAATGGCGGCATTCAGATTCACCCAAAGAAGTGAAGTTCAAACAAACAATATCTGCCCGGAAAATCATGTGCACAGTTTTTTGTGACAGAAAAGGAGTATTGCTTGTGGAATTTCTGCCTCGTAATGAGACAATCGATGCAGCAGCTTATTGTGAGACATTGAACAATCTGCGCCGTTCAAACCAGAACAAAAGATATGGCAACTTTAGCAAGGGCATCGTTTTGCTGCATGACAATGCCCATCTACATGTGGCTAATAAGACCAAAGATCTCATCACATCTTTTCGATGGGAAACTGTAGATCAGGGGTGGCCCGCCTTGTACATTTTTCCGGCCCGCGAGATTCATCACACTTTTACAAAATATTTTTTATACTCAATTTTTAGTGTTATATATTTCTTTGCAATGTGCGTTTAGTACCATTATTATTATATTATCTAGGTTTACATGTAAGAATAATAGTAAACAGAATAATAACTCATTTTTCAATTTTTCACTCCAAAAAAATATCTGAAGTGAGGACATATAATTTTATATACGGCCCGCGGAGTTATGATGCACTTCCAAATTGGCCCGCAAGATCATTAGGGTTGGCCACCCCTGCTCTAGATCATTCTCCGTACAGCCCTGATCTGGTGCCCAGTGACTACCATCTGTTCCTGCACTTGAAGAAACACCTGGGCAGTCAGCGTCTTGAAGACAATAACGAAGTCAAAACAGTTGTGATGCAGTAGTTAACAAGTCAGGCGGCAGACTTCTATAAGGAGGATTTTCAAAAACTGGTACTACGTTATGACAAGTGCCTCAATATTGAAGCGAATTATGTAGAAAAGTAGAGTAAGGTACAGGCTTTCATGTAAAAATAAAATTATTGAGATATATTTGCACGTCTTTTTTTAATTTCAAAACGGTACTTACTTAAAAAACATGCCTCGTACTTTATTTATTCATGATTATATCTTAATTTTATACTTTTCTTTGCTAAATAGCCTGTCTCTCTTTGCATGAATAAGTTTTTAAGCCAAAATAGTGTATGATTGTATTCATCAAGCGATATGTGTGATCATTGCAGCCTTTCTGCCTTCAACATTAGAGATAGATTTACCCTCCCTATCCATTGTTATTGTCATCGTCTAAAATACTTTTTATTTTTACTGTAGATATACCTAATTTTTTTGTTCAACCCTAGTTTCAGCTCTCGGTGTGTACACATCTGATCACATTACCATATACCTCACCTTTAAACATGATTAAGACTTACACGGAAATATGGTTAAGTATGTTCATATTTATTAACCCTTTGACTGCTGTTGACGTCTATACACGTCATGCTGCCTGCGGGCCCCGAGTGCTGATGACGGGTATAGCTGCAGCCGTCGGATTTCCCCTGAGTGCTGATGACGAGATAAGCCGCACCCGGCTGCCGCTACCTGTGTGCTGATGACGAATACAGACGCGCCGCTACCTGAGTCGTACAGCGGACTTCTTGCCACATTTCTCAATAGCCTTTCGCAGTTTTGGTCGCTAGCTTATTGTATGAATGTTCGTCTGCTGGGAGCCTAGGCTTCGCTCTACAGTTCACTGTCCAATGAAAATTAAATCAGTGTTCTTTGTGTCCTATATTTTATAAAGAAAATTGAAAGACGTCATGGGTGCATTGAGGAATAAATCATGGAGATTCTTACGATGAGCGACACTGAGGATGAACTACTTCATTTTGATGGAAGTGATAGCTTTTCCACAAAATCGGAAAGCTGTATTCCTAAAACATACTCTTCAGGAGGGGTGACAATGCAGTCTCATGTTTCAACAAGTTAGTTGTTCTGAAGAATCAGAAAGTGATAGTGAAACGGCTACTAAGAAATTACGTCTTGGCGATAAATCTAACTAGAAAATCATTTTCGTCCAGTTAGTCACGCATTTGATGTTACACTATTGGGAAATGCGTGTCAAATAGGGAATGTGTCAAGTATTCTGTCAGTTTTCATGTTATTTCTTACAGAAGAACTGACGAAATATATAGCTGATGAAAAGAATCGGTTTTGTATAACCACTATGAAGAATACTCCAGAATCAGAGCTTTCTTGAATATCAAAGTGGAAAGATATTGGATATGATGAAATGTATTGTTTCAGAGCTATTTGTCTTCTGATGCCTAGCGTGAAAAAAATTGAAAATTAGGGAATATTGGACCAGAGATGCCCTTCTAAATACTCCAATTTTTAGTGAACTTGTGTCCAGATACCACTTTTTGTTACTCTGGTGAGGTTTCGTGCGATTTCGCCGCAACCCGACCCTCCTCCCCCCTCTATTTCACATCACGTAATTAATGGACAGGCACTTCATAGCTTAGAAATGAAAAATCTGTTGAGTACCTATGTGGAACAAATTTCATCAGAGAAACAAAATTACGTATAATCGGGTAATTACAAAGCGCAGCAAACATTCAGTCAACATCGAGATATTTTGGTTGTCTACATCTACAAAGATATTCCGGAAACCAAATTTCGGTGTGTGGGGGAGGCTGCTTGAACAATTATCATTTTAAGGTCTCTTAGCGCGAGGAAAAGTCGGATGGCTTTAACTCTCTGTATGAGTTTGAATATCTCTAATTTTACAGTCGTGGTCTGAACGCGGTATGTAAGTGTGGAATAGAATATTTCTAGCATTTTTTTCGAATCAACAATAACACTCTAATACAGTAAGGGACCTACAGAAACTGCCAAGAAAGAACTGTAAACTATTGACGTAAATTTAAGAATCACCACGTTTTCGACAAAAGCTGCAAAAATCGAGAGAAAAATGCAAGCAAGAAATAATTATTAGTTATGAAAAATAGGGTTAATGATTCAGTTTTATTCTTTAGTAATTTATTTGCAGAGAAACTATGTAGCGAGAGCATTTATTCTGTATCAGTCGTGAGAGGTCACAGTGCTTCGCCAGAAACATTCAGCAAAGGGCGGGTGGAGCCGCTCGGTCGGCTCCGTCCCCAGGGATAATCACTTAGCGCAGGTAGCAGGCCACAGCGCGGCAGCTACACGATCCGCCGTCAGGAGTCAAAGGGTTAATTCATAGCAGCTTTCCTGCCTTTATCTGTGTTGAGTGATGGGTTTACTTTTCTGACCCTTCCTTAATTTTCACTCTCTAACAGTGTTTTCATTGTTACTATTCTGGTAATTGAAACTCAAAATTCATAGAGAAGAAAAAGAAGACCCAAGAAAAAGTGTTAGTGTGACCTTACTGTCTAACTAAAAAATTCAGCAAAGATTATGTCAAATTAGGCACAACAGCAATGATTATACAGTTGGATTTATCCACTAGTTTAGTTTACTATCACATAATCTTGTTGTAATATGAGATATCCTTTACCCACAATTTGTTGTTATCTGAAATTATGCTAGTAAAGAATTACTCATTACTGTAGTAATAGCAAAGAAACCTTCAGGATGTCTGCAAACATTGGAAATATAACACATATCACTTTAATCATACCAATGCTTTTTGTTTTTCCTTTTGTATTCGTTCTACTCTTCTTGAAGCCACTTCCATTGGTGTCAGCGGCTTTTCGTATTCTATTCCAAAATCGGCAAAGAATTGTGCTGGTTTCTGAACTTTCAAGGCTGGATTAATCTGCGGTCTTGGTGGTGGTTTCCTCTTGCTAGCAAGATGTTTTATTATTTCAAATCTCTGAAGGTACAGTTTAGTAAGAGAGTTGTTGTTATCCTGCATAAATAGCTGTGAAGTCCTCATTGGCCTATTTGTCTTTGTTTGGGGTGGTACTTTATAAACCCCCTTTGTCTTCTTTTGCTTCTTTGGGTTTGTATCATAGAAAACTTTGCCTTCCTCACGAGGTACAATAACAGCTTCATACCTGAAAGGGTAATTCTGTAAGCAAGCTGCACCACAAACATGATATGGATTCAACACAATTTTTCTTCTACACATACTTTAGACAGGACTTATGAGGTTATCATGTCACTGATGGCAAAAAAATTTAAAACTAAAACATTGTACTGCTATCAAATGTAGATCAAGCACATTTGAAATGGGTTACAAGAAGTATACCAAAAACAAAGTTAATTTTTTTTCTCATACTATAAAAATTAATAGAGTTTTCTTAGTTATACATTTCATTTTTTATTTCTTTAAACTGAGAATCCCTCTTCTGATATAACAAACCAGGTTGTTTTAACCAGTAGAAATAACTGTGCCAAATCTGGTTCCTTCTATGATGATTTAGGGGAAAACAAGGCTTCTTTCCATCTGCATAAAAAACGCGTTACGAAATCAGTACTCAGTGACGATACAAATAATTTTGTGTAAGACAAAAATTAAAACTTCTATTAAACTGCATACAAAAAATTTGAAATTTAAAGAATAACAGGGTCCATAAACTAAAATTTTTTAAGTAAAATATGCACACTTTGAATCAATTTTTCTTTCGTCGCTATGATCAATACATTAACATACTTTAAAATATGAATGACAACTATGTAAAATGTAGACTACAAGCAAACATTCATATTTAAATGTAATAAGAATAATATTGACAGAAAAATTATATACTTGAAAGTATTAACAATATTTTTTTTTCCCATTCTGAACAGCACATTGCATTCCGCCCATTTTTCATTTGACTTTGTGCATAAGTAAATTGATTTTACTGTAATTTATTCTTATCTATATTCAAATGAATTTTACTTATCCTGTAATTTATTTCTAAAGAGACCAGATCAATAAAAAGATAGCTATTGTGATGAGACAGTAATTTGGGAATATATGCATTTATATTTGGAAAAGACAGTTAAAACGGGATGCACAGTTAAAATCTTAAAGTTTTTATTTTTTGGTCAGTTTTAGTTTTTTCCATAATTTTAAAGGATTTTTGATGTATTTGACAATATGATTTAATGATGAGTTAGTAAGGAGGCTCCAGAAGGTAGAACATCTTTTAGAGAAGCATGAGAAGAAAGCTATTTTGCGAAACTCGCTGATCAGATAGTTGAATAACATAGTTATGTAAGAGGGATTTAAATATAAATTTGAATAAAAAGTAAACATTAGTTGAGGGATTTGTTCTGAGTCATTAGTGTAATTTGTAACATTATTTAACCAGTTTTCAAGAAATTTCAGGAATTAACCAAGCTTCCTGAACTTTTGATGTATGTAGGTTAGCACCTGTAATAACCCTTTGGTCTGGCATTTTTAACAATCTGCTGGAGCAAGTTGAGAAAACCACTTCACATGATGTAAGATTTCATTCCTGGTCAAAATGTAGTAAAAAGTATTTAAATCAGTTGTAATCATCTTAAAAGTATAGAGTATAGATGAAAAAAGACAGTAATTTGATACAATGACTGATCCCCTTTTTTGTACAGTGTTTAATCACAACACACTTAAGCCTATCTGGGAATGTCCCATGAAGTAGAGATGTCATAAGCACATAACTCATTCAGTACATTATTAGCTTAATTAATATACAGGAAATTCCATCATAGCTAGTTGAACATTTTCTCTTAAGAAACACTATAACTTTTGTTATTTCTTCTGAAGTAGTTAAGTTTACAGGCATAATGTAAAATTTTTCTTGGAAATTTGTCTCAGTGAATTCCATACTAAGAATCACTGAACTATTGGAAGTCAAGTTATAAAATATAGTGTATGAGTATAGCTGTTTTTTAAGCATTATGGCAATACAGGGGTCTCATTCTTCACAAATATTGTTAGTGGGGATGAAATGTGGGTTTCTTATTCAACATCCGAGAGTAAAATGTCAGTCGATGAAATGCCATCATGATTGTTCACCAGTCAAATCCAAAAAGT
Organism: Vandiemenella viatica; assembly: GCA_031002005.1. Taxonomy (NCBI): domain Eukaryota; kingdom Metazoa; phylum Arthropoda; class Insecta; order Orthoptera; family Morabidae; genus Vandiemenella; species Vandiemenella viatica. The sequence goes on along the minus strand of JARYHS010013631.1, from coordinate 128,011,675 downwards.
TCAAGGAACCATCAACTCAGCAAATCATGGTCAGTGTCTCCTTGGACCAAAATGGTGTTTTGTTAATTGATTTCAAGGAGCCATAAATATTGTGAAAATCTAAAGAAACTGCAGCAGACAATTGAAAACTGGTGATGATGTCTGTTGTCTGATGATGTCATGATTCTCTACCACAATTTAAGACCTTACACTGCTGCAAACACAACTCCTAAACAGGTTTAAATAGGAAGTTTTCAACCATCCATTCTACTGTCCAGATCTGACTCCTCCTGATTTTCACATTAAAAAAAAATTGAAATACTTTTTTGGAGGAATAAGTTTTCAAAGCGATGAAGACGTGAAAGGAGGAGTCACTACTTTTCTTCAAGCACTGGCAGTGATGGAACATGAGACAGGGTTACAAAAACTCATTACATGGTGTCCTATTAACTCCTGTGATCTATTTCTTTTTCTTTGATAGTTCACATTATTTTATCCCTCCACCCCTATATGCATATCTATTTGTGTATTCTAACACCCTTTGTTTTTTTCCTTTTCTTTTCTAGAATTACTGGCAGTTCACTTCACATTATTTTACCCCTCAATTTCTAACACTCTGCAATATGTGAAGAGGTGATACCAAAAATATGGGTACACAAAAAGGAATGTGTGTGTCAAATTAGAAGTTTTCACCTCTAGAAACATCATCTAAAAAAATAGAGTGATCTGTAGCCCTTATTTATGCCATCCAGAATTGATTTTAATTATTTGATCTATTCCTTGGTACATATAAGTCATTAACTATTTCCACAAATTTTGACCCTCTATAAAATTAAAAAAAAACCTACAAATTGATGCGATAATTTTTTGGTTATACCTTTCAAGCCATCAGACACACACAACTTGTTGACACATTTATGACAGTAAGTATAGATTTTTAACAATCAAATAAATAATTTCAATAGCAAGAAATCCAGCATTACTAAAATATAACTTGGTACTAATCATGGATACAAAAATTCCAATATTGCGCTTGCACAAATAAAGTAAAATTGATTCTGCATGTTATCTATCAGGTTTATAAACTTAATTTTTCAGTCAATTTATATTGTATGCAACTAAGGAAAATGGAAGCGGCTTCTAGGTGATATAAATAAGAAAAGACAGGGAAATTAACCCACCACATACCAAAGTGGACGGATGCGATGAGAGGGAACACTTATGCTGACAAACAACTACACAATATTTCGGCATCTGCCTTGTTCACAAGTAGAAAAAGCGGGCCATTAGGCTCGGAACGTGTGTACACAACGAACGTTACATAATGACTAACCTTGTAGTGGGGGAGGGGACGGCTAAGGAGTAGACTATCGATATCGGTATGCAATGTCTGAGATAATATATTTAATATATTGCAGGCGATGGTAAAATGAGCATATGTAGTAAGGGTACGGTATAAACACGGGAGGAAAAAAAAATAAAGGCAGTGATGGGTTAACTGGATTTTAATGATGGTTAAGTCCAGGTGGGTGTCTCATATCCAGGATATTCTGGTACGCTAGTTCCCATCTCCAGAGTTCTGCTGCAGTGGTGCTGTCAGGGAAAACTCTGACTGCTCTCACAGTAAAACAGTCATTGAGGTTGTTGGAATCATGGCTATTGGCATGTTCTGGTACTGGAAGGTACAGGTTGCGAGTGTGGACTGTTTGTCTGTGGCCATTCATTCTAACAGAGAGTTGCTGTGTGGTGAGGCCTATGTAAGAACTGGTGCAATAGCGGCAAGTTAGTTGGTATATAAGATGAGTGGTTGAACAGGTAGCATGTCCAATAATGGGGAAAGTTTCTCCTGTGGTGGGATTGGAATATGTAGTGGTGGGTGGAAGCATGCTGCAGGTTTATAGCGGAGTCTAACAGAGGGTATTTGTGGATTAAGATGTTCTTAAGATTGGGTGGTCTGTGAAAACATGCATGAGGGACATTGGGTAGGAGAGTACGCATTTCTGGAAATGAGCGAAGGAAGTCATACCCCTGTCGCAAGATATGGTTGATGGACTCAAGGCCAGGAGAGAACTATGGTTGGATTTTGTAGGAGACAAGTGAGAGTGGTTACGTGGAGGGTGGTTGATCGCGCAGCAGATCTGTTTATGTACAAGATTTCCCGTTGTTACCCCAGGGATACTTTAGCTGTTCTCTTTCTTTAATACGACAGTTCACTAATTTGCAAGCTTCACTTCCATTAAGTGATGCACTTCATACATAGAACTTTAAAAAGTTTTTTTAGTCCCAGGTCAATGCCTCAAACTAAAAGTTTTCTCTTTTTGAAGAAGTTTCTTTTTCCTAGTGTTATTCTGCTTTTGTGATCGTTTAGGCCAACAGTTTACTTCCTACAGAAAATAATTAATTATCTCTTTCAGTATGTTTAATTCCACCTTTATATTTAAGTTAAAGTTACTAATATCCATTCTGCTAGATATCATGGGATTTATCTTGCTTTAGGTTATAAAGTAAATTTATGTATTCTTACGACCTAGTGATTGGGTTTCAATTTGATGCACATTCTGCCTCTGTCATGGCTGGACCTGAAGTATAACATGGAATCCGTACCACAGATGCTTCAGGTTATAAATAGTACATAAACACCTTCCAGTGTTTTGTCTACGGTATTTCATAATTTCTAAATATCATCACTCTTATATGCTAAAATTACAATATCATCAAGCTAACTGCAGATCAATTCTCCTTGAATACTTATGCGGTTGTAAAATTTCTTTCACTTCCTTGATTGATTCATCTATATACAAGCTTAATAGATCCAAGGATGTCATTACCTCAGGCAGTTTTTTAATATCTGTCCCTCACAATTCTTTACTTGGTCCTTATTTCAAACATACAAGGGGCATTCCAAAAGTAATGCAATTTTTTTTTATTTTTTTTTTAAAGTAATTTATCGAACAGATTTGAACAAAGACTGAAAATTTTTCAAAGTACTGTCCTTGGGCCTCTACGTATTTTTTCCAGCGACTCTGCCATGACCCGTACACGCTCTGGAAGGCATCTGCCGGGACCCCTTGTGAAGTCTTCGTCACGGCTGATTGGATCTCTTCTATGGACTGCTTAATCCGAGGGAACAAAAAGAAGTCTGCTGGGGCAACATCAGGGATTTAGGGTGGGTGGGGCAGCGTTGCCACCTGGTGTTTTGCCAGGAACTCGCGTACTTAGTGCGTTGTGGCAAAGCATGTTGTCGTAATGGAGTTGCCAGGTAGCGGAGATGTCTTTCTTCATTCTAATGAACTTTTTTCAGAGTGTTTCCAGCTCAGCCATGCAGTAGGTGTTAACTGTCTGTCATTGAGGAACAAACTCCTTATGGACCACTCCTTTGCTGTCAAAAAAGACAATAAGCATTGTTTTCATTTTTGATTTGCTCATTCTTGCCTTTTTGGGCTTGGGGGACTGGTCGGTGTGCCACTCACAGCTTTGGCGTTTTGTTTCTTGGTTGTATTAAAAAACACAGGTTTCATCAGCAGTGATGACGTTGTACAAATAATGAGGATCAATTTCAACATGCTCCAAAAGTTCACTTGAAATCGTTGATTCCATTTTTTTTGTGACATGGTCGGCGCGCAGAGGTTCCCAAAACTAATGTCCTGCCGCTTCCACAGCTTGGAGAGAACTGAAACTGGTTTCGCACCAAAGCTTAGCGTTGTCCCCACCTACTACTCCATGTGGTTCAATCCCACTCCAACCAATAGGAGCGCTGCGGGAATTTCAATTGCATTACTTTTGGAATGCACCCTGTATAATATTATGAAGTTTAATACTTTACAACTAATTTGTTCAATAAACATAATCATTAGCTCATAAATGACATGAATGTATCATGGTGTTTCTTTGTTTTTATGTCAAATTTTAATGTTATGTGCGAGGATTCTTCTCTTCTTCAACAGCTCCTTCCTGAATTCAAACTAATATTCATTTATTATCTTTTGTATTATTCTTTCTTATATTTTGTATATTAACCCAGTTATTATTATTTTTATAATGCATAAAAAGACTGCTAAAATCTGCTGACATGTATCCAGTTTCAGATCATTTTGATATTGGTTAAAAGGTCTTAATTTCTTCTTCTCGTAGCACCTATAGTAGTTCTGATAAAACATCATCATTCTACAGTCTTATTTGACTTCAAATATTTCAAAATCTATAAATAGCTGTTATGCTGTCATATGCCATGACTGTAAGATTTAATAATTAACAGCCAGATCAAAAAGCACTATGACAAGTCAATAAGAATGTGCTATAGTGAGTCAACAACTGGAATGATCTGAAGTTCAAAGGAAATTTGAGTTGACCAGCTTTACATAGAGGGAGTAACTGGTAAGTCTTGAATAAACTAAAATTCACTTAACCTAGCCTCATTCAATGTTCAGTAATTGTACATGAATCAGCAAGGGTTGTTAGTTAATTTTGCTAAACTGGAGCACAGTGTCATTCCAATAATTTGTATTTGTTGCTTATGCTAATTTTCTTAAGAAGCTATTATATAAAGTTTTTAAATAACTAACATAACATCCTAACACCCTTACTCTCCCATTTAACCCCCCCCCCCTTTTTCAACCTTTATTGTACCCATCTACTTTTGCCCTCTACAAATTTCAACTTTAAATTGTTTCACCATTTTTGGTAATTATTCATCAATTCTCTTGGTAACTTATTCCAATCCCTTACCCCTTACCTAAAAAAGAAAATTTTCCCATCCCCTTGGAACTGAAATTGAGTGTCAGCTTGCAGTCATGGCCATTTTTTCCTTTCCATTCAATACTTTTAATTCTTTCACCAATATCTTTCCATGCCTCATCACCAATATCCACCTTGAACCTCTCAAGATTCTCTTCACCCTCCTCCTGTCTTCCAATGAATCCCATTCCAGCTCTTTTATCATAACGGTTACTGAATGTGTCCTATGGTAATTTCCAGAGACAAATCTAGCAGCCCTTCTTTGCAGCCCCTCCAACTCCTGTATCTAATACCCAAAAATGTTGGTCCCATACTACCATATTCATGCAATGGTCTGACCAATGTTTTGTAACCCAATTCCTTTACATCTCTCGCACATCCCCTCATCACTTTCTACAACAAATGACGGTTTTGAAACCTTTTCCTACTACCTGTCCAATGTGTCCTGCCCAGTTGAGCTTGTTATCAAATGTCATGCTAAGACATTTACATTTCAAGTCTTCAGCAATCTGCCGTTTTCAAATCCTCAGTAACTTCTTCTGCAGTCTTATCTATAATTGTCTCAACACCCTACCTTCCCCTCAGTTTTCTAACATAGCCATAGAAATTTCTAGATGCATCAGACACTGGGCCCCAAGTCGATAATAGTCTTCATAAACAAATCTTTAGCCACCTTGTTTGCTATAATTAATTCCAAGTTTAGTTGTTTCAAATATTCTCTATTACCCTGCTGTCTCTTAACTCTGTTATGTTATCTTCTTACAAACCTATATTATATTTGTTACATGCAGCTGTTTCCACATCAAGCTTGTGAAAAATAAACTTCACATTTTTACCTGAGTCCTGCTATATACTAATATCTGGATTAGAGTCATTGTTAAACTTCATTTTTTCTGTATTTCTGGGGTTATTCAGTTCCTAAGAATCCATTGGTGTGGTACATTGTCCGATTGCTGACTGACCTGACAATACTACTATTATTTTAAAGAAAGTATGGACATTAAGAAACAGACCTATGTAAATGAACTGAAACACTACAGAAACATTCACATATTTTATTGTTTTGTAATTATTCATCTATTAAATAAATATCTTTAATCTAACCAGAGACTCTATTTGTATTTTTCTGGAACCATCATGTTTTGCAAGTCTCCTTTCGCATAGCCCAAGCTTGCTATGGAATTAATGACAGGAAAGTTCCTTGGCCACTTTAAGACATGAGAATTATTATCGTTGGAAATTTTTTAATTTTCTTTGAAGTGTGATAAGGAGCCAAATCCTGCTGAACAATTCTGTTACCATAAGGGAATCTTTCATGTAACTAATGAACATTTCTTCTTTCCAGTATTTGGAAGCACTTGTCAGTTTTCATCATCCCATTCACTGGTGTAAAGGTCCCGGTCCTTCATGTGTGAAACATCCCCAAAACATCTTCATCACAGGGTGTTTTACAATCTGTTGCAAATGTGCTGAAGTTGTTCACTCATGCTTCAATTGGTGCATAAATTGAACCATCTGTCCCTGAACTTCAAAGAGAACCTTCTTCCGGTGTTCTATTGTTCAACTGTGACCACAAGAGACATTTCCCACACATTTCACCTGTTAGGAGGTGTTTCTTAACAGGTCTGCAGGCAGTCCTTCCAGTTGTTAGAAGTCTATCATGAACATTAGACACATGTAAATTCATTCCCCTTTCCTCCAATCCAGGAGCCAAGCCCAAAGGAGTAAGCCCAGGGGTTATTTTGCTTTCTACGAGGTAAAAAGTGGTCATGAGTTGGTAAAGTTTTCTTTTTCCTTCCACAATTTTGTTTTCTCTTTGGTGAAATTGAACCAGTCCGTTTACCACTGAATAATTTTATTGATAGTGCCTATACTGAACACCAAATTTAGTAGCTATTCTCTTTGTATCACGGAAGTATTCTAAGATAAGGCTACAATCACACTAGGCTTTTCAGGAGTCGTATCCAGTGAAGTCATACAGTATAGTTCACTACTAATCTCACAATAAAACCTCAAAAATAACACAAATTCAAATAAATAGACTTTTAACTTGAAACAGACATAACTTAGAGTAATTACAGCAAATCGAAGTGCAAACAACGCACAAAAAGCACAGGAGCTAACAATAAGCAATGCGTAGCACATTGTTGCCAACTATTGGGAAAATTTTGAAAAATGTCCACACATGTAGGATACAAGTTACTAACAAAAAGGATAACACATGTACTTCCCTTCCTACATCTCACTCATTGCTACAACAAATTGTTCTGTATGCGGTAGTTAAAATGCTGACCTACAACTCTCAGGCTTCTGGGTTCTAATTACAGTGGGGCAAGAAATTTTTACAGGATTTGTCTTGATTTTGTGCAGATACAAGGACACTCCATGATTTAAATTCCATAATCAGTTGTAAGTACAGTCATGGCAAAGGCAGAATGTGTGACAAATTAAAACTGTTTGCTCAGTCAAAAAAAAAAAAAAAAATGCTATCAGCATTTACTTTTTTAGTGCTGCATAAAGGAAGTAGAGATAAGCTTGTAATTTGTAGTAATGTTCTATCTATCCACTTTAGAAGCAAAGAGGAAATGTTTGAATTACTTTAACAGCAACATTTAAAATAAATTATTCTTGGGATTCCCACCAGGGAAGTGCATCACCTAGAAGCGGCGTTTTGAAGTCGGTCTCTGGCTCCATCTTCCAGTTAAATGTAGGACTCCCAGAGTGTCCTCCCTTATATAGCATGCACTGTGCAATTGGTGCCAGTCATGTCACAGTCATGTGTGCCATGCACCTATTGGTGCAGAGGTGGTGGGCTAAGAAGTCTGGGGGATGAGGGGGTGAGCCTGGTAGTGGGGCGGGGCTCATGGTGGAGATATGTGCGTTGGAAGGGGTTGGCTCGGGGACAGAATGTATTTTGCGACAATCTTGACGACTGCTTATCTGTCTCCTTTACTGACCCATAATGGGGTTCAACGCTATGCTGAACTGAAACTTGTATCTCTGTTTGCAATGTATTTCCACAGCCTCCACAACCACGCTATCCCAGTATGCGTCAGCGTGCATTCAAATTGAAGCGCTCCCCTGGTGGGAAGCCCAAGAATATTTTATGCAATTAACACTACCAAAGCCTCCATTCATTCAACATTTAAGATGCTAAATGAAACACATTAAGTCAAATAACATTAATAAGCATTAACTGGAAATTTTATTTCTTGTACAGTTTTTTTTAATGAAGTAACTTTTCACTAATTATTATCTGGTTATTGTTCAGGTCTCCCATATACTTCACCAGAAGGAAGAAACAATTGGAAAACATATTTTCAGATCAATTTATAAAGTCACTAAAGTATGTACAAAAAGTAACAAGGCCCATGTTTGTCTAATGTAAGGGTACACTTCTAATGCAATTAATGATATTAAAAATAAAACAAATTTTCCAAAAATGTATTTCAGGTTTTGCATAACTTACCTATTACGACACTGTTTAGGAGACCTGTATGTACAAGAAACATTGTTCACAGCTTCCGATACCATATCCCAGTTTGGTGTGTGGGCTGGAGAAATGATCATTAAATTAAGAGGCAGCTGCAAGAGTTGCTGGACAGCCTGCAAATGATGTAAAACAGAAAAGATAACAAAATTGAAATTATTACACATTAGACAAAACGCAAACAATTAGAAGAGAAATAATTCTCACTCAAACTGACCTGTACACAAAAGTTGGAAAAAGCTATTAAATTTAACTTTTAGTGAAATCATTAGGCGCAAAATGTTTATAGTCACCTTCATCACTCAAGATCAAAATCCTATAGACTGCATTTGACAAAGGCTAAAGTTCTTGCCTTGCCTTATTAAACCATCAACAAGTTTAGTTGACAGCTGAGACAACCAATATGATATTTTCCCTATAGTTCTTTTTAATTTATCAACTTGTTTTCTATATTACTGACAAGCAGACCCTAAAAGACATAGTCAAAAAATTCTTTTGATAGTTTTGCTTCATGAATTTACGATAAAATTGTTTAGCAACTTAAATAACAATCCTTGGAGGCTGTTTAATTATCTCAATGGCCAACCCTTCATTCACATGGTGGGAGATAGGCAATGTTAGAAGTAGGGGAAAGCCAGTAAGGGTAAGCACAGCAGGAACTGTTGTACCCTAAGGACTTGTATAGTAGCTAAGAAGGCTCAACAAGAACCTTGAAAAAGAGAGAGACATCTGACACGGATCTGATGAAGTTACAATAGGTTCAGCAAGCCAGTAGTGGACCCAGTGAGTGTTTTCGATAAAGAAATAAGCCTCAGTAAAAGGACTGTATTAAACTGGATTAAAGAATAACCAACTTGCAAGAGATAAGAGCTATGAGAAGATTTGTTTCTTGGGATTTTAAACATCAGGATATTATGAGGAAAAGTGAATGAGATTGTGGATCGTTTGGAAAAGGAGCAAACTGTAAATCATTGGGCTAGCAGAGATAATATGGAAGGGAGAAACCATTAAGCACTATAGTGTATTGTGTAGGAAACCAGGATGGAATGAGAAATTGGGTAGGATTTGTGATAAGCAAAGAGATGTATGAAGATGTAAAAGGAATCGAGGGTAGGATTATCAAGGCTAAACTTTAAGTAGGGAATAAAATTACAGGGATAATCGAAGTATATTCCCCACACGCATGACATACAGGGAAAAAAAATGAATAAATTTGATGTGGACCTGCAGAATGGTAATGAAATAATAATGATGATTTCTAAGCTCATGAAAAGAATTTGAAGAAGTTATGGGACACCAGGGCTGGGGAAGTCAAAATAATGAGGAAATGAAATTGCTGAAATTTCTGGTATAAGAAGAAATGAACACCTCAGATCTTTTGGTAGAGTGTACATTGGACAAGTGTATCTGTGGTTGATTGTATGATACCAGATAGACAAATGAAGAGAATGGTCACAAATATCAAACTCAATGCACATGAGGCCACAGACAGTGACTATCAACCTTTAGTGGCCAGCTTGAGAGAGCAAAAATAGAGAAAGGCACAAGTCATGCAGGAAAGAAGACTTGAGCTGTGGAAGCTGAAGGAGGAAATGCCCAGGACGAAATACCAGGCATTTGTTAGGAAGAATTTAACAAGGGTGTAACTAATGACAGTAAAGGGAGAAGAGAATGATTATTGGTACAGATGGCAGAGATAATATGTGGCTAAGGATTGGTACAAACAGTTTTTTAACGCATATATTTAAAACATAGTTACTTAAAACGTTAATAAATTAAATAATAATTAAATTAATAAATAATTTTTAATGTTAAATGATAAAAATTAACAGTTAACAATATTTTGATTGGCAAAATGACATTAAAACTTTTTAGCGTGTCTTAAGGGGACACAGTCGCGAAGGACCTAGATCAGGGGTGCACTACACACAGGAATCGGCTACATGGGTGGCAAGGGCCGTGTGGAGTGCATTGGGGGGTTTTTTTAGGCTGAGGGAGGATGACCCTGAGGAGGAAATTCAGCTGTGGACAGCCAAGATAAATTCAGCACCGCATTTTAGGGGTAGCTTAAAAGAATCCCGTTATTCGTAGTACAGATGCTGATATCGTAATAGGCACAGAAAGTTGGTTAAAACCGGATATAAGTTCCACCGAAATTTTTAATAGTAACATGAACATTTTGCGTAAGGATAGGTTGCATTCCCAAGGAGGTGGTGTATTTATAGCTGTTAGTAAGTACCTCCCATGTAGCGAAATAGATGTCCATACTGTCTGCGAAATCATATGGATCAAGCTCAACGTAGCTAGGACAAAACTTGTGATAGGCTCCTTCTATCGTCCACCCGATGCAAGCGTTAATATTGCCGAGGCCTTGAGAAATAATGTAAATAATATAGCATGGCAATTTCCGGACCATGCAATAATGCTAGGAGGCTGACTTTAACTTGCCAGATATCGACTGGACTAATTACGTTCACGTTACTGGGGGCAGGGATAAAGCAGCTTGCGAAAACATTTTAGACCTCTTCTCATATCACAATCTTGAACAGCTCGTAACTGAACCAACGCGATGCCTCAACGGTAATGAAAATATTTAGATATAGTTGTTACAAACAGGCCTGAACTATTCACAGATATTTCTACCACTAGGATAAGTGATCACAAAGCTGTAATTGCTACAGTAAAACTAACAACCACGCGCAGAAAGAGAAAAGAGAGGTTCGTTTACAGATTCGAAAAGGCTTCTAAAGAGTGTTTTAGAGCTTATTTGAGGCATAATTACCACAGCTTCTTAGTAGCAGGAGACACCGTTGAAGAGAGGTGGCATCGTTCCCTACATATACTCGAGGAAGGTATGAACTTGCATATACCAAAACAGACAATCAGGGAAGAGAACGATCCCCCATGGTACACACGGGAGGTTAAAAGGTTACTCAAGAAACGAAGGAAGATACATGCACGATCAAAAAGGACGATGCATCGGACTGATTTAGATAAGTTAGAGGAGATAAGGGGACGTATTAAGAATGTGATGCATGAGGCCTTTAATAACTTTCGTGAAAATTCTCTAAGAGGCTCACTGAAAACCCTAAGAAATTTTGGTCGTTTGTAAAAAAAGTTAGTTGTAGTGGGAACAATAAGCCAATTCTAATAAAATACGGACGGGAAGTTGAAGACAGCCGCGACAAGGCTACCGTATTTAACACCGAATTCAAAAATTCATTCACTGCAAGAAAACATGGAAAACATCCCCACTTTACCACATCTTGTGGAATTAGAGATGGATCCGATAGAAATTGATAGCGTAGGAATTGTAAAGCAATTAAAACTAATGAAGTGGGGTAAAGCGCCGGGTCCCGATGGTATACGGGTAAGAGTATTTTCTGAATACGCGAAGGATATTGAACCATTTCTGTCAGATATATTCCGTAAATCACTAGAAGAGAGAAAAGTACCTTCTAGCTGGAAAATAGCCCAGCTAATTCCCGTTTTTAAGAAAGGAGATCGGAGTGGTCCTAGGAATTATCGACCCATATGGGGTAACATCGGTCTGCAGCAGAATTCTGGAACATGTCATATGCTCGAACATAATGAAGTTTCTAGATGAGAACGAGTTACTTACACCATGTCAACATGGATTTCGGAAGAAGAGATCAAGTGAAACACAATTGGCCCTATTTTCCCACGCCATAATGCAGGTTCGCAAGTTGATGCTGTTTTTTTGGATTTTCAGAAAGCTTTTGATTCTGTGCCACACAACCGACTTTTAGCGAATATTTGAGCTTACGGTATTTCGGCTCAGATTTGCGAGTGGAACGTGATTTTCTAACTGGTCGATCACAGTATGTCATTGTTGACGGGGAAGCCTCTTCTAAGATAAATGTTACTTCGGGCGTTCCTCAAGGAAGTGTAATAGTTCCACTTCTTTTCTTAATATTTATAAACGACCTAGGTGACAACGTCAAATGCTGGTTGCGATTGTTTGCCGACGATGCGGTTATCTATAGGGAAATAAGGTGCTCCGACGATTGCTTAGAAATTCAGCGTGATTTGGATGCTATTTTCGATTGGTGCCGTAAATGGCAGCTTACACTTAATTGCAAAAAGTGCAAGGCAATGCGGATAAGTAACAAGAAGAATCAGTTGTTTACGAGTACAAAATAAACAATTCAGCTGTTGACATGGTTGATTCCGTGAAGTATCTGGGGATGATAGTACAAAGCAACATGAAATGGGACATGCACATAACTTCCGTCATAGGCAAGGCTAATTCTAAATTACGATTCATAGGTCATATTTTGAGGAATTGTAATGCTCAAACAAAGGAGATAGCGTATAAAACACTAGATTCCTTCTTTCCTCGCACTATTCGGGATTGGAATGGGCGGGTTTAGGATTGATGCTTAGTACCCTCTGCCACCCAACATGTTTGTGATTTGCAGAGTATGAATGTAGATGTAGACCTCCCATAAGAAATCACTGTTAAAACAAGCAAACTTCAGGTATACTTTCTGAAGAAACTAATGGAGATACGGACCTGAAACTTTTGCAGTATACAGATAAAACATCATCTGCAAATCACATACAGATTTCTTACTATATTTTATATAGTTTATGAGTAACGATTTTTTGTTATAAAAGACAAAAAATTATAACATTTAATAAATACCATTGAGCTTGTAAGTTTGTTCTTGTTGTTACGACAGGTCCCAATTTTATTTGATTAATCATCGTTTTATTAACAAGAGATGCTGAAAGTCTGATGTCTTTATCAGTCTTAGTTTTTGAGAAAAGTGTACCAGAAGAACAAGAAATGTAGTTTGGAGAAAAAATTGTATTTAAAGTTTTACATACGAGAAACTAATGTACATTACAATACAGACACACTATTTCCACGCATCGCGAAAAAATTAATAACTCCGAATCTAATGGTCAAATTTGCATGAAACAAACGGCATTTTGTAGCTAAATGATTGGATCATTGAACAAGTGTAAAAATAAAAAATCGATTTTCTTGAGCCTGTTCGCGACTGTGTCCTCTGAAGTGTATTTCGAGGTTTTACATTTTCGTTTTTTAAATAAATAATAAAAATGGAAAAAATCGAGCCTTAGGTCATATTATGTGCCTTACAATACATCACATAAGTTTAAAAATATGGTTTGCTTAATGGCCAAGTTACCAAAGTTTTATTTTTTATAAAAAATAAACGTTCCATAACACCGAGAAAAGTATTCCATTTCACAAAGTGAAGTGAATATACTCTGTAAAGTGTAGACTTGGCTCAGAACAAGATCTCATAACTTTTTGTCACTGCACAAGTACGAGACTTGGTCTTTTTTTTTGCGTGATTCATTAATATATCTCCTGATTCATTGATTGATATTACAGTTAATTCAATGTTATTAAAAGAAACTACTCACCAACACGTAAACTGTCAAGTATTTCAATTTACTTATGTGGTGTAACAATGTTTTTAGAGTGTAAATCATTATTTTTTAGTAAGAAAGTCCTCATAGGTTGTATCTCCGGATTTCATTGCAAACACAAGAAATTACACACGTGAGGAAGACGGCGGAGGCAGCTGTCAAAGAATGGTGTTCCTACAACAGAATTCGTCGATACACCCATGAAAATTTCATTATAACTTTTTTTACCTTTAGTCGAAATAATAACAAGGAGAAGAGGGATTAATCTAAAGCCTGAGCGGCATATAAAAGCTGGTGGCTTTCGTCAAAGAAACGCATTGAGGCAGCGGCCAAAACAACAATAAGTCAAAGGATACACAATTTCCTTTTGATAGCTGTTAAATAAATAGGTACGCGATCGTTAAAATTACGATAACATTAGTTTCATATCAACGAATAATCAAATTTTCAGCCGTAAATTAGGAAATTGTCACAATTACTTTATCTGTAAATAGAGAAAATGGGAATAATGAAACCATGAATAAAAAGCTGTAACTGTGTATTTCAGATAACATGTGTGACACTAAAAAATAATTATATAGTTAAAAAATTGTACTAAATACGCACCAGAACTCAAATTACAGAAATGTGTACTTGAAAAAAAACGTAAAGTTTTGATGAATACGTAAAAATGTATTTATTTACTTATGAATGACGAAGGTTAACAAAAACAAACGTTTGTTCACATGAGTCAAATGCCAACTGGAAGGGTACAGGCAAACAGTGGAATACATCCCCTAGAGACCGAGTGGGGCAGTGAGTCACGCAGACTGACACGCGTTTCCGCCGGATTTTGCGGATTGCGGATCCCCTTAATTTTGTGCGGGATCCGCCAGACGGTCTAATGGTGCGGGATCCCGCTTTGCTGGATTGCAATCTCTATGTGTGGCACAAAAAGGAGATAAAGGAAACACCGTGGTTGAATTTTGCAAGTAAAGAAGTAGTACTAAAGAAAAACAGAACTATTGAAGAATGGTTCAGGGTAGGAACCAAAGAAGCCAAGAAAAGTTATAATGATAGAAAAGGAGAGTGCTATATATAATTGTTAAAAATAAAATAAGAGGGAGAAAACAATGTGAAAGAATGATGGATGATAATAGAAATACAGTAGAGAACATAGATAAATTGAAGAAGTTATAGAAGGTGTGCTTGAAGACTTATTAAATGTGGGATAGACAACAAAGTTTTCTATTCTGTTTTCAATTTTGTATATGTTAGAATTACTGTACCTTAAAAATGTTTGAAAACAAATAACAATAATTTTGTATTCACATACTGTGGCAAAAACTCCTGTCATTTAAGTGTGTCTGATATTTATATTTGCTCATACTTTAAACACATTTTTATAATACTGTCTTTTAGCTACCTGCAACAGAGCCCAATCCTCATGGATTAGCCATTCAGGTACATGATCTGGTTCAACAATGGGTTTAGCGGCAGGCACAGGTTTGAGGCCAGGCACAGGAATCACTGGACGCACAATGCCACCTCTGTATTTCTGAGACTTTAAATCCCTTCGCATCTTAAGAATTGCAGGAGGTGGACGGTCAAACATAGAGCGAGGAGCATATACAGAATCCTCTCTATGACGCATCTTGTGAGGTCGCCGTGCTGTAAACACACACACAACAAGAAGAAAATATTAATTTCTCACTTACACACACATTATAAATTCTTTGAATGGCTACATATTTTTGATCTACTGTCTTTACTGCTCATGTGATATAACATGCCAACAGGACCATGCAAGGAAGATGAAACAGTAGCTTAGATAGTTGATTCTTGGCTGTCCGGGTGGTGCTGCGTCATATTTCTTGTAGCTGACGTTTTGACCCTCATTCTGTGGTCTTCTTCCAGGGCAATTCTGGAATATGATGCAGTGCCACCCGGACAGCCAAGAATAACTGACTCTGGCCGCAGAAGCCTACACTTACAGTAGCTTCGATAGTTACACTTTCTACAGTAAATGTTTATTCTCATATTTGAATTGGTCTGTGTTCACTGGATTAATCTATGTTTACACATTTTCTTATTCTATGAACCCCAGCCAGCTCTGGTACTGTTCTTAAATTAACAATCATGCTCCTCAGACTACAACTACTGAATTCCATACCATTCAAGACTAATCTGGAGCCTATGATCCTTACTCACCAATCACCAACAGGTTTCAATATACTCTTATATTTTCTAAAAAATTTACACCTAAAATCCCCTATCTGTTCCATTCCATTCTTAATCTAATACTTAAAAAAAATAAGTACAAAATTAGCACTGCTGTAGAGCATAGTCACAAAAAGATAAAAAATTACAATAATCCAGTAATGTTGCATTGATAATAAAACCTACAATTTATATGAAACTAGCCGATACCCGCAACTTCGTACGCGTGGATTAAGAATTTCATTACCAGAAATGAATAAAGATTTTTTTTTACTTATTGCTTTACACCTCGTCGAACGGCTAAGGTCATTACAGACAGGATAGGACTGGGGACAAGGAATGGGAGTGATTTGGGGAAACCATGGAAAACCCAAATCTGGATGCCCAGACGGGGATTTGAATCCCACATCCTCCCAAATGCGAGGCCAGAAATGAATATAGAAAGCTGTTGGCAATGTAGGATTGGTCCCAAACAACACCGAGTCGGCATAACATGACAGGAAAGCCGTCACTATATCATTCTACCGTTGAACCTGTTTCATGAAGAAAATCAATTCCAACATATTTAAAAACAGAAAAACAAATGAAGATGTGGGGATGTAGAAATAAAGGGGGGGGGGGTGTAACTAAATGCAGCTTTTTTTGAGCTTGGTCTTTTCTTCTTTCTTTAGCATCCGATTCTTGGGTTCTAATAACTTTAGTTGTTCATAATCTGCTTGAGCTCTATACCTTAGGCCAGTTTACCCGCTTATGCATGTCAAATAAGAAGGCAAAATAAACTGGGGCCAGAAACATTTAAGCAGACTCAAAGTAAAAGTCAGAGAAAATTGACATCTATACTAAATAATATGTTTTGTCTCAAAACAAATTTATTAACAAATCATACACTAACATAATGCGCAAGAAGCACAGCTTGAGCAACTGACGTAACATTACAGACTAACACACACATAAGTGTCTCTGTCATCATTCAATAAGTTCTAAAAATTCATACCGAAAAATATGTCCTGTGCCCTTCCTACAGATACATAGTATTTCACATTTATAATATTAGTATAGGTTATTGCAGACCACACACACACACACTGACTGCGAGAGTAACAACCCCTGATGGAGCAATACAATGTAAAAAATTGTATACCTACTGCATTGCTAGACTGCCTACGATTTTCTTCGCATGACACCCCTAATTTTGTGATATTTTAAGTTTAAGATGCAATATGAACAACCGACAGCACAGGAGTGCCTCATACAATCAAAAACAAATTTTCATACCTTTGCTTCCACAGGGATTTGAACTGGAGACCATGCTTCATACATCAGCAAGTAAGCACTTTAACCACTGAACTACTGGACCGTTATATGGACTTACACATCCTATGTGTCTGTCTATCGCTGTTCAGTAATTATTCAAAATTATATTACAACGTTTTTTTTATACATAAAAAGTATGCTATGTCCATCCTAATGCCAAATAGCATCTCCTCGTCAAATTTATCACGATCAGATCGGCCGTTTAGCCCAAGAAACGTAATAAACAGACAGAGCTACTTTTGACTTTATGATATTAGTATAGAAGATACTTATAAAAGTGATAATACACAAAAAATTCAAGAAACTCGGTTATGTCGTAAACATAAACAAATATGGCGTGGAACAGACTGTAGCATAAAGAAACCGAAACACAATGCCATCTACTGCATGGTTACCCAGCCTAGATAACGAAGTGATTTGTCGATAAAGCAACACATCACCATCTGTTAGAAATTTATGGAACTATTATAATAATAATTTTGTGTGGTCATAATGACCTGGTGACAGGTTTTATATTGGCTACGCATTCTGCGTCTGTAGTAGCTGCCTTAACCTGGCCCGCCAATCCTGCCGGGTACAGGGGATCTACACTTTAACATGGCATCCGAACCAAGGTACCGTCCTGGCGTACATCACATTACACAGAAGGCTGGGTTAAGTGCCTATAAAAATCCCTGCTGAGACAGGGATTTGAACCAGGGACCTTTCTATCTCCAGTCAGACGGCTTACCTACTAAGACACCAGACCGCTCGAACTTACAGAACTTATAAATAATTACAAATTGTTGTCCTACGGCAAACATTTAATTCACAATAATAAATATTAAGGTCAATAATCAAGATAAAAACTATCCTATCTTTTAAGTTTGACTAAATTACACACTAAGCCAAATTTGATCAAAATCAGTTAAGTAGTTTCAGAGTTTACCTCGGACAAACATCGTGACACAAGATTTTTATATATATACTAGCTGACCCAGTCACGCATTGCTGCGACTCAATAGTTATAGTACCTACGTTAGATCAATGTTATTATAAACTTCCTAATGTAACCAAATTAACGTTCACTAATAAAGACAGAAACGTTTTAGTCGATTTGAAAATTCAAAATTAATTGATAAAGAGTTTCGGAGAGTTGAAATTAAGGACAAATGAACATAAAAAAATTTAATTTACATTTTATTACAAATTACTTAATTGAAAAAAAGGGGTTTAAGGGTTTGGGAGAGACTATACTAGCCTTTTCCAATCAAATGTCAACCTCTCCTTCACGTGGTGCACCCTGTTTGCACGGACGAGGCTCTGGTGACTGAAAGATTCCCAGTATAAAGAGCCACCAAATGCTTGCCAACGGCCTCCGAAAGGAGGGCGGAAGAGCAGGGAGCGGTTCAGGGCACTCTCTTGCCCTTGGGGTTGGAAACGGCCACTAAAGGCGGATGAATCAGAAATGATCAACAGCATGGGGATGCAGAAGGCAATGGGAAACCACTGCATTAAAGACACAAAGGGTATCCCGAGGACATGTAATCCTCTCAAATTACATATATCATGATGGCTTCTTCCTGGGTAAAATATTCCAGAGGTAAAATAGTCCCCCAATCAGATCTCCGGGTGGGGACTGCTCAGGGAGGAGTCATCAGAATGGATAGAAACATTCTACGAGTCGGAGAGTGGAATGTTAGAAGTCTGAATAGGGCAGGTAGGTTAGAAAACTTAAAAAGGGAGATGGAAGAACTTAAGTTAGATGTTGGTGGGATTAGTGAGATTAAATGGAAGGACGCACAGGATTTCTGGTCTAGGGAACACAGGATAATTAGCACACAAGCTGTCAATGGAGTCACTGGTGTAGGGTTTGTAATGAACAAGAAAGTAGGGAAACGGGTGAGTTATTATGAACAGTTTAGTGACAGGATTATTTTGATGAGGTTAGGAACTAAGCCCGTCCCAACCACACTAGTACAAGTGTATATGCCAACATCACAGGAAGATGACGAAGAAATAGAAAAATATACGCTGAAATTGAAGAATTAATCCAATATCTGAAGGGGGAGGAAAATCTAATAATCATGGGTGATTGGAATGCAATACTGGGAGAAGGAAAAGATGGGAATACTGCAGGAAGTTTTGGTCTAGGAGAAAGAAATGAACGAGGAAGCAGGTTGTTAGAATTTTGTGTAAGATATAAGCTAGTAGTGGCAAACACACTGTTTAAGAACAATGCAAGAATGATATACACCTGGAAACGCCCTGGAGACACAGGCAGATATCAGCTAGATTATATCATGGTCAAACAGAGATACAGGAATCAAGTTCTAGACTGTAAAGCGTACCCAGGAGCAGACATAAACTCTGACCATAATTTGATAGCAATGAAGTGCAGGCTCAAATTCAAGCGTATAAGGAAGCAGTATAAGCAGAACAGACTGGAAGTGAATAAACTGAAACAATCTAGCATGAGAGAAAATTTTGCAGAAATGGTAGACTTAGGCTAAGAAGTAACTCTGAAAGGAGCTTAACCGAGGACGAATGGAACACATTAAAGTCCGAAATAATCAAAGCAGGTAAAGAAACATTAGGCCTTAGGGAAAAAGCTGCCCGAAAACCTTCGATCACAGAAGAAATTTTGGAGCTGATGGACCAGAGGAGAAGGTACAAAAATGCTCAAGATGAAGCAGGAAGAGAACAATACCGGCAATTTAGAAATAAAATAAACAGGAAATGCAAAAAAGCAAAAGAAAAATGGCTAGAAGATAAGTGTGAAGAAATAGAAAAGGAAATGGTCATACGTAAAGTAGATGTTGCATATAGAAAGATCAAACAGAATTTTGGAGAAATGAAGAAAAGAGGTGTAAACATTAAAGCTGCCAACTGGAAACCTCTTTTAAGCTCCGATGATAGAGCTAACCGATGGAAGGAATACATTGAGAAACTGTATGACGAGGACGACTTGAACAATAGCGTAATGGAAAAGGTAGGCGATGTCGACATTGATGACTTAGGAGATCCTGTCTTGAGAACGGAATTTAATAAAGCTCTGAATGATTTGAAAGCAAATAAGGCAGTTGGAATTGATGAGATCCCGGCAGAACTTCTTAAATCCCTAGGAGAAGAAGGAATCGAAAGATTATTCAAGCTGATATCAAAAAGTTATGAAACAGGAGAAATTCCAACTGATTTTAATAAAAATATCATCTTCACACTTCCAAAGAAAGCATAAGCCGACAAATGTGAGAATTATTGCACCACTAGTCTAACATCACATGCTTCCAAATTACTGACCAGAATAATATACAGAAGGATGGAAAGGGTAGTTGAAGAAATAGTAGGTGAAGATCAATTTGGGTTTAGGAAAAATCGCAGTACAAGGGAAGCAATTCTGTTTCTAACACTAATCCTTGAAGGGCGGATCAAGAAAAACAAAGATACTTTTATGGCGTTTGTTGATTTAGAAAAAAGCTTTTGATAATGTTAGGAGGAGCAAGATGTTCAAAATTTTAAAGAAGTCAGGTCTAAAGTATCGAGATAGAAGAATACTCTATAAACTATATAAGAATCAAGTGGTTATAATAAAAGTAGAGAATCACGAGAGACATGCATCAGTTAAAAAGGGTGTGAGACAAGGTTGTAATCTATCCCCATTATTATTCAACTTGTATGTAGAAGAAGTATTAAAGAAAGTCAAAGAAAAATTTCCATGCGGCTTAAGTGTTCAGGGAGAAAACATCAGTATGCTACGATTTGCTGATGACATTGTCTTGTTACCAGAACGGGCTGAGGATATTGAGAAGTTACTGAATGGCATGAACACAATACTGAAGGAAGATTTTGGACTGAATATAAATCAAAGCAAGACAAAAGTTATGAAATGTAGCAGAAATGATACCAATACTAGAAGATTAAATATAAAAATAGGATCGGATGCAATAGGAGAAGTAAGTGAATTTTGTTACTTGGGAAGCAAAATTACAACCTATGGTCGAAGCAAGAATGATGTTAAAAGCAGAATAGCACTAGCAAAAAGAACCTTCATGAAAAAGAGAAACCTTTTAGTTTCAAATATTGATCTAAGGATTAGAAAGAACTTTTTAAAACTCTATGTGTGGAGCACAGCACTTTATGGTAGTGAAACATGGACTTTAGGAATATTGGAAAGAAAGAAAATTGAAGCATTTGAAATGTGGTGTTACAGAGGAATGCTGAAAATTAAGTGGACAGACAAAGTAAGAAATGAACGAGTTTTGGAAATGATGGGTGAAGAAAGAAGTTTGTGGAAGAAGCTTACAGAAAGAAGAGACAGGCTGGTAGGTCATATTTTGAGACATGCTGGATTAGTTAATTTGTAAGTGGAGGGAACAGTTGAAGGTAAGAACTGTAGAGGAAGACAGAGATTAGAATATATGAAGCAGATAATGGAGGATGTGGGTTGTAAGGGGTATGTTGAGATGAAAAGGTTAGCACAGGATAGGAAGAGATGGAGGACTGCATCAAACCAGTTGAAAGACTGATGACGGAAAAAAAAAATATATATAAAAAATTGATGTTTATAAAAAAAAATTATTTAGTTATATATTTAAATTACAGTTTTATAAATAAGGTAGACGAAGTTGATTTTTAACAATTATTTTCATTATTTTAAATTATTACAATTTATAATAATTGATGCACAATATTTATGGTTAGCCTGTCTTTTGCTAATACAAATAGATTTGATGGTTTCCCCACATGTGTGCAGGCATAGCTGCTCATGGGAGAAACACGTATTTTCCAAGTCCAAGCTGAAAACGGATATTGTTTGGCCTTGAGACTTATTTATGGTCATAGGGAAAGCCAAACGAATCGGACATTGAAGCCTTTTAAATGGTATTGGAGATTCTGAGGGTATCTTTGGAATACGTGGAACAGGACGATTACTCATTTAAACTTTCCAGTTAATATAGTTGCTTCAAGAACATTTCTGGTGATCCTTTTGACGACCAAACGTGTACCGTTGCATGATGTAGGTGGATTCAAATTACGAAGAAGAATAATCAGTGAACTAATCGTTAACCGAAGATTGTATGGTGGCATTTCTGGTATATCCAAAGAATTTAAAAACTCAGTTGGAAAATTTACGGATTCATTTTCATCTAAAATAGTGTCTATTGATTTAAAAGACATCAGATCACCTGGCAACAGTTAATTTCGTCAACGTAAACCATTTTTGATGCCAAAATAGCACGATTACCGATCGAATAATGATCTAAGCAATTATTTGATATATCTGGCAACACACTCTCCCGGTCAAGGATTGCTGTACGCAATAATATCATTGAACAGTTTGAAAAGAAAAAAATCTCGAAAACAAATTTCGAACATTGCAGGATTTCAACGTGGAAAGGAGAGAAAGTGAAAACACCGTGCAATAATGGAGTACTGGAGAGCTGACCATAACGAAAAGAAAAAAAAAAAAAAAAAAAAAAGAGAAGCAAGCAATAAATACTTACACATTTCTGAATTTATCGTAACATTTTCTTCAATGTTATATTCATGTGTGTAATTACTTTGTCGTTACATATAATAACACACAAACGATGCACAACAATATAGTATAACACAATACCCAGCACAATTAAAATTCAAGAAACACACATATGGCGTGAAACAGGCTGTAGAATAAATAAAACAAAACACGCCATCTACGGGATGGCTCGATAAATTAACAGACCGCCATTTGTTAGAAACTTATGATGGCTTGTAGACTGCAGTATAAATAAATCGAAACACAACGCCATCTACTGGATGGTTACCCAACCTGTGACGATAAATTAACACACCGCCATCTGTTAGAAACTTATGGAATTTACAAACCATTTTCCTATGACAAACGTTTAATTCACAATAATAAATATTGAGATCAATAATCAAGATAAAAACTATCCTATATTTTAAGTTGGACCAAATTACACATATTAGCCAAATTTCAGCAAAATCGGTTAAGTAGTTTCGGAGTTCATCCCAGACAAACATTGTGACACAAGATTTTTATATAAATAAGATAAGATGGTGGCTTTTATGTACTAAGAACAGATTAAATTTTAAAGTATTTTACTAGAAGCAATAGCAACAAAAATTACAAAAAGAGCTACATTCAAATAAGTAAAGCGTTCCTCAGTCACAATCAAGTTAATGATCTTACTAATAAGCAACTCAAGGACAAAATGAGTTTGTTCCGATGCTAATCAAAATTTAAAAATCTAGCTAAAATTTTTCACTTCATCCTCTTATTCCACCTATTTGTTCAGGGATATTGTAAATTCTTCCAATTCGTTTGGTGTTATCTCCTGTCGGTTATGATTAACACATATTTCTTCAATGTCTGTATTATTTACTGTCTCAAACCTTCTCCATTTATGATTCATGCCACAGTGACAATTTGAGTAACATACTAAGCACATCAAAAGTTCTCCCCAGTTACAACATATAGCCAAAAAAGTAGCAAGCATTTATAATGAAGGATTAATCTCAGCAATCAATGTTGACAAGACATTACACAATGTCAGAATTTTTCCAGCTTTGTGTGAGTATCTATCTTGATCGATCTTCTACGTTTATCAATATAATATGGAATGTTCTGCATGTGATAGATAGGCCTTAGAAGCAACAGTCAACCCTGGACACAATGGTGGATTAAGGGAGGCAAAAAGATGAGTTTAACATCCAGATGATCTAGTTTCGAATGACAGGGATTGCTGTGTTGACTGTAATCAAGATAAGAGCTTTAAACAAAAGATAGAGATCAATGACTCATTAATGTTGAAGTGAAAGGGCAGCAGTGAGAAAAAAAAAAAAACACCTCACAAAAAATGCCATATTTTGGGATATGTCCTTATTCATGAAAATAGAAATATGTGGCTGAGCTCGCACTGGCACTTGTGGTCAATGTAGCCACATAAATGGTGGTTGTGATCATAGAGGTGTAAAAATCAATGGAAATGTTACTTGCAGGAAAGAAATTAATCAAAACAAAATAAAATAAAATTGGGAAACATTTAAGTGATCAACATACTAGCATAAACTAACTCTCCCCAGTCAAAGATCGCTGTCTGGACACAACAAGTAGCACCATTTGAGTCCCATTCTGTTAAGAGACATACAAAAAAACAGGGGAGACAACTTCTTGGAGTTGGCATTCTTTATGACTCATTTTCAACTCCCAGTCTGACCATCCTGATTTTGGTTTTCCATAGTTTCACAGTGAATGATGGGATGGTTAATTCCTAAGACAATGGCCTATTTAACTTCAAAACTTCTGCAACTTTGAAGAATCATACTCGTGACACACACTATCAGTGGCCACATGAGGAACAGGCAGGGATGGCTGCCGTGGGAGCAGAGAAAGCAGCCACTCCACTGAATTGTTCTGCATTACTGACTTGGGTTCCCAAATGAGTAAATTATAGATAACTGGTTCATTACAAGTCTGATGTAAGAACTTGGGCAACAGAAGTAGGTGAGCTGGTATCTTGAGTGGGATGTGTATAGCGTGGCAAATTATTGGGTAGGTTTTGGTCAGTGGTAGGGAAACAATAGGTTGTGGTGGTTGGATGCATACTGCATATTTTTCAATGAGGCCTTTTACGAGGGAAGGAACCGTATGCTGGTTTAGGAGCATTAGAGGGTTGGTATTTCTGCACGAGTATATTTTTAGGAGGCCTGATGAAGGTAATGCAGGGTATTATGGAAATGATACCGGGGAGAATGGGAATGTCAGGAAAAGATCTGAGGAAGTTGTAGCCACAAACAAGACTCAGGTTCAGATATTCAAGGCCAGGAAGAACTGGGTGAGAAAAACAGAGTTACTGTTGGTTTTGGGTTATTGTGTTTTGGTGCGATGAATAGTTTTTGTCTTGGAATATCTGTTTCTGGACTAATTCTTAGGGATAATTATGGGATACAAGGACTAGTATCTAAATGTTGGAGTATTTACTCCAACATCAAACCAAAGCTGGTGAACTAACTATCGAAAATAATTGCAGGGAATTGGACAACTCAAGTGGCAAAGAACTTCATCATTTGGTCGTAATTTTCTATCTGTTGAGACTATGACTCAAAGTGTAGTGTTG
Organism: Vandiemenella viatica; assembly: GCA_031002005.1. Taxonomy (NCBI): domain Eukaryota; kingdom Metazoa; phylum Arthropoda; class Insecta; order Orthoptera; family Morabidae; genus Vandiemenella; species Vandiemenella viatica. Next base: position 127,986,430 of record JARYHS010013631.1, on the reverse strand, counting down.
GATGCTGATGTTTGCAAGTTTAAAACTGTATATGAGGCATCAAAGACAAGGATTAACTTGAGACAGTTTTTTAGCCATCGGCTATTGCATGTTGAAGCAATAGTCAAAAGAAGATCTTCTAGATCACTGAAATTAACAGTTATTAGTGATGTGTGTATTTCTTAATGCACATAGATGCTTGGCAAAAATGCCAAATGTCGAACGAGGCCTCCAACACAATAATAACCAAAGCGCTACAGGGAACCTCTCACCTATATGAATGTGATGTAGAGACATTCCTACCCATAAAACATATGGATGCATCTCACCAGTAAAACATGATGCTAAATTTGCTTGACAAAAAATCATGATATGTACACAAAACAGGAAGAGTGCTGGTATAAATTCCAAACAGAACCACTTTTTGTATGAAGCAATCAAAATTGACAGGCAACCTTTTCAAATTTTAATATGAAATACAGGATGTGAGAATGAGCTGAAAATCAGTGGTAGAGACTTTCTTCCTGTACCCCACCCAAAGTAAAGATGATTTACAAAATGTACATGAAAAGATAATTAGATAAGTTTAGTCATTTATTTTGCATGTTTGAATTCATTTGCAAGGTCACTGAATTAACAGCGCAGGATAGGGCAATGGTCCAAAAGTATTGACTGATGACAAAATGATTGAATTAGGTAACTTGACCTTCATAATCAATGATACTTTAAAGTATATAGATTAATCTGAAAAATGTATCATCTATATTCAGAGCAACAAAATGTAGAATTGCTTTATTCATGAAACTTAATTTGGGTGTGTTATATATAAACACAAAAGTACAATTTGTTAAAGAACAACACTGCAATTATAGAAGAATTGAAAAAGATGTTGTTACACTGTGCTAATATGGAAGAACTGCAATGCATAAAGTTCTATATTTGTATTTATGGTCATGATATACATATTTTGCTCTCAAAGACTGTGTAAAGTGGGAGTAATTATGAGTGTCTGATCTGACACGGATACATAAGTCTACAAGCACAAACATGATGTTTTTTGTAAGTGTAAATGATTTTGTTTCTCGATGTTTAACGATTTGCCCTTAGGAGACTTGTGTCCAAGTCACACAGTGTGGATAGGTTATCTACTTTGTGATGTTGTAATGATTAAGATCCCTGCAGAGTCAAAGGAGAATCTTCAATTGAGAGGAAACCATTTACCACAGGATCCTTTCAGATAAGGATGATGACTGATCGTATTATACCATTTCCATACACAATTTTCGTTGACAACTGGTATGATACCAAGATAAACATAGGAGAAGTAGTTGACGAACTAAGTCATCCAATTACTGTTCAAGGTGATATGATTGTTTGAACATTTTATTGTTGTGCAATTTTCAAAATTGCAATGGGAGAAATTATTTCAGTTGATTCTGATATCCATAAAGAAGTTTCTGACCAAGCAGATATAGATGTAGAGAAAATTGTAGTAGTGTACGTGTCCAATATTTGAATTTCATCCACAGAGAGTAAAAGGGCAAATGGTTTCCCAAGTGACATTGTACTAACTATGTAAGGGGTTACAGCATGAGTAGCAACATGTGACAATGATTGGTGCCATAGTTATACCTGTTAATACAATTAAATTTAACTGTATACAAAATATAAGAATATAATCATTATTGTTGGATATTACAGACTGCATTAAGTATTAATGCAAATCAAGATACGATACCCAGACCTCAATTATGGGGTTTAAGGGCACATTTTGAAAAATAGATTTAGCTGTAGAATGTTAAAAATCAATTTATTAGTAACAGAATCCTGCTAGTCCATGGCTAAAGTCATCCCCCCATTTTTCACTCACAAACTTCTGATTGGCCAGAGTATCTGCATACTTCACTTCTTAAATTCTATGAAATGTGCCATTATTTTGTTAATGCCGGGTTTTCATTTTCTCCATACCAACTTGTATCTTGTCTCATACATACATTTCAACCATATCTTACATATTTTTTAAAAAAAGAAACTACCTATGCTTATTGTTTGCTGCACAGTACCTTTTCTTAGCAAATCCTTAGTTGTATATTTTTAGCATGCACATCCATCTCACCAACTGTCAACAAGCCTTAGTCAGCTAAGTCAAGCCTTCACCGAGGTCAGTGGCTCTCTCTCTCTCTCTCTCTGAACTCATCTGTATATACTGTGTGTTAGAGTGAGTTACAGGCATTCTTCTCGGCGTGTCCTTTCAGTTCTTTAAAGTTGTTGCTGGATCACATATTGTGGCTGGGGTGTATTCCATTTTCTTAAAGTTTCCCTTATTACAGTTATTGAATATTGGCAATTAAATGTAGCATTACAGTTTCACTCTCCCTAGTGATTTGCTACACTTTGGAGATGGTATTTGCAAAGATTTTTTTAAAAAATGCACTTTCACCACTAAATCTACCATCACTTATGTCCCATCTTTCATGTCACTGCACAGTTTATCTCATGTGATTTCAACATTGTCCCCATTACAAAATTATGATCTTCTAAGACTAGTACTTGTTTAATAGTGACAGAAACAAAAAATAGAGATCCAAAAGAACTATATTATCTCATCATGTCCTTTCTTATGTGGAGTTAAATTACTCGCATTTAGAACTAGTGATAATTTTGAAACTGTAAAATGGCTCTCATTTCAGTTCTCCAATGTTGCACCTGTACCTCCACTTTCTCAATTGCGAGCACTGTCTCCAAACATTCATCTTTCACTGTGTCTCTTAAGATGCATAAATATGTATACATAAACCTGAATTCTACAGCTAAATCTATTTTTCAAAATGTGCCCTTAAACCCCATAATTGAGGTCTGGGTATCATATCTTGATTTGCATTAATACTTATGTCTATCCATGACTGTGAGTTGTGTTCCTGAGGACCATGATCGGCAGCTGCAAGCTCGTGAATACTGTAAAGGGGCACTGAAAGGTGCCCTCAAAGGTAGAGGAGACAGAGACTGGCATTTTTAGCACTGGCATTCTAGTTCCAGCTTTTGAAGTTTTCTAGCTTTGTGTTAGTTTCACCATTTGAGTTTCAAGTTTCCGACACATAACTTTATCTGGTAGACTAAGACACTGTCTCTGAACATACTGCTTTCTTTCATTCTAGTACAAATATGTTTGCAATACATTCCACTTAGTATAAGTCAACTGACAGATTTGTTGGCTCTGAACAGCTGACGGATATGCCAACTATCAGCAGATGGGAGCCAAACGGACATCATTTCCCTCTCACCAGTCCTTAGTAGATCGTGAGATTTGATTTTTTCAGTGAAATGGTAGTACCCTATTCCAGACCGACACTTCTTTACAGGTTGCACCAACCTCATGGTAAAAATAGTTTTATCACCAAAATCCCCCAAAAGCATCATAAAATTTAGTCTCTCAATCTACATAAAGTCTTTATAACTGTGATCTGTTATGAGCAGATTAGTTTATTTGGTTCTGTCCATTTATCTGTATTCAATAAATAGTTCATTAAAATTATTTTTGGAATACATCAATATTTATATTATTAATAATTTCTTTTATAAATTTAGTGTGGTTTTATTCATAGCAATAATACTATCCCGGTCCATCCCTTCTCCTTCCTGTCATTTATTAGGCATAATATTAGTGACATATCTTATTTAGAAGTTATATGGGGAAGGAGAGGTAAAATAGACCCATTATTCACCAAGTTGAAGGGTGTAGGACAACTGTTGTTGCCTTCCTTCCTTCCTTCAACTTTGGTAAGATGTGAGTATATTTTACTTTCCATTTTCTACTCCGTTGTTGCTGAGATTATTTAACACTTATTGATTTTTATAAACTAATAATCCAATGGCACACAACTTTGTAATAACTATTATTATTCATATTTGGGAGATACATCAGTTTATATGACAACACTAAAAATAGTTCAGTATTAAAACCTCAAAACCCATTACTGATGGTTGTATTATGAAGCAAGGTACATTTCTACAAAAAGAAAGATATTACAGACCATTTACATTTTAGACTAGTTCTTGATTAAAATATCAACTTGAATCAAGTTACTCCAAAGAGATACATGAAGTGAATTAAACACATAAAGTCAAAATACTTTGTCAATTATTTCCAAAATGACTATGCTGTTTTTATCCATAAAACATGGGATAAAAGCAAGAGAAACAGAAGCATCACCAGGAAATTTAAAAAAAAAAAAAAATGAAAAAAATTGAGTTCAGTTACGGAAATTGTTTCTGTCGTGAAAAGAAATACACACTCATTATTATTTGCAGATAATCAAGTGAATCTTGAATATGCAGTTTGTCCAATGGGGATGAATAAACGAGTTAACAAGCCAACAAATTTCAACTATCTTCTGTAAATGTTTTGAACAGCTGGCTTTGGTGGCTCATTTGTAATGACATTACAAGTGCAAAACAGAATGATTGCAAAAAAAATAAAAAAGGTCTTGCGCAGATGGTTACTTTACTTTGAAACCATTAGTTCAAAACCTCAGAAATTTAACATAGAAATGCACCTGCCATTCATAGATCACAATAAAGCTTTGGATAGAGTAAATCAAAGTGAACTCTAGAAATCCTTTATACAATATTTATAAATGCAACTTAATTTCATTGAAACCGGAAACAAAAACAACAAACTGGATATATACCAACCGTGATGTCAGATCAGATACAGGAGATTAACCATACATAGAAGCATAAGGCTACCGAGAAATAACTGCCTTCATACCTGAGTTTATGTTGATGAAACAAGTGATGGCGTTTCAAGTAAAGGAACAAATGAAAAGTAAAATAATACAAAATAGCAAAATTTTAGAACAGATTACTCATCTAAATATTTAGCACATCATCTAACAAATTTGGAAGAAAAAAAACGTAAAATTCAGAATACTAAATTGCAACAGAGCACTGTAAGTGATCAATGAAGTCTTTACGCTGAATAAAATTCAAAGTCACAGTAGAGAGAAATAATGGCAAAACCAAATTTTACTTATGAATCAGAAGCTTCGCAATAAATGCACAAAATGAGTGACAATTAACTGCAGTAGAAATGAAATTCCTCAGAAGAATTTCAGGACATACAATGCTACATCATTTCCAAAATAAAAAAATTACAGATCAATAATATTAAAAGTAACACCGATAGTTGAACATTTCATCAGTTTATGAAAAAAGAGGTTTTAATATGAATAAAAGAATGGAAAAACCAGAATACCACAAACAATACTCCCAATGTATCCCCAGAGGAAAATACTAGTACTGTATATGAAGATAATAATGAGTTACAAGAGTGCTCCAAAAACAACTTCCAATCTTCCAACTTCGCAAACCAGTAATGTGGGATCCTTCAGGATTGCGGGATCCCACATCGTTTGGCAGTCTGGCAGATCCCACACAAAGTTAAGGAGATCCGCAATCTGTAAAATGGGGCAAAATCGTGTTTCAGTCTGCATGACCCTTCCTCACCTTCATCACTTTCTGGCCACACTCGGTCTCTACCAATTTTTTGTTCTGTTTATATAAACATGTGCACCTTATACGACATCGTGTCTAGTACAGTGCTCCACAGTAAATATGTATATGAGACTAATTATTCTGCATCTCGTCAATTCTGCACAGGAACAAACTTTACTAGGCACGAATCTCGCTTAAGGACAATTTAAAACCAAATGTAAATACCATAGTAACCTGAAGATGGATCCACAGGGTCCGAAATGCATTGTGTAATATAATAAAAGTTGTATTCTAGTGACTGAAGGCTGTTTCTCATTCTACCTTTTGTCTACCAGTTTTATTGCCTCATTTGTCTATATCCTACAAGTTCACATTTGACTTGCAGCAACAAATATGCTTTTTTATCATCTGTGATTCACTTCTATGTTTTTATAAGAAAGCCATTTATTTTTGTTGTATGCATTACTATAATCTGAGTTACATCACCCTATTGTAAAATTAGTCCCAGATCATACACAAAAAGAAGATACAATTAGATTGTTTCTGAGAAGCCAGTAGAAATAATACAAAAGGAAGCTTAAAAATACTGACGCCTATTTCAGAGAGGAAAAATCTATGAAGTAAATGGTTTCCAGAATGCTTTGCAAAAATGTTTTTACCATAAATTGTTTTTGTACTTCATCAGATTTGAGATACCTGTTTTTAAAAAGTGGATTTCAACTATATAACTTTGCTAATACTATAAGAGTAATAGTCAGAATTTTTTAAAATACTGTAAAAATTTACACGATTGTTCAGTTTGAATACCTCAAGAAACAGTTACAAAGACTATCATCGAGTTTTGATGAGTGTATGTCTAAAAAAAATCACCAATATTTGAATCATTGTGTTCACCACAAAGAAACACAATTTAATCTTGGCTTGCTTAGAATACTCGGTTTGTGCAGTTTACTCGAAGTACAGCTGACAAGCTTTGGTCTTGATCTCTAAACAGTATTATTGGCTTAAGATCTGATGGGACAAGTGTCATGGTAAAAGCTGGCGAACTTCTGCCTTGGTGCCTGCAATTGTGCCTTTTCACGCAGTACGCAATTAGCCATTGACATATGATACAAAGAAAAAAAAAACCTACTGAAAGAGAATTAGAATGCACAGAAACTCTAGTATCCCGGCCCAATGCATTCACAGGCCAGCCAGAGGAAATGGAGGTGGACAGCCGATAGGCAGCACTGGTAACAACAGCACGAGGCGACACTATACTTCAGAGACTCCAAGATGGCCAATCACACGTTGACATGGCAGAGATAAATACAGCCGCACTGCACTGCCTAAACCAGTACAGTATTCGCTGCAGTTAAGTCAATGCCATCTCACCATATCTCTCATCGTTGGCTTTGATCGTGCGCGTCTCAGTTCTCTGATCGGTTTGCTCTTTTGGACTCAGTGCATCTTCTCGTGGACTTTGATCGTGCGCGTCTCATGTCTCTACCCACGACTGAACCATCTCATCTCCGGCCTACCTCTGGTTCGCCCGTGTTGACCTCTACAGTTGGCGTACGGATACAGCATTGATCGTCTCTACCCACAGCTGGCTCGTTTGGTCTCTGGTTGACCTCCGGTTCGCCTGTGTTTACCTCTATGGCCGGCGTGCGAATACAGCAGAAACAACTATGACTTGGAAGATCTACAGGGGACAATCGAAGTACAAAGCGTGTCTGTAACACTGGATCATCCACCTACGGAAATAGTTGCCAGTTACAATGATCTCAAAAAAAATTGGAAAGTTGTTAAGCTTTACAAAAAGTTTTTTTTATTTATGATCGTTGCAGTCAAACCAACGAGCAAAGGAGCCAAAAATGGCATTCTCTGCCACTGGCTTTCTAAGTAATTCTCTCCAGATAAAGTGATAGTTTGACTGCTTAGTAGATAGACAGAATATTATTCAAACTGATGTCGTTTTTTCTAAGGCATGTAATGTGATCTGAATGCTTACCATATTGATTATTTATTTAATAACAAGAATTAGATTAAAAACATAAGTGCAAAAAACTAAAGTTTATTTAAGGCAGGCTAGAAATTTTTAAATTAATGTTATCTTGCTAGTTAAACTATTTTAACTGTCAATGTCTATTGCTTAACATTAAAGCTAATTTATTAATTCAATAAATAGAGGATTTGATATTTAATTTTATAACACTTTAAAAACTGATCAATTGAGGAATCAGCAAATGTGGGATTGCAATCTTTACACACAATGCTCCACATCAGAATAATCATTATATTTTTTTCCATATACAGTTAGTAATGATAACACATCTCTCTATGATTAGCTCTCTAATTTTTAACACATCCTCTTCACCACTATTTCCAATCATGAACATTATTAAGATATATATATATATATATATATATATATATACTACCGGGCTTGCCAGCTTTTAGTCACATTAATGAAATATTATTTAAGTTTTCTTTTTTTTTAGAAGATGCGCAGGGTTAAATGCAAGAAATAGCACTGGTTTATGAATAGACATCCCAGCCGCTTGTAAAGCGAGACTTGCCTACGAAATATCCACAGCGCTGGCATAGTGATGTAAAGAAATACGAATATAATTTGTAGAATATGGTAGAACGCTCCATAAGTTGTACAAAATTGCCTAACTGTAAATTTTCTGGAAACTTGTTGAACTGTGTAGAAACTTATACACAATTCTACAAAGTTTAACCCAATCCTAGAAAATTGAAAATATTACTGTAAGTTCAAAAGTACTGTGGATGGGAATATCCTTTTCCAAAGAATAGATACATGGAAGTTGAAGAAAAGTGAGTTAAGTAATTGTAAGATTCGAACCCGAGCTGCATGGTTGACTGCCGCATGCGGTACCGCTGAGCTAAAGCACCAACTGCTTGGCGAAGCAGCGAGAGGGCTACTTGGGCTGAGCCCTGCTTGGCTGGAGTAGACACGCATCTGCAGTATTGCCGATTGTGGTGGCATACTGCAGAGTATCAACACAATTTGAGTAACGAATTTTTCGGCAACATTTCATTTTAATCCTGGATTTCTCGGCTCCTAATTGCCCGATTTGAACCAGACAACTTCAATTCGACGGGAAATTTTTCAACCAAATGTAGACAGTATTTTTCTGAACTGTGGATTTGTATGAAGAACAAACATATATATATTTACGTGAGCAGGAAAATGTTTTAAAGCAATAAAACTAAGGAAGGATGGGGAAATATGACCCAACATTTACCACAGATGAAGGTGGCTGGGACGACGAACACACATACACACACACACACACAAAAACTGAAGCGCAATATTTCAGCTTGCAGCCTTTGTCTGTGGTAAGTGTTGCGTCATATTTCCCTATACCTGCTTAGTTTTATATATTTATGTGGAAATAATTGGCTAATGCCAATAGTCTGGAGGCTCAGTTGGTTAAGACACATGTCTGGAGACAAGATGTTCCCAATTTTAATCCCACTCTGAACAAGAACATTAACATGTCTTAAAAATCACGTTTACCTCTGGCAAAGCTTTGATTTCTTAATGTGATGTATGCTAAGACACTCCTCAATAAGCATTCAATGTTAAACTGTAGGTTCCCTATACTGGACAGGATTGCCATGCTAGGTTAAACAGCAACAAAAGGGGAAAACTGTGCAGCCAGTTAGAAATTCTGTTTCCAGGCCATTAAAACCATTCAAAAGTATTATTAATCAAAGTGTCACTCAGTTGTTTTTGTAATTATAAATTATTATTTCATTTAGATACATTTTATTCAAATGAGGAACATTTTTTTGTCAAGTTGTAATTTTTTATGAACCATATATATATATATATTTTTTAATGTATAAGTAAAATTTAACCTATGGTCACCAAAGGAACAAGAACAGACAAAGTCAATGGTTATTTAAAAGATATTTTAGATTAGGGTGTATTTCACTAAATTAGAAATGGATGGAGTTATAGTCAGCCTTAAATCACAAATGAGAAACTGTGACCATGCTAAGCTGGGTCACTAATTAAGGATACAAAGATTTAATATCACACAAAATTTTCAATACTTACATGAAAAGTGGGTAATTTGATACAATCTCTGCTCAATAACACACACAATATATCAGATTGTATTGAAAGAGAGACATTTGTAATGTATTTTCGTATACAAATATAGTATGACAATTATCTCTGCAAATTTTACCAGGACACAACAAACGCAAAGTGACAACTTTTAATGCATCATGACTCAAAATATATCATATGATTGCAGCAAGAATTTTGCATTCACATGACTAAGTGCACAAGAAGACGTTTGCTAAAAAATGCTATGAAAACACAATGGGTATGAACACTAATTACAATGCAATCTTTTACCGAAACTTCAAGAATGTTAACAAACACGAAAAAGTAAACTTAATCGTTCCACAATGTTAAAAAGCTTTATAACATTCCAGAAATTATTAAAATGGAATGACGGTGAATTAAAACATTGAAGGCAGTTATTAAAGGACTGTAGGACAGTTTCAATCATATATACTATTTGTAAAATTGAAAATACAATGTAATATTTATAGTGCAATTATTAATGTGAAACCCGTTTAAAAATAATCATAATTTATAGTCAAGAATTACTATAAAGTTATAAGCCTTATTCATAACTACCTGGGTTCTTGTTCTTTTATACCTGATGTTGCCACAAAGTGAGTGTTATACTTCATTATTAAGGTCACTAACAGTGGCCCCAAAATAAATAATAGCTATGTACATGGGCAATAAGGTTTTAAATAATAAACTACAATAAAAACTGCGATAAACACAGAACAAGATAATTACTAAAAATATGAGCTGCAGGGTAGTCTATAATATTTTAAAACTACAAGTAATAAAACTTTATTTTATTTCATGCATGCCAAACTTCAGGAGACATAATTATTTTAAACATTAATACTAATTCCTCACTGGTTAAAATATCCGAATTAAAATGATTACTCCAATTCAATACTAATCAATATGGACATTCACCCTCAATACTTCCCCCCCTCTCCAAGTGAATAATTAGGATTTTTGGACTTTCCATCTTATGTAGGATCTACTGAATTAGTAAATTCATTAAAAATATAGATTTTCTGAATAAACAAGATGTAATTTTTTACCATTAGAAAGCTATGTTCCTAATTAAACTTGATTTTCCAAATAAACATAAATACATTCTCATGCAGTAACAAACGTAATAAAGTAAATGCAGAAAAGAACTGAAAAATTAATACTCCATTACCATCCCTCTCTGATCCAGGGGAGACATCTATCCGGTAACGTTTGAAGTCTTTTTTCACATATACGGGCGGTAACTGTGACTCCAACATTATTGTTGGTTCATACAAGTAACCAAGAGACTGATCTATGTAAACATCATTGTCATCTTGTGGAGGAGTTGGTGGGCACCACATCTGAAAAAAAAGAAGGAATTAATAAATAAAAAAATGTGTAACCATACAAAAAAGTAAATAATTTTTTTTTCTATAGGCACCAATTAAATTAAAGAATTATTTTTCATTAAATTAATTTTATGTACAATGAGAATTCTGTTTTGATGAAAGAATTGCTGATTTAAACCCAAAATTTCTCAGTAAAACTCTCAACACAGAGATTACAAAAATGGTTATAAACCACTCATTCCTAATATACTTTAACCCACAAAGTGTCATTCTTGAGTAGGGTTGTCATTGCTACTGCTGGTGTTTTTTTTTTTTTTTTTTTTTTTTAGTATAGTGTCAACAACAAGGTCACAGTAAATAAACTTAATTTATATGTTGCTATTCATAACAGTTTTATAGTTGATCATATTAGAAATTAATGATTTGAATAGATAAAACAAATTTGAAACATCATAATTTTTCTCAGTTAGATGTTTTGAATAAACATCCATTATTAAAACTGTGCAAATCGAATATTGCAGGCAGGACAACCAACCACTTCAAATGACACACATGCTACATTTTAAAAAGTTAGTGTCTCATAAAACATATCTAAAATTTCAAAAGATGGGTTCTTACATAAAAAGTCTTTGAAACTTGGTTTGTGAAACATGCATTTCACAAACCTTCATCTGTTGCCATATCACACTGTAGTGGCTGCTTTGGTTCAATTTGAAAAATGATGTGCTGACTTCATTCCATTAACTTTAATATACTTTGAATCTTGGTGTATTTTTATCTGAACAAGAACATTAACAACGTGGACAACAAAGAAACTAGAAAAAAGCTATAAAATCAAGTGATCATTCTTTGAAAATCTACTTGGATAAAATGAAAGTAATGGCACTCAAGGCACCAATCCACGCTAAGATTATTATTAGACTATGATGTAAGCTATACCAAAAATGATGATGTTAATGTCAAATAAAGATAAAAAAAAGAACCCTGTGTGGAACAATTAAAAGAAATTTAAAAAACTCCACACAAGCATCAATGACGAAGCTTTACAAAAACATTACCATATGGACGCAAGTAATGGATGGTGATTAGACAACAAATAAAAATGATAGAAGATACTAAGAGATTTGTTGTTATTTTTGGAGCTTTAGGGTATGTCAACATCTGGGTAATTAGACCCTGACTAAACCATGGAATGACAATGTGGCTTAAAATTTAACTCGACTACCATCTGCACAGCCAACTGTAAAGAGGACTGCCATACAGACAGCAAAATAAAGTAAAATACTAAAACAATGACTGGAAACTGCCTATAAATAAACAAACATACAAATACTGACTGGTTGGTTGTGAAAGGACTAACCTGCTTAAACAAACATTAAAACACCAAACAAACTGGCTGGCTGTAAAGGGGTCAGCCAGATATAAAATGTCATACTTAACAAAAGAAGCTTAAAATCTTAAACAATAAAAACTGTTCAGAGATTGGTGGTGGTAAGGAGACCAATAACCAATATTAAGACTTCGGTTGATCTACCCACAATTTTTGGGGCAAGACCGGCCAAACTATAAAATCGTATAACCTTAGCCACATTGTCATTACAATTGTTTAAAATAAGGGTCAGGTCGTTAGTTAGGCAAACGTCTGCCCTTAAAAAAAAAAAAAATCTAAAAACAACATACAATCAGTTAAAATGTGGTACATCATCAAAGGTGTGCAACAATCACCACATTCCGGAGGGTCCTTTTGGCAGAGTAAAAAGCAAGGTGTCAGAGGACAGTGACCTATGCAGAGGGGAGTAAGGAGATCATCCCCCCCCCCCACCCTCGCCCACTGGAAGGAATTGCTCCTTGGCAGAATAATCGGTTTGACCAACCGGAGCTTATTTATGTTCTACCTCCAGCCGCTGACTCTGCCAAACATCAAAAACATTCTTTTTGCCGCCGACGTAAGGTATGACTTTGTGACTGGATCAAAGTCAATTCTGACTTTGGCTAAATCAGCAGAGTAAAACTTCCTTTCCTAAATATTGGAGTGTGTTCTGTATATCTTGGACAAGACGATCTGCTGGGTACTTCTTTCTTATAGCCCGAATAAAGCTGAGGGAATCGCAGCATACGATTTACATCCTACCGCGTCTTACTTTAATATGCTGAAGTGACTTTAAGAAAGTGTAATGCTCTGCAGTGCATCTTATTCAGCTTGTATGTGTAAGTCGCTTGGGGGAACATTACAGAGCAACCTCCTCCATTAGCCTGCTTGGACCCATCTGTATATACTGGGGTAAAATCATGATATTGGTTTAAAACATCATTAAAAATTTCGATAAAAACACTATCAGCAGTAAGCAGCCTGTTGTACCATGACAGTTGTAAAATCATTCTGGGCATCTTTAAAAGATGAGGAGGAGATTTACTCCAACCCTGGTGATAAAAAGAGGGCAGCTCAAACCCACACTCTTCTAACATAGCCTTTGTACAAAAGCTGAAAGGTTTGGTTACTGTATGCCAATGGTACAAGGCCGTTTGAAGTTCAGGTGAATAACTACGTCATACATGGGACTGTGGTAATATGTCTATAGTATCGTACCATGAGGAGGTGCCAGTGGATGGAAAGCGGCAGCTCGCCAGACTCAGCCCAAATGCTGGGTCTTGGGCTGGTGTGCAGTATCTGGAAATAACTGTTCCATGCTGAACCATACACAACACACCTGTATTCCAGCCGTGACCATACAAAGACTATAAAATTGTAGCAGGCAGGAGCGGTCAGTGCCTCAGGACCTGCCAGGCTTTTAAGGCTCTTGCTTTCTAATCTTTAAGACGTGGAAGCCAATTTGATATTGTGTCAAAAATGAGGCCCAGAAACTGAATACTTTCACTAAAACTTAAAACAGTGTTCTTCAAGGTAAGATGAGGCTCTGACTAAAGACTTTTGTTATGAGTAGAAAGTACACACTGGGTTTTCTTGGCTGAGAAACAAAAACTGGTGTGGATTGGCCATTCATCCAGCCTGTTCAATGTGAGTTGCAGGTACTGCTTGCTAGGCACTTCTCAGGCTAGAAGATGTACAGAAAATTAAAAAAAAAAAAAAAAATCATCGACGTGTAAAGAGTACTGTAAGTGACTCCTCATTATACCTTAAATTCTGTTAATCACAATGGCAAAGAGGCTCACATTTAAAACTGGTCCTTGTGGAACATAATTATCTCTGAATTCCTATTCATATAATTGCTTTAAAATAACATATCACCAGGTAGTATGATATGTCTCTTGATGTCAAAAAATACACCCACAAAGTGTTGACTGCAGATAAATGCATCCTGTATTGCTGCTTTCAGCAGGACTAGATTGTTCAAGGTGTAACGAAACTTCTTGAATCCACACTGAAAGTACCTCAGAAGGTTTTGGGATTCAAGATACCAGACAAGGCGGTGATTTACCATCCTCTCTAGTGCCCTTTTGAAGCAGCTTGTCAGGGCAATACAACGATAGCTACCTAGTGACATATTGTCCTTCCCAGGTTTTTAAATAGGTACTAATGTTGCTACTTTCCACGAGTTGGGGAAGTATCTCTCGGTCCATATAGAGTTTAAAATATCCAGAAGGTATTCTTCAGCATCTTTGCTAAGATGCCTCAGCATCTGGTATTGGATCAAGTCAGGTCCAGGGGTGGTGTCTTTTGATCAGTTTATTGCAGACTCCAGCTTCCAAAATGAAAAAGGTCTGTTGTACACTTGTAAATCCAACGAGTCGAAGCTTAAAACATACATTTTGCCAGAAATTCTTGACTGCTGAACTTTTAGGCCCAATCTAGAAGACTAAGTGATGGCAGCAAAGGTCTCTGTCATCGGCTGCACAATGCTTCGCTTATTAGTGACTACATGCCCATGATCCAGTAAGCCAGATACTGGTGGGTGAGAGCACCTTCCAGATATACGGTGGATGGACTCCCATACTGTTGACAATGATTAATTGCTCTCACAAATTCCTGCCATGACCTTCTCTTGCTCTCCTTAATCACTCAACATGCCTTAGCTTTTTTAATACAGAATGCTACTAGGTTGTCAGCTGTTGGATGTAACCTAAAATGACGCATTGCCCCTATCCGTCCCTGAACAGCAGAAAGACATTCGTCATTCCACCAAAGGACAGGCACCCTTAGCAGCATTCCTGAGCTTTTCAGCATGGAAACGTCAGCTGCTTGGTAAATCTGTTCTGAGAAGTGAATCACCTTCTGTTGTATGCTGTCACAAGACTGCAGAGCAACAGAGCAGTGGAAGTGGTGCTAATGTGAATTACTGATATTTCATTTGTGTCGGTTGTATTCTCCTCCACCCTCAACCCCTCCGTGCATCCATATGGGGAAGTGGTTGCTTCCATGAAGGTCGTTATCTACCTCCATCTTATATAATATTTTACGCTTTTAGTAGGCGTCATATTAATCCAATATTCCACTTACTTTTTCGGGATTTGCGCTGCTTATATCGATGTATTACTACCGATGTTTCGGTAACCAAAACAGCGAGATCAATGACGGAGTGGTGTGAAAACCATCACAAGTGACAGTTTACTTCTATACAGCCCTGATGAAGGCCCCAGGTTGGGCGCCAAAACGTCGGTAGTAATACATCGATATAAGCAGCGCGAATCCCGAAAAAGTAAGTGGAATATTTGATTCATATTCCCTCTTGCTCTATTAGTCTACCAGCTACTCGGCCTCTGGGGCAATCAGTGTTTGAACCCCACAATTCACAGTGTGTGTTGAAATCTCCTAGTAGGAGGAATGGGAGAGAGAGCTGCCACAAGATGTCTGAGAGGTCATGGTACTCAATAGGCGCATTCGGTGGTAGATAAACAGAACATACGGTCAGTTTGACGGGACCATGTATGGCACAAAATCATGAAGGCGGGAAAATTGGTTTCGAAGACTAAGAACTGCAGACGAAGCTAATGAGCATTCCATCATTGAATTTGATCAGATTAGCAGTTGTCCCCAGAAAATTAAGTACAATTTCACAGGAAAGTAATTTTTGATTGTATATTTAATCATCATACATTAATACAGCATCTAAATATTTATATAGATAAGTAATTACAATTTCAACAAAATTTACAGATAAGTATTTTAATCCACACCTTGTTGTTATTGAGAAACTGTGTCAAAGATATATTACATTTATGTCATTCAGGAGTTTATTTAAAAACGTCATTCTGCAAATGGACATTCCAGGAACATTTTCGGACATGACTCATGTTCCCAAATTATTATAACCAGAAACATGTCACTGCCAAGGGTACCCTCTTGGCCCAGTTGTATGATAACCTTTTCCTGGGTCATCAGGATGGAGAATTCTTGAACAATATCCCACTCTGAACCCTTGTGTGGTTCATATACATAGATGATATATTTGTAATCTAGACCCACCTAGTAGGTTTCCTCAGTGCTATTAAGAATAGAAATTCCATCAATATCACCTAGATGTGTGAGTGGAAACTTTCCCGGCGCACTGATGCATTAAAATCCTCTTGGGTGTCCGTCTGACTGGACATCCGAGAGGATTTTATGAATATCGCCTTGTTTGATGTTGAAATTTCCCAAAAATAAGGTATCCTTTACTCCAATATGAACATCATGCTCATCAATTTACAGACAGATGCAAGTGACAGATGCCATCCCTTCCACATCAAACATTCCCTTCCTTATAGCCTTGGTATTTTTATACATACATACATTTTCATTCTCTTGTTTCTGATCCAAGATTTTATTTCTTAATTTTATTTTTATTTCAATTTATTTTATTACTTTGGACGTACTCGAAAAATTTTACTTTCAAAAAATTATCAATTGTCTACTTTTCCCCCACTTTTATCATTCCCTCCTATGCGTTTCGATCATCTCTCTCTGACTTCTTTAATGTAGTGAATATCAGAGTGTACACATCTCATTCCTTTGCCATAACTCACGCCTTTATGCATGATTAAGTTTTTAACAGAAATAGTAAAGTTTATTTATCTTTATGTCTTCATTGTGGCTTTTCTGTCTTCATTTGTGGTGAGTGATGGATTTACTTTCTCTATCATTTCTAATTTTCATTCATTGCCATATAGCATAGTAATAATTATTGAAATTAACTTCTATCTCTCTAGCAGTAATGACACTCACTACTGCTGTTCTTGTTGATGACTTTATTCAACTGCTATTAAACACACACCAAAGTGGAACTTTACCCACTCACATACTTTCACATTGAACAATTTTTTATCCTAAATTATTTGAGTGATATTTCCTAACCGAACAAATTTTGTGTCTAAATATTTTAAGTTCTTTCAGTGTTTTAATAAATTGTCCAGTAATTTAATCCAGTTCCAGACTGACTAACCAACAAAACATAATGTTCCCACTATCTTAAGTCTCAAATCAAATGCTAATTTGTCATCCTGGTTTTCTTTTCGCTTCCATGTGCTATTTGAAATTCTTTTATCAACATCAATCCAAAGCTCATCACCAATATATGCCTTATATAATCCAGCATTCTTTTCACAGGCCTTCTACCTTCCAGTTACTCCCAATCAGCTTTCTGTGCTAATCTGCACATACATACATGGCTGCTATTCTTTTCATCTTCCCAACTCCATAACATGAGTTCCATACTACCCCACTATTCTCAAATGATGTTCTGACCAAGGTTTTGAACCCAATTACCTCATACTTTCAGTAAATGCCACCTACTCAGTTAAGTTTTAATATCATACACTGAAGAGCCAAAGAAACTGGTACATCTGCCTAATATTGTGTAGGGCACCCGCGAGCACGCAGAAGTGTCACAACACGATGTGGCATGGACTCGACAAATGTCTAAAGTAGTGCTGGAGAGAATTGACACCATGCATCCTGCAGGGCTGTCCATAAATCCGTAAGAGTACGAGGGGGTGGAAGTATCTTCTGAACGGCACGTTGCAAGACATCCCAGACATGCTCAATAATGTTCATGTCTGGGGAGTTTGGTGGCCAGCGGAAGTGTTTAAACTCAGAATAGTGTTCCTGGTGACATTCTGTAGCAATTCTGAATGTGTGGGGTGTTGCATTGTCCTGCTGGAATTGCCCAAGTCCATCAGAATGCACAATGGACATTAACAGGGTGGCCACAAGGTAATGATTTAAAAACTCCCTGATATTTCCAGGTTTTCCAGAGAAATTTGCCATATTTTCCCCTGATTTAGAAACTTTATTTGCATGGTTAAGATATTTAAAGTTTAAATTATATTTTGATTCTAAATAATTAAATCTGGTATAAAACTCAAAAAATTAGAAAAATAAACATGTTTAAGAATGTTTATTTGAAAATTTTATAGCTAATTTAGTAATCTTATGAAGCATAATAAAAAATGAGTAGCACAAAAATAAGATAGGTCAAATGACTAATATGAACTAGAACAAATTAGTAATCTTTCAATATTTGGTGGATAAAATAATTGAAGATTTTTAATTGTTCATCAGTAACTTGACCCAGTCAACAGCTTAGCTTTTTTGTGCCTTTTTTCATTTGCTACACTTTTCTTTTCAAATCTTCTGGTTCAGTTATTGTAGCTTTTTTGTTCCATTTTCAATTTCTTCTGTTGCCGAGTTAACACTATCGCGCAAGTTTCCGCGAGTCTACGCAAGATAGCATGAACACGAGTTTGTATAAACCATGCAATCGTGTTGGTTCACTTTGTGTGGTTGCTTGCCTATGCCGCTCGCCTTGGCAGCGGTTTATTTGGAGCAAGTCAAAGGCATGAGCACGATGTTTATACTGTCACATCGATTCAGCATTTGAAAGAGCTCTGAATGATGCAAAACTTTATAAATCCTACCTATCTAGGATCTTACGTATTATTTTGTTCCTGCTTTAATTCACCTTATATCATTAATACAAAAAAGTTATAAAGCCATATAATTATCGCTATTCACATTTTTGCTGGCATTGGTATATTGAATCTAGGCTTTTGTTTTGATATTAAAGGTTCAATTTTTCTCAGAAGAAGTTCAAAACCAGCTTGTGACATTCTACAGGACTTTGAAGACTCTCCACAAATTCAATTTTTTTTGGATCATCTGTTTCACACTTTGCTTGAAATTGTAAAACTGTTTAGTGAAACATAAAAACATCTTTATATACTTACTCCTCTACGATTACTGTTTTATTCAGTAAAAAATATAACTTCTGAGTTTACATGATTTAGATGTCATCCACCTTTTTTGAAAAAATATAATTGCAAATGCTGAGTTCCAGAGAGAGTTCATGTTAACGCTCGCGCACTAACATCTCGTTGTCGTATCTCGATGAGGCGCAAGACGAGATGCAAGTTGCTAGTGTAAATGCGGTATTTGTTGACTATTTTATATAAAAAATATATAAGCTGAATTATTTAATGCAAAAGTTCAATATTAAAATAAATTATCAAAAAATTATCAAATTTTGGGTTGTTGCAATTAAAATTCCCTGATAATTTTTTAAATTACTTGTATTCCCTGATATTTCCATGATATTTCAAGGTGGCTTTAAATTCCCTGATAATTCCATATTTTCCAGGTCTGTGGCCACCCTAATTAACAGAAGCAGGTGATCAGCCAGGATGTGTACATACATGTCACCTGTCAGAGTCCCATCTAGATGTATCAGGGGTCCCATGTCACTCCAACTGCACACACTCCACACCATTACAGAGATTCCACCGGCTTGAACAGTGCCCTGTTGACATGCACGGTCCATGAACTCATGAGGTTGTCTCCAACCAGCACATGTCCATCTGTTCGATACAACTGGAAATGAGACTCGTTACACCAAGCAACATGATTCCAATCATCAACAGTCCAATGTCAGTGTTGACGGGTCCAGGAGAGGTGTAAAGCTTTGTGTCATGCTCTCAGCTCTGAAAGCCCATATCGATGATGTTTTGTTGAATGGTTCGCACGCCGACACTCGTTGATGTCCCAGCATTGAAATCCACAGAAATTTGCGGAAGGGTTGCACTTCTATCATGTTGCACGATTCTCTTCAGTTGTCGTTGGTCCCCTTCTTGCAGGATCTTTTTCTGGCCACAGCGATGTAGGAGATTTGATATTGGATATTGCCTTAAATGGTTTCAATAGTGTGATCTGATACCAGTGTTAACTTCAGCTAACTTTCAGAATATATTTCAAATTCGTAAGTACAGTGACTTTCTTTCATTTATGTATGACCTGTTAGCTATTACAGGTAAACTAATAGCTTGGCGGCCGGTTTAAAGAACAATTGCATCTTTGAGAAAAGGTATCAGTTATACAGGTAACACGATCAAGTTAATGTGAATGTTGCATAACCCCAAGCAACATTTTCTCATTACATGGTCTCATCATGTTAACTAAACTCTCGAACTTTTACTTAATTATCCAAATCATGTTAAAATCTTATAAATTTATGCCACTGAAACATGTATCTTTATTTTCCCGAACCAGTTACTCCCCAATTCTTATGCATTATGAAACTGTCATCTATTGCCTTCTTTCAAGCTCTACTAATTTTTTAAAACTTTCCTTCCTGATTAATCAATCTGTACTCGTATTTTAATTGGTAATTACAATCACTACCCCCTCTGTTGGACAAGATAAATGAAACTTAATTTCTACTTTTTGATTATGTTTCTTTATTATAAAATTCCTTAAACCAAGTTATACTTTATTCTTTTGAATGGAACTATCTACCCTTTCAAATGTTTCCACCTCATAATATGGTTACATCATCTATGAAGAGGTACTGAATGTTAAACATCTGTAAAAATCCCTAAATAAACTATTTTGACTCAAAACCCATTCCACAACATTTCAATCTACATAAGATCCTCCAAAATCTATTAGCAACAACCCTCTATGGAACATCATCCACGTCCCAAACCAAAAGAGCTTGCGGTCTGCAACGCTTCAAAGCAAACTGCACTATATTCTGTCATATCCTTACTGCTTTTCAAAATCCTCTACCATTTCCATCCTATTACATAATATTATGATACTGTATTTCAAACAATGTAATATTATAAGACCAGCCTTTTAATTAATTATTAAATTATCAGTTATAATCATGCAAGTTCACTCAAATTCAATCTACAAAGGCAAATCAGAAAATCTATGCCCATATTTTTTTTATTTGTAATTTCTTGGAATTGCCAAGCCTTATTTGTCAGTACGAGGGCTGTCTGAGAAGTTCTCTGCCTCGACCATAGATGGCAGCACTACCCAAGTGATTTTTCCTGTGCAAGTTGGTGCATGTGCCAGATGCGCCTGCAAGAAATTGCAAGTCATTCTACATTGTAGTTTGGTCTGTACAATTATTTGATGCAGGCGCGGTGCGTAGTTGTACCAGAAATGGAAAAATCGAGTATTGCGCAGTTATAAAATTCTTTATAAAAAAAGGTTTAACACCATCCGAGATCAACGGAAGATTTTTAAAAGTGTATGGGGACTCTTCTCCTTAATATTCAACAGTTAAGAAATGGGATGCTGAGTTCAAA
This sequence comes from Vandiemenella viatica, assembly GCA_031002005.1. Lineage (NCBI taxonomy): Eukaryota > Metazoa > Arthropoda > Insecta > Orthoptera > Morabidae > Vandiemenella > Vandiemenella viatica. Next base: position 127,964,992 of record JARYHS010013631.1, on the reverse strand, counting down.
CATGACCATAGCAGTCTTGAAGATGATGAGCGCGAAGGATGTGCAAGAGTGCAACAACTCCAGAAATCGTCCAGAACGGGCATGATATGGTTTTGGATGATCGACGAATAAAAGTGCGTGAGATTGCCGAGACCGTAGGGATATCAAAAGAACATGTGGGATATATTTTGCAATGAATTATTGCATATGAAGAAGCTTTGTGCAAGATGGGTGCCGCATTTGCTCAGAGTTGATCAAAAGTGCATCCGCACGAGACTTACTGAAAGTGTTTGGAGCGTTTCAGCAAAGATAAAACTGATTTTGTGCGTCGATTCATAACTATGGATGAGACATGGGTTCACCACTATGCGGCAGAATCAAAACTGCAGTCGAAGCAGAGGACAGAAGCTGGTTGTTCAGGTCCAAAGAAGGCCAAGTCGGTTCCGTCGGCAGGGAAGGTGATGGCATCAGTTTTTTGGGATGCTAAAGGTGTTTTGTTCATTGATTACCTTGAAAAGGGTAAAACAATAACTGGACAATACTATTCCGATCTTTTAGACACCCTTCGTGAGTAAAGGCCCTATTTGAGGAAGAAGAAAATCATCTTTCATCAGGACAATGCACCTGCCCCAAGAGTCTTTTGGCAATGGGGAAATTAAGAGACCTGCACTACGACGTGTAGGAGCATCCACCTTATTCCCCAGATTTGGCTCCCTCCGACTTCTATTCCCAAAACTCAAAAACTTTCTTGCTGGTCAGCGCTTTTCTTGAAATGAAGAGGTGATTGCAGCTGTAGATGGATATTTTGCAGGCCTTTCAGAAAGTCACTTCAGGGATGGTATAATGAACTTGGAACATCGCTGGACTAAGTGTATCAGTGTTAGGGAGACTATAATGAGAAATAAAGATAATCTAGTAAATATCAAATTGGGTTTATATTTTTAGGCTTAGAATTTTCCAGACTGCCCTCATAACTCTGTGTTACAGCATTGGTATTAGCTGTTTAAGATAGTGGTAGTGCTTCACACATCCATGGTATATGAGCAACAAAGGGTGATTTGTTTTCTATGGAGCAAGAGATGAGATCACCCATTGAAATCCACAGAGAAATGCAGCTCACATACGTCAAATGTGTCTCACTTTGAGAATGTGAAGTGGTGGTGTTGTCAGTTCACAAAAAGGCCATGAAGACTTGCATGACAATTAGCATTCGGGCAGGCTGTGTTTGTCGCTATCTGATGACAATACTTCCCGTATGGATGCAATGATGAAAGCCAATTGGCATGTGCACCTCAAGGACATTTCGCAGGGGAGTGTTTCGTATGGGAGTGTTTACGACATGGTTCATGGGTCCTTAGGGTACTGGAAGGTTTTATGTCAGTGGGTGTCTAAGCAGTTGGATGACATCATGAAAGGAAACCGAATGATTGCTTCACTGAATCATTTGCTATGATATGCCAAGGGGGGTGACTGTTTCCTGGACTGCATTGTTATTGGCGATGAAATGTGGATACTGTATTTCGTACCGGAACCAAAGCAGAGCATGGTGAGGAAATATCTGGGTTTGCTTGTACAAGTCTGGGGTTCAGAGACATAGTCAGTAATGGCTTGTTATATACATTACAAAGCAAGATTTTTACTTGCTTCCCTATGTTCCAACTCCAGATTATACAATGTTTACGAGCTTTGTGCACAATTGTCCTCACCTTTTGTATATCTTGCTAAATACCATATGATAAATAAAACTCCAGATTACTTCCCATTTATTCTACTGCCCCATTTATTCCTCCATTGTTATGTTTATAGTTACCTTGCTTCCCAAATACACTAACCACTCTAGCCATTACAATCTTGCCATTAATAGGTTGGTGCTTCTTGCTTTATTCCTTACCTTGTTTTTTTTTCTGCATTCATCTCCCGGTCATGTTTCTCCATTTTTGTCCACCATTTCCCTAATTCTCTTTTTAGATCATGTGCTGTATCCTCCCATATAATTATGTCATCAGTATAAGCCATCTATTAGCTCTGCTGGATGTCTGTATCCCTGGACTTCTGCGCGTGAAACCATTGTGAGAGTGTACTATTTACGCACATACAATTCTCATATATTTTTCTCATTAGTTCAACAATTCCTACATCTATTCCTCTCTTTTTTAAAACTTAAAAATATGCTTTCTCTTAGAACTGTAATGTGGGCATTTTTTTATGTCAATAAAAGCTATTATCGTGTCCTTGTCATAATTCCATGATTTGCCTAATTATAAAAATTGCATCTACTGTTGATCTTCCTGTTTCTAGCTGTTTCCTTTACTCTTTGTTTGACTTTATTTAGCATAATTTGTTCATATGTTTTCAGACAGTGGTTCAGTTTGTAATATCCCTATAGTTCTTTCATTTTGTTTTACTCCTTTTTTATGAATAGGCAATGTGATTGATTCACTTCTTCTAGTCCTCTGGTATTTTCTTTTCTTCCCAAAGTGTCTGTATGACTCAAAATAACCATTGCATTCCCATTGCTCCTGCTGTTTTTACTACTTCTGCTGTCAGTTAATCTATTCTTGGTGATTTCCCATTTGGTGTTTTGTTCCCTGTCAATTCTACCTCCAGCATGCTAAATTCTTCCATTTTCTTTCTAAAGCTGTTGTTCCACTCTCCTTTTCTTTTGGTACTGCCTTCGGTTCTTCCCATATTTATAAATTATACCAGAATATTCAGTTCCCCATGGAGTTGCAACTTATAGTCTCTAAAATAACAAGAACTCAAACACTTAATCAGTGAGATTTTAAAGGAAATAAGGGAGGAAAATCAAACAAAATACAAATATCATTGTATCTGAAATAGGTGCACAATTAAACTTCAGTCTCATAAGTGTAATTATGGCAACCAGTTACAGAAGAACACACTTGATAAACTATTTTTTTCAAATGTCTATGTAAAGATTAAATTAATAGAGTAAAAACAACTGATACAGAACACTTACTATTAGCTGTTCCTTCAGCTGGGAAGATGTCCAAACCTGAAAGATGAATAAATACGATAAACAAAGAAAATGAAATATTAACTAAGGATCCAGATCATGAAACATAAGAATATATTTTTTTGAGTTTTAGCACAGAAAACTTTATATTAACAGTAACATTAGAACTGAATCCATATAATATATGTATTGTTAAGAATGTATCACGCTTCAAAATGTAAACTGAAAATCACCTAAGCAATATCAGAAAGTTTTTTCTAACTCTGCATGATCATATGAAAAGGATGTTTAGTGCACATTTAATACATTCTGTGTAACCAACAGCTTGTTTGCCCACTTTGTGGGTTACTAAATCTTTGCATTTGTCTCAACATAAAAAACAAAACACTTGTGTAGTAATGTAACAGGGCTTCTAGATGTTATATACACTAATATTAATGGATAATTATGACAATGAAACTACTGAAGATAAGATAGGGAAAAATAACAAGCACAAGAACACACACACACTACACAATATTTCTGTTTGCAACCTTGTGTACACACTGGGCCCTACGATATGAATTAAGGTAAATACTGATGTGTACCCATCTTCCCTCTGCCATATGTTTCACCTCAAACATGATTAAGGTTGCAAACCGAAATACAGTGTAATGTTTTGTCTGTCTGTCTGAGTATGTGTGTTTTTTCTTGTGTTCGTCTATCCCTCATCTATTCATCTGAGGTAACAGGTCATTTTTCCCTATCCTATTTTCTACAGTAATATTAAAAAAGCAAAGGTGTCTCTCAGTCTGTTTCTTATATTTTCATAACTAAATGGCTAAACTGATTTTGATTAAATTTAACAATAAAATGCTGTGTATGGTTAGCAAGGACACAGAATATTTTTTTCAGGATAAATGTTTTGTCACAAAATTTTGAAAACTAATCAAACGATGACAGACAGATGGTTAGCGGGTGTAAATCTCTGTAATGTTACATCAGTCACTAAGGCTTTGTTTCTCTTGCAGTCAGTTTGTGTATGATCTGTTCATTTACAGACACAACTTATTATATAGAAAATATGTGGTGGATTTTCACTGTACCAGACAATTATTTTGTGCTTATATCTGGATAGCTCACTGGTTTAAACTATTGCAGAACAAATAACAGAAAGCAATTACAAAATAGCAATTCGATAAATTCTAAAACATTTAATCAGTTGTAATTATGTAATGTGAAGTATTGTAAAAAAAAAAAACAAAAAAAAAAAAACTGGCAAATGAACAAAAAAGGTTGTGTCACATGAACTTGGATGCAAAGAATTATATATACTACAGAATTTGAATATTGATATGTCCAAATTCCTGTTACAAATGTTTTTTCCACTATACATGAAGAACTGAAAAGTATTAGGAGACAAAATTTTGTAAGCAACACTCAATAATTTTTTCCTGAACTTCTATAACATCCCACAACAGGAATTAAGAGAGTTAACACTTTACTTAGTCACTATAAAATATAATGTGCAAACTGTGAAGAAGTTGGATATAATGTTGATGAAAGGGAAAACAGTAGAACAATAAAGAAAAATGTTGCGGTTGTGACCCATTGATACAGGATTATCATAATTATTCTCCAGCTACAGTCTCCTGGTCACGAACACTCTTCACTTTTTCCTGACCATGAATAGCTGAATGATAATTGTGAGAAGTCCTCCAACCCAGCCCAATGTGTTCCATATTGTTCTTGATTTGGTTTATGCATTTACTTTTAGGCCTTTCCACACATCTTTTCAGTTGGATGCTCATATTAAAAAATAATTTTGCTTTTCTTTCTTCCTCCATGCTTCGGACAAGTCCATATCATTTCAGGCAAGGGTATTGCCACACTTATGTTTATGCATGTCTGATTTCAATCCTATTTTATCCTTCCATTTACTTCATTTTAGATGACTGAAGTCTACTGTTATCTTTTCTGGATAGGATACATGTTTCTAAAGCAAAAGGACATAATAGGTTTTAAATAATGTGTATTTGCCTTTTCTGGGCACTTCGTTATGCCATAATTGTGTTCTGACTTGGTTATAAAAGACTGTGCATTATTGGTTCTGTTCGTAATCTCACATTTAATAGTGTTGTTTTCACTCAGAGCACTGTCCAGATATTTGAATTGATCAACATTTTGGAGTTGTTGATGGTACAGGTAAAAGTCCACATTAGACATCGGTGTACCTATTGCTCGAACCACCGTCTTACTGGATGGGAGGGGGATATTGCAGTGATACCACAATAAAGTTTAAATACAAAGTTTGACTAATGAATTAAACGGAAGAATAATCTACAATTAGGTAAAAAAAAAAACAAAAAAAAAAAAATGTACTAAGATGCCCCTGTAAAAAGATCATAGATGTCAGGTACCAGTAGCTAGTATTGATGAATTCTTAAAAAAATGTTACTAACAACATTCCTCCATCTCAATCGACACAAACTATTTTTATTTGTAATTAATTGTCTAGTTGGCTAAACTAACAAATAATTTAATTTTTTAATGTGTGATAATATTAAGATGATTGTCCTATCACTTAAATAATCAGTGTTTTCTTATACTTACACCTAATGCCGATTCCAGTACAAATGATTTTCAGAAATCAGCATAAAGTATATTGATATGCAACAAAATCACAAACTTATGGTGTGACTGTAACAAAATATCCATATGGATGTTTATCCTTTTAAGTACTTTAAAATTTGACAGTGATTATCATTCATTTAAGTTAAATTGCAATGGAGCATTTCCCCTAGTCAGCTAATTACCTCTTTTTATATACACTGAAGAGTCAAAAAAACTGGTATAGGCATGCGTATGCAAACACAGAGATATGTATACACTCAGAGTACGGCACTGCGGTCAGCATTGCCTACATAAGACAACAGGTGTCTGGTGCTGGTGTTAGATCGGTTACTGCTGCTACAATGGAAGGTTTTCACAATTTAAGTGAGTTTGAACGTGGTGTTAAATTCGGCACATGAGAGATGGGGCACACCGTCTCTGAGGTAGCAATGCGGTGGGTATTTTCCCGTACGACCATTTCACGAGTGCACAGTGAATATTGGGAATCCGGTAAAACATCAAATCTCCGACATCACTGTGGCCACAAAAAGATCCTGCAAGAAAGGGACCAACTATGACTGAAGAGAATCGTTCAATGTGATAGAAGTGCAACCATTCCACAAATTGCTGTGGATTTCAATGCTGGTCCATCAACAAGTGTCAGTGTGCGAACCATTCAACGAAACATCATCGATATGGGCTTTCGGAGCCAAGGGCCCACTTGTGTGCCCTTGCCGAGTGCACGACACAAAGCTTTGAGCCTCGTCTGGGCCTGTCAACACCGACGTTGGAGTGTTGATAATTGAAAATATGTTGCCTGGTCTGACGAGTCTCGTTTCCAATTGTATCTAGCGGATGGCTGTGTACGGGTATGGAGACAACCTCATGAATTTATGGACCCTGCATGTAAGCAGCGAACTGTTCAAGCTGGTTGAGGCTCTGTATGGTGTGGGGCACATGCAGTTAGAGTGACATGGAACCCCTGATACAACTCTGACAGGTGACATGTATGAATGCATCCTGGCTGATCACCTGTCCCATTGTGCATACCAACAGATTTGGGCAATTCCAGCAGGACAATGCAACACCCCACATGTCCAGAAAGGCTACAGAGTGGCTCCAGGAACACTCTTCTGAGTTTAAACACCTCCGCTGGCCACCAAACTCCCCAGACATGAAAATAATTGAGCATATCTGGGATGCCTTGCATCATGCCATTCAGAAGAGATCTCTGATCCCTCGAACTCTTATAGATTTGTGGACAGCCCTGCAGAATGCATGATGTCAATTCCCTCCAGCACTACTTCAGACTTTAGTCGAGTCCGTGCCAAATCGTGTTGGGACCCTTCTGCGTGCTTGCGGGAGTCCTACACGATATTAAGCAGGTGTACCAGTTTATTTGGCTCTTCATTGTATATACGTATAAATTTTCTTTTATAATTGGAGTGTAAAATTCCTCCCCCATTTACTCTTCCAATTTATAAATTTTAAATTCCTCAAGTGTTTGAGGTAAATTATTCAACACTTCACTTCGCAATTTGTTCCAGACTCCTGACACCCTTACCAACAAAACAAAATTTTCACTCCCCCTTATGCATGAAATTGAGTGCCGGCTTATGGGCTTGGTTGCCTTTCCCCCTCCATGCACTATTCCTAATTCTTTGACCAATATCCCTCGCAGCCCCATCACCAACATGTGCCCTGTATATTCCCAGCACTTTCTTCACCCTCCTCCTTTCCTCCAATGACTCCCAATCTAGCTCCTCTATCATATCAGTTACTGACTGGTTCCTGCAATAATTTGCACAAACAAATCTAGCTGCTCTTCTTTGCACACCCTCCAACTCCCTGTATTTGATAGCCAAAATGTGGGTCCCAAACTACACCACCATGTTGAACCAATGGTCCGACAAACGTTTTGTAACCTAATTCCCTAAACTCTCTGGTACATACTCTCGTTACCCTCTCCAGTAAATGAAGGATTTTGTAACCTTCTCCTACCACCTGCCCAATTTGCTTTGCCCAGATGAATTTGTTATCGAATGTTGTGCTAAGATATTTACACTTCAAGCTTTCAACAAGCAATTCTGACCCCATCCTATAAACATAATTAACCTTTAGCTGTTTAATCTGTGTACCTAATAAGCTGACTTCTTGGCATTTATCTTCATGCCATGCTGACCTACCCATTTAGATATTCTATTCAGGTCACACTGCAGCTGTTCAGTCTTCATCTGTTTTAATCCTATTGTATACCTTCATATCACGCAAAAAAAACTAAATTCTGACTATTATCCATCAACACAGTCATTCATTAGAATAATGAACAGCAACGGTCCCAATCCATTACACTGTGGCACTCCCACATTTGATGGTGATGATTTTATTGTTGCTATTTCTGTTTAAGTTGAGCTTATGCCATTAACACTGAGATCATTAAGGATGTCTAACCGTCAGGTGAAAATCATTAGAATTTGAATCAAGTTACAATATTGTACCAATGATTTCTGCATTTATTATTATTATTATTCATAACATGTAGCTTTAGATTGAGAGTGGGGACAATACCAGCATTTGCCTAGATGACTACAGTAAATGATCTAACAACCATAGTCTGGATGTCTGGGAATCCATCATACAGGTTCGAACTTGGCCCCAAGGATCATTCCTGTGATCAGGATGGTGGAACTTTGATAGAGAGCTAAATGCTGGTTATTGTTACTATTAATTATGATGGAGCATGTGCACAAGTAGCTAATTACCTATACAACTACTTATACTGTGCACACATTTTTACATTTCTACTGTTTGGGGTATATTGTTCAGGACCTTCTCCAATAAATAATTTCAGTTACCTACTTTCCCATCCTTCTCGTGCCTTAAACATAGTGCCAATTGTATACCCCTCCATTATCCCACCTCGCGAAATCGGCAATATATGATTCACATATACCCACCAGTCTCTGTATCATCCAATGACATCCAAACCCAGTTCTTTTATCATACCAGTAGCATTATTACTGCCTAGAAGTTACCATGTGAAGACCACTCCAGTGATGCTAATAAAACCGAACACTTCTTGATTTTTCAGTGTTATTGTCATCATTAGCTCCTGTAAACCCTCAATAAATTATTTTAAGTAATTTAGATGTATAATTTACATTTCTTGTAATAACTTCCTGTAATATAACCTTATTTTTGCTGACATATCATCAAAATTAGTTCAAAGAGCTGTGAGAATATAGAAAATTAACAGTAAAACAATTTTAAAGTAGTTTCCTGGCAGTTTCAGAGATAAAAACAAAGTTAGGTCGAATCGAAAAGTCAACACATGCTATATATGGAGTTTTTCTTATTTGCCAGTAGATTTTGTTCCCTTCATTAACAGAAGTTCAACATTAAATCACGAACACGATAACACATGAAACTTCAGGTTTACAAAATTTATGAAAAGATTTAGAACCAACTTCACAGTTTGTAAACAAAGTCAGAAAAAGATGACGCCGAAACAAATTATTTGGAATTGAAGTCATAATTTTTGGGCTCCAATAATAATTTAAAACTTGATGAATGCTAATAACAACCGAACACTTCTTGATTTTTCAGTGTTATTGTCATCATTAGCTCCTGTAAAACCTCAATGAATTATTTTAAGTAATTTAGTTGTATAATTTACATTTCTTGTAATAACTTCCTGTAATATAACCTTATTTTTGCTGACATATCAACAAAATTAGTTCAAAGAGCTGTGAGAATATAGAAAATTAACAGTAAAACAATTTTTAAGTAGTTTTCTGGCAGTTTCAGAGATTAAAACAAAGTTAGGTCGAATCGAAAAGTCAACACATGCTATATATGGAGTTTTTCTTATTTGCCAGTAGATTTTGTTCCCTTCATTAACAGAAGTTCAACATTAAATCATGAACACGATAACACATGAAACTTCAGGTTTACAAAATTTATGAAAAGATTTAGAACCAACTTCACAGTTTGTAAACAAAGTCAGAAAAAGATGACGCCGAAACAAATTATTTGGAATTGAAGTCATAATTTTTGGGCTCCAATAATAATTTAAAACTTGATGAATTCAGAAAAAAAGTGACACATCGTACAGAAAAATAAAGCCGGTAGTTAGATGGGAAGGATGATTTTGGAAAGAAAAAACGAAATTGGACATAACATGTCTCTTCGCGAAATGCAAAAACTATGTACCTCAGGAAAAGTTTAAACATACCATTTTGAAGCTAAATTTTTTCTAAGCATGGTTCATTTCTTGGTAACATTTATGATAGGTACAGAAACTCAAATTTAAAGAAAATAAGAAAGATGGCAGTGAAGTGTCTCTGTGATGTCAGAAAATCAAAACAATAGATTCAATGTCGACCAAATGATTACGCCACACAAAATAAGAAACTTAAAGGAGACGAGATAACACTTGGAAAACAACACCACCTGATAGGTGATTAAATTTGCAGAAGTTTAAAACAAGTCTCTACTTAAGAGATCCAGTAGTTTGAAAGATATTAAATGCCAAAGATAGACTGATTGCACAACATAATTTAAAAGTCGAAATACAATCAGAATCAGGTTGTATCGTACGCCATAAATTAGGGAATTTTTCACAGAATATTATGATAGTAGAATCAGCTCACAGGCAGGCGTAAGAACTTTAGGATTAAGGATTTCTTATTTCAAGAATTTTTATCTCAAAAACTATAGCACTTAGCAGAAAGACTCGCTGCATCAAAATTAACAGTTCAAGTACACTCTAACACACACAAAATTTTCAAGTGAATTGGAGATAAAATACGGTTGAATTTTGCACAGTCGCCCCAATAAGTTGAGCAAGATTTCATAAATTCTATATAAGACCTGGCAGCACCATTTTCCTCCTCAATTATTCAGGCAGGTGTGAGTGAGTGAACTCAGGTGTATCACAATGCAGTGAAGATGGCTTAGGAGGTTGCCTAACCTTGACACTGATTGAGGTAATGTTCAGCTTGCAATGAGCATAAACTTTTATATCTTTTGGTGTTTCATTGGAAGCTGCTTGTAATGTGTTTAGTCTGCAGTCATATGTAATTTCGGATAGTAGTCTGATATCTTTCTAATTTACTTGTGCTGTACATGTAAGTGAACTTTTTAAAATACATCAGTTTCAAATCAATCTGGATATTGACAGTGTTTTCTTTAATCCTGAACATACCTTTATCTCTTGGGGTTAGTACAAGTGATTGGTGACCGAAAGGAAGAATTTCTGTTCAGCAAGCCGCTTTTGAACTAACCCCATGCAAACCCATGTCATAACATTACCATAACCGATTAACACATTTACATATCTTGGCTCCACACCCCTCATATTTTAATTTCTTTTATACTGCATTAAAACATTTGATATCTATCATTCAGACAAAATTATTAAATGCCTTCAATTCCTTCCTATGAGTAATATAGAAGAAACACTCAGCTCTTGCTCTATAATCAGCTATTTTGATAAAATATAATATCCTTCTCACATTATCCTCAGAATACAAAGAAATATAACAAGTTTGCTTTCTATAGCTACTAATGAATAGGTGCTTAGCAGTTCATCAATGTGCAGGTTGCTATGTTGGAAATGAGACTATGAGTAATACCCAAATTTCAACTGCTTTAATTCTGAAAAGCATGTTAAAACTAAAACATTATTTTGAATGAAGACCGGGATGTCCCAAATGTATGTTGTTCATGATTTTAAGAGTGTAATTTTGTTCCGTAATGAATATTTATGAAGCACATGATTTTGATTACACTTTGATATTTCTTCTTCTTCCCTGTGCCCCCCCCTTTTTTTTAAAAAAAAAAAAAACTTAAAATTGAAACAATATTATTAGCATATAATTATTGAAATCAGCAAAGAACCGCCTCCACCACCATACACAGGATCTGAAAAGATGGTAGGCAAAACAGAGCAGTACATGCTAAACATGCAGAAATAAATACTTTTTCCTTCTTCCCACCTGGGAGCGAGACAAAAAAGAATAATCATCTTCGACACACTTAATTGTAATCTGCACAACAATGGTATAGATAAATAATTCCACTGAATAATTTAGTATTATCATTTATCTCTCATTAATACAGAAGTGCACAATTCAAATGTGATAGCAAGGATGAAGCCAATGTACATAAATGTACCTATAATGCAAGTAGACGATTAAAAAAAATTATTTTTTTTTTTGTTTATATATAAGTATGTTTTAATTACATTTCCCTATTCATTAATGCATCTGGCTCTACTCAATTTGTGTTCCAAAATATTAATTTCCTCTTCTGTCACCTCCTACACTCATAATCATTTATTTATCAAATAATTACTAGATCCATTCCACATCACAAAATTCTGATTTTCACCTCTAATGTCAAAAGCTTTGTTCTTAGTATGTCTGATTTTTTACCTATGGTAAGTAACTGCACATTTTTATTGCCAATTAAAACTGCCTTTTTGCATCAAAATATCTCCATATAACTCATGGTAGAATGAACAATCTCATATTCTTAAGTCATTTTTAGAAAAGAAAACAAGCTTAGAAACAGAGCCAATATAAAACATTGGGGGTAACTAGGAAATTATTATTTTTTTAATATATATAGGAAATCAAATTAGATGCACAAAACTTGTCCATCTCCTCCAGCACCAATGCAGTTTTGAATGAAAAGTTACAGAAGATTTGATTAAGATTACAAGCCACTGATGTGTGTATAACAATACTCTCTTAATGTAACCTCTCTCTTTTCTGAAGTAAAATGGTGACCAAAGATTATTTTTTAGGTTAAAAATCAACCATTGTGAAAAGTATGGATTCAAAAATATCAATGATATCTCACCGTAGTTAATTACTTCTTGCATGTATATCCCTCTCCACAAACAAATCAGAAATGACTGTCAAATAAAATATGCTTTCATACTGGTACTTAATGTATTTATCTGCCCATTTACTCCCAAATTACTATACTCTTTTACGACATGAACTTGACATTTATATTTAGTCATCTACTATTTGTGACAATCAATTTAGATCAATTCTAGCAATGTATACCAAATGTTTCCAAGTTCATGTAGTTTTTTTTGTAGCTTCATATGCTTTCAGCTACAGACAAACTCTTTCTTTCTCAATAATTCACCATGATTCATGTGTATTTAATGGAACTATAGAAGTATTTAATGTAATTAAGCTATACTTTTGCTGATAAAATCTTAATAAAAAACATTACAGAAGCGATTCATTAAAAAACTGTGGCTTGATGCACCTTTTTCTATCCTGAGCTAACTTCATCTTTGCACACCCATTCGAAATATTTGTTGATATATTCCAATATTTGCCTTCCTTACAGTTTTTCCTTTACATGTCTCTCTGCTACAGATTAAGTAACTAAGGATGTATTATTATGTGACCTGTCTCTTCTTTTTAACACAATTCCACAAAATTCTTTCTTCACCCATCATTTCCAAAACATTTTCATTTAGTACTTTATTATTTCACTTAATTTTCAAAATCCTTCAAACTCCACATTTCAAATGCTTGTTTTGTTTTTATTGTTTGATTCCTACGTCATAAAAGATTTATCTTGTTCAAGAAAATTCTTTTCCCTAGTGCTATTCTGCATTTTAACCACACTCCGGTTTCTGCTATCGCTTGAGATTTTAATAATTATGTGGTATAATTGACTTAGTTGCCTCGCTACATCTGATCCAGTTTTAATATATACCCTTTAGTTAATAGCTACCACTCATGACTTTTGTCTTGCTTTGGTTTATGTTTAGTCCAAATTCTTACCTCATTGTTTTACTCAAGCACTTCACAATTTTTCAATAACAATACTCCATTTGCTAAAGATGTTAGACTTATTGTACACTAATTTTTGATGTCTATCAGCTTGAGCTTTTTTTGAGAGCGCATGCCAAATCATATATATTATTTCTGAAAGGCTTGTTTTTTTTTTGTTGGTACACTGTCTCCTTAATATTTATCAAAATTAATGAATGCCTTCATTTTGAAAACTAAGCACCCGCCAATGCCGAAAAATGAACAAATAGTTTACAATTAATGTTTTCATCAAAAAACTTTATTTTAAAAACTTTTTATAAAAACAGTATATGCATAAAGAATGAAGAAAGAAGGTGCCATCTGTTGACAGCAATTGTCTGTTGGGGGTGGGGGGCTGTGAATGCTTACCCGGGGCCTGAGAAACCTAGCGCCAGCCCATGCTTTCAATACAACTGCAAGAAAGTCTGAATTGGAAGAAGAGTACAGGCCAGCAACATTTGTAATAATGACACATTTGTTAATGTTTACACTATTTTCCTGTGCTTAAATGAAGTAACAGAGGAACAGATTCATAATGTTGAGTGCAAATTTGTTTTATAAACAGCTAAATTTCTAATCCTTTCTACTCCTCCACTACTGAACTACGTTGTTATTTTTTGCTTTTTCTTTTGCCATTATCCATTTTTATTAAATATGCTACATTTTCCAATGCTTCGTATGTGCAGACATGTCCATAGTAAAGCATTTTCTCTTTTGTTCTTCTAGTAAGAAAGCATCTGCTTCGTAACCTTTACAATAAATTAAATAACATTTTTTTTACATTTACTGTAATGTTAATCTTTGATTTAGAGGTTTTATTAACGTTTGCTGTGTATTCTCTCCTCCTATATTTCAGAAAACTGAAGAAACAATCAGAAAGCATAATTAACAGAATCCAAAGGGTGAAATTTTTATCTGTATTAACTTTGGTGGTATCTCATAAAAAAAAAACGTACATATGTGAGGCAGTATGATTTGTGGCACCCATCAGTATGAAAGAATTGTTACTTCTTACTCAATTCTGTAAAAAGATATACTATAGATTTTAAGCTGTACCAAAAAGTTTCAAAGTGTGAAATAGCCTACTTACAGGTTTGTAATATTATAGATTGGAACATTACTTACTATTATCACCAGTCCACATTTCACTTTCTAAGAACACTGACAGTCGAGAAACTTTTTTCCTGCTTCACATAAAATATAATTTAACATTTTCTAAGTAAAATTAGAAATAATGGATTGCTGTTCCCAGTATAATATCTTTGACATAAGGGGAATATTTGCTATGGAACAATTCACAAAAATTAAGAATTTTATCGTGGTACCCCATCCGAAAAATAAAATGAGCAAGTATGGTAATCATGCAGCAAATATAATTTAGAAACATTACAGACCTATAAATTAGGAACTGAACCATATAACTGATTCCAAAGATTTTAGTGTCAATATTTGCAATCTCTTTATTTTTTTTTTATTTTTTTTTGGGGGGGGGGGGGGAGGTTTTATGGAAAGTCTGTGACCATTTAATTTATTACCATTTTTCCCATGATACAAATTAACTAAAGCTTCCTTTCAAATAAAACAAATTTCAGATCTTGTAACATTATGATGTTATCACACTGGATCATATCTGCTTGATGCGGAAAAAAAGTTCTATTACTTAATTACCTTCTCATTTAATTTTGTTGTCTAGGAATAGTAGTGACTTTTGAGCTGCTGTCCCATCTGTTTTACATCTACACATTTTGTATTCTGGGATTTAAATTTATAAAGAAAATGATTAAAACCTCTCCTGATCCTGAAATGAATAGTTTTAAATAACAAAAACCTTTATCTCATTACTCATCCAATTACTGGCAGCCATTACAAATGCCAAATTCCCTGCTTTAAAGATAGACATATTTCAATAACTTCACTACTTCAACTAAAAATCACTATTCACTAGTTTGATATAAATCATTTCTTATTATTCTGAGGTAATAACTCTATTTCAACGTGCAAATTACAACATATATCCTCAATTACCTGCTTCTACAGATTTTTCAGCCACTAACAAATTAGCCAATTTCACTTAACGAGACCCACCATTCTGTATCTTCTTACTGTAAGAATCTTTACAAATTTCTTTAGAAAACATGTTCATTTGACATTTCAACTGTCTTTTAATTTTAAACATCTTCCTGTAACATCCCATTCCAAGAGCTTCAGTTTTCCTCTTTCATGAACCCCTGGAATTGAAGTTTTGCTTCCTTAATGGCTGGAATACGATTCAGACACTTCTCCTCCCAAATGCCAGCACTGAGTTACCACTTACCTACTAGGCTCTGCGATTTCTCTAATCAGTGTGATTCAATTTTCATGTTTTAGTCTATTAGTATCATCTCTGACAAAAATTATGATGTGCTTTATTTAACAATTCATCTAAATTATTTTCCCAGTATTTTGGTCATGCTATCAGTAATTTTAAAATATCCTCACTTATTCTGCCAACAGGACAATGTCATTAGCAAATTTCATCATACCAATTTTTTCTCCTTGAATCCTTACACCACATTCATTTTTTTTTTAATTAAGTTACTGTTTCCTCCACATTAATTATTAGTGGAGATACACTACAACCTTGCCTCATACCTAGTTTCTTAGAGTTATAGGCACTATACTGTAAAAACATTGTTACTATTATAATCACATTTTTGGTGAACAGATTAATGATATATTTATGTGGAAATGATAGATAAAATACACCCAACACTCACCAAAGTTGAAGGGAGGAGGGCAGCAGCAACACGAAATACACAAACACAGAAAAAACATTATTTCAGGGTTAACCCTTTGTCAAGTTAAAAGTTACCTTGACAGTCGCCCCCCACACATCTTCCCTACCATTTGTTTGCTCATTTCATCCTTACCAAAAAATTCTTTTCCTTCCAAACTCAGCTTTACCATCATATAAGCGGCACTGCTATGAGCACTAACATGGCACCTTCTTATGCCAACCTTTTCATGATCAGACTACAGGACTGTTTTCTTCAAAAGGTTACCTTACAACCCACCATAGAGGTATATAGATGACACATTTATGATCTGGACCCACGGTGAAAACCTCTTTCTTGAAGTCACTGAAGAACATCTCCTCCCTAAACTTCATCTGATCCTGCTCTCAGATTGACATCACTTTCCTGGATGCGGACATATCTGTACAGAATGGTCACTTATACACCTCTATCCACATCAAGTCCAGTAACCTGCAACATCTCAATTTTGATAGCTGCCATCCATATCATACAAAACGTTCCATGCCATACAGCCTTGCCGTCTGAGGCAAAAGCATCTACTCTGATCAAGAATCCTTTACTCCTTACTTCAACAACCTGATCCGGGCCTCTGATCCTTTACTCTTTACTCCAACAACCTGACCCAGGCACTCATAAACCGCAATTATCCTCCAGAATTAGTCCAAAAACAGATATCAAGAGTCAAGAACTGTCCACCACACTGACACACACAACCCAACACCAACCAGAACCCTGCTTTTCTCACCCAGTTTTTCCCTGGCCTGGAATTGTAAACTAAATTCTTTGTTTTGGCAACAACTTCCTCAGATTATTTCCTGAAATGCGACACATTTTTTCCACTATCCTTCCCACCACACCTCGTGTCACCTTCAGCAGACCACCTAACAAAAAAATATATTTGTACATAAATATCAGCCCTCTGATGCTTTTAAACCACCGTTTGGATCCTTCCTGCATAACAGACCCCGATGCAAAATGTGCAGCATGCATCCCACCTACCAAAACCTATTGCAACCCTATTACTGGTGAAACCTACTCCATCATAGGCCATGCCATTTGCACAACAACCATCTCATATGAGAGCTCACCTGACTCCACTGTCAAAGTTCCTACATTGGCCTACTTCGAACTTATTATTGATTAGAATGAATGGCCACAGACAAATAGTTTACTCTCTCACCATCTCTGATGGTCAATTTCATACTGTGAATGGCTGTGTTGACCGCAAGGCTTGCATGAGCTCAGACACTTGTTTATTTTGACTTGACAAAGGGTTAACCCCGAAATATTGTGTTTTCTGTGTTCATGCATTATTTCGTGTTGCTGCTGCCCTACGCCATTCAACTTTGGTAAGTGTTGGAAGCATTTTATCTACACTTTCAATATAAATATTGCCTCATGGTAGTTCTTTGTCCATTGTTACCAAGTTTAATGGTATAAATTGATTCAGAAATTCGTGCTCTACAAATTCCAATATCACTAAAGCACATGATCAGATGTGAATAAAACAAAAGTGGAGCAAAATGAGGATTTTTTGGGATCTCTTCATTACCTATCGGTCTGCAGAAAACTGTTCCTTCACTTTTACCAAGCATTTCAATATCTGAAGCAATCGTAAAAATAAAAAAATAAAATAATAATAATAAAAAAAAATTGCAACAGCCCTGGCATATGTTAAGGGGGATGCAAAATGGCCACATAAAAGATTTCAATCAAACTCACAAACTGCCAATTAGATTACTTACATTTTTTTTTTTTTTTTTTTTGCTAGCACTCTATGACTCATCTATGCTAAAGTCATTAGTGTCAGAAGAGGATTTTTTTTTCTTTGTGGTGGAAGAGGGGACAAGGAATGGGAAGAATTTTATCCATTATCTTTTGAAGGAATCATCTTGAAATTTGCATGGAGTGACTTATGGAACTGTGGAAAACTGAAAACTCAATGTCCGAATCAGAGACCAAATACGCATCTCACAAAGGCCAAGTCTGAAGTTAGACCCCCACCTACCAAGCTCAGTATATTTCAAAACTTTACTGATGGGTATTAAGTGTTTATGAAAGGATGAACAAATATCTTTTCCAATTCATGAATCTACAATACCTCATAATTAGAAGAACAGTCAAGATAGCTTTTGGTGTGGTCAAAATGTTATACTTAGTAACAGATGAGATAAATATGAGACTCATTCAGACTTTCACTACAGCAAATGCTTGCGTACTTTTTCTGTTTTTAAAATGCTGGTCAGTAACCAAAACGAAAATTTAGAATTGGGAAAATATGCCAAAATTACAAAGATTCTTTTTAGTGACATGCCCTCTAATTATGATTATGCTTCACTCTCCTTGCTCGCTGTGCATGCTTATATCTTGGGTCGTCTCCAAGTTTGGAATGGCAAAGGCAGAGTTTTGGTGCCACAGTTCTGTTAATACCACAAAGGGCCTTTTTATTAATTCAAATTAAATTTTATTCAGAAAAGTAATGCCACTAAATCATTTTTATAGTATAAAACATTATACTTTAGAGTACGACAGGCCTGTGCCACACCAAACTAATTTTGAGAACCAGTTCAAAATACAAACAAGCACACCGAGCAAAGTTTGACACCAAAACAATCTCAACCTTTGTATTCACTTGGAAACGTACCAGGAAATAAGTAAAAACACAGTTTACAGCAAGGAAAGAAAGTAAATTTTATTTCCTTTCTCAGTTCTAATCACAAGACATACACTATACTCAATTTACGTGACAACATGTCACAAATACAATCAATTTGTCATACGATTCAGTCATATGGCAGCACACAAAAGCATTCACACTCTGCATTTATAAATAAGGATTCACAACAGACATATCTTAACAGTAACTGGCAACCTAGTCACAATGCATTGTGTCAAACAGTTCAGCAATTATATACAAAACTTATTTACTCTGAAATTAAAATATAAAAAAAAAACTATGTAACACTACCGATTTCAGGCAATATGTACACATCATGGACAGACCATTGTCTCATATAAATTTTAATATTTTGTGGACAGACCAAGCACTGGGTATCCTCCAGAAACTTACCGGTCACCTCACAAATTAAAAGTTCCAGATAAAAGCTAAAATAAATGAACTGTTTGTTCAGTACAAATTTATCACAAGATTCAACTTACAGGGCCATATGCTTCAAGACCATTTTCAGGTCTACGGGGCATACGGCCTGCTCTACTTCCCTTGCGAGACACCGGAGTATGTGAGGATTCATTAATTAGAAATGTATTCGTATCACTGGGGTCATTGGTGCTAGATGGATTACCAGATGTGCGCCGCTTCCGCATTAAAATATTCCTGTTTGCATGTGAAGCAGTTTCAGAAGTCACATTGCAGGACAAATTCTGGCCACTATTTATTTGGCTGTGTGCTGAATCAGACCTACAGGCATTTGACCTATGGCCCCCACCCAAGACCCTAAATCGTTGGATCCTTGTCTTTCTCCTACCTCGCATGGGAGGGGTTGAATTGTTACTGCCAACACCTCCGACTGGTTTCACCCCAGGAAGAATTGGACTCACATCAAGAGTCCAAAGATTAATACTTACAGATCCTCTAGATCGGGTCCTTGGACTATCACCGCTAGAAACACGATGATTGTTAGAAAATATTTTTGGTACACATTGTTTCACATCATCATCAGAATGTTCACTACCTGAGTTGCTAGATTCTTCAGGATCAGGTAAGGACCCAGTAGTCTCTGAACCTAAAGTGATTTCACTTTCACTGTCTGTGGAATGGGCAATACAACCACGACTACGAACAGATGCCCGGTGACCAGAAAAGCGACGAATCCTGCTTCCCCTTCCCCTACCTCTGTATCTGACTGGCTGAGAGGATGTGCTATTAACCTGGTTGTGAGCAGTCATTCGTGAAAATGTGAGTGAGGCCTCTTCCTCCTCTTCTGAGAGTCTGGCCTGTCTTTCCTCTTCCTCCTTCAAGGCCTGAAGTCTTCCCAATTCCCATTCTCGTTTCTGTTGCTCTATTTCTGCCTCAGCAGCAGCAAGTTGCTCTGCAGACCATGCTGCTTCAGTCTGCTCTACAAACTTCATTGCATAACGTTCCACCGGTGTTAACTGAAAAATTATGGAATAAAATCATATAGTTTTTGAAACATCACTGTTCTATAAACACTAATAATCAGAGTTTGAGATATTACATGTCAATGAGATAGATGAAAATACATAAAAATATAAAAAATGTTTTAAGCAATGTGATTATAACATTAAGGATAGGAACCAAACACTTGCAAAAGTTAGAGCAGGAAGCTTGTGATGAAACAATACATTTAACAAATAATTCCAATGACCCCTTCAACATGCAAAACGCTAATGAAACAAATAGTACACAACATGTGTGGAGCATCCTCTCAATGATTAAGGGGTCAGTAAAAACATCATTTATCTATTTTTTATGAACACCCCCCTCCCCCCATGCCACCAAGTTAGGGAAGTTATGGGTTTAACATCTTTATCCTTTATTATGATCACATAGATGGAACAGATGGGTATGGTAAGAAAGGCATACAGGAGTGAAGAAAGAATTAAAGATATTTTAAGTTAATGAAGTTGGTTTCTTGAATGTGGGAATTTTTACAGGAATAAGAACTGAAATGATTTTAGTTTGACTATTACTTTCACGAATGGTAGAAATGTGGCAACAATTAGCCATTTTGCCCTCTTTTGTGACAAAGAGTAGTAACTTAAAATTTAATTTGACAAAAATTGTAGGGATAGTAAACACCTAACAAATGATAAGTAAAAATGAACGCAAACAATATTACAAGTAACCACTTAAGAACACGAACATGTGGCAAGGATAACAAATTTTTCCTTATTGATGAATTTAAACTGCAGTTAAGAAAAAGTGGTTGCGGGATATCATGAAGTGAGAAAAACTTGGCAGGTAGCCATAAATTGCTGGAAGTGCCAATAGAGAATTCATAATAAAAAATATATAAACGGTTTTCTTTCCAGTGCCCAAAGGACTTGAGAAAAATCAAGGCATAGACTAACAGGGAAAATATGAGAAAGTGTATAAGATTAAAAGAAGCGAGTTGGATAGTAGTGAAAAATGAAGAACAATGGAATGATATTAGATACTGGAGAGATTCATGTTCACACAAACCAAATTTAATTTATCAGAGATGACAAACTGTAAAATGTTAAAACTGACAAAGAACTCAGTCACAGGGAACTAAAAATGGAAGCCACTGAAGTAGTAACAGAAACAAATCATGTATTACGTAGAAATTTTCTTCTTTAAATTCCTCCCCCCTCCCCCTTTTCCAAACTACAAGTTTGAAGATAACATAAAATGTTTTCAGAATGTAGAAAATGAAACACACAAGAAACAAGTTTTCATGATGTTACAATGTTTGTGGACTTAACTGAATAGAAATAAAAAAGTAGAATGTATCACAGAGGAAATTGCAAATTCAGAAATTTAAATGAATGTGTTTGCTTATAGTAAATTAAAAGGAATTTTCAAGGGGAAAGGATTTCCAAAATTAAGAAACCATTGACCAGAATGTTGAAAACAATAGATATAATATAATCCAAGCTGTGCAATATAGTGAAAATGACAGAAATGAACATATACATAGCAAATATCTAAAATTTGTGTCTGAGGAGTTGCTACAAATTCCACCTGGTTTTACTCAGTGAAGACCTACAATAATGTTAATTATATAGCAGTATACTGCTTACTGATCTAACACAATAAAGTTATTTTTGACAGCTGGAAGTTTTAAGAACAGAAATATGAAAGAATGTGAGCATCCAAATGACTTGTCATATATGTATGCATGACATACAGGAGACGAACTGCTGAGTTTAGTTTCCTCACAACTGACAAAATATCAGTTCATTTTCTTCTCACTGCTCAGTGTTTTTCAATAAAATTCATAACTTTTAAACCAATTAAAAAATTAAGCAAACCAATTTGGTCCATAATTAATTAACAAGAAAAAAAAGCCGACAACTGAGAGTGAACATCACAACTGAAGCAAATTTACTGCTATATACTATGTAGGAACAAATGAATGATACAGGAATTAAGCAGTAACAACTTATCTAATAAAGATATCTGTACAAATAATGAATGTGATATTACTTTGCAGTGAATATATCTGAAATGCAGAAGAAATGAAGTTTTTGAAATTACATTTCAGTAATACTTATTCGTACATATATCATTTCATAAATACAAAGAAATGGCCATCTGAATGAAAATTACTTAAAAACACATAATAACAATGCCATTTTTGGCAATTTGAAAATTTATTATATGATAAAAATCTATGTGACAGTAGAGTTTTGTAAAAAATTACTATTAATTTGTAGATAAAATCAATTTAATGAAAACTGCATATTACAAATTATTTATAGACAAACTTAAGATACCTGCTGTTCTAGCTGTTTAACTTCCTGCTCAGCTTTGCTTATTTCATGCTCCCCTGAGGTCACAGTTGCTGTTTCACCTTCTTCCAAAGGAATTGTCTCATCAAATTCTGCAAGGTCTGCAGCTGCTTCTGCCTTAGCTGTTCTTGCTGCAATTACATCAGATTCATCTTCTGCAGCAGCCAAAGCTGATTCAAGTGCTCCTAATGCAGTCTTTTCCTCCATTGGTGTCTGAAAGTTATAGTAAATAAAAGTAAAAATTACGGAAATTCTTTTCAAAATTATTTGGGTAACTGTAGCATAGTAAGGGTTATTTTGATTTAATATTGTATGAGACTGCAGAAATTTTTGGTTCAGTGAAGAACATAAATAGGATGATGTTTTATAGAAAATGTTCCTAGTTTATATTAATGCTTCAAAAAAAACATAAGTAAATGTGTTTCATGATGAAAAACAGTTGATTTAAAGGGGTTGGTAATAATTACACATTTAAACATCATGGCATAGTTTTGCAAAAATTGGAGATACCTCAATATCAATTATTAAAGAAATAAATGAGAATAATTATCATTATAAAAAATAGAAATTATGGGTAGCATAACACAGGTTTTTCTAAAAAAAAAAAAAAAAAAAGATTTTGCACAACAAAGATGAAAAATATCTGTTTCAGTTAATAATAAAAGTAATGGTTTATACCATTTAACCACAATTAAGTAAGGGAAGAGATGAGGAAATATTTTGACCATCTTTACAATGAAAAAGAAACAAAAGAGCAGTTCAGGAACAAGAAATCAAGGTGGAAGTACAGAATGCCCTCTGACATGGTCAGAAGTTGAAAAAGCCTTGAAATGCATGGCTAAATGAAAATCACCAAGCCTAGATGAAGTAAATGCAGATATGATCAAAGCAGCAGGAATCTATGAACTTCACAGTGTATAAAGAGTAATGAACACCATCTGGAAAGAAGAAAAGTTCCCTCTGATTGGACAAAGGGAATCATAGTGTCAATATTTAAAAAACGTAGTCGGAGAAAATGTAACAATTACCAATGAACATCTCTTCAATCCCATGACCTCAAGCTAAAGGAGAAAATTATAGACGGTAGGCTGAGGAAAGTAATTGAACCACAGCTTAAAGAAGAGCAGTACAGATTTAGACCTAATAGATCAATAACAGATCTCATCTTCACTGCTTGGTTGATCATGGAAAAACATTGGGAGAGGGGAAAAGATGTCATCTTTATTTTCTTAAATACTGAAAAGGCCTATGACAGCATGCCTAAAGATAAACTTTGGGAATGTCTGTCCAAACGAAAGATACCAACAAACTTGTTCACCAAAGCTAGAATGCTTTATGAGAACTGCCAAAGCTTCATTCAAATTGGAGACTCATATTCAGACTGGTTTGTGACTACCAAAGGTGTTGAGGAAAGTAGCGCATTATTGCCGCCGTTCTTCATCATTGCAATGGATGAAATTATGAAGAGAGTAAAACAGCAACTCCACCCTGACAACTTAAAATCATTTGCATTTGCAGATGATGTTGAGATCTGGGGATATACAGAAGAAATAGTACAACAGAAACTGAACATCTGGAATAAGCATTTTAAGGAATTTGGCCTAAAATAAGCCACACGAAAACAGTAATAATGTCTGTCAGCAGACAGAATACGAAGCCTGTTATTTATCTGGAGGGTTAAAAATTGAATCGGGTGGATAATTTTCAATACCTTGGCAGTAAAGTGACTTCTCACAGTCGATAGTAGAATGAAATTACCAATAGGGTACAAAAAGGAGCTCAGTTTTATCAAGTTAGGCACCTTGTATGGGACAATCACGTTCCAATTTCAGGCAAAATGTCACTATATAATTCATATTTCTTGCCTATTACAATGTACGGCCTGGAAGTATGTACCACTACCAACAGACTCCAGGCACTGAGATGAAGTTCCTAAGATCAATGGTTTAGAAGACCAGAAAAGACGAGATCAGGAATGAAGAGATCCGTAAACAGATACCAGTCAATGAAACCGTTCAAGAAAAAATTGCCAAAGCAAGATTGCGATTGCTGGGAATGTCAAACAGATGGACACAACAAGAACAGCGAGAATATGGCTGGAAGAAGAACTGTAGTGTAAAGACCAAGAGGCCATACCAGAAGGAGATGGATTGATCCCGTGAAACTGGACCTACAGGAGAAAGGTGCATCATGGTCTAGAATCCAAGAAAAGGAAACAAATTTGGACAGGCAAAGGTGGTGAGCGTTCTTACACTGCACCCGGGAAACTGGAGACAGATTTTTTTCTTAACATCTCTTAACAGCGAGGTCTTTAGAGACGGGAAGGATGGGGAGCAAGGAATGGGAAGGAATTCGGCCATGGCTTTTTGAAGGAAGCATCCCAGCATTTGCCTGGAGTGATTTGGGAAACCATTGAAAACCCAAATCTGGACGCCCCGAACGGGGATTCGAATCACTGTCCTCCCGAATGACAGGCCAGAACGCTAACCGTTACACCACCATGCTCGGTGGGAGACAGAAGATGATGATGATGATGATGATGAACCACAACTAAAAGTTTTTAGAGAGATGATGGGGCTAAAAAGAGGTTTATAAATGATAAATTCATGTTAAGAATAGGATAAAACTTACTTTTTTTTGATATATGAAAGAAACACGGTTTATGGGAAATAAATCGGTAATATTTTAATAACTAATAGGGTCTTTGTAGGTAAATAGCTAACAAAATCTATGGGAGGACACAAGGAATAAAATTATAAACTGATGTAGATGGTTAGATAAAGGTAAAATGACATGAGACCATTTGATCTTTGGATAATTATTATGGAAAAATAAAGGCATATTCAGAAATTTTCACAATAACAAAAAAGGCACAGAACAATCAGTGCTATCTAATAAAAATATTTTGGAAAAGTTTTGGAGATTTTATAATTCTCAGATGTATGAAAATTATAGTTCTGGTGGTCACTTGAAAGGGCCGTGTCTGAGAAATCATCAAGGAACTATATGAAACATCACACTTTCCCGCGAGTCTATAAATATGGGTAGAGAGTGATGAGGTCAAGATTTTAATTTGTGCCAGTTTGGTTGTTTTGTGCAATAAGCAGTTCTGGAGGAGTGCAGGGAACAGATAGGTAACATAGTGGTAGCAATCTTGTGGAACTTCAGTTTTTGGACATTAAAATTACTTTGGAAAGTAAAAGAAAATTATTACTTTAAAATAACTTTTTAACTTTTCGATATTGAATTTACAAGTTGTGACTATTGTAGATTTTTAGCTGTGGAAATTTTAAGACCCTTCATGATGATAATTTGTTATATATGATTTTTGATGGATAAATGTGAAAACTTTTGAAGAAAACCTGTAATAATTTTTTTTTAATGAAGTTTTGATAAGTTTATTGTCCAATGTAGATATACTGGCGAGTCAGCAGTGGCGGATCTAGGAATTTTCCAAGTTGGGGCAAAAAATGTGGCATTGCTGCCCCAATTATCACCATCCAAGGCATAGTGCCAAAAATTGCCATCAAACACAATTTTGCCCCTCCCCCCCACCCCTCCTGAAGTTGCTGCAGGAGATGAGGTTTTTAACAATTTTACAGAACAAGATTCACTTAAAATATAGAAAACACTGGAATGTTTTATTCCAATATGAAGGTGTTCAGAACAAAGATTAAATGAAATCAGAGAAAGAAACCTTAATTCTTCATGCCAATAAAGACAAAAAAAGAGATGTCAACCCAAGTACCAGGGATGGTGAATTTTTAGGACTAGTTAATAAGTTGAAACTATTAATTGAATGTTGGGAAAGTTGATTAACATATTTGTTTCCTTTCAGTTAAAATGTATTTTAATGCCAGGAAAAATCTGTTTAATTTCCAGTCACTGGAACCATTTATTTAAGTTAATACCACAGTAATGAAATAATATAATAAGTAAGGGACAACATAATAAGTATCTGGAATCATATTATCTGATGAAGAGAGCAAATAATGGACTCTGAGTAGGAGATCCCTAGCTCTAAATCAAAAATATTTGGAAACCAGAAATCAAAGGCGACATGACATTAAAATCTTACAGGCTTTCTGCAACTGTCATAGCATTATTAAAATTTCTGATAAAGATACGTATCTGGTTATAAATTCCTGCAATTTTGTCCCAATCTGGTGTAATCTACATGGTATGCCTTCTCAGTACAGCAAACAGTTTGTTTTTAAGTTTTATGAAGCATACCACTGAAATGATACCAGGTTGGAGCTAAAATATAGGGATCTAAAACAAGGTGACACAGTGAGATAACCTGCAAAGAAATTTTAATAATGATGTCTGGGGTTAAGCAATTAACCTTGTCTCTAATTGTGTTCATAAGGTTTTTACTTTCAACTTAAGCTACCTCAACTGATAATTGTTTATATTTTCAATAAATATCTCTCTCTCTCACACACACACACACACACACATTCCTAGTTTGAAATAAAAATTGATGGCAAGAAAAACATGAGTATTATGAATGCAATCAATTATACAATGAAAGAAGAATAAGTTCTGCAAGTTGTGATGTCAAGATGCATTTTAAATACATACTGGAGCTTCATCTTTGGCATTCTTCTCTTTTTCATTATCTCGCTCTAATACTTCAGCCATTCTCCTTGAAGGATCATCTTCATTTAAGTCAATATTGAAGAGATCTTGTATGGTTGACTGAAAATGCGGTAAAAATTATATCATCACATAGCCGAGAGAGAATTCAATTACAAATTGAGATGAAAAAAACTTTTACATATAAATTGTGCCCTCTGAGCAAAATTTTATGGACGTAATGCATAATTACCTTTTTAAAATAAGCAGTTGTAAAATTGCCTCCTTCAATAGCTAGATCTCCTAGAAGCCTCTTTTGATTTGCTTTCTTTAGTATATTTTCCTCAACTGTCATTTCACTTACTAACCTGAAGGGAAAAAAGAACAAAAAGAAAAACAATTACAAAATAATTATAATATGTTCCAAAATAATTTTATGCTTCATACTAAGTCTACAGAGCATTGTGTGAATGGAGATTTTCCTGGCATGTAAATGCAATATAGTCTTCGTGATAACTTTAAGAATAATCAATTATTTCTATATAAAAATAGTTCTAAAACATAAAAATGGTCAAATAGTCAATAATACAAAATGCTTAGTATATGACAGAAAAAAAAGGAGCTGATTAACATATATAAATAAGAAAAGAGAAAAGAATGATCGCTTGTGGTAAGACAGCATAGAAACAGATGTTAGAAGCAAATGTTACGATAAGTGCTGTCTTAAGTGTTCATTTAATTTAAAGCGTGAGGATACCATTTTTTTTTTTTTTAAATATGTCATTTGAATAGTAGCAGGGTATACTAACCGTCATCATCTTTAAAATTATCTGTAGGACATATGTAGATTATGTCTTATCTTTTATTAAAAGCAGTAGATATGTAGTGCATTTTGCAGATGCATCCTATTAAGCCCTCATTACAGGTTCCACCGTAGTCAGATTTTATCTGAACCATAAGTTTGGTAGTGTGTAATTAGGTACCTTTGTCTTTGCCCCTTGAGATTAGAGTGCAAGAAAAGGCTGTTATTCAAACGCTTGGGCATTTAGTTTTTTTGTCTTCTCAGTGGTGCTGCGTGCAGATGCAGGCTGAGGTGGCTAACCTGTGCACCCAGCTTGCATCTTTGTTAACAAACATTACACAGCTGGAAGCAGATGCACATCAGTGCAGTAGATGTGGTATTGGTGATCCTGCTGAAGCTAAGCCTTTCGCAGTTTCTCCCCTACCAGTCATCATACCTGCAGTTGAGGCACAGATGTTGGAATTTGTCTGGCAGTCGCCTAACGGTGACTTACAGGTGGTTTCTGAATGTTGACACCACATGCGGGGGCAGTTGTACAAGCCTGATTACCACTTCTGGCATCTGGCTGAAAGGGTGAACTCTGTGGCCATTGGCTGTAGCATTTTGGGTGAGCTAACTGTCTGAAGCATTGTCGATAGAACTGACTGTGGATCTCTGGTTCAGAAACGTGTTGAGGGTCTACGGCACTTCTGTGATATTCTTGACTGAAGTTTCTTCGAACTTCGCCCTGGGGTTGACTTCACTATACACGCAGATCAATTAAATGAGTGGAACGGGTCATGTGGAGTGTTTTGGGAAGATTTTTAGGCTGAAGGACGATGACCGGGAACAGGAAATACGGCTATGGGTAGCCCAGGATAAATTTAACACTGCATGTTAGTAGCAGCCCAAAAGAATCTCAACCATTAAAAGTTGTCGTAGTTAACTGTGGAAGTGTTTGTAACAAACAGCCTGAACTTGAAAATGTTATTTGTAGTACAGAAGCTGATATCTTCATAGGCACAGAATGCTGGCTAAAACCGCATATAAGTTCTGCAGAAATCTTTAAAAGCAGCATGAACGTTTTCCATAAGGATAGGTTGCATTCCGATGGAAGTGGTGATTTATAACTGTTAAAAAATAACTCCCACGTAACAAAATAGATGTTGATATGGTCTGCGAAATCTTGTGGATTAAGCTCAATATAGCTAAAAAAAAATTGTGATAGGCTGCTTCTATCATCCACCAGATGCAGGTACAAATTAATACTGTAGGTATTGTAAAGCAATTAAAGCTCCCTAACTGGGGGAAAGCCGTTATTACTGAACCAACGCGGTGCCAAAATGGTAGCAAAAACATTTTAGGTATTCTCATTACAAATAGGCCTGAATTATTCACGGAAATTTCTACCACCACGGGAATAAGTAATCATAAAGCTACAGTAAAATTAACAACTGCATGCAAAATGAAAGAATCATTTACAAATTCGAAAAGGTTCCAAAGGAGTGTTTTGAAACGTATTTGAGGGATAATTACGTTACCTTCCTAGTAGCATAAGGCACTGTTGAAGAGATGTGGCATTGATCCATACGTAGTCAGGGAAGATCTGGACTTACATGTACCGAAATGCACAATCAGGGAAGGAATGATCTCGTGTGGTGGATTACTTAAAAAGTGTAGGAAAATGTATGGGCTGTCAAGAAGGAGTGATATAAAAAAGTTATATGAGACAAGAGGACATGTTAAGAATGTGATGCGTAAGGCCTGTAATGACTTTCATTGCAATTCATTTTCTAAGAGCCTCACTGAAAAAACAAAGAAATTTTAGTCATACGTAAAAAAAATTAGTTGTAGTGAAAACAATATGCCAGTTCTAATACAAGACAATCAGGAAGTTAGGACAGCCATGGTAAAGCTACCTTATTTAACACCAAATTTAAAAATTCCTTTACTAACGAAAACATTCCCACTTTTCCACATTGGATAGAATTAGAGATGGATCCAGTACAAATTGATACTGTAGGTATTGTAAAGCAATTAAAGCTCCCAAACTGGGGGAAAGCGCCTTATCCCGATGGTATACCACTAAGAGTATTTTCTGAATCTGTACACTCTGGAAACCCCTGGGCAATGGCATTGCCAGCTAATCTTTCTACCACAAAGGTGTTGCGATGAATAACTATAAAAACAATGGGTCTTTTTCAAGACCGATCTTAACAATAATGTCAATCAACATTAAGAGTCTAGCTACAATTAAAGAAGAACTACTCAGTGATCTATGCCATCGATCTAAATGTGATGTTCTATGTTTGCAAGAGACACATAGAGATATCGCTCAGAGAAGACCAAAAATGGGAGGAATGTGTCCTATAGCTGAGAGGACACACGGACAGTACGGTAGTGCCATCTTTGCAAAACCAGATCTAGCAGTGATTTCCACTACTCATACACAGGATAATGACATTGAAATAGTGACTATCGAGTTGAGTAACTGCACGGTCAAGTCAACCTACAAGCCATCAAATATGAATTTCCAATTCAATCCACCAGCAAATTTCTGGAGTAAGACTTCACGTATTGTAGCTGGTGACTTTAACAGCCCTAGCAGCGTCTGGGGATATGAAGATGATGACGAGAATGGGGAAGCTGTACTAAAGTGGGTGGAATATCATAAGCTGACTCTTCTTCATGACAGTAAACTCCCACATTCTTTTAACAGTGGAAGATGGAAGTGGGGTTATAACCCTGATCTGCTGTTCATAAGCGATGCCCTTGCCCCTCAGTGTACCAAAACAGTTTCACAACCAATACCTAGCACCCAACATAGACCAATATGTATTCAGGCATTTGCAGCAATCAGACCACTGAAGATCCCATTCAGACAAAGGTTTAATTTCAAAAAAGCTAATTGGGCAGCTTTTACTGAAAATTTAGATTATATGATTTCAAAAATAGAACCTTTGCCTGAGCACTATAATGACTTTGTAGTGGCTGTGAAAAGAAGTTCCCATCTTTCAATTCCTAGAGGTTGCCGCACAATTCATATTCCAGGCATGAACGAAGAGGTTTCACCTCTCCTGCAGGAATACCTGAGGCTCTTTGATAAAAACCCTTTTATCCAGGAAACTGTAGAATCTGGGTTAACACTGAGTGAGAACGTTGGATTGAGACCATGGAAAACGAGGACCTGTCCAAAAATAACCAAAAGGCATGGCAACTTCTGAAAAGACTTAGCAGTAACCCATGTGTAACCAATACACATGGTAATGTTACTCCCAACCAAACAGCGCATCAGTTATTACTGAATGGCAAAGGAGGAAGACTCCGAAGAAGAGACAAGAATAAGATAGTTAGACAATCACAAGTAGAAACAAAAGATATCTCTGCCGAATTTCAAACGAATGAGTTGACGAAAGCTATAACTGTGGAGCAGCTAAAACATTTTGGTGCCGTTGCAACTGAATGGCTTTTGTATCTTTACAACAATTGCCTCTGAAGTAAACCGATAACTAAGATATGGAGAAAGACTAAAGTTATTGCCATATTGAAACCTGGGAAAGACTCTATCCCCAAAAACTATCGCCCTATTTCTCTGTTATGCCACCTCTACAAGATATTTGAAAGGTTCGTTCTTAATCGACAGAGCCCAAAAATCGAACCGAATCTGATTCACCAGCAAGCAGGTTTCAGACCTAACAAAAACTGCACTGCACAAGTCCTCAACCTGACTCAGCACATTGAGGATGGTTTTGAGCTAGGGATGATCACAGGAGTGGCCTTTCTAGGCCTTTTTGCAGCGTATCACACTGTACAGCGTAACATCCTGTTGCATAAACTATATCATCCCACAAATGACTTTGAATTTATAGAAATTATCTGAATTTTACTGCGGAACCGAAGGTTTTACGTCAAATTTCAGAGCAACAAAGTCGATGGAGAACACAAAAAAATGGGCTGTCCCAAGGAAGTGTCCTGGCGCCAACATTATTCAACATTTACACTAACGATCAAGCCCAGCCGCCGATGACTCGAAGTTTTGTCTATGCAGATGATTTAGCACTAGCAGTACAAGCCAAAGATTTTAAAACAGTGGATGAGTGTTTAAGTAATGGTTTACAATCTTTCACCACCTACTACGAAGACAATCAGTTTAAACCAAATCCATCAAAAACTCAACTATGTGCCTTCCATTTACTAAACAGACATGCCAACAAGAAACAAAGTCAGATTGGAGGGTGTAGAACTAGATCACTGTTTCATTCCAAAATATCTCGGAGTTACATTAGATGCTCCCTCACTTACAAAAAACACTGCTTAAACACAAAAGGCACAGTTTCAGCCCACAACAACATCCTGCAGAAACTCACAGGAAATGTATGGGGTGCACATCCCGCAGCGCTCCGAACATCAGCTCTTGCACTGAGTTATTTTGCTGCAGTATATGCCTGTCCCATTTGGTACAACTCATCTTAGGCCAAACTAGTAGATGTAACGTTGCATGAAACCTGCAGAATTCCAACGGGTTGCCTCAGAGCCACGACAATTAAAAAACTACATTGTCTGGCAGGAATCGCTCCTCCCGATATATGACGGAACGTAGCAGCAATGTCAGAAAGAAACAAGGCTAATTAAAACACTGCTCATCCCTTATTCGGGCATCAACTCCTCAGACAAAGGATGGAATCTAGAAAAAGCTTCCTTAGGATGACAGCTGCTTTAGATGTACCGCCGAAAGTTACCTGGCTCTATCTGTGGTGAGCAAGAGTGATTAATGTGAATCAATGGATACTTACTGTAGAGGCACTACCACCAGGTGGCAACCTCAAATGGAGGACCTGGAGAGCGCTAAATCGACTGAGAAGTGGAATGGGTAAGATCAAAGATAACCCGGCAAGATGGCATTATCTTGAAGATTCTAATACTGCATGTGAGTGTGGGGCTGAACAGACGATTCAGCATTTATACAATTGCCCGCAGTGCCCGTCATCCTACACTCTGCATGACCTCCTTCGTGCCAGTGACAATGCGATACAAGTTGCTGACTTTTGGTCATCCATTATATGAATTCTTTGGTGTTGATTGAAATCATTTTATTTCTGTTATTGTTATTAGTGTTTCTATCAATTTGTAAAAGCAGCGTTTTTGTCATGAAATAAATAAATTTTCAGAATACGCGGAGGAAATGTGACCATTTCTGCTGCTATATTCCGTAAACCTTTAGAAGAGAAAATAGTACTTTCTGACTGGAAAATATTCCAGGTAATTCCTGTTTTCAAGAAAGAAGATCGGAGAGATCCTAGAAATTATTGGCCCATTTCTCTAATGTATTTGGAGTAGAATTTTGGAAAATGACATTCTCTAACATTATTAAGTTTACAGAAGTATACTCTACCAACTTGGGTTTTGGAAGAACAGATCGTGTGAAATACAATTAGTCCTATTTTTGTATGACGTAATGAAAGTTATCGATGCAATTTTCTCAGATTTCAAGAAAGCTTTTGACTATGTACAACACAACTGACTTTTAGTGACGATTTGAGCATACAGTATATCGGATCAAATTTGTGAATGGATACACGATTTTCTAAATGGTCAGTCACAGTACATTGATGACTGGAAGTCTCTTCTAAGCTAGCTGTTACTTTGGGCATTCCTCAAGGAAGTGTAATAGGACTTTTCCTAATTATTATAAACTATCTCAGTGACAATGTTAATTGCAGGTTGCTATTGCTTGCTAACGATGCAGATGTAGATATACAAGATGTTAATGCAAAGTACAGTACTGTCCTTTATTGGCCCATCATATGAGCTATGCCAGGGCACTCCGTGGTTCAGATTCCACATTAAACTGTAGGTCCCAGAGGAAAGGAACTGACCGTCCTACCTCTGATGCAATGGCTCAGTATGCCTCCTTCGGGAGGATCCAACCAACCTTCGGGTTGTGGACTAAGTTAAGTTTTAGGTAACACAATGGGTGAGATTCATGGAGCTCTATTATCTTTGCTAACACTTAAGTGTGAAATTAGTACCTGGTATCGGCTATGAAGTATTGGGGAAGCATTTAATTTGTAGGAGTGGGAGTCAATGGCTGGGATAAGTTATCGAAAAATGTGTCGGATAATAAGTGAAAGACAGAGAAAAATTCGTGTACTGAAAATGCAGGTTAACAAAGAAAATACCACTTGTTTATAAAATCCATGATAATGAAAAACAACACAAAATGTACCCAGAATACAAATTTTCATGACTGTTTGATACTCCACTTATTAAACTAACTACAACATTCTAACAGATGGATGTGTGGGATGCAAAATATATGACAGCGCAATATGGAAATAAGAGGTTAAAATGGGAGGAAGTGAAAGCACACAGACTTATCACATATTAGCATAAACTGTTCAACAGACTTTCTCAGATCATTAATGATGCTTGTTAAAACCTGAAATGAAAATTTTGAGACTGAGACAAAGCACTTTAAATGTAAACTTTTCAACATTCATTCTGAAACATGCTAATTACACAATCCACAAAGAAATAGGCAAATCATTTGCACATTACTCATTCAAGGTTCCTTGTAACACAGTGGCTGTTTCAATCCTAGACTGAAGAACTTTCTGATCTATCCTGTCAAAGCTATTTTTTTTTTAGAATTTTAACAGCTCTGTCATTTCAGTAAAAAGCAGTCACACATAATGTCCCAAAGACTATCACTTTATAAGGTAACATTCTTTCAGAAGGTACCCTTCATACTGAAAGGTTAGTTAAAAGTGGAAAAAAAGGGAAAATTTGGCAACTTTTGTGATCATCCACAGAGTGCTCTCTACTAATGGATGGAAATAATTAACCTATTAAATAATTAATGGATAAATTTAAAAAAATGCAATATTGCTTGCTCTGCTCAAAAGTTCATTTGCAGCCTTTCAGCTAAACAAATATCCACAGCACAAAAAACAAGGAATATGTAAATAAATTCTTACATTTCTTTTCTGATAGCTATAAACCCTACTTGTAATTGCACCACCTACCGGTAAATATGAACATCTCTGGTTTGACCAATTCTGTGACATCGGTCCTGAGCCTGGGCGTCCATTGTTGGATTCCAGTCACTGTCATAAAATATAACAGTGTCAGCTCCAGTAAGATTTACTCCAATACCACCTGACCGAGTTGACAAAATGAAGCAAAAAATGCGTTTATCTGCATTGAAACGTTCCATTAAAATCTGAAAAGAAAGTGAGCCTTTAAATGGTTTTCTATTTTCTTACATAACAATCTGCAACTTACACATCTCCAATTAAATAATTTTTCAGTTGTCACATAATGCAATTAAGCTTTGCCTGCATAATGCCAAAATCAACAGTAAACATACATCTGCAGTAAAACAGATCAAAACTAGGGCCACTGAGCAATAAAAAAAAATCAAACATGATCCACAAAATATTCAGGAATGTTTCTGATATGCACATTCAAACTGTTGCAATCCCTTAATTGATACACAGAATAAGTTCCCAACTTGTAGTTTGATTTTTTTTTCACTTCTTATTTATATATACACACAACTCCCATGTGGGGTCTCAGGGCGTCTCCCCAGGTATGAGTAGTGCCGGGGAAATGAAATGCCCAGGATGAACCAAATATTAACATTAAACTAAGCCCACCACTGCCTGTACTGGTTGTTGGTCAGTGTCTGTTCACCTAATTGCTGCAACTGTTAAGACATAAGGCTTGATCTCAACAGTTAAATCTTAAAACCACGTGATCTCATTACAGGAAAGAAATCCTCTACCCTATGCCCAGGATTCTGGGGGACGAGACATACTATGATAAGAAGGATCAGCTTCTAAAAACCTCTTTGAACTAGACAAAAATTCTTCACAGGTACACGCAGTGCAAATACTTTGACGAATATTCTTGACAGGTTAAGCATAAGAATTATGTTATAACAGGAAACTGACAACAAAAAAATCTGGACTCAGAAAATTACAGTGTGCAAATAAGCACAGTACTGAAACAAATTAACCCAGAGCAGATACTATCTATAAAATCTGGACACATAGCATACACATTGATTAATGTGCACACACCAACAAAAGATTTTAATGAAAAAGACCCGCAGGTGATAGAAGACTCAAAATTTATTCTTAAGATTATGTCAACGTAATAGGGAATATGCATGCAATTCAAATATACATCTACTATTTTTTATTAGGAAGCTTTATTACTGTAGAATTACTTTTACTCCATTCCCCCCTCCCCCCCCCCTATTTATTCACTTTTTATTTTTTGATTTTAATTATTCAAAAGTGTTAAAAATACAAGGTTAATATAACTTTGCAAGACGCCACGCTATTGGTCGAATTGAATAGTGACGTCGAAGTACTCGTTCATACTCTGAACGAAGACGTAGTTACTGGGTATATTTATAATTTTGTGATTGTGTCTAAGTATTATTGTAATTTATTAGCATAATTGGTGAAATATTGCATACTTACGAGAATACCATACAGTAAATAGTGAATGGAAGCAGTTTTGTAAAATAATTTCCCCCA
This sequence comes from Vandiemenella viatica, assembly GCA_031002005.1. Classification (NCBI taxonomy): domain Eukaryota; kingdom Metazoa; phylum Arthropoda; class Insecta; order Orthoptera; family Morabidae; genus Vandiemenella; species Vandiemenella viatica. The sequence continues at coordinate 127,928,438 of JARYHS010013631.1, read as the reverse complement.
AAAATGATTTTTTCATGATGGTAACGCATTTTTCATGAAATATGGATACTACAGTCACTGATGTCTGAGGAGTGGAAGCTGCAAGGTAATTAAGTGTTAGATATTTTAATTATTAATTTTTTTACACTTTTAGTGGATCAGTTACATATTATATACACTTAATGTGAACCAATGGACATGCTGAACAAACCGACAACAAAACTGCTGACAATGGGAAATATCCACGTCCTTGTGGTAAAGTTTAAGTGAACCCCAGGTCAGAGAGACAACTGATAGTTTTTGTTACAGGTAAGACACAAGGAATTACACTGTGCACAGTTTTATAACAATTTTACTAAGTTAATCAATTTGTAAAGAAATGATTTGCCAGAACAAACCACTCAGCCTGTCATTTTTGACGAGCTTTGAAGCTAGTAACATTAAAAAGTAATAGAAAATCATTTTTTCTAAAAAATCGTTGTTTCGAAATGATGTCCTCACAGGTGTACCGCTGGATTGTGTTTTCACAACACCCTTTAGAACTTCACTGCAATCATAAGCTAGAAAGTCTACATTCTTACATAATTTTTTTTCACATTTTGTTAATAAGTTTATTTATTGTTTGAGGTTTTGTCAATTGAAATAGGTATTATTTTTTACTTTATTTCATTTTAGTCTTTTCTATAATTTTATACCATCAAGAATTATTTTAAATGAAAAACATAACAAGATTATTTTTTCTTTTTTCTACGATGGACATGTTTAATTCTGTGAAGTGGTGTGGTGTAAATGGTTGAAAATAAACCAGGTTGGTATATAAGGCACCTTACTGGCTGCACCACACTGACTATCTAGGTAATATATGCTAAATTTAGTAGTTAAAAGATACTTGGATTTGAAGAAATGACAGTAACATAGACATATCATTATCAGCCAGTTCAATCATTAAATGATGTGGCCTCTTAGTCATAGTTCAGGTAGACATACCCTGCATCATTCAGGAGACTGAAATGGGCCTTAAAAGTTTCGTAGTTGCTTTGGATTATGCGATTTGAAAAATATACTTCTTAAACTTTTGTAAATTAAGTTATGATTAGTGTTTGAATAGGCAACGAATTGTTATGTATCATAACGAATTTAACATAACAACATTAAGCATTATGTACTTATATTAAAACGATCTTCACGACAATATGAACTACTAGTTGAAGATTCTTTACTTCTTACATAGCAATACACCACATTTTTCTTACATTTGAATCTTGTGGGACATAAAAAATACACTTTAGCAAGTGCATTTCTTATCATATTTTTGCACAGAGATACAATACAGTATATAAAAAATGGTTTTCGACCAGATTCTGCAACAAAATTAGTTATAAAACATATTTTTTTGAAATATAACACACTAAAATGTATAATATGTGAATGTTTTTATTTGTATTTTTTTTTTTTTGGAACTACTTTACGTCTCTTTTTAACATCGAGGTCTTTAGAGACGGGAAAGGATGGGGGGCAAGGATGGGGGCAAGGAATGGGAAGGAATTCGGCCATGGCCTTTTGAAGGAAGCATCCCGGCATTTGCCTGGAGTGATTTGGGGAAACCATGGAAAACCCAAATCTGGATGCCCGGACGGGGATTCGAACTGCCGTCCTCCCGAATGCGAGGCGAGAACGCTAACCATTACACCGCCCCGCTCGGTAATATGTGAATGTGTTTGTGTACAATGACGTCACGGTGCAGTAGTCATGTAGCTTCTTCTTAAGGACCTCAACGCCAATGAAAGAAATACCAAGAAGTGAAAGAATATCAACTTGGGAGAAAAGAGTATATGACAGTATCAACTAGATCAAGACGAAAGAGGATCTACCACTTGGGTCTGAGTGACCATGGCCAAAATGGAAGTCGCTGAACAGACTTCGAACTGGAGTTGGCCACTGCAAAGACACTCTACTTTATGGGGATCCCTGGGGAACAACCAGATACCACATGATTCTGTGGCACATTTCTATGGTACATTTGTTGTGCCCACAACTCTGAATAAATATATCTTAAGTCAGACCATCAATCAGCTAGTGGCAAAGTCACTGCATTGGCAGAAAAACTACCTAGTATCTGATGTTGCCATTGGCAAGAAAAGAATAAGACTGTAGAAATTACTGCAAAACTGCATAAAATGGTCCTGGAGGATCACAAACTGAAAGTGCGAGAAATTGCTGAAGCTCTAGGGATGTCATCTGAATGGGCATATCTCAATTTAAAAGTGGAACTGGGGAGAGAAAATTATGGGCTAGATGGGTGACACGACTCTTAACACTGCATCATAAACACATCAGATTGGAAATATCCGAGCAATGTTTGACCCGTATTCAGAGAAACTAACAAGATCTTTTGCACCGGTTTGTGACCACAGATGAAACTTGGGTATAACAAAACAACAATCAAAGCAGTGGAAACACATTGAATCACCATCACAAAAGAAAGCAAAGTCAATACAGTTGGCCAGAAAGGTCAATGCATCAGTTTTGATGGATAGATTACCGTCTCACTAGTCAAGCAGTGCTAAGCTAACCTCCTGGACCAAGTACAGCAAAAGATATGTGAAAAAGGCAAGCAGGAGTGTCATCTTTCATCAAGACAATGAATACCTTTTACACAAGTGTTGTTACATGAACTAAGATACAAATTGTCACACCACCTTATTCACCTGATTTGGCTCCATCAGAATTCCATTTCTTCTTTAAGCTCAAAATTTTTCTCAGTGAATGGAGATTCTCTTAAAATAAAGAACTGACAACCGAAGTTGATGGGTATTTTGCAGGGCTGGAAGAATCTAATTATTGAAATGGGATCAAGGCATTGGAACTTCACTGGATCAAGCACATTAGTATACAGGGAAAACACACTGAAAACTAAAAATTTCACTCAGGTAAGACATGTGTTTCTATACCATTTAGAGAACTTTTCAAACCATCCATGTATTTTAAACTTAATCACTTTCATATTTCGCTGCATTAATATTTTCTGCTCCATTATGATACCAGTCTCCTAATCTAAATGATGTATATATTCAGTCTCTTTCTTTCGAGAAACTTTGAACATACCCTCCACAAGAACATCCTAAATTACATGCTTCATATATTCTAATCTTGATCTTCCTCTGCAGTTCATACGTTCTGCTCCCATCCAATAAAAAATTAACACATTTCTGTTCTCTACAATTTTGACTCTGTATTTTCCATGACTCTCCCAAACACCTTCTTACTTCTTTCCAAAATATGCTCATTTTGTAATTTATGTGTCCATATATTTTTTTAAAATCCTTCTATAGCACCACATTTCGAATGATTCAATTATTCTTCTTTTTAGTTTCACCTCCATTGCACATAAAATTTCAGAAATTTCTTTCAGAGTCCTAGCACCATGTTTTCTCTCTCACTTTTTAAGAGACGATCTTTACAATAGTTTTACTTTCTTTACGAGATTATTATTGTTTCAGAAAACTGTTGTAACTTTACTCCCTAAACAACAGAAAACTCTAAATATTTTTGGTAGGTTAACCTAATTTTACATTTATCCTGCTAATTTTGTTATTTCTATTGCACTTTATGGTTTTTGTCTTGCTTTTGTTTATATTTAGTATAAATCCATTTATCAGAATATTTTCCATGTCAATCAGCAAATACTCAATATCCTCACTCTTATATGCTAATACATATCCTCAACAAATTGTGGCATGCTTACCGTTTCTGCATAAATCTTCATTTAACTTTCAATTTCTCTTTCTCTCTCTCCCCTCCCCCCCCCCCTCCCCAGAGGAGCTTGTCTCTTTTAACTTTTTTTTATAAAACTATATGACTACATCATTTATTATTATAGGTCACTCTAGTCACCAATAGAAAGGATATTCATACTGAACACAAACTGGCTTCTGTACTTCACACCATTTTTGTCAATGAAAACACTGTTTGCTTATAGTATATGTTATGTCTGTTAAGTGGATCCTACCCAGGATGGAATGAACATGTAAAATGATTGGAGAAGTGAGTTCTGGAAATAAATTCTTGATGTAATAAGAATTTCAAAAAATTTGTTAATAAAAAATCAAACTACAAGTATTTTTGTGAAACAAAAAAGAAATGTGCAAGTTTCTTGTGGAGTTAACAGTCTATAACCCACTGCAAAACAAAACATGATCAATAATTGCAATGTATTTATATAATGGTGTAAAGTTGGTGTCAACTAGAAAAATTTGGATTGGTGTTAAATTTGGTTTTCATGAGAAGTTTTTAATGTTTCCAGCATTTAAATCTCAATTGTTTTAAAACTCTTCTTTATGTTTTTGTGCTGTCCTGCCTTCACCTGCAGTTAGCAATAAGTCTCCTCCTTTTCCTCATTTATATTTGCTACTCAAAATTATGATTCCCTCTACACCAACTGTAAAAATAGTTACATTGTAAGTATCACAGTATTTTGAATGTATCTCCCGCCCAAATCTTTCAAGCAATCACAAAGATACAAAGAAACTGTCAGTTCTTCTGCAATTTGCACTGAATATATATCATTCTCAACTGTTTACAAGAAAAAATTATCACACTGTGTCAAATTGTTTCCTTGAACATATACTACAGACAGATACCTGTTAATCATTTATAATTCAACAACTCAAAAAACAACATTTTTTTTTTAATTACACTGTATTGTTCCCTATAACCTCAATCCTCAAAATAAAGGAAAGCACTGACCTGTCTCTGATCAACTCGTGTTGTTCCATCGAGCCTCAGATATATGTGTCCATGAAAGTTGAGAAAAGCTTCAAGAACATCTAACATCTTTGTCATTTGTGTAAAAATGAGAACTCTGTGGTGACCATCTTTCAAATGGCGTAGCAATTTATCTAATACTTGTAATTTACCTGTAAGTACAAAAACAATGTTTGCTTACTGATAAAGTAGACAGCCTTGAGCAAAAAATAAAAAGTACTAACAAATCTGCAGTGTTTAGTACGACCTAGAACTTAGAAAACATACTTAACACTAAGTACACTATTATTATTATTTTTTTAAATCACGTTAAGCTAAAAGTAGCAAACATAAAACAAATATCTTGGCAGTATTGTGGCCACAAAACTCTCACTGAAATGGAAGTATTTATTCATTTTTAACTAGCTTATAGTACATTTAACAATTATATCATAGTAGAACTGAAACAAGAAACTACATCAAGTCTTGAACACAAGCTATTATTTGGTTAATCATGCTCAAGAAATCCATGAAATAATCACTATACACATTTTAGACATTAATTTACAAATCCAATGGTTTTCCTCTTGGCATTACATCTCCCTCACTTATGAAAAACATCTGCTATGGCCTGGCATATTTGTTTTTCATTGACTTTAGTTGGTCCAAACTGATGGTTTCTTGGGGATACAGTTTAGATCACGATTATGTGAAGGGCAATAAGTTAACTATTGCAGTTTCCAACCACTGAGGATGTCAAATTTAGCACTTTTACAGTTGAAAAGGACAGATGTCTGGATTCCAGATTTTGACATTACACAAAAGCTTTATCATTCAATAGAGGCAGTTGAGAATTTGATATTCTCGAAGGAGGACACTTTTGTCACGTTTGCATGTGGTATATGGTCAAGACAGACAGCCATCAGATTGGAGTGGATCATAGTGTCCTCCTGATGATGCGTATCAATCCTTTTTGTGTGTAGGATATTGAAGCACACTGGAGCACAGTGCTCCAGTACTGAACAGAACACAGATACCCATAATGTGCTTGCATAATTTATGTAGGATTTAACATTTCTGCATTTGGCAGCAGTTTTCATCAGGTGATCTCTATGAAAAAAAAGTTGCTTACATACCCATAAATACATGGGATGTGTGGACTGCTATACTTCAAAACAGACATCGAGCACTATCTATTATATAGATGGAATCATATTACTTCTGTTCTAATTGGATTAGGCTGTAGTCCCCACTTTTGGAAATATTTGCCCTATATGTTTATTAACCGACTTCAAAAAAAGGAGGAGGTTCTCAATTCGTCTGTATTTTTTTTTGTTTGTATGTATGACCAGCGATATTTTCACCAATTTTGAACCGATTTAAATTTTGTTAGTGGATAGAGTATACCTCCAAAGTGGTCCCATATGAATTTCATTGAGAAACCACCCCTTCTACCCCCCTCCGCCCCCTAATTTTTATACAAATCCACATTTTTTATTCGATCTCGATGAAACTTTGGACATATATAGCCAAAAATAAAGAGAAAAATACTGTCAACTTTTGGTTTAAAAAAATTGAACCCCTGTCCCCCCCCCTAAATTTTTGCCAATTTTCTTTATTCAAAGCTACAGTCGACACCATTTAACTGATCTCCATTAAAGTTGGCAATTACATGTAGTTTTTCATGGAGAAGGATTCTGACCAAAAAAATCAAAATAAAAAACCACCCCTCTCCCATTTACAGCCCTGAATTTTATAGAAACCTACATTTCTTATCTGATTTTTACTGAACTTTGCCCATGTATACTTTAAAACAAAGAGAAAAATCCTGTCAATATTTGGTCTTCCAAAGTTCAACCCCTCCCCCCTCCTTCCACCCCTTTAATTATTGTCAATGTTCTTCATAAAAAGCTACACTCGACACCGTTTGACCGATTATCATCAAAGTTGGCATATACATGTAATTTTTCATGGAGAATCTGACCAAAAATAAATTTAAAAAACCACCCCTCTCCCCTTTACACCCCTTAATTTTTATACTTACCCACATTTTTTATCCGATTTCGATGAAACTTTGGACATGTATAGTAAAAAATAAAGAGATAAATACTGTCAACTTTTTGTTTGAAAAAACTGAAGCCCTCTCCCCCTATCCACCCCCTAAATTTTTACCAGTGTTCTTTATACAATGCTACAGTCGACACATTTAACTGGTCTCCATTAAAGTTGACATATACATGTAATTTTTCATGGAGAAGGTTTCTGACCAAAAAATTAAATAAATAAATAAACCACCCCATGTCTCCCTTTACACCCCTTAATTTTATAGAAGTCTACATTTCTTATCTGATTTTTATTGAACTTTTGCCCATGTATACTTTAAAACAAAGAGAAAAATCGTGTCAATATTTGGTTTGCCAATGCTCAACCCCTTTCCTCTTTCAACCCCACTAACTTTTGTCAATGTTCTTCATAAAAAGCTACAGTCGCAATCATTTGACCGATTACCATGAAAGTTGATGCTTATATGTATTTTTTTCACGAAGAAGGTGTCTGACCAAAAGATCTAAAAACCACCCCGTCTCCCCATTAAACTGCTTAATTTTTATACACAACCTCAGTTTTTATCCGGTTTAGACAGAACTTAGCAATTTTTTACTATAAAACAAAGAGAAAAATGATGCAAACTCTTGGTTTGCAAAAAATGAACCCCTCTCCCCTTTTCCACTCCCTTGATTTTTGTCAATTTCTTTTTAGAAAGCTACAGTCGACACCATTTAACCGATCTTTATTAAAGTTGGCACTAATATATGTAATTTTTTTATAGATAAGATCTCTGACCAAAAAATAAAAAAAACTACCCTAGCTCCCCTTCCCTTAATATTTGTACAAAACCCACATTTTGATTCGATTCGGTGGAACTTCGCCTGCGTATACTTTAAAACAAATAGAAAAAGAAAAATACTGTCCACATAACTTTCACAAAAATGCAAACCCTATCCCCCTTTCTACCCCATTAATTACTGTCAATGTTCTTTATACAAAGCTACCGTTTCTTTCTGATTTTGAAGGAAGTATGCACATGTATACTGCAAAACAAACAGAAATATACTGTCTACATTTGGTTTCGAGAGTCCAAACACCGCTCCTTCCTTTCCATCATTTAATCTACAGTTTCTATCCGATTCTGAAGGAAATTTGCACACGTATACTTTAAAACATACAGAACAATTTTGTTTAAATTAGGTTGCTGAAGCCCAACCCCTCTTCCCTTCTACCCCCACCCCTCCTAATTTCCAATGTTCTTTATGGATACCCACAGTTTTATCAGATTTCCATGTACCACTGCACAAGTACTTAAAAAAAAAAAATAGTGTCTATATTCTGTTTACAAAACCCTACAACTCACTCCCTTATCCCATTTAATTTTGGCAAATGTTCTTTACACAAAGCTACAGTTTTTATCTGGTTTCGATGGAAATTTGCACGTGTATACTTTAAAACAAAGAGAAAAATACTGCCCACACTAGCTTTACAAAAACCAAACTACTCTTCGTCTCCACACCCCTTAATTGTTTTTTTCATACATACCTACAGTTTTATCTGATATCAATATAAATTTACACACGTATACTTTAAATCAGTCAGAAAATGCAGTCTACATTTGGTATACATACTCAATCCCACTTCCCCTTTACCCTCACCCCTTTTAATTTCCAATGTTCTTTACAAAAATCCACAGTTTTAAATCCCGTCAAAATCAGTTAAGCTATTTTTAAGTCATGGCATAATATTTATAAAATAAATGTTTCGGTTATCAAGCAGCAGCTTTAACAGATGTTATGATAAGATCGAAACATAGCCTGACAATCCTTAACACAATGCCCAATTCACCCCGTTCTGGAAGTGGTTGTGGTATATAAAGACAGAATTCTTCTTTGAAAGCAAGCACTTTAATCTCTGAGCTACCAGGAAGTTCGCAAAATGGGAACTGCTGCGGCATATTTAAAATACTAAACGAAGTATTACACCACTAAAAATTTAAAAATAAAATAATTGTTTAAAAAAACATAAAAACCGCCTTCAAAAAAAAAGCACTAAAAATTTTAAAATAACTTTATACCTTGCATAGGAAAAACTAAATCTAAACAGACAACATTTTACATTACTTTCATTGAAATTTTGACATTAATTAGTTATTTTTGAAGTCGGTGCCAGTGAAAGCAAGAAAAACAAAAAGATAAAAACAATAAGGAATAACAATAATACATAAAAAATCATGTTACTGCTTACCTACAATTAATACTAGAAACATGTTTCAACAAAACTGAAACATACAGATGATACGCCGATATTATACTCTGTAAATCGTTTACTTCATGATACAACCTACCAACTGACACTGTAGCGCCAGAGATATGCCTGGATGACCAATAAGGCCAAGCCACAGATTAAAATACTGTTAATTTGTTTCCCTAAGCTGTCTCCCACAATAACACTATCTGCCTCACGACATGCTGTAAAATATTGGGAATTTTTGTTCGTACTCCCCGTTCCGCCTCTAACGCCAAAAGAAGTTCAGTAATTCGATCTTCGCGATGTGACAGCTGGCACCGACTCCAAAAATAACTAATTAATGTCAAAATTTAAATGAAAGTAATGTAAAATGTTGTCTATTTAGATTTACTTTTTCCTAAGCAAGGTATAAAGTTATTTTAAAATTTTTAGTGCTTTTTTTTTGAAGGCGGTTTTTATGTTTTTTTAAACAATTATTTTTTTGAAAATAAGGACACTTTTAGCTGCCTCAATAATTCTGTGCTGAGTAGGTATAGTCCAGTGATTTGCAAAAAGAAACTTTCTGGATTTTATGGGCATTTATAAACTGGAAAGTAATTATGCAAGAACCAAATCTAGTGATAAGTCATTTTTTACTATTCTCTTATTAATATTGAGTAAATCCTTTCAGCAAGCACACTGCCAATGAGGAAGATGACTCTTCTGTATAGAATTGCAAATCAGTCAATGCTTCCAAACGGAGTCATTTGCTGCACTTAGGCCTATAAAGGCAATTGTTGCTTCCTTTGATATCTTACTCTTATGTGAAAGGTATGCCAAATTAAAAAAAGAGGCCTTTGCTGCAAGTACCTAATCTAGAGATGTAACGGATCTCCACACCCGCAAGTGCTGAACTTTCACGTGAAATCCTGCATCCGCTTTCGCATCCGCATAATTTATTGTAGATGTTTTGTTTTCATTGCAATATATATTATTCTTTTCTCTTTATATGAGATTCTGCCCATCGTCGCTTAGCTAACAACAGCATGGTTTTTTCTTCTGATGATCTTGCAATTTAAATGACAATGAACTAAACGGTGTTATTACCCAAGTGACGAATTTACAAGTTTGAACTTGCATGTAAAGTAAAGCGGCTTCTTCACGGTCGAACTTACAGGACATCTGTGTAGAACTACAAAAGGATGCGCTCACGCATTCACGCTAATAAAAGGGGTCCAGCAAAATGTTTCAAACAATTCTTTCCACTTGTACTTTCTTGCAGCACACCATTTGTCCTTATCACACTCATAGGACATTTCCTTCAATCATGATCCAACACCATAGCTAGTTGGATGGCAAGGACCCGTATTGGTTGTTTGGGAGTCCCAACATCTGACACATCCTGCATGTAGTCCTCTAATTCCTTTCAGGGCCCAACATGAGTTCTTTATTGAAAATTGGATCATTGTGGTCCTACAAGGTGTTCTGTGAATGGGCCGTTAAAGCGGTGGAAAAACCGGTGGCGGGCATGGAGATGTACCGAGGCGTGGCCTAGATCTGGACACTTGAATTAGATGAGCTACGAACTCTGCAAAGTTCACATGACAAAGACTGTTTGTTACGACGCGTGCGTAGTTATGTGAATTATTTAATTAACTTGTGAATTCACCCCATGTTTTTTGTCGTTGAAAACTTAATCAAAAAATAAATCAATGTGGCAGTATTATAAGAAAAATTGTAGAATTTGGTATAAAAAAATAATTATTTTGATTTTAAGTTTATTTTTGATTAAATATTAAAAACTAAATGATAAATTTGTTTTCTTCCCCCACTTCCGCATCTGCTTCCGCACAACATCCGCATCAGCAGATGCCAAGCATTGAACATCCGCACCCCGCAAATACGAATTCTGTTAGAACCCTAATCCAATCACAGTGGGTTAGTGTGTTTGTTGATCAAAGGGGTTGCATTTTTCCCAATTACATTTGTGTAATAAACAGCTTGGTCAAAGTTTCTTCTTTCCTGGAAAGTTATTTTCAACAGCTGGATGCATGTTGGAGAGCTGCTATCCAACATTTTCGCAAAGAAGGCAGGTAAGTATACTTCAAAAAACTTATTGTCAGATGAAGGAGACATGTTGAGGAATGTCTCACATGTTCCATCATGTTCCGGAGGTATCAACATTATGAGGCAGGATGAAAACACATCAGACTTGCCATGGAACTAGCAGGCACACTTGTCATCAATCCTGCCTCAATATCAGTTTTGGAGGATCTCATTCATCAGAACAGTCACATAACTAAGTTATTCTTTATAGACAAATGTTGCCTCCTTTTCATTTAAACACGAAGTATAGGTAGCTAAGAACATCACCTGATCGACAAAACTGGAAAATTACCTGCTTATTTAAATGGGAACACCTGGAGTACCGTCAGGCTGATTCTGTAATATAAGAGCCTGTCTTGGAACTTGTAAGTAGTGGACAGTGGAGTGAAGTTCTTTGACTTACCAGGTTTTAGTAGACCAATAATTTAAGCTTCCTTCAGTTTCTGTAATGATATGGCATTATCATTTTAAAAAAAAAACAAAGTCAGTCACCATGTTCTTTGGAATTGTCCAAAATGAGCAAGGAATTTAAGATGTACACAATTCAGTCTGGGAGTATTCCCATTTTTACATCATTACTTGTGAGTGTGTAAGTGCGGTAGTACTGACACTGTTCAGATATGTTATTTTGAGAGGACTGAATTAACACGACACTGTGTGCTAATAAGTGTACCTTGCTTACTACGAGGGTCATTCAATAAGCCCTTCAAAATTATTCCTATTTTTTTTTTTATCAAGCATCATTCCTTGCTAGAGGGCAGATGAATTCTCAGCTATCTCCATCATGTGGTTTCATTGTTATTGTCGAATGAAGCAGACAAGTGTTGTTAATTTAGCAAAATGGAAGGAAAAAAAAGTTTTGAGCAGTGATTAAATATTTTAATTTAAAAGCTTAAAACTGAGAGATATCAAAGTTGAGATGGATCAACTTTATCCTACATCTGCTCCTGAATTTACAACTGTTTACAATTGGGTAAATGAGTTAAATGTGGCAGCACATCCACACAAGATGAACAACGTTTAAGACATCCAGTGGAAGTGACTACCCCAGAAATCATTGACAAAACGAACAATATAGTGTTCAGTGATAGATGAATCAAAGTGCGCAAAATAGTAAGGGTCACAAGTGTATTGTAAGATACATGTATTCCATTTTACATGAAAAATTAGGTGGAAAAAAATTAGGCAAGATGGATGCCAAATTTCCTCTCAGTTGAGAATAAGTGCAATCGTGTGGTCGACTCTGAGGTTGTTTTAGCACTATACTGCCGCAACCATAACATGTTTCTGTGACGAGACATAACTGGATGAAACATGACTGCACTACTGCACTTGGGAAATTAAGAAACAGTCTAAACAACGGGTTTTTGAAGGCAAATGGGCTCTGAAGAAAGAGACGACAGTGAAATCAGCCAGCAATGACTACAGTTTTTTTGGATGCATATGGAATTATCAACATCGATTACTTGGAAAAAGGACAAATAATAACTGAAGCTTTCTATACATCATTATTGCATTGGTTGATGAAGAAATCGATAAAACAAAAATCGTCATCCATCAGGGCAAAACACAGGTGCACACCTGCACAGTTTCGATTGCCAAAATAATGGAAAGTTTCAGTTATTACTACATTCACATTATTTGTCAGATTTGGCATCCAGTGTTTCTTATTTCCAAGTGTTTTTTTTTTTAAGAATCTACAAAAAATTATGTGAAGACTTTGAATCAAGTTTGTGTAACGATGCATGATGACACTGACATGCAATATTATTTCGCGTTTGATTTTCTAGTGGCGATATTGGCGGAGATTGTGGTTGGGTTGAAACACAACCTGGACCAAGTTGACAACTAACTTTTTGCTGCAGCACAAGGGATGAGAAATTAGATTGAGCTTTATTTTATAACAATTCTATTTGTGAAAGCACCTCCAAAGAAATTAATTGCCAGGACACTACATTAAACCAGTCATTTTATAGGGGCTTTAAGGATAGTAGCCTCATATTAGGTATTCCTAGTATCCATTTTTAAAAATCTTGTTACAGTTTAGTGTATATGGTTTACAACATCATATACAAATAACCTTCTTGGCTGCACCTATAATAGACTACAAATCTTTCACAGTTAGCTGCTGTGTGGGTGTGATCTGGAATGGGCATTAGCTAAGGTTCTTGGAAAATAAATCCTATTTTGCCTTTTTGAAATTCTACTTGGATAGGAAAGACATGTTATCAGAAGTATACTAGCACCAATTCGAATTAAAATTGGAATTATGTGGAAATTTTCTTAGTACCCATCAAAAGTTTTTCATTGGCAACTTATCACCAATGGCAGTCATAACGAAGAGATCAGAAACATTTTTTTTTTTTTTTTGCCGTCATCAGTCTTTCGACTGGTTTGATGCAATCCTCCATCTGTTCCTGCCTTGTGCTAACCTCTTCATCTGTACATATCCCTTACAATCCATGTCTTCAATTATCTGCTTCATATATTCTAATTTCTGTCTTCATCTACAGTTCTTACCTTCGACTGTTCCCTCCACTGACAAATTAACCAATCCAGCATGTCTCAAAACATGATCTACCAACCAGTCTCTTCTTCCTGTAAGCTTTTTCCACAAACTTCTTTCATCACCTATTATTTCCAAAACACGTTCATTTCGTACTTTGTTTGTCCATTTAATTTTCAGCTTTCTTCTGTAGCACCACATTTCAAATGCTTCAATTTTCTTTCTTTCTGGTATTCCTAAAGTCCATGTTTCACTACCATAAAGTGCTGTGCTCCACATGTACAGTTTTAAAAAGTTCTTTCTAATTCCTAGATCAATACTTTAATCAAAAAGATTTCTCTTTTTCAACAAGGCTCTTTTTGCTAGCCCTATTCTGCTTTTAATATCATTCTTGCTTCGGCCATTGGTTGTAATTTTGCTTCCCAAATAGCAGAATTCACTATCACTATCTTATTTAAAAAAATAATCTGAATGGAGATTTGAATTCTGGTCACCCACAAAACTACAGTGACAAACTATATTGCAAAGTTATGTTACCACTACATAAAATGTGTCAAATCTTTACTAATTTTTCATAAGGATGCTTAAGAAAGGTACCTTAGCACGTCATATTTGAGATCTGCTACATGTCCCTCAAATTTGATAATCTGTGGCCCTAATGTTTGGTTGTATCCTTGCGAGCAAATATTGCTACTCTGCAAGGATGATAGGCCGATAATGACATGGTTGTAGCCTGGAATACGGCATTTCTGCCTAATTAGAGTAAATGGCCAGAAAGAAGAAAATTACCACAAAAGTTGAGGGAAGTGTTAAATTATTTTCTGTATGCCAAGGAAAGGCAAAAACCTTATGCAGTGAGAGGTGGTCTATGTAAGCTGTATGGGTGGCAATTTAAATATTAGAAGCCAAATCCATTTAACATTAAGCAAAAATATAACATTCTGTTACATTTTAGCGGGGGGTGGGGGGGGCGAAATGTGTTTGCTATAAATCATGGAATAATAATTCAACATAACTTGTTCCTTACAATATGGCAAGATCTCAATATTGCATTAATGTACAAGGGAAAATCAACAATAAAACATTTTGACAACGACTGCAGAAGTCTACAGATTCCTTTCATTCATTCACTAGTCTGTACTCACCAAACAATGATAGATTTCAAAAGTGTTAAAATGCCTAAAGGACATCAAGTGATATTTTTAAAGTCTTTTGTAAGTACTTCTTACTGTGGAAAGGCATTTCTCATTAATATGCAAAAGCATGAGGCATTTACCTCCATGCAGACTTTCAATTGAACCATATCAAGTTAATTCATTTTCCTGTTCCTTATCATAGTTTTTTTTACCTACGCCTTTACGTCTCGTCGACGTTGAGGCGATTAGAGGTGGGATGGGGCTGGGGACAAGAAACGGGAAGAAATTCTGTCATGGCCCTTTTGATGGAAGCATCTCAGCATTCGGCTGGAGTGATTTTGGGAAACCATGGAAAACCCTAATCTGGATGCCCTGATGGGGATTCGAACCGGTGTCGTCCTGAATGTGAGGCGAAAGCGTTAACTGCTCACTCGCCATGCTCGATCATTATCCTAGTATAATCTATGGAAACTAAAAAGCAATTTGCTCTAAGTGTATCATAATTAAAGCAATGACAACTTTCTTTTCTGTTGGATCTGACATTTTAAGTCACTAACTGTTATTTACTTGCACCTTCATAGAAATGGCAAAATTCCACTTGATGGTTCAAACCAGGTCGCCCTCTTTTGCAAATAATTTCTTCATATGCTCTAAGTATGATTATAAATTAGATGTATTGGGCTGGAGCTAGGACCAATCTATAGCATTTCAAACTTTAACAGGCTGTAGTTAAACAATATTTACCTCTATTGTAATAAAATTATCAAATGAATAGTTATGGAATAAATTAACATAGGGCGGTGAATGAAAACCTACCACAATCATACTGAATAAGCCTAGGATCAGGAAACTGTGTTGCCATTGCATTGGCTACAGGATATAACAATGCACTGCGTGTTGACAGTTCTTGATGCATGATTGCTTGGAACCTTCTCTCAGCCCATAACAGAGATGGAGGTGGGTGAGAAGCATGTAATGTAGGTTGTGGTGCTGAAACAGCTGGCACATACAGCACAAACCTGCCAAATAAAATGAAATTAACTAAACATTTAAAATAATCTACTGAATTTATAAAATAAAAATACTGATCCTTTACCTTACACAATTACTTGCACTTCTAGCAAGTTTGTTACCTCATTATTAATAAGAAGAATGTGACATCAGTTAGAACAACATTACTGACACTGAATGAATTGTTCAAGTACAATACTACTACCTTTCATGTAATAAATATCGGGATGGTAATTAGCATTACTTTTGTAAAAAAATACAAGTTGAATACAGTATAAACAATAAAAATATAGGTAACAATGAAAGGAAAGAAATGCCGGGATGCAATATTTATATGGAAAGGACAGGTAAAATACACCCAACACTCACCAAAGTTGAAGGGAGGAGGGCAGCACCAACACAAAACAACACACAAACAAAGAAAATACAATATGCGTTCGACGCATAGAGTGGCTGCATCGAACGCAAGTCTTGCGCAAGCCCAGACACTTACCTCTGTTAACTTGAAAAAGGGGTTTTCACCCGAAATATTATATTTTCTTTGTTTGTGTGTTCGTTTGTTGTTGCTGCCCTCCTCCCTTCAAATTTGGTGAGTGTTTGGTGTATTTTACCTGTCCTTTCCATACAAATAACCAATAAAAAGATATACTTAATTAGTAATAGTTAGGGAAAAAGGCTAAGATAGCTTGTGGAGAGTGCATCACTATTTTTAACAAGAATTATCAGCAGCAAATTGGAATGAATGAGATAAAAATTAAAACCTACCGAGAAAAGATATCTTTCAATTCTTCAACATACTGTTCATAGCTGTGAATAGCAAGTTTTAAGGACTCAGTAGTATTCCAGTATGTTTCTGGCCTGTTACACTGTCGATGGGCATGGAGACAATGAACATAGCCACTGCTCTTCCAATCATTTGTGTAACAGGTGTGATCTACTACTCTCATAGCTTCAATTAAATCTGATCCATATATAGGACAAGCTGTACAACGTCTTTGGTTAACACTGTTAATCATGGCAAGTTTTTCTCGTCTCCTTCTTTGCTTTCTCAACTCCAAATCAGGCTGAAAAATATTTCAATCTATTAAGCAAAAATTTGGTGAAGACCTAAGCACTATACTTTTGTAAATTCAAGTAACATACTAGAATATAAAGCAATATCTTTTAGAACTAACCACAATGAATGCCACATGGGTTGTTTCTATTAAAAAAAAAATCTTAAAGAGATGGTAAAGTAATTCCATTGTGATGTAAAGTTGGAGGCAGGAGAGTTGCAATGACACAAGAATCCAATACAACCATAATTACAATATAAATTAAACAAGTTAAATTAGGGCAGTAATACAGAAAGATAAAGTAGACCCATCACTCACCAAATTTTGAAGAAAGCCAGTCGCAGGGACAAAAGACATTACACGGAGGGGTGAACAGTAATTTGGGTCTTGCCCATGCATGAATCTTGTCCCGCTCCATCATCCATGTTTCTGATCCACATGTCAAAAGTGACACAAAGTATGTCATAGATTGTTTCCATACTCATTTACAGCACATCCCTACTACATACCAGACCACTTATACTCTCAGAAAATCCAGCTGCACATCTTCATCTTTCATTTATTTCCATCCATATTCTTTAATCCAGCTTCCCAAATATTTTAAACATTCCACTTTATTCAATTGCTATCATCCAAGTGATATGTTTGTGTCTGTCCAGCTCTTCTTTTTTTGTTATAATTACCACATCACTCTTTCTTGCAGAGAACATCGTGCCATACAACACAACTACCCTCTCCCATATATCAAGCTGATCCTGCACTTCTCTTTCATCTTTTGTAGATTTATCATCAAATAACATTGCTTTCATTCTTCTTTCCCCATCATACATAATTGTTATAAAAAATAGGGGTGAGAGCACTTCATTGCTTTAGTCAATTTTTTGAATGAAACCATCCTGTCGTATCCATTCCCACTTGGCCACAGCTTCCACTCTCCACACAAATCATCCACTCTTTCCACCATCACATACTTTACTGATTTCTCTCTCATTGCTTCCCACATTTGTTTTGGCTGAGGCTGTCACACTCTTTTTTAATGTCCAGGAAGGTCATCAGCAGATCGGTGCCATAATCATAGTGGTGTTTTTGTAGCTACCTTACTACAAATACGAGGCCAATAGTTGATCTTCCTTGTCTAAATCGAGATGGTTTTTCCCTTAACTGTCTTTCCATTACTGTTCTTATTCTGCTCAAATACTAACCCCCTAAAATTTACAAACACCCCATGTATCCTTCCGTAGTAATAAGACTCCTTGCAAAATGTAAAATATGCATTCAGCCATTATAATCTGCTGTTTCCCCACAACTGGTGAAACCCACCCAATCACAAACCATGCCACCTGCACCCTGACTGATCTCATATACCATCTAACATGCCTCTACTCTTCAAGATCTTATGCTGTCCTCATCACAAACCAGTATGATCAAAGGTCACAGACACACAGTTATTCCAAAAATCCCATACACATCCTAGCTCCAGCAATTCCCACAGTCTTAGTAACTATTTCACAGACAGAAGAAATCACGTTACTTCCTGAAACACCACAAGAGTACTTCCTGAAACTCAATCTCCATCAGATATCTGTAAGTGGGAATTATCTTACATTCTGAATATCAGACACCCCGACCATCTCAACTCAGATAATACTTACCTACTTCTCTACAACCCTACACTGGTCAACCCATCACTTGCTTATATAGTCGTTTAATTAATTTTTATCTATTTTTTATATATAACAATGGAATAAGAATAAATGCTATGAGGCAATATTTATATGGAATGGTAAAATATATCCATCTCTCATCAAAGTTGAAGGGAGAAGGCCAGCAGCACAAACACACCAAAAAACTAAGCCTAGAGTGTATTTGCAGGATATTACTGATTGGAAAATGTTCGCTGATGATGCAGTCATCTGTAAGTAAGGACCTTGACCAATTGCTTAGAATATGACATTGGACCTGCACATAAATTCGGCCATAGAATTGTATTGCACAAAGGAGATAGCGTACAGAATTCCTACAAGTCTGCATCTGTAATGCTATTGTGTCATTTGTTTTTCACAAGGGATTGACTGGCAGTATAGAGAAAGTACAGAGAAGAGCTGCTCGATTCCTAACTGTTTGCCCTAGTCCTTATGAAAGTGTTACAGAATTGATTCATAAGTTGGGCTGGGATCCTTTGGCACACAGATGACTTGGATTTACTGGTACACATGTGTATACTTACTTTCATTTACAAATAAATACTTTGTCCAGCAAACTACTTGGGTCACAATGAGAAGAGAGACAAGATTAGAGAAATATAGTGTCGCACTAATGCTTATATAAATCCTTTCTTCCTTTGTGCCAGTAGTGGTTGGAATACACAGAGAAAAGATTAGCTTTGGCACAAAGCACCTTCTGCCATCCACAATATTATGAATTACAGAGTATATATGTAGATGTTCCAACAACACTCTTGCACACAGCCCAACAATCACCCAGATCCTAAGTAACCAACCATAGTCTAGTCCTGGTCTTTCAGGACTTGCTAGAGCACAAATCCATCAATCGAATCCTATGAGTGAGCTAAGTTTCCTTCAAGCCTGCCCTAAAATGAGATTCCTCCCCCCAAAATTCTCCCAGAACGTGCTTCAGGAAATCCCTCACAGCAACCAACATCTAGCACACAAAGTGTTTATCCTTGTCCCAATAAGTGATCCCACGGCCCCATTCCATTCAACATACGTCACTGCAAGATGGGAACATGCACCATGTTTCCATCACTTTCATCAAATCTGTCATCAGTGAAAGCTTTTCCATTATATAACGTGCAACTTGTGAAACATACCATGTCATATTCCAATTTACTTCCAACTACTGTCAAGTTTGCTACACTCGACTGACCACAAATCAACTGTCATTAAAAATGAATGGCCACATATTGAATCCAGTTACTCATGCCATTGCACGTGATACCAATAATTTCAATTCCTGCCAACACCATCGATATCAAACATCACCCAAACAGCAGTAGCCCTTCTGAAGTCACAAGATGGGAACTGGCCAACTAGTATGAACTGGCAACCAGACAACCACCAGGTCCCATCTGAAGAAAATACCCAACAATTAACTTAAATTCTCTTTTTCCAACTCCTTTCTTCAGCTTCCAGCACGTACAAACTCTACCTAAATATTAACCACTGTTCATCAGAGACGTTAAATATTTTCTGATTTGTTGTGCATTTTAATTTTTTAATATATATAGTTAATATTTTCTGTTGGCTCTTTCTTTACCCAATATGTTTTTATGAATTACTAGCTGGTGCCCACGAATTTGTCTGTGTTCGTTAAGAACTTTGAAGGTATATATATTTTAAAAAAAAAAAAAAACCCTTAACTGTTTCCAGTAGAATATATTACTACCAAATCAGCAATGCACCAGTGAAATACCTGTCTAAGTTGGTTAACAAACCAAGTATGTAGCATATAAGTTACCTTATACATTATTTATATAAGGTAATTTTTTGTCACAAGCCTGTATCTTCCTTCATACTTAACCGAAATCAATGAATGAGGTGTCATTTTAAAGCTTATGGTCTCCACATTGGTCACATCGTATTTTAAGAAAGAAAGTTTTCGGAATTCGACCCTTAAAAGGCAAAAATGTTAATATGTCTAAAATGCAGTTTTCTGTGTTATGAGTAATTTATCTCCCTGGATTCCTATCTGAAATCGTTTAATGAAGTATCATTTTAAAGATTAAGATCACCGCTTTAGTGACGTCATATACTAACACAAAAATATTTCGGAATTTGGCCCTTAAAGGGCAAAAGTATCAATATTTTAGCAATGCGTTTTTGTGTCACAAGCCATTTATCTCCCTTGATATCTAAACAATACAGATAAATGAGCTATCATATTAAAGACTAAGGTCTCCGCCATGGTAACATAATATTTTAAAAAAGTAATTTTTCAAAATTCGACCCTTAAAGGGCAAAAAAGTCAATTTTTCTAATACGCATTTTGTGTGCCTCGAACTGTTTATCTCCCTGGATATATTACCAAAATCGATAAATCAAGTAAGATTATGAGGAGTAACGTCTCAGCTTTGGTGCCATTATATTTTAAGAAAGAATGTTTTTGGAATTCAACCCTTAAAGGGAAAAAGTATTAATTTTTCTAAAACACATTTTTATTTCCACAAGCCATTTTTCTCCCTTTATATCTAACCGATATAGATAAATGAAATATCATATTAAAGACTAAGGTCTCTCTCTGCTGTGGTAACATTATATTTTAAGAAAGGAATTTTTCGTAATTCGACCCTTAAAGAGCAAAAATGTCAGCATTTCTAAAATGCGTTTTTTGTGTTTCGAGCTATTTATCTCCCTGTATATATCTAACCAAAATTGATAAATGAAGTAGGAGTATGAAGAGTAATGACTCGGCTTTGTTGACATCATATATTAAGGAATATTTTTTTAAAAATATAACCCTTAATGGGAAAAAGTATAAATGGTTCTACAACGCATTTTTGTGTCACGAGCCATTTATCTCCATTAATATCTAACCGAAATAGATAAATGTGGTATCATTCTAAAAATTAAGGTTTCCGCTGTGATAAAATCATATTTTAAGAAATAAATTTTTCTGAATTGATCTCTTAAAGGGCATTAAATCAGTATTTTTAAAATTCATTTTTTGTGTCTCGAGTCATTTATATCCATTGATAATTCAACAAAATTGATAAACGAGGTATCATTTTAAATATTGAGGTCTTCGTAAGGTCTTAGGTTCCGTTACACCACATTTTAAGAAAGAAATTTTTCAAAATTCTATGCTTAGAGCGCAAAAGTATTAATATTACTACAACGCATTTTTCTGTCATGAGTTATTTATTTCCCTTGATACCTAACCGAAATTAATAAATGAGGTATCATTTTAAATATTAAACTAGACGACCCGTGCGAAAATTTCGCGAATAAAATACGACGAATAGTGAGGTTGAATGCTTGTAATATAATGAATAGTAGAACTGTAGTTTTGTAGCAAATATTTTTTTTAGTGTAATAGGTACACAACAAAATACTCACAACATATTATGAAACAGTTAGGAAAATTTAAAACACACTTTATTTATGACAAACTGTCACTGACCTTGGTAGAATAAAACCAACCTTAACAAACTGCACACAACATATCAACATCTCTGTTATATTTGTTGCTGAGCGGATAAAATGATTACATTGGAATTGTATAGCAAAACGACTGTTTCCGTAAAAGAAAAAATATATACAAAAAACTACTTATTGAATAAAAAAAAAAGTTTATTGACATCCCTGTGATATCCGCTGCTGCAATCTAGGGACTTGGCTCTGAACAAACTCATACGCGCTACCACTTTAATTTATGATTTTTACCTAGCTGTAGACCTTAATTTTTAAAACGATATGTCATTTATCGATTTCAGCTAGGTATCGAAGAAGATAAATGGCATATAATAAAAACAAAAATTAAAAAAATCAACACGTTCTATAACTAATAATGATACTTTTGCCCTTTAAGGGTCGAATTACAAAAAATTTCTTTTATAAAATATGGTGTGACCAAAGCAGACACCTTGGTCTTTAAAATGATACCTCATTATCGATTTCGGTTAGTTATCAAGCAAGGTAAAAAAAAAAGTTTTGAGAAATGATGTTATTTTTGCCCCTTAAGGGTGTAATTTGGAGAAAGTTTTATCTTAAAATATGATGTGACGATAGTGGAAAATTTAATATTTAAATCGATACGTCATTTATTGATTTCGATTAGGTATCAAGGGAAATAAATAGCTCATGACAGAAAAATGCGTTGTAAAAATATTAATACTTTTGCCCTCAAAGGTTAGAATTTTTAAAAATTTCTTTCTTCAAATGTGGTAATGGAACCGAAGACATTATGAAGACCTTAATGTTTTAAATGATACCTCGTTTATCAATTTTGTATAATTGTCAACGAAGGTAAATGACTTGAGACACAAAAAACGCATTTAAGAAATACAGATATTTATGTCCTTTAAGGGTCGAATAACGAAAAATTCTTTCTTAAAATATAATGTGACTATGGCGGAGACCTTAATCTTTACTATGATACCTCATTTATCTATATCGGTTATATATCAAGGGAAATAAATGGCTCGTGACACAAAAATGCATTATAGAAAAATTTATACTTTTCCCTTTAAAGGTTGAATTCCAAAAACATTCTGTCTTAAAATATGATGTCGCAAAGCTGAGACATTAATTCTCATAAACCTACTTGATTTATGGATTGGTTAGATATCCAGGGAGATAAATAGCTCAAGACATAATAAACGAATTTTAGAAAAATTGACATTTTTGCCCTTTAAGGGTCCAATTACGAACAATTCTTTTCTTAAAATATAATGTTACCACGGCAGAAACCTTATTCGTTAATATGATACCTCATTTATCTATATCGGTTAGATATTAAGGGAGATAAATCACTCGTGACACAAAAATGCGTTATTGAAAAATTTATACCTTTCCCCTTTAAGGGCTGAATTCCAAAACATTCTTTCTTAATATATCATGTCACAAAGCTGAGACATTACTCCTCATAATCCTACTTCATTTATCGATTTTGGTTAGATATCCAGGGAGATAAATGGCTCGAGATACAAAAAACGCATTTTAGAAAAATCGACATTTTTGCCCTTTAAGGGTCGAAAAATTATTTTCTTAAAATATAATGTTACCACGGCGGAGACCTCGATCTTTAATATGATACCTCATTTATATATATCGGTTAGATATTAAGAGACATAAATCGCTTGTGACACAATTACGCATTGCAAAAATATTGATCCTTTTGCCCTTTAAGGGTCGAATTCCGAAAAATATGTCTTAATATATGACGTCACTAAAGCGAAGATCTTAATCTTTAAAATGATACTACATTAAACGATTTCATATACGTATCCAGGGAGATAAATGACTCGAAACACAGAAAACAGCATTTTAGAAAAATTGACCTTTTTGCCCTTTAAGGGTCGAATTCCGAAAACTTCATGTCTTAAAATATGATGTAACCAAAGTGGAGACCATAAGCTTTAAAATGACACCTCATTCATTGATTTCGGTTAAGTATGAAAGAAGATACAGGCTTGTGACAAAAAAAAATACCTGATAGAAATAATATATATGATTATCCACTGTGGTCACATCATATTTTAAGAAAAAACTTTCTCCAAATTGAACCTTTAAGGGGCAAAAATATCATCTTTTCTAGAACTTTTTTTTACACATCGCTTGATAACTAATCGAAATTGATAAATGAGGTATCATTTTAAAGAACAAGATGGCTGCTTTGTTCACGCCATATTTTATAAAAGGAACTTTTTGGAATTCAACCCTTAAAAGGCAAAAGTATCAATATTAGTTCTACAGTGTTTTTTTTTATATTACAAGCCATTTATCTTCTTCGATACCTAGCCGAAATCGATAAATATCATATCGTTTTAAAGATTAAGGTCTCCAGCTAGGCAAAATCATAAATTAAGACAGAATTTTTCGGAATTTGGTGCTTAAAGTGGAAGCGCATATGAGAAAGTTCAGAGCCAAGTCCCTAGATTGCAGCAGTAGATATCACAGAGATGTCAATAAACTTTTTTTATTCAATAAGTAGCTTTTCGGAAAAAAAAATTCTGTTATGGAAACTCTTTCGTTTTGCTATACAATTCCAATGTAAACATTTTATTCGCACAGCAACAAATATCACACTGATGTTGATATGTTATGTGCATTTTGTTCAGGTTTGTTGTATTCTGTTATGATCAGTGCCAGTTCGTCGTAAATACAGAGTGTTTTAAATTTTCCTGTTTCGTAATATGTTGTAAGTATTTTGATACGTACCTATTACACTAAAAAAAAAATATTTGCTACTAAAGTACGGTTCTACTTTTCATTATATTACAAGCATTCAACCTCACTATTCATCGCATTTTATACGCGAAATTTTCGCACGGGTCGTCTAGTATTTGTTAATAGCTGAAAAATGTGTCATATTCTGGAACATTATTTAAAAACATTCTAAAACATTTTAGTACAGTACAATCAAGAAAATTCCATAGATTTTTAAAACACTTTGTTCGAAATATGAAAATGTCCTAGGTTGTCAATTTTGAACTACCATATTTTTATCCACCCCCCCCCCTTCCCAGTTACCAACTAACCATAGTGTGCAATGGGAGACTCAAGGCTACTACCACACACAAACACCTGTGGTTTGCGCTAAGTAGTTGTTGCTGCAAAGTGAAATATAAGGACACCCACACCTTTTGTCAAAGTAGGAAAATACCTTCAGTCAACCACATTCAACCACTGTATGTTTCACACCCATATATCTACCAACATGCAACCTCTGTAGTGCACAATGGGAGACTCGAGGCTACTATAATACACAAACACCAGTGGTCTGTGCTAGGTAGTTTTGGCTGCAGAGTAAAACTTAGGGACACACATGTCTATTTTATATATATTATATACAATTTATTATTTTTGTAAAACTAAGGTATATTCTCTTCACCGAATCATCCCATCTTTGTCCTTTTTTTACCACTTTTGTACATGCTCCATCCATTCTCTCTGCTTAACTGACACTGCTTAACAACTGTTGCATAACACCCGCCATGTGACCGCTATGTTCTATTGCTAGGGATGGGTTATATGCCTAACAATTACGATGTTTCTTGTGGGTTCATATGTTGACTCTGTCCAGATGTATCTACTGTAAGAGATGGTTTATTCCTCTATCCGAATTTATATATTTACAAGAGGGCTTATCACAATTGCGTAAGGTTTATAACACTTATTGGAAACTATATTTCTGCACAAAACTAAATAATTATGGGATAGATGAATTTATAATTAGTCATATTAATGTATTCTTTTTTTGATGTATTGATTAAGGCTATGAAATGATATCTCTTCTCCCCCTCCCCCATTTTTCTCTCAACATTTTACACTAAACCGTAACAGTCACGAGTGGCATTTCCAAACAATTTTTCAATACCCGACTCGCCACATCACAAAAGCCAGAAGCCCAGGCTTAAATGTATTGACATGTAGATATTTCTACATAGTGAAAAATTTTCACAAAAATCTAACTGCATGGCATGATTTGGGTGAATTGACATGGGATAACTTATTTCGCCATTAATCAAAATTTTCTTGGTTATAAATAAATTACTTTTTGGGCAAGTAAGTAATTTACCCATACGAAAACACAAAATAGGACATACTCATACAAAATGTTATGTATTTTTCACTGCTACAAAAGATATATACACTATTGAGCCAAAACATCATTACCACCTGCTTAGTAACACCTCAGTCCACCTTGCAGCAGCAATTTGGCATGGCATGGATTCAATAAGTCTTTGGTAGATTTCTGAGGGTATATGGCACCAGGTATCAAGCAACAGGTGAGGCAATACCTTTATGTTGGCAGTTTGAGGGCACAAAGCTGCTGCCCAATATTGTCCCAGATGTGTTATATCCAGTTGAGATAAGGTGAATTTGATGGCCAAGGTATCAATACGAGTTGACTAGCATACTCCTGAAACACTTATAGCACGATTCTGTCCTTGTGTTTGACATGGACTGTTGTCCTGTTGAAAATGCCATTGCCATTATGGAAGATACAAAGCATGAAGGGATGCAGGAATCCATGTTTTCACCACAATTTTCAAGTAGTCCACAGCAGTCATGGTGCCTTCAATCATTACTGCAAGACCCATGGAAGCCCAATGAACGTTGTCTGGAGCATAGTACTGCCCTCACCGGCCTGCGTTCATGCCACAGTGCATGTGTTGAGCAGCCGTTCACCTGTAACATGGCGTATCCAGAAACAAAAATAATCCTCTTGTAACAAGAGTCTTCTTACTAGATAACATATTTCCATTGATCCAGGGTTCAATCTAGATGATCTCATGCCCACTGATGATTATGTAGAGTCAATATGGTAACATGTAGGGGCAGTCAGCTGCAGAGCTCCATGTTCAACAATGTGAATTGAATGGGGTACTCTGAAACACTTATTCCTGCACTCTGCCATCAGATCTGCCACTATCCTGTGTTACAGAGCAGGCAAGCCTCCAACCTCCACATTCTATGATTAGCCTGTTGCCTACTGACAATTGAACCATCCTTCAACCACTTTCCACAGATGCTCACTACAAAGCATGCAAATAACCGATCAGCCTCACCATTTCAGAGATGCTCCTTTCATGTGTCAAGCAAAGTCAGTGGATTTACTCATTTGCTACACATATCATTGCTAGAATTACTTCCCAATTATATACTTTCCTTACGGAATGACATACCCCAAACACCATTCACTCTCGCAGTGGGGAGTGATTATTTTTTTAGCCATTAGTGTAAATGCAAAACAAGTATAATCCTATCTTATTTCCCAAGCCTTCTTGAACTGACACATTCTAGGAAGAGATTTTTCACTACAATAGTAAAAACAGTTATAAGATTTCAATGCTACAAAGAGTATTAAAAAAAATTAAAAGTGTTAAAAATGTTGTGTAACGCTCTGCAACTTACCAAATAAAATACTGAATCTGTATCCGTTTTATTCTTTTGCTCATCCTTCTCATAGTCCACAGTTTTGATATCACTAACACTGCTACTAGAAGTAACAGATGATTTTGAATTAACATTGTTTCTTGTTTGTTGCACAAGGGCCGCCAGTACAGGCTGTGTTAAAACAGCACTTGTTTTTGTTGTTGCAGTAGTAGTAGTAGTCGTAACTGTAGTTGTTCCAGTCACTAACATGCTATTAACAGTATTGTGATTAGAATGCAAAGTTGTGCCAATATTTAGTGGAGGTACTCTCATAACCGGACGTGAGGTACTTGTAACAATACGACTTGATGATGAAGGAGTACAAACATTGTTTATTGTCTTTGACAATACTGCCATTTTCTGCCCACCTGCCATCACAACTGCAAAAAGCACACAGATTAGTGAATCTAACAATATAATGAGAACACTGTATTATTTATTATCAATTAAGCATAAAGGAAAATTAATGTACCCACATTACAAAACTCGTTTCAGTTATTTTTAACTTTTTAATTTTAGCTCCAGAGAAAGTTGTAACATATAATTGGGATGTTCAATAAAACAATAAACCACTAACTAGCCTCAAGCTACAATATGAAAATGTACGACGCACATAAAGTGAGAAAGCCCCAAATTCACTTAGGATTATGCTACCAATGACAGTACAACATACTTCAAGAATTTGCAACGATTCCAAGCACTATTCCAGCAAAAGCTTTAATGTATAAATGGTATGAGTCAACGTCCAACCTAAATGGATTCCTGAGAATATGGTACAAAGTAACTGCATGTTCTAGTTTTCTTTCACTTGGGGAAAATCAAACTATACTTAAATCTACAAAAATGTACTGCAGTAGAATGAGACGCATGATATTTTGGTTATTGCTGTCTGAAAATTGAAAGCCTATTCAGAAATTATTAAATGAATAAAAAATAGAATATTTAAATCTTTCTGCTAGACTACTATTTTCAGTAATTAAAATGAACATTATGATAAATGTGCTTTACGAAAGGTCCAAGCAGTGGAAGAAATTTTAAATTGGAACTATTAGACTTTATTTTCAGATAGCGACTGTTTTAATTTCCAGTTACCCAACATCATAGTTAATGCTAATGTTCTGTTGCCATCATTAGCCATCTCTGAAAGAAATTGGACAGTTATTTTATAGCAATGAACTTAATTTCTGAATGTCTATCATATTTCAAATTAATGTTCTTCTGCCTTTCTGTGCTAAATCTAAAACTGGAATCTTTCTGCTTATACACAACTATTTCAAACTATCAACAGACTGAATTACAAATGTAACATTTCAGTTTAATTAAAATTCTAATTCAAAATGCTAGGACATGTTGGCTGTTGGTAACTACATTTCTTGACTTGACAGTCGAAATTCTACATAACGAATGTATATGTTTCATTTTAAGTTATACTTCAATACAAAATCACACCATACTTGGAATTATTGTATTAAATTATAGACCTAAAATATATCTACAGCTAAGCATCTCAAATGAAATGAGCAGTTTAACTGCTGCAGCAGCCTCTAATGTTAATTTAACTTAAGTGGGGTAAATACTTACCAGAGGAGCTTCCTGCAACTATCTGGCTAGAAGACAAGGTTTGAATAACTTGTGGTGATGATGTCAAAAAAATTTGGCGCACACCTGACGTTTGAACTAATTGTGCAAATGCTGCTGATACTGCTATCTTTTGTAAGCCATCAGTTACTTTCACATGCTGTATATTTGGCTGGACTGATGCCACAGGCTGCTGAATCTGCAGCTGATTTTGCGTAACACTGACAGGTACAGCTAAAATGCACATATATATAAATATATCTATATATACATCTAAAGTAAAACTACTATAATACCTACAATTTACATTAATGTTTATTTTATTCATCCAATCTACTGCATACCTGCCAACTTTTAAAATTGTTTCCGTAAAGACTCTGTACTACAAATTTGTTTAACATCTACATTTAATCGACCATGAGTTAAACATCCATAAATTTATGACAGCATATATAAGTTTAAATCCCATCCACTTACTTCATATTTGTTGACAAACATAACCTTCAAGACAAAATTTTCAGTCAGACAATGTTTTCTTATATTCTTTATTATGCAGGTTTTGAAATTTCCTAAGACAGTCCCTTCTTTTGGCACTCTTCTCTTCACAATAAAAAAGTATCAACAAGAATCTCACCCATTTTAAGTGGTAGACTTCTAGCACCTAAATTAATGAAGCGGCACACAAAACCAATAGACAATATCTAGATCAGCTTCTTTCAGCTTTATTCTTCAGTCCCATCATTACAGAGCCATTATCGGAATAGAATACCACATAGTTTCCAGCTAGTATTCTGCAATGTTCCAAAAGTGATAATATGAGGTTACCTATATTACATCCAGTTAACTCGCCCTTGAATGCTGGTATGCATAGCACAGTTCCAACAATTTTTCTTGTATATTGTGATAAAATGGGATGTAACTTTGCAGTGACATCGTTGCCTCCATCTGTTACCACTGGAAATGGAACATCCTGAGAGTGCTTAACAAATTCAGGTTCACATTTTCAACCATTTCTTTAAAACACAAGTTATTTTGTTGTGACCACAGCCATATTTCTTCACAACTTCTGATAAATGAAAATTGTCTTGAATAAGGCAACTGCATAATCATTTGCACTTAGTGGAACATTATTCTTCACTAAAAAGGCAGTGAACAAACACTTGGCTTTAAATACATCTGAATAAAAATTTCCAGACTTAACGAAAAAAGTGTTGATTTTATGGTTCCCTTCACTTGATTTTAAACTGGCATTGTGTTTACTGCACGTCATGTGATTAGCCTAGTCATTTCTTCTGGTACTTACTAAGTTAATATCACATCCACAAATTTTTTCCCCTTTTCTTGATTTTAACATTCACGAAAATTCAATGAATATGCTTCCCTATGTCTGGTAACACTGTTTCATAGAGTTATTCATGTTTACAGCAGAGTTACATAATCTACATGTTACTTTTTTTCTGGCTTTACACCTTGTCGACATCGAGGTCAATAGAGGCCAGAAACAATGGGGGGCAAGGAATATAAAGGAATTTGGCCACAGCCTTTCTAAATGATGTATCTCAGCATTCGCCTGGAGTGATTTGGGGAAACATGGAAAACCCAAATCTGGATACTTGGACGGGGATTTGAAGCAGCGTCCTCCCCAATGTGAAGCAAGAACATTACCGTTCACCCACCAAGCTCGGTACAATCTACATAAATTACCTACCAACCATACCAATGCATGCAGGACGTTCCAGAGTAAAAAGATATTAAAATGGTTACTGATTCGGTTTTTAGAAACAGCATCGATGATAAACTGGGGAGAGAGATCAATTAATTCAGGATTACAGCAGTGATGCATTTACATTCTCATCTTGCCTCGTTTCGATGAGATGTTCGTGCAAGGGTGCTGATATGACCTGCCATTTACACTCTCACGCTGTAATGTTGAACTGATGGGATAGTGTAAAGAGCATGCTCGGGCTTTTATCTCATGCCAAAAAATCATCACCGAGGCGAGCTGCACTGACGAGCAACAATACGATATGAGCCTGTGCGAGCGTACAGCTTACATTTTCGTGTTAATGCTGTCTCATGTCGACTCGTAGAAGCTCACGCAAGAATGTAAATGTGACATAAAATGTAGCATAATCTTATAATGAAATGAAAGTAGCATGTAAAACAGCACTTGCACCCATGAACGAAATTGGAAACCTACAACTGTCCATAAAAACCCGCAATAACCATGTTACATATAAAAATCGCACCTATGAATCAAATTTATTTTAAAATTCATAAAATGACACAATTCATCCGTACAACCATAAAATATATCACTTTCCACAAATTTTATGGAAAAACTGTAAAAGCTGGCAGGTATGCAAAGGTATTTAACAATGTAATTTTCAACAGAAGCAAGACAAATTTATCATTATGATTCCATGATAACTGTATCTGTAGTAAGAACATTTTACATGATTGGGTTACTATGCAATGAGGCTCAAATCATAGTTACCTTTGTAACTGCCATCTTGATTTACTAACTGCACTGAATAACCCTGATTTGAAGAACCAGACTGTGGAGCCCGTAAGGTAATGCCTAATTGTAAAAACAGATAAATGAGAGTATTGACAATTCTTCAAAATATATCTGTATTGTAGCTCTTAAATTGATTTTTTTTAAGGCCTACCTTGAGAAGTAATTTGAGGAGCAACAGCTCTCATAACAGGAGAGGTTCCAACCCTAGCTATGGGAAGATTAACTGCCTCTTTGTTTATGGGAGCTGCGATTTGTTGCTGCTGGAGTTGAGGTTGCTGCTGAGGATGAGATTTTGATACTCGCACATGAATTTTTAATTTACCTGCAGGACACCTTGGTGCAGGATCAGGTTTTGAATCAATTTCTTCAATAAGTTTCTTTGGCGTTTGGTATTTTTTAATACGATGTGCAACAAAAGCAGTTAAGCAGAGTTCCAAATCCACCAGCAGTAAATTCAAATAAAATAAATTAATATGCTGCAAAAGAATAAATGCATGTCTAATTACAGAACACAAAGAAATGCTATGTTTAAAAAAAGAAAAATTATCACTAAATTAATTCAATATTATTACACATGTCATGAGCTTCTAATTAAAGTTTTTTTTACATTTTTTATTAAAAAAAATCATTCAATTACTTGAAAGGTATGAAAACCAAAACTAATATTAAGGGAGAAGCAATAATTTTGAAAAAGTGATATAAGAGTAATGAACTCTTAATTAAAAACATTTACTTTTATGCCATACATGCAAGAAGGAAAATAAATAAATGCAAAAAGTATTATACACTAATACCTAACTGCAGCGAAGATCCATTAAATCATATATGAAATAATATATTTGAGTATACATGCTCCAAACACAAACACACACACCCTCCACACACAAATCCAGATGCCCATAACTTCGTTCATGGATTATCTTGGTTTTCCGGGTGGAGCCGCCTCGATTTATTA
>JARYHS010013631.1:127774270-127894954 GCA_031002005.1 Vandiemenella viatica | reverse complement strand
TATCATGCTCCAAACACAAACACACACACCCTCCACACACAAATCCAGATGCCCATAACTTCGTTCATGGATTATCTTGGTTTTCCGGTGGAGCCGCCTCGATTTATTAAAATCTAACGTTTGGTCCTCAGTCCTCTGAAGGCCACAGCACAATGGCAGAAACATTAGGTTTTAATAAATTGACGTGCCTCCACCCCGAAAACATAGTTAATATATACAGTGACCACGGAAGCCATCGTAATCATTCGACTTCATTCATGTTTGTAAAAAAAAATTCACTGATAGCTGCTAACATGCATCATAGTGCACGATGGGAGACTAGAGGCTAATACCACACATAAACACCAGTGATCTGCACAGGTTATTTATAGCTGCAAAGTGAAAAATAGGAACACACATCTTTGGTCGAAATATGAAAATCCCCTAGGTTGACTACTTTCAACCTCCATATCTCCCACACACCCCCAACTGCTGACATGCAATCACCATAGTGCATGATGGGAGACTCTAGGCTATTACCATACAAAAAACCAAGTGATCTATTACTATACTATTACTCCGCGATTCACTAAAAGTGTGGCGGAGGGTGCATTGCACCTATCCGAAAGGGTAATAGTTTGGAAGGGATATACGGGATATGGTAGGAGGCACCCATGGGCTATTGTGCTAAGTAGTTGTGTCTGCAAAGTGAATACATAGTGACACACAGGTATTTGCTAGAAATAACAAAATATCCTCGGTTGACCACTTTGAATTACCATACTCCCACATCCACCGACATTCAACCCCATAGGCATGATGGCAGATTGAGGCCACTACCACGTACAAACACCAGTGGTCTGTGCAATGTCAAGTGGGAGCAAAGTGAAAATACGAACACTTATGTCTTTAGTTGAAATACAAAATGTCCCCAATTGACCACTTTCAACCATCATACTCCCACACCCCTACAATTACTGATATTTGGCCAATGTTGTGCATGATCAGTGACTCTATGCTACTACCACACACAAACACCAGAGGTCTGCACAGGTTATTTATGGCTGCAAAGTGAAAAATAGGAACACACATCTTTGGTCGAAATATGAAAATACCCTTGTTGACTACTTTCAACCTCCATATCTCCCACACACCCCCAACTACTGACATGCTATCCCATAGTCCATGATGGGGGACTCTAGGCTACTACCAAACAAAAACACCAGTGATCTATTACTATACTATTACTCCGCGATTCACTAAAAGTGTGTGGCGGAGGGTGCATTGCACCTATCCGAAGGGGTAATAGATTGGAAGGGATATACGGGATACAGAAAGTAGAGGTTAGTTGCAGTTGAACGGTCACTCAGTGAAGTAGCGTGTTATAGCTTGACATTTTATCTTTAGTGGTGTGTGGATTTAGTTAGTTTTATCTCCGAGTGTTTACTTTTGTAGAAAGTAGAGGTTAGTTGCAGTTGGACGGTCACTCAGTAAAGTAGCGTGATTTAGCTTGACATTTTATCTTTAGTGGTGTGTGGATTTAGTTAGTTTTATCTCTGAGTGTTTACTTTTGTAGAAATAGAGGTTAGTTGCAGTTGGACAGTCACTCAGTAAAGTAGCGTGATTTAGCTTGACATTTTATCTTTAGTGGTGTGTGAATTTGCTTAATCTCTGATTGTTTACTTTTTGTAAGAAGTACAGGTTATTAGCAGTTTAAGGTCTTTTCCTCAGTAGCTTATCTGTGTGTTACATTTTATCTCTAGTGGGGTGTAGATTTGATTAGTGTTCTCACTGAGTTTTTGCAGTTTATCCAACGTACAGATTAGTTCGAGTTTCTGTTCATTTTTTTTCGATTTTAAAAAGCAGTATGTCTAGGGACTGTGGTTGCTGTGTGCAGACGCGAGCTGAGGTGGCTGATCTGCGCGCTCAGCTTGCTGCTGTGTTAGCGAAAGTTACACAGCTAGAAGCTGCCGTAGAAGGTTGCAGCAGATGCGATATTGGGGAACTCGATGTAGCCACGCGCTCACTGATTCAACCTATGTCGAGCATTGTACCTGCAAACATTGTACCTGCAACCCAGACTGAAAAGCTGGAGGCTGTGCCTAGGTCACCTGACGGTGACTGGCATATGGCTACCAGACTTCGAAGCCGCACACGGGGGCAGTCGAACAGGCTTAAAGGCCAAGACGGTGAACTTGTTCGACTGTCCAACCGGTATGACGTATTGTCGGAGGCTGATTCAGTCCCGCAATTGTCATCCTGCGAGCTGACGGCCCCCCAGCCCGCTAGGTCTGGGCGATCGCAGAAGGGTATTCTGGTAGTTGGGAGCTCTAATGTTAGGCGGTTTATAGAGCCCCTTAGGGAAATGGCGGATTACTCGGGGAAGAAATCCAACGTCCATTCGGTGTGTATTCCGGGTGGTCTGATCCGAGATGTGGAGCAGGCATCCCGGATGCCATAGAACGGACGGGGTGTAGCCAACTGCAGATTGTGGTTCACGTCCGGCACCAACAATGCTTGTCGCCTTGGGTCAGAGGTTATCCTCTCTTCCTTCCGGCGGCTGGCTGAAAGGGTGAACTCCGTGGCAAGTGGCCACAAGATTTCAGCGAAGCTAACCATCTGTAGCATCGTAGACAGAGTTGATTGTGGACCTCTGGTTCAGAGCCGTATTGAGGGGCTGAATCAGAGACTACGACGTTTCTGTGATGATATTGGCTGCAGATTTCTCGATCTCCGCCATAGGGTTCAGTCATGTAGGGTTCCCTTGAATAGGTCAGGTGTGCACTACACACCGTTGAATCGGCTACATGGGTGGCATGGGCCGTGTGGAATGCACTAGGTGGTTTTTAGGCTGAGGGAGGAAGACCCGAAACATGAATACAGTTACGGGCAACCCAATCAGATACAACACCGGAATGTAGGAGGAACGTAAAAGAGTCACAACAGTTTAAAAGTACTCGTAATTAACTGTAGAAGCTGTTTGTAACAAACAACCAGAACTTGAAAGCATTATTTGTAGCACAGAAGCGGATATCATTATCGGTACAGAAAGTTGGCTAAAACCGGAATTAGTTCCGCCGAAACTTTTAAAGACAGCATGAACGTTTTTCGTAAAGACAGATTACATTCTCATGGAGGTGGGGTATTTATAGCTGTGAGTAAATTCCTCCCATGTAACGAAATAGACGTCGATACTATCTGTGAAATCATATGGATTAAACTCAATGTTGCAGGGTCAAAACTCGTCATAGGCGCCTTCTACCGTCCACCCGATTCTGACATAGCTATCGCCGAGGAATTAAGAAGTAATGTTAACAGTATAGCTAGCAGTTTTCAGAATCATGCTATGATTCTAGGAGGCGACTTCAATCTGCCTTATATCGACTGGCGAAATTATGTTCACATTACTGGTGGCAGGGATAAGGCAGCTTCTGAAGTAATTATAGATTTATTCTCCGATAATCATCTCGAGCAGCTAGTTAATGAACCGACGCGGTGTCATAACGGTAACGAAAACATTTTAGATTTGCTAGTTAGTAAACAGGCCAGGAATTATTCACCGACATTTCAACGATCACTGGAATAAGCGATCACAAAGCGGTAATTGCGACTATCAAATTAATGACCAAGCGAAAAAGGGGAAAATGGACGGATTGTATACAGATTCAGTATGGCCTCAAAGGAGTGTTTTAGAACCTAGCTAAGGAATAATTACCATAACTTTAAGTTAACAAAGGACACCGTTGAAGAGATGGGGCATCGATTTATACATATAGTCAGGGAAAGTATGGAAGTACATATACCGAAGCGGAAAATAAATGGGGAGAATGATCCACCGTGGTACACATGCGAAGTCAAAAGATAACTCAAAAAACAAAGAAGGATACACGCACGCTACAGAAGGAAGAGGTCTCGCAGCGATTTAGAAACCTTGGCTGAGTTAAGAGAACGTGTGAAGAATGTGATGCGTGAGGCCTTCAACGATTTTCATTCAAAACACTCTAAGAGTCTCGCAGAAAGCCCAAAAAATTTTTGGTTGTATGTTCGAAAAGTCAGTTGTACCAACAGCAATATACCAGCACAAGTTCGCGAAGGGTTCAAGGTTATTGAAAGCCGCGATAAAGCTAATGTACTAAATACTGTATTAAAAAATTCATTTACTGACGAAAATAAGTATAGCATTCCCGTTTTCCCACGTCATGTCGAGTCGGTAATGGCAATAGATACTGCAGGTATCATAAAGCAATTAGAGCTCCTAAAGTGGGGAAAAAGCACCTGGCCCGGATGGTATTCCAGTAAGAGTATTTTCAGAGTGTGGCGGCGGAAATCGGGCCATTTCTGTCTGATATATTCAGTAAATCCATAGAGAGCAAAAAAGTACCTCAGACTGGAAAATAGCGCAAGTAGCTCCGATTTTCAAGAAAGGTGATCGAAGCGATCCTGGAAACTATCGTCCCATATCTATAACATCTGTTTGTAGTAGAGTTATGGAGCATATTATATGCTCTAACATTATGAATTTCCAAGATGAAAATAATTTGCTTACAACAAATCAACACGGATTTCGGAAGAAAAGATCATGTGAAACACAGCTGGCCCTATTTACACACAACGTAACGAAAGTTATTGATGCAGGTTCACAAGTAGATGCAATTTTTTTAGATTTTCAGAAAGCCTTTGACTCTGTGCCACACAACCGCCTTTTAGCGAAACTATGAGCGTACGGTATATCGGATCAGCTTTGAGAATGGATAAAGGATTTTCTAACTGGTCGATCGCAGTATGTCGTTGTTGAAGGAGAAAGTTCTTCTAATCTAGATGTCACATCGGGGTGTACCTCAAGGAAGTGTCATAGGACCACTTCTTTTCTTAATTTTTATACACGATCTCGGAGACAAAGTGAAAAGCCTTTTTAGATTGTTTGCTGATGATGCGGTTATTTACAGGGAAGTAAGGAATTTGGCCGATTGTTTAGCAATTCAGCGTGATCTGGATGTTATTTTGGCATGGTGCGCTGAGTGGCAACTCACACTAAATTGTAAAAAGTGTAAGACAATGAGCATAACTAACAAAAAGAATCCAGTTGTTCAGAAATACGAGGTAAACAGTTCAGTTATTGATATGGTCGATTCTATGAAATATTTGGGAGTAACAGTACAAAGGAACATGAAATGGGACTTACATATTAATACGTTGGTAGGTAGAGCTAATTCTAGGCTGCGGTTCCTAGGTCGAATTTTGAAAAATTGTAATGTACAAACAAAGGGAGATAGCGTACAAATCTCTTGTGCGTCCACATTTGGACTATTGTTGTGCCATTTGGGATCTGTTTCGTAAGGGGCTGATTGAGAGTACAGAGAAAGCACAGAGAAGAGCCGCTCGATTCGTGACCGCTTGCTACAGTACTTATGAAAGCGTTACAGAACTGATTAGTAAACTAGGCTGGGAGTCTCTGGTAGATAGACGACGCACGTTTCGTATAACGTTATTGGTAAACATGCATACTCCCACTTTCACTCACGAGTGTAGTGAAATACTTCGTCCACTAACCTATTTGGGTCGGCATGACAGGAAAGATAAAATTAGAGAAATAAAGTGCCGCACTAATTCTTATATGAATTCCTTTTTTCCTCGTACCGTTAGGGATTGGAATGCACAACAAAGAGATTAGGTTTGGTGCTGAGCACCCTCTGCAACCCACAGTTTTGTGATTTGCAGAGTATGTATGTAGATGTAGATATGGTAGGTGGCACCCATGGGCTATTGTGATAAGTTGTTGTGTCTGCAAAGTGAATACATAGTGACAGACATGTATTTGCTAGAAATAACAAAATACCTTCGGTTGACCACTTTGAACTACCATACTCCCACATCCACCGACATGCAACCACCATAGTGCATGATGGCAGACTTGAGGCCACTACCATGTACAAACACCAGTGGTCTGTGCAATGTCAATGTGGGAACAAAGTGAAATATACGAACGCTTATGTCTTTAGTTGAAATACGAAAATGTCCCCGATTGATCACTTTGAACCAACATATCTCCCACACCCCTACAATTACTGATATTTGGCCAATGTTGTGCATAATCAGTGACTCTATGCTACTACCACACACAAACACCAGAGGTCTGCACTAGGAAGTTTTGGCTGAAAAGAGAAATATAGGGACACACATGTCTTTGGTTGAAACACGAAAGTGCACCAATTCGACCACTTTCAACTAACACCTCTCCCACACCCCCATAGCTACCGACATGCAACCACCACAGTGAACCATGGGGTGACTCAATGCTACTACCATATGCAAACAATAGTAGTCTGCACTATGAAGTTGTGGCAGCAAAGATAAATATAGGGACACTCATGTTTTTGGTCGAAAATTTCCCAGATCGATCACTTCATCATATCGATCACCATGTCTCTCACACCCCCACAACTGTCGGTATTCGACCAATGATGTGCACGATGGGAAACTGCATACTACTACTACTACACAAACATCGGTGGTCTGCCCTACGTAGTGGTGTATGCAGTGTGAAATATAGGG
Organism: Vandiemenella viatica; assembly: GCA_031002005.1. Lineage (NCBI taxonomy): Eukaryota > Metazoa > Arthropoda > Insecta > Orthoptera > Morabidae > Vandiemenella > Vandiemenella viatica. The sequence continues at coordinate 127,888,423 of JARYHS010013631.1, read as the reverse complement.
ACACACAAGGCCATTACACACACAAGATTTACGCCTTTCAAATGATATACTAAAAAATAAAACACCGAGAAAATGAAATATGGCTCTACACATAAAACACCAAAATTTTCAGCAAACAATTATGTATATTGTTTTTATTATCAAACCACAATTCAAATTGAGCACGCTTTATATTCAAGAACATACATACCCCAAACTTAAAAAAAAGATTGAAGTACAGGGGAATACTTTACCTTCATGGGATCATATTCCAAAGCTCCATATACCAAAGATGATGTGATGTAGGTTAAGCCCTCCATCTGAAATGGTGATATAGTTGGTCGTGCTTCGAACAAATTTGGATGATTGCAAACTTTACGCAGCTGCATCAAAACGTTTATCACACTTAAAAGATTTCCACTAGCCAAAGTTTCTCTGGTCCTGAAAGAAGGCAACTCAGTTTCAGAAAACTCGTAGTATAGAAACAACAACTAATCCAAAACATTTTCCAATTATTACTTTCTTCTGAAAGCATTACAATTAAAAACCTGGAACATGTAAAACAGTTTCAAAACCCAGCCACTGGAGATATCTATCTTATCACCTGTGGCAACTGATATGACACCAGCTTATTTTTGCTCACTTTTTATGCAAGTGATCATCCCAGTTTTACTGGTCACCAATGAGATTGATGGTATCTTGAACATACTTCAATACTTGGTACAGCATAGAGTTACGTTAAAGAAATTTAGCTGGTCCATAGCTTTATGTGTAAAGGAGTAAGATCTTTGAGAAATTATGATTTTATAAAATATTACTATTTAAATTTTTCAATCAGAAATTTTTGTCTGTCAAATCAAAAAGTATAATAAGATAGGATAGGGAAAATAAACAGATACCCGTCACGTACCACAGATGAAGGCAGGGGGGCGAGACGAACACACAAAAACAAACAAATAATACTTCGACATAAGTCTTAGTCATGTGGGAGGCGAGACATATGGCAGATGGAAAGATGTGGTCACATCCCAACCCGCCACATGAATGAAGCACAGGCGGAAAACGGGTGGTGGTGGTAGAATTGCCGGGAAAAGGGGGGGGGGATAGGCTTGACCAGTGATAAAAGTGAAACAAATCAAAATAATCTTTGTGTAGCATAATTCAGAAAGTTATGATTTTATTTAGATTGGTTATAGATGAAAATAAAAGGAGATAGAAGAATTTAAATATATAAAAAATGAATTGATGAAATGTACATATATCGCTCATTTGCTGCAACAGTGACATAATTCAAAAACTTCAATTTTACAGGAGGATGAGATCAAATGTTTCATGTGTAATAACTTTATGCATTCACTAGAAAAAAACTTATATCCATGTTTTATAGAAAGAACACGATGTAATAGAAGGGAAAATGTACAATATCAGTTGTAGGTCATAGGGAGATTTCCTTCATATCCTCACAATCATCCTAATTTTGAATTATGACATTCTTGCTGTAATTATTGTTTTTATATCATGCCATAAGATAAAATGTGTCATTTTTGTAATGGAATTAAGTACAAGACAGTAAATGTTTTTTTCAATTTATAATTATGTCACAAGTTCACAATACCTGAATACAATGGGGATTTTGGTTTGCTAAACAACAATTTCATCATAAGATGCTTTATTTTAATTTGGCAATAGAACTCAAAAAGAAAATATTTTTTTAAAGAAATCAAGAGTGTCAAAAAGTAATAATAATGAGAGCTTGCTTAAGAAAAAAACAATCAGTTTTATAGAAAAAAGTTAACAAAATTATTTTTCAACCAAGCATCATTGTGTAGAAAAAAGTAATGTCTTAATCTTTTAATTCAGTCAGATTACAAAATTTTATAAACATCATGAGCACTCAAGTTATTATAGTAATTATCAACTTCAGGAAATGTTAGTTCAGCCTCAAGCTTTATCACAAACAGGTAATCTTGGTTCAGTCTTGTTACATTTACGTAATTAACTCCACAAACGTTACAACATTTCATAGAAAGATTTATAAAAACTTGGTAAAGCATTCTTAGGAATAAGCTTAGGAGATCTTCGTTCTTTTGAGAAATTCCCTGTCTTGCATTAAATGCTGGATTTAATGGGAACTTTTCTTCTTCCTTTTGATTATTATTGCCTCTTTAAAGTCATTTACATACGAGTATTTATAAAAAAAAAAAAAAAACGAATTGGGAAAATCACTTCCGACTTTCAGCATCTTTACTTCTGATAATTTGAATGCTCCGAGGACCTATGTCTCCAGTCAGAGCTTTACTGTCATAGAAATCCTTGTAACATAATTCTTTGACATGGAAAGGTTCTCTGCTTTTTTTCGCAAATCTAATTGCAGAGATGAAGGAATTAGGAGTATACGCTTCTGATAATTCGATTAACCATTCTCTCTATCAATGAGTGAACAGAATCACCTTCATTCTGAGAGTGGCCTTTAACAACGAATTTGTGTGTAATTGATTTCAGGCCTAAATAACGTTTGGAGTATAAGTAAAGAGCAAGAATAAATTTATTTTTCTGCTGCCCTGCACAGTTTTTTGAATAAAATATAGCATCTGCATCTTGTTTTGTGGCAGCAATCTTTTTCAGATAATGAAAGACACATGTATTTAATTCATTTGGACCATGATGGCCATTTCCTTCACCCCACCCAAAACAATCACATGTATTAATCTTCAAGTCATATATAGTGACATTGGGAACATTTAATTCAGATGTATAGAAGAACAGAGCAGTATCCCATTTAGGAAGTTGCATTACAACCTGTAGACCACCATAGCATTTGAATTTTCTTTGTCTGTTTTTTTTCTCTACTCTTGACAATTGTCTTTCGATAAGCTGTTGATTAAATTTTTCTTGTAACCCGTTTTTCTTCACTGTCTGCATTTTCAAAAGCAAGTTTCACATAAATCTTTCTTTGTAACGAAAAATGAAATATTATATTGTTTTTTTTAAAATATTCTATGAAATGTAGTTTATTTGGCAAAAGGAACTTCTTTTCTTTGCAGATAGCCACATAGTCCTTGTGGATGTTTGCAATTGATTTGCTTCCATTACTGAAGAACCTCGTTGTATTTGTCCTTAGGTAACGGCTTTTAGTTTACGGTATCGAATCTGTGCTGCCTCACGCCTTCCCTTATCATTGAATCTAAAGATTTCTGGTTACCATGTTTACCTGTTCTATCAGGTTCCAATAGAACATTTACTAGTTTATTTTGTTTTTTCCAGCACGATGTAAATAGGGCGGTCATTTGTATCTAACGTTGTTTTGAAGAACAACTAACATACTCGAATCCTTTGGTTGTTTTGGTTAAAATAAAAGGCATTATTGTTTTTACGTTGACTTCTCATCCCTCCCATACGAATATATCGGTATCTGGTATTAACTGTTTGCATCGAATTCACTATAAATTGCGCCTGTTTCTCAATGTCAATGTAGGATATCAAGATGAAGCCAAAAGCACAGTTTTTTATTTAATATGTTTCAACTTTTATTGAGTCTTACTTTTTTTCAAGGCAAAAATTAATGTCAAGGGAAAAAAAAAGTTAAAAACGTAATTATATTATGAATGAAATTGTCATTTCATCTTTATAGAAACATCTGTAACTTTCATAATATATTGTTTGTTTTCTTCTTTTTTTTTGCTTTGATTTTAACTATTTACTTAAACTAAGAGACCCAAAAAAGTCGAAACCTCGGCATTGAATTAGAAAACTGCTTTTTATTGTCGACAGAAAATTTCTATCTTAATGTATATAATTAAATGCAAGCATTCTTCCAATTTTTTATAAAAAAAGTGTCCCATCTAGTGATAATATCAAAATTTTAGTAACAAGAGTGACATAAGTGTCAATCATAGAAGACGAAAAATATGTTTGTGTAGAATATTTCATGCAAGAACGTCATATCGTCTCAAACCACAAAGTGTAGACTAAGTATATATTGTATTTTTTAATAACCTCATAACTCAAAATAATCCAACGACAAACAAGGTGGCTTGCATCAAGAGCGACACATTAAGGAATAAAACTAAAGGCACTTAAGCAGATTATTTCAAAAAGAATGTCACAATTTGATATAACACATTATTGAATAAATGTAAATATAACGTGAATAATCTTACCATTTAACCAACATCGACATAAACAAAAATACGCCACTCTTGAAGAAACTCGTCGCTACGTTACTTGACAACAGTCAAAACTCAACTGATATATGACAGTGTTGTGAGTAAACTGGAGGGTGGTCTGCTGAGAAACAATAGTGACATAATCTGCTCTCTCTTGGCGAATAATTGAAGATCAAATGTGTCATTCTACAAACTAAAAGAATATACGAAAATGAATCATCCTTTGGTTATAACTCAATAAAGGTCATTTTTTAATTATGTCACTGTTGCAGCAAATGAGCGATATAAGTAACTGACTGTAAAATGAAATGAGAGATGGCAAGTGACAGGTTTAACGTAGGTTTAGGCCAGGGATGTGTCTGGTGTCAAGGATATGTTGGTAGGCTAGTTCCCATCTGCGGAGTTCTGAAGGGGTGGTGGTATTAGGAAAAACACTAATAGCTCTAACTGTGAAACAGTTGTTGAGGTTGTTTGAATTATGGAAGTTCGCATGAATTGCCACGGGATGATCTTGGTTGGAAGTATAAACTGTTTGCCTGTGGCCATTCATTCTGTAGGAAAGTTGTTGAGTGGTGAGACCAATGTAAGAAGCAGTGCAGTGGATGCAGGTGATTTGGTAAATAAGGTGACTGGTAGCACATGTGGCATGTCCAATTATTTATTTATTTACACCAATCGGCATTGTACAAAAAATATTTTACAACAAACAAGCCAAGGATAATTGGTTAGATTAAAAACAAAAATTTACAGTATGACAGACACAAGAAAAAGATTTTGTAAACTTAATCAGTCGGTAATTTTTTAATGTTTGCTGAAAAAAATGAAAGTGAACCTACAAAAAAGTTAATGTCTGATGAGTGCAGGTTCACCAACCTGGCAATTCTATTTCTGGGTGCATGGTACATGTAGTTTCTGTTTGTACTTTCAACTGCAAGCAGCCTTCTGGTTCTTAGCACAGACTATGAGCACACAAAGCCAAAGTCAGCTAAGATTTCCGGCGAGTCAATCAGCCCATTGACAACTTTGAAAAAGAAAGACAGGTCAGCCACTTGTCTGCGGATTATTACGCTACTCAGCTTATGCTGGTGATAAATATCACTGATATTTATTACATCCTCAGAATGATTATAACAGTTTAAGAATTTACAAAATTTTCGCTCTATTCTTTCAATACAATTGATGTTTTGATCAGTGAATGGAGACCAGACCACAGACCCATACTCAAGTATGGGTTTAACGAAAGTTGAGAACAGAAGTGTCAATGTTTTGGTATTTCTGAATTCCTTGCCTACTCTACAGATAAAGCCTAGGCTTCGATAGGCACAAAGCGTTATGTGATTTATATGGTCAGAGAAGGTTAGTTTATCATCAATAATCACACCAAGGTTTTTATTGTGTTTACTGTTTGGACAATTTGACTATCTAGCAGGTAAATTGCAGGCAGTTGGTTGTGAGATCGTGAGAAAGAGATCACTGCACACTTTTTGATGTTTAATGTTAACATGTTCCTCCTGCACCAATTCACAAGCTCGTCAATTATAGGGAAAGATTCGCCTGTGACAAGATTAGAGTAAGTAGTGGTGGCAGGGTGCATGCTGCAAGTTTTGCAGCGGGGTCTGTTACAAGGGAAAGATCCCTTTGGAGGTCTAGGAGAGTCGGCAGGTAAATACTTGTGAACCAAGATGTTATACAGATTGGGTGGTCTGCTGAAGCAAGTGCGGGGAGCAGTGGGTAGGATTTTGGGAAGGAGGAGACTGCCTTGACTAAAATCTCAATTAGGCCCTATGGAACAATGGTCACAACAGCTGGGTGATAGTCCATGTTTTGAGTGGTAAAAAGATGAATAAAATTAATGTCCAAGGAAAAGAACCAAAGAATGCCTTTTATACCTACTGTAAAGGGTATCACTGAGAGGATGGGGAAAAATCCAAGTAAAGTCAATATTCTACCTATTTTCAGGAGTAACAGTAAAGTGATAAGCAATTCCAGATCTATGAAGAATCACAGAGTGCCATTACAAGCAAGTGGAATGTACAGGACTCCCTGTAATTGTGGTCAAGTGTAGTATATTGGTAAGGTATCCCAAGTGGTTACCGTAAGATTGGAAGAACACTGTCACACGAGGTTCGAACAAACTACTATGCCAGCAGTTGCTGAGAATAAAATTCAATGGGAATAGGCTAAAAACATAGCACAACCAAATAGTTTTTAGAATGCAAAATTAGGAAATACTCACAGATTTTTAAACATTCCAAAAATGGTGGCTACAGACCGAGTCAAATATGGAACTGTGTGCTCGTAGACAAACACACTGCAACAACAAATGGATCAATCCACATAGTAAAAACTCCAATTATATGAACTCTGGAACAGCAGACACTCTTCGAAGAAAAATCAAAAACTGTCTATCCAGTGTGCTAAAAAACGATGAATTATAAGCTATACTAACTTGAAGGCCCTAAATTGGGACTGAAAATGAAAGCATCAGTTACAGTGATGCAGTGCCAAACCCGCAAAGTGAGTGTAGATTCAAATTTTGTTGCACCTGTACTGGATGTAATGATTACAATTCATAGCCAGCATTCTATGATCATATTGGCAAATTCTGGGATGGCACATATCAATTTTCCCAAGAATTACATATTAACATAATCACCCCCCTCCCCCCCCCCACACACACACAAATGTTCATGGTTCAATAGGGCAATACACTCCCCCAGTCATATCAGTCCAAAATGAATGCAATCAAAAACTAGAACAGTTTATGTGGAGATTAAATCATCATCATCAACTTTACCGAGCCCATTGCATGTCAAACACAAAAGTGTTCCATCACATTGTAGGTTTCTTACTTTGTGGTTTTCCAGAATTAGTTTAATACACACTCCTCAAACCAACTGCAACAGTACATACACACCATTTCTTGCTGATGTAAAAGACAATATGTTAATTTACACCTTTGATCTTAGTATTACAAATGGCAAATGAACCAATGGCCAAATATTGTAATAAACTTAATTTTCAATTTACTTTATTCTTCTTTTTGCAAGTAAAATGAATTGAAAATTTAAATATAATTTGGTTTGGTCAATTTACTATATCATCTCATTCTGAAGCTAGTAACAATCTTGTAAGCAAAGAACATAACCCTGCTGAACATATTATTTCTAAGAAACTATATAAGACACCAGCAACGATTCCTTTTAACAGCAGCCTACAGTGATGCCACAATTATACGGAGTCATTTGTTACCTTTTGTTAAGAAATACCCGATTCCAAACCAAATTGGCCGACACGACCACCGCCTGTGATAGTGTCATATAAATTGTCATCTATACATGCTCAAACTTGTTTAGTTATTCCTATCACCGGTCCCCTCTACTCTACTGCTGGAGCTTCCCCAGGCTCTGAAAAAATGAAGGCTTGGCAATGTGGGAATAGAACATTAGTGTCTTCCCCGTTCAAACCACTCAACAAGGACGGCACATCAGAGAAAACAGAACAAGATTGTAAGGCCGGGACACTCTCAAAACTACAGTATATGAATGACTAGTATCAACATTTTTTGTATATTCTACGAGGGCCGTTCAGAAAGTAACCTCCGGTTGATTTAAAAAAATACACCAAGTTAAATAAAAATATTTTAATATATACATCTTACAACTACATCTTTGCACTATTTTTCTACATAGTCTCCATAGCGATTTAAGCACTTATCGTATCTCTTCACAAGCTTTGAAATTCCTTCTGCATAAAAATCACCCGCTTGTGCCTGGAGCCAGTCTGTGACCACATCTTTGAGCTCTTCGTCGTCATCAAACCGCTGGGACCCGAGCCATTTCTTCATATGCATGAAGAGGTGATAATCGCTTGGCGCCAGATCTGGGCTGTAAGGTGGATGGTTGATAACGTCCCACTTGAAGGACTCAAGAAGGGCCGTTGTTCTGTGAGCAGAGTGAGGACGGACGTTATCGTGCAAAAAAATGATACCGGAAGTCAGCATACCACGGCGTTTGTTCTGTATAGCCCGTCGTAAGTTTTTTAGTGTTTCACAGTACACGTCTTAATTAATGGTCGTCCCACGTTCCATGAATTCAACCAACAACACCACTTTGTCTGAACGAGTTCGTCAGTCACCAATGATGGTCTACCACTCCTCTCTTCATCATGAACGTTTTCTCGTCCACTTTTAAATAAACGTACCCATTCACGGACAACTCCTTCACTCATAACTCTTGGTCCGTACACGGCACAAAGCTCACGATGAATAGCTGCAGCAGAATATCCTTTGCCTGTAAAAAACCTTATGACAGCACACACTTCACATTTGGCGGGGTTTTCTATTGCAGCACACATTTCAAACTGCCACAAAAACTAAACTAGCGCAGGTACGACGTTCACTCGACCACGGCTTGATGCCAACTGACCTGCTGAGTGCATGAATGCACAGATGGCGTCGCGGCTACCCCCACCACCCGCACTGTGACCCATCGGAGGTTACTTTCTGAACAGCCCTCGTATTAATTGAGCTGTGGTATACAAGGGTGGTCTGAAAAGTGTCCGACCTAACTAAGATACAAGACATTTTTTCTGAATTTTATTTTTATTTTTCAACATAGTCTCCTTATAACTTTACACACTTCTCCCAGCGATGCTCCATCTCTGTAACCCATCCAAATAGTACTCGCCATTTTTCTCTGCAAAATAATTGTTCACGAAGGTGATTGCCTCTTCATGTGAAGAAAATCTCTGTCCTCCAAGCGCAATTTTTAGATGAGGGAACAAAAAGAAGTCGCTTGGGGCTAGATCTGGTGAGTAAGGCGGATGGTCAAGCAGTTCAAACCGTAATTCGTGAATTTTCGCCATGGCGACCACAGAGGTGTGAGACGGTGCTATGTCTGGTGAAACAGGATTTTCTTTTTCTGCAAATGTGGCCGTTTTCCGCAAGTTCTGCCTTCTGCTTGTCAAGTAATCATGCGTAGTATGCTCCTGTAATGGTTTTTCCTTTTTGAAAGTAATCAATTAAAATAACTCCATGACTATCCCAAAAAACAGTCGCCAGCACTTTCCCCAGCCGAAAAAACAGTTTTTACTTTTTTTTGCAGCTGGTTCCCCCTTTGCAGTCCACTGTTTGGACTGTATTTTTGTTTCAGGCGTATAATGGTGTATCAAAGTTTCATCTACAGTAATTAATTGGCGCAAAAACTCGAATTTATAGCGCCTAAACTGTGCCAACAGAGCATTGGAAATGTTCATTAGAACACGTTTTTTGGTCTAATGTGAGCAAACGCGGCACACAACGCGCAGACAGCTATCTCATACCTAAATGTTGATTTAATATGTAACAAACACGTTCTTTTGAAATGTTCATAACTGCTGCTATCTCTCTCACTTTAATTCGGCGGTCGTCTAGCACCAATTGATGAACTTTGGGCGATGTTTTCATCGGTAGTTGCAGTTTTTTGATGTCCCGAACGTTCATCGTCTCCCAAGCAAGAATCTTTCAAAAACAAAACTTATGACTGACAAATGGGTCTATAAAATTAATACAGATTAAGAAAATACAAACAGACCAACTTGTAAATATGAAGATATGAGAGACCACAGATTTCTCTGTTACATTAAGTTAAAAGACTAACTAACATAAAGCATTCATTGGCCTTAAAATCAAATATACCTACTTCGAAGGAAACAGTTGCAACAAAAACATTCTTTCTGCATTGACTTAAAGCTGAGAGACGTGGACAGTTGTTACAAAAGCAAAACTCTGATCAATCTAAACTGCTATGATAGGTAAATGCTGGGTTTCACTAAAAAGGACTGGAAGGGAGCAACAAACAATAGACCAAAGACAGGTAGGAGAAAACAGCCATCTTGAAATGGAAGTGGGGCAGCCATGTTGCAGAAAGAAAAGATGAAAAAGAACAAAAATGGATCAAAGACTTGACTCTTGAAGTTAGGTTGAAGAGGATTGCCCAATATTGTTACACCTGGAAAATACAAAGTTATATATGCACTCATGACTAAGAGGCAACATCATTACATAAATTGGCTGAAACAGACTACTGTTTCTAGATTTAATTTTTATATACTTCAACTGCATACATTTTAACTACAGTGTAGAATTAAAAAGCTAATAAAAAATAATAACTGTCTAAAATGCTGTGATACACTATGTCATTAGTTTCACAACAGATATGCTTGTGTGTAGAAAAGGGAATTTCTTGAAATTATCTGTTAGGCTTCAGACAAATTGCTTCTTTGAAATTTTACACACAGCTAATACATTGGTATTCTGAAATATATCCGACTTCATTCAGTATTTAAGGGTTAGAAAAATTTTATTTCTTGTATCCACAACATCAAGTTTTCTCTCTTTGCGCGAAAACATTATTTTCTTAATCAACTAAAGGTTGGTTTAAATTTTTATTTATTTATTTTTGAAATTTGCAATATGTTTATTTTCTAGAGCACCTACAATGATGTCTTCAGCATAGGGATAGCGATACAGGATCCAAAAGTCAATTATTTTTCCATGAAACATATTTTACGGTAACTTGTGTAAATCTCATTCCTATAAAAAAAAATTACAACAACAAGCTTATAATATTTACAGCAAATAAGTATTTGAGAGACAATACCCATCAGCAAGGATAAGATCATTGGAAAACATCTGTTTCAAGATGAGACAACGTGATGGTATGTCATTCAGTTAATTAACAATCACTAGTAAAAAAAACTTCATGTATAACTTACTTTGCTCTTGACATAAAATCATCATACAAGTATCGCTGTCTCTTGGAAAGTCGGCACATGACTACATGCTCATACTTCTTTGGCAATTGCTTTTCTACTTCTGTCTTCAAACGCCGCAATAGAAATGGCCTCAATACCTGGTAATAAAATATTTAAAAAAGTGATTATTTTGAAAACTAAGACCAACAATTTCAAAAACATTCCTATGATTTGGTACACAAAATCAAGAGGTTAAAAACTTTTGCTAACCTAACCTAACAAATCAAGTTGCTTAGCATTTGTCACATTTTTAGCGCTCAAATATAAAAAAAAACTATCTATATCTATATAAATGAAAAAGTTTTAATGTATGCTTGGATGTACTTCTGCCATCAATCACGCCTTAATAACTTAACATATTTAAATGAAATTTGGCATAAAGTTAGTTAACTGTGTGCATAGTGACATAGGATAGATTTTATCCTGCAAAAACACATAGTTCTTTAAGAAATTGCTATTAATATCAATTCGCAAACAACAAAGAGTTTCCTACTGCGTAGACAGCAGTGCCACGTTTACTCTTTGCTTTTTACGTAAAACGCAAACACTACTTTTCAGAAATAAAAGCAAAAACCTTCTGACAAATGAAAGTTTGTGTTAAACCGATGCGCTTGACATATAATAGTTTGGAAACATGAAATATAAATCTGTACTTAACCTTAAATTAAAAAAAGGTAGGTACTGCTGTTAAGTTCGCAAAGAGAGGTCTTCAGGTGCATAGACATAAAATCTCAAATATCACACCATAATTTCGTTAGTAATATATGCTTCATAATAAATGTGAAAAATCAAAGCTTGGGGGAAAAAAATCTTAAAATGCTATGAGTATACCAGCACAAAAATCGGTTCACTAAAAGTGAAAAATGGCCATGCATAAAACGTCGTATTTATAAAAATGTAAGGGATTCCATTCTATCTCAGCTCAATTTATTACATGTGTCTCTTCTTTTTTGTTACTATACAGTATCTGTAATATTACAAATTATTTTTGCCAAAATTTTGAACTTAACTAACCCTATTTTATTTTTTGTTCAAAATTTGTGTACAAATAGTAGACTATGATTCACGAAACAGTGCTTTTTACTTAATGTTCAATATTCTGCAAATATCTATTGAAACCTTCACTTATAACGAATGTATTCAATGGCCTAATGTAGAAACTTATTGTTTCATGAAGCAACATTCGAAGTCGTTTGCAACACAATACACCTCATTTACACGGAGCTAATGAAAGATGCTTTTTTATTACTAATAATAATTTATTTCCTTCTGCCTTATGCTGTGACAGAAACATTCTGGCCCAGGCACAATTTCAACCAAACCACTATTTCTGCTAATATTGCTGCTACAAAATCAAATAACGCGAAAACGCCTCAACACATTAAATGAACTGCAACTACATTTCGAGTAGTAACAGAATTTTCTATATCAAGATTCCTAATTAATGTAGCATAAATTATTATCACAATTAATTTCATCATACACCTTAGCATATCACGAGAAATAACAGTAACTTTATTGCGATGTAAACTTGACCAGCAATATTAACTGAAGTTGTCCTAGAGTTGTACAGAATTATGGACTTTACGTTGTGCACTGTAAGTTACAAGCATTTTAGTATGAATTTTTTAATTACGTTACTTCAATAATTGTCATGATGCCGATGACATAGTTCATGCAGCTGAAATTAGTTTCAGATGAATTCAGTACTTAATTTACTGCTTTTTTACGAGTGGCACATTGCCAGGGTCATTATTCAGGTTCATTTAGTATCGCAATCTGAAGTAATGAGTCAAGTTTGTTTTGCCATTCATGATGTCACTAACATACAATATTGTGAATATATTGATGCACGAGTGATGTAAGCTTTGATTATCTAGCAGTAATTTTAAAATGCAGCCTTTGCCAGAATGAGAACTGAAACATTATTAGTCACTTGAGCTTCTTTCATGAGCGCTATTTTAGTGATGTCATGTATCGCTTTGTACAGATATTGTATCAAAAGCTCTATAGTAAGCTTGGCCGATTTAGCAGAACCATGCGGCATTGCCCGATGTAAATTTTTCAAATTTATAAAGGTTTTATTCAGATAGTGGAGTTTGTCAAGCGGAGTGGTAATTTGCCAGTCATTCAATTCTGTTCGTAGATTGAGAAAGAAATTATGAAGAAAGAATCAATTACTACTTTAACATTGAAATTAAAATTTTAGTGCAGAATTAATGGATCAAAACGAACGAACTACAGTAAACTGGTCTACAGGTATTCAACTGTTTCCAGAGATAGAGAAAACAACACTAACACTGATCATTAAGAATAAAAGAATCAATTACCACTATAATACGAAAATTTCCATTTTATAGCAGAATTAACTGATGGAACCGAAATATCCTCAAAACAAAATCAATATTCAATGAGGAAATTAAGTTCTCTCTCTCTCTACTTTTTTAATAAACCAGTAATTGTCAGATATTCAGTGCAAATAAAAATATTCATTTTCAATTTTGTAATTTTTTTAAAGGGAAATGAACATCCGTGGGCCACTTCGGTATTTATTTGCTCTTTGAATGTTAATATTTTTTTTGGATATTTAGTCGATTCCATCAATTTATTGCTAATGTTTTGGAGTTTCCATTAATTAAAACTATATTCATTTTTATTCGTGAGACTTTGCTAAGCCCCACTGCTAATTTTTACATTAACCAGCAGTAAGTAGATATCCCGCTCCTCGCAACATATGGCCCTACTGTTGGTTTTGGCGGTCGTGATATCACTTAGCGTTTTATTACTACTATTCAACAAACCACTTTACAAGATATACATGTTAGCGCAACGGGTATTATAGTCAAATAATTCAATTACTCCACTCATTCATTTGAGAAACTTTATTCTATATTTCAAACGTTCGCTGCTACAAAATACTGCCAACACACACTTCTATCTATACAAGCTCTCTCTCTTAGTACCCTCTCGCCATCTTGCCATCTTCACTCTCTCTCCATACACAATCACAGTAGTACCAACTACAACAAACTAAATTCTAAAAAAAACTTAAAATTACCCCAAATGTCTACACAAACTACTCATGCTGTGAAGTCTATTTAAACTATTTTATTTACAATTATTTTTTATTACAATGATTTTGTGAGTGGGATCTCACATATGCCCCCACTTTATAACAAACAAGCATATTTTAACAAAATTGGTTGGCTTGTTATAAAGTCCAAACTTTTTCACAAATTATTGTCTTTATATACATTTCCACAATTCTGTCCTTATTTATAACAATTACCACTCACTGTCTCTATCAGTCTGCATCTTTACCAGTCAACGTTATACAAAACCACCAAATTTCACAAGAACACAATATGTCACTTATCTCTTCTGACCTTGTACATTTTCAAGTCTGTTATGTTTCTTAACCCAAATTTCTTACCAGACTTAGGATACACTAGCCAGTATGCGTTCCTATGTGGCTTCCCTTCTACCTTAAATGGTCCGTGGTACACGTCAAAGAATTTCTTAATCTCCGCATTTAATTCGCATGACCTCTCCTGAGTCTTTACCAGTACCAAATCTCCCAAATTAAATTCGACAGGTTTATATCTTCGGTCGTGCCTGTTTCTTCTCTCTTCCGATCTTTTCTTCATTCTTTTATTAGCTCAATGTTATGCCCCCATAACGTAAGGTTTTCTTTTTTTTCTTTTCCTCCAATCTTTTAGTGCCTCCTTCTTTAAAAACTCTTCTTGCAATAAGTCTCTTTCAAGTTCTTCCTGTGACCACTTCAGCAATTCAACTTTACTTCCATCTTTTAGGCACAATTGCTGTAAATCTAATTCTCTGCTACTACATTGGCTATCGTCTTCCGTGTTCCATCTACTGTTGTTTCCTACTAGATCTCTTTCTTCTTCTATTTTATCAGACAAATTATTCACCACATTGGATTCACTGTTTCCCATAACTAAGCTCATATCATGACCACATTCTTCTGAAACTTGAACATTTGCCCCCTCTAGCATTATACTTTCTTCTTCATCATCGACGGCGTATTTCTTCACCAAGAAAAATCTCACTTCTTCTGTTTCATCATTGTTTAATATTCCATTTTCTTCTTCTATTTCACTATTTTCTTCCTCTTCGCTACTATAATCTTTTTCGCTGCATAATTTCTCACTTCCTTCTTCTTCGTTGTCATTAGTACTATCACTATCCACTGATGTAGTTTCATACAGATCTTCGTCCACCTTTTCTGATATAAGCTCATTTGGTAACATTTCTTCCTCTGCAGTGTATTTCTTTATATTCTCCTCACAGTTCTTTTGATTATCATGATTTCCCACGTCGATTCTAGCCAATTCTTGTACCTCTTCTTCGTGCCAATTATATTCACACATCCTTGTAATGTTCTGCGGCTCATCCTCATTTAACAAGTTGAAACATTCCCACCATTTTAACGGCTCCTCCTCCTCAAAAACATCTTCTTCTATTGTTCTCTCATGATTATGTGTTCCTTTCTTGTAGTTCACATTCTGTACATCACATTCAGTTGTTTTCTCCCGTATGCTTTCAGTTCTACCTTGATTATTATCGTCGTCATCTAGTTTAGTCATCTTCTCTCGATCCTTCGGTCCTGTTTTGACTTCTTCCGCTACTGTTCGGACCGCCCCAGTTGCGGCACTGAGTTTCCCATCATTCGCTCATGATCATGATGCCTTACTTCCTCCCTTCTTACTGCCTGGCCATTATTGTGATGCGACCACTGATTGTCATGGCTTCTATTTTCATATTCCCTTCTCCTATTATCACCCGAATTCCTGTTGAACTGATCTCCTCGGTTATATCCGTTCATATGGCCTCTGTCTCTTGTAAAATTATCTTGCGACGGCACTTGGTTTGACCTGTTATAATTTCTGAAATCATTCCTCCTATCTTCCCTCGGTCCATGTTCATTTGTACTACTCCAACGATCTAGTCTTTCAACTGCTTCGAGAAATTCTTCTACACTATTCCATTGATTTATTATAAGCTTCTCTTGAACAGGTCTGGGCAACTTTTGTAATAATACTTCTATCTTTTCATCATCATCTATTTCTTGGTCCAGATAACGTAATTCCTTCATAACTGCTTCACAAAAGTATTTCATACTACCATCACGCCGACTATAATATCTACAATTCCAAAAATCCCTTCTCACTCTTCTTTGCTTCCGTTGTGACCAATACTTGCTCAAAAATAATCTCAAAAATTCTTCATAGTTGTTACACTCCTCGTCACTCTCGCAACTCCATGCAAAAGCATCCCCTCGTAACATGTTCTTAATATACCTTATTTTCTCAACGTCAGACCACTCGTAAGGTAAGCCATTTTTATAAGCTCTAACAAATTCTACAGGATGAACCTCTCCTTCGGGTTCAAATTTTACTTCCGGTAACTTGAAATGATTCGTAATGATGTTACCGCTTCCCATAGTAGTCACACCTCGCCGTTCTGCTTCCTTGACTCTTTGAGTTAATTGTAATATCTCTTCTCTCACATCTTCTTTAACTAAGTCGACCTGGTTAGCTACTTCCGCCACCTTGCATGTCACTCCTTTTGCCTCCTTGTCCATAACCATTAGTCTCTCTCCTAATCGAGAAATCCTTTTGGAGTTAGTTTCCGCCTTCTCTTTCAACTCTTCAATCCCTTTAGCGCATTCCCTCTGATTTTCATAGATTATTTTATTTTCTTCCCGCATGGCCATTTGCTCTTCTTGTATTATATTGCTACTTTTCTTCACTTCCTCCTCAACTTTCTGTTGCACTAAACATTCTACATTCTTTTTAGTAGTCTCCCCAAGCTTTTCCACATAATCATACACCATCGTTATTTCCTTTTCCATTCTTGTGTCCACTTCCTCTTTTAATTTTTGCCTCATATTTTCTATCTTCTTGTCACACCTGTCTTCTGATTGCCGAATACACTCATCCATTTTCAACAACATATCCTGCTTTATCATTCGCACTTCGTCTGTAATTTTTTCTTCCATTTTTTCTGCTGTTCTCTGACTTAATTCAATTTTTCTTTCCATATTTTCTGCTGTTAATTCTATTTTTCTTTCCATATTTTCTGCTGTTCTCTGACTTAACTCAATTTTTCTTTCCATATTTTCTGCTGTTCTCTGACTTAACTCAATTTTTCTTTCCATACGCTCCATTAAAGAAATCAGCATTAACATTTCGCCACCTTTCTGTTTTTGAGTATCAATTATTTCACTACCCTCCTCTTTTTCTCGTATTTTAACTTGATCGACCTGGTACTGGTGTAGAGGTAACATTTGTCATGAAATTCTCTGACTCATGGTCACCGATATAGCTACTTTTAATATCAACACTAATATCACCACTGGTCAGCGACTCAAATCCGCTTCCCCCCACGCGGTCAGAGATATCAACGCTACTAACTTCTGCTACACTACATACGCTAATTCCATTTCCCTCCCTTACAATCGAGCGCTCACCGAAACCAGAATCTTCATTGTTGACATTAGCATTATCATTATTATTATCCCCCTCTTTAATATTTAATTCAGCATCGCGGTTGACTAATTTTTCACTAATTGCTGCCATGTTAACTACAAATTTTAATCAAACACAGTACCACGGGCTAAGTCTGCTACAAAAATTATTCCGCCAAATCACAAGACAATATTACACATACAAAATCACTTCACAATTTTACAACGCCGTATTACAACGCAGCTAGACTTCCAAACGGGTACAGAAACCCTTTTCAGACTTACTTACTGTACCAAAAAACAGCTGCACCCCTGTAAAAAATAAATTTTGCACCACAAAATATACACAACATGTTATCACATCGAAGGTTACAATGACTGACATACATGCATATATATAATTTGCTTTATATTCGTCTACTTAAAAAATCTTCCCCCCTGTATTTAATTATTTTCTTTATTACTTTAACTAAGACTTTCACAGCATGTAAATTTAGCTTAAACAGTTTTTTACGGACCAAAATTATTCTTACGACAATTTTACAAATTTTAAATTTTCAATTCTTACAAACAGTACTCCGTTACTTTATGCTTGTTTTCAAATAGTTCTGCTTAATTCAACCGTTCATTTGCTAATATTTACACCACTTCTTTTTCCAATCAAGCAACAAAATTGTTCCGCAAAAGTTATAACGTTAATTTCCGTCAGTCTTTTCTGTAATTACTGCTACTCTGATTACGCTGAAATTCTTCCAAGAAAATTAAATTGTCTTTTGTACTTGCCACATCTGCGCCGTTATTTCTTCTTTCTTGAAAATACCTGCTACCAGTCGCCGATGTTTTCCTCGCGTCGTCTGCTTCCGATGAAATTATTCCAGCTCGTAAGCAATGCGATACATTGCCTAATCCTGGCTTAAGGGTCTCCAATTTGCTAAGCCCCACTGCTAATTTTTACATTAACCAGCAGTAAGTAGATATCCCGCTCCTCGCAACATATGGCCCTACTGTTGGTTTTGGCGGTCGTGATATCACTTAGCGTTTTATTACTACTATTCAACAAACCACTTTACAAGATATACATGTTAGCGCAACGGGTATTATAGTCAAATAATTCAATTACTCCACTCATTCATTTGAGAAACTTTATTCTATATTTCAAACGTTCGCTGCTACAAAATACTGCCAACACACACTTCTATCTATACAAGCTCTCTCTCTTAGTACCTCTCTCGCCATCTTGCCATCTTCACTCTCTCTCCATACACAATCACAGTAGTACCAACTACAACAAACTAAATTCTAAAAAAAACTTAAAATTACCCCAAATGTCTACACAAACTACTCATGCTGTGAAGTCTATTTAAACTATTTTATTTACAATTATTTTTTATTACAATGATTTTGTGAGTGGGATCTCACAACTTGAAATTAGTAATTTTAAGAGATGCTGGGTAAGCGAAAGTCAAATTTTTCAAAGAAATGTAAAAGAACTAGGGAAATGAAAATAGCCAATACCCAGGAGACAAATCTTCACGCAGAGCAGCAAAGGATTGAGCACTTGGCACATCTTGGGGCTTTTGCGGCTACTGAATTGCCGGAGCAGTCACAAGTTGGGCGATGACAGCAAACTGAACACTTGGTGTCGGGACGATCTGCCGAGACACAAGAAAAAACGCGAGCTCGGTGCAAAGAGCAAGCCGAAAGGCAATCTATCTCAAGAACTGCTGAAACACCAAAGCAAATGAAAAGGTGGTGACAGCAACACGCCGCATATTTGGCATTGCAACAAGTTGCTGAAACACCTGAACAAATGGAAGCTTGGAGAGAAGAACAAGCCATCCATCAGTCGATTTCAGATGCCAGAACGCCGCATATTTGGCCACAACGAGTTGCTGAAACTTTGGAACAATCGTGGTGATTATCTGTTCTTATCAGAAACTATAATTCCTGCTTCCATATGACGTCTTTTGGAACTGATAGAATTGTTGCAATGCAAGGATTTTCACTGACATTTACTACCCAGGGGCAAGTCAATCACCGAATTCGATCTATGCTTCCTTCATCGAATATGAAACCACAATTTTTTCAGATATATTTAATGGACAATGAAGAAGCAGAAACTGAAAGACGTTATAGAATTATTGAAGAGATGGAGAGAGACCATACAAAACATACAGCGGGTATTACAAAACAACAATGCCATGGTTAGGGAATTCAAAATGGCGTTGGAGAATATACCCGAAGTAACCTGCAAGGCAGTGATCCACCCAGACCGTGTGCCACGCAGACAACATGAGAGATGTTGCAACGCATTGACGAGCAACAAGTTCGTAATAATCCTACTGGGCAAAAGGGACCTAAAGTTCAACGTTTAATCAGAACCATGTGAGAATTCTGGCATCCTTCACATCACACAACAACTTGTGCCAGAGGTGAAGGTCAAGTTTAGGATCTATGAAAATCGTCGCCGAGACTGGGATTAATGCTGGGGACTTTTCCATCTCCAGTTGGTTCCCCTAACCACTGAGCGACCAGACCTCTCAAGAAAATCTTATATTACATCACTCTTCCATGCGGACGAAGTCAAGGGTAACTGCTAGTACTTGTGTATATCACAAATGGGAGAAAAGAAGATTCCAGCCATTCAATTTCCAAAATCATCTTTCAATAAAACATTTGACCAAAAAAATATTACAATCAACACTTAATCGAAAATGAACTAAATATCCAGAAATTTGTTTTATAAACAGCATATTTACCTCATATTATTTGTTGACAAATATAACCTGCAATACAAACTTTGCAGTCATCATCTTAACTTTAACACTGGAAAAAATTAGTTTTGCAGAGATAGTATTAAAAGTTCTAAAATACCATGAATTTTGGGGGAAGCAGCCTGATGTATTGAGTTTATCAAATAACGGTATAACAAAATGCAAAGCAATGCATTAAGCCTTGTTGAAGTCAGATGGAAAGAACAGTTTTTCTTTAACTGCAGTCAAACTACAGCTTTTCAGTATAGATGAGTTGTATTTGAAAGAATAAGCCAGGCTTTTAGGAGCTGACAAGAAGGAAGAATCAAGAATTCTCTCCTTCTGCTACTCCTGTGTTCAACTTTTAGTACTGTGAACTTGATGTCAAGCTAGTTGAAATGTTTGGAGCACATACTAGCCTTCTTCCTTAAAGAAAAAAAAGAAAAGTGGGTCTTGGATTCTTTTTTGTGCAGGTTTTGAAATTTCTTAAGATTTGTTTTGAAATTTTGAATTTTTAAACACATTTTCTTACAATGACATTATAAATAATATTAGGCATTGAAAATAAAGAAGGATAGGGAAAATGAACTCATCATTCACCATAAATGAAGACAAGGGGATCAACTTAGTACATACAGAAACTCGCCATATAATTCAACAATTGATTAACGATTAAATATCGAATCATATGGTGAGTCTCAGTAACTTCTTATTTGATCCCTTGCCATTTGTCATCCTCCAATTATGATTATGATTTATACCAAAATATTGTAAAGTGTTTGTATCTGTGTGTTTGATGCCGTTCTGCCTTTATCTGTGTTGGGTCACTGGTTAATTTATTCCACCCTCCTTTATTTTCAATGCACAACATATTGCATTTATGTCATAAATGCACTAAAAGAAAAAAAAGTTTACCTTATGGAGTCTTTTAATTATACTCTCATTATATTCCGAATTGCCTTCAATCATTCCAGTCACTGGATTTGAGAACCACTCCTTAAATTCCCGATGCGACTGGAAAACATTGGGCATTAGAAAATGCATTAAAGACCAAAGTTCCATGAGATTATTCTGCAATGGGGTTCCAGTTAACAAAAGTCGCCTAGAACAAAAGGGAATGAAAGAGTTACATCCATTTGAAGAAAGTTATTTACAATAAGTCAGAGATAAATATAAACTTAAAAAAAACTTTTTGTGAGTAGATAATTTAAAATTTAACTCGCTGTATAAATACGATTTCTTTACTGTGTAAAATGTCACTCAGTGATTATACAGATGAAGAATTGTGTACCAAGTTTCTTTAATAAAACTATTGCTAACAAGTTAATCTTGTAACAGAGTAAAATAAGTATATTTTTCCCACTAAATTTCGCGAGACCTCGATTTATAATTTGTGACAGTAAAAATAACCATTAATAGTCTGACTGCCTAAAACATTGTGTGTTATAAAATGCAATTTTTCCAATGTAAATAAATGGGTATAAATTGTTAAAAAGAGGTTAGTAGCAGGTCTTCTTCTTCATTACCCTTTCTCAACATTTTGCGTTCAGTTGCCTTTGATGAGTTTTACTTATCATTGGTATGGTCAAATTTGAAGCTTTCATTTTTAGCTAGCTGACTGACATCAAGCAGTTTACCTTACTACATACTGAAGGCTGAAGTAAAGAATTGCCACCCATCTATAAAACATGTAACTATATTCAATGTGTGATGAGGTCATTTTTTGTCTGCGTAGTTTATGAGGTAGAGTTTGGGGAACGTCCCAACATTCACTACGATGTCTGTGGAAAACCGCCAAAAAACCGCACTCAGAAAGGACAATATGTGGACTTCTCAGCTCATGCCTGGCCCCGTTGTACCTCCACAATCAAGTGTGTGACGCCGCAATGCATTGAGCCACATTGGTGCATTAGGAACGTAGTGTGTGTGGTTACTGTTCATTATTTAGCTCGTGAAGGTGTTCTGAAATACAGAGCATGGCATAAAGAAATATCTTACTTGAAACACCTGTAAATAGCGTGGAGTTATGGGTACTGTGCATTTGTGATGGAAATTTGTTTAAAAAATGTCATCTCTGTTTTGTAATGCAGTACTAATTTCTAGGGCATTTTGCAGTAGGTCAACACTAAGATTCTTAGAGAGAACATCATATTGAGATTGGAGGAATTTTAGATAGTTTCAATTTTCTCTAGCATTTCTAATTTCTGTATGTAGTAATGTCGTATGTCTAGTTAATTCAACAGGTCTATCCCCTTGTGATTACTTTCTCTGGCCATACCTGAAGGCTGATATCTTTGAAGATGGGCAGTACAGAACTGACAAGTTAAAAGAAGGTATTTGCTGTTCTGTTGCAATAACATGGGAAATGACAAGAAAAGCAATGGTAATTCCAGAGATTTCAACTGTGTATAAACAGCAATGGTGTTACAATTTATTTATAAAATGAAATGATACAAATCATCAACACTAATTGTCATGTAAAATAAAACTTGGAATAGGATGTACGTTGTCTCTTTACTTCACACCATGACAACAACTAGTAAAGTGAAACATGGCTGTACATCATTTGAAAGTTTGGTGACTTTCTCCAAATGCATACTTGTCCATTAACTTTATGGATCAGCCTATTCCTTATAACATTTCTAGGTGAAATTTTATAATTTCCCAATCCCCTCCCCCCCAAAAAATCAGTGCTAGTTTCAAGATAAAATATACAAATTAGTATTTTTTTTACCTCTACCATGAGTAAAAGAAATCCATAAAATTAGAAGGCTGAGTGCTATTACATAAGGAAAATCAGAAGAGATGAAGTCTTTATTGTGTTGATAATCAAGTACAAAAAAATTACACCACAATTAGTCAGCTGTAAATGAATAACTACATGTGAAACTGTAATAATATCAGTGCCTTTCAAGGAGAGCAACAGTAATAAATAGGCTATCTAAACTGTTTGGAGTACACAGATAACTAACAGAAATATTCAAAAAATGTTAGAAAATCAGTAACACTGTGAATGAAAAGTTGAAACGAGGACTAAGCACATTCTGATTGGTCAAGAAATAGCTGTAGGTAAAGACATTAACAAAAACATATTTGAATGTTTAATGAACCTATTGCAAATGGGTCAGGAAAACACGTGATTCGTAATGATTGCCTAGTAATAATAGGCAGCTGATTATGGACACAAATATCCTGCCATGATTAAATCATCATCTTCAACCATCTCCAGTTTCCCAGGTGTGATATATGAGTGCTCACAACTTTTGTCTGTCCAAGTATGTTTCCACTTCTTGGATTCTAGATCATGATGCACCTTTTTCCTGTAGGTCCAGTTTCACGAGATCAATCCATCTCCTTCTGGCCCAGCTTCTTGGTCTTTTACCCTTCAGTTCTTTTTCCAGCCATATCCTCACTGATCTTGTATCTTCTGTACCATTGATCTCAGGAACTTCATCTCAGCCACCTGAGTCTGTTTTCATCTGGTAGTGGTACATACTTCCAGGCTGCACAATATAATGGGTAAGAAGTATGAATTATGCAATGACATTTTGGCTGTAATTGGAAAATGCTTGTCCCACAGAAGGTGCCTAACTTGATGATAGAACTGGGCTCCTTTTTGTACCCTATTGGTAATTTCATTCTTGGATCGAGTGTCAGAGGTAACTTTACTGGCAAGGTACTGAAAATTATCAACCTGATTCAATTTTTCACGTACCATATAAATAATAGACTGCATGCTGACAGTCATTACCACTGTTTTTGTGCAACTTATTTTAAGTCCAAATCCCTTAAAATGCTTATTCCACATGTTTAGTTTCATTTGTACTACTTCTTCTGTATATCCCCAAATCAAATCATCTGCAAATGATTTAAAGTCATCAGAGTTGAGTTGCTGTTTATTCTCTTCATAACATCGTCCATTATAATGATGGAAAACAGCGGCGATAATGTCCGACCTTGCTGAACACCTTTGGTAGTCTGAGTAGCAGTCTCCAATTTGGATGCAGCTTTAGCAGTAGTCATAAAGCATTCTAACTTTGGAGATAAAGTTTGTTGGTACCTTTCGTTTTGACATACATTCCCAAGTTTATCTCTAGGTATGCTGCATAGGTGCCTTGATTAAATCTTCTCATATTTTCAGAACATTTTACATCAGAAGATTCAATTCTTATTGGTATCTGTGATTTTTCCTGCATTCATTACAAATATATGTAAACAGAATGAGCCATTATTTTAAGTATAGTCGGTATATAATCTTCAACTAATTAAACACAGTTTATCTTTCTGATAAACAAACATATTTTATTTACTTGTAGAGGATCTGTCATCATTTTAAACAATGATCAATTTACAGCGCAAAAGCAGTTGTAATTGCTAAACATATTAAGAATGTTACACAAACTACGGCAAGAAATTAACAAATATGCTGATATGTAGAAACCTTGATAACGGGATTTAGAAGATACCGATCATATTCTGAATGGGTTTAAACATGGAAACCAATACAGAAACAGCAACGCTAGGAGTATTAAAATTTAATAATACATTCCACTTTCCTAAAATATATTATTTTAAAACAATCAAAAATAGAGATGAAATGGGTACAATCCATTATTCAAGAAAATTAAAGTACAAGCTCAGAATTTGATTACTGTAGCAGCTTTCAACATATATTAAAACTACAGCTTTCTTAACATGGTATTAATTTGAACCATTATTATTCCACAGTTTCATAACCTTCTTCCATCCATTCCTGCCAACTGTTAAATCATATAAACATGCAGAAAAAGCATCTTATACATTCGTGTTAATCAATTACCAGATGGCATTAGCATACAACTAGCAGTCTGAAAAATTAATCACTTAAGGCGTCTAACTGGGGTTTAGAAGCTCCTCAGTTTGAATGCTTATCTGCTAAAATTTTTATTGGCTTTTAACCCAACTTTTAACTCTGTAAAAGCTTGGCAG
Organism: Vandiemenella viatica; assembly: GCA_031002005.1. NCBI lineage: Eukaryota > Metazoa > Arthropoda > Insecta > Orthoptera > Morabidae > Vandiemenella > Vandiemenella viatica. The sequence continues at coordinate 127,863,272 of JARYHS010013631.1, read as the reverse complement.
TGTTCATGTTAAGTTCACAAGGACACTCCAAGATTCGGATTCCACATAAAACTGTAGGTCTACTTTACTCAGTAGGATTACTGGGCTAGGTTAAAGTACCCGTGACAAGAGACACATGCGTAGCAAATCATTAACTCAGCAGCCAAATCCTTCAGGAATATTTTGGCCAATAATGCCATACGCATTAATAGTTTTTAATACACAACTTTTGGAATATGTATGAAAATACTTATGCAGTTAAGAAGAGAAGACAATCAACATAATGTTGTTAAATGAACAGAAAAATTCTGCTGTTACTTACACACACACAAAAAAAAAAAAAAAAAAAAAAGCATTATCAAAAAGTGGTTCGAGTTAAAGTAAAATTCTTTCAAATGTAACAAATGAGGATTTTTATTTAATACAACGTAACTTTATATTATTTCATTACCCAATGAATTTAGGCAAACCCAAAGTCGTAATTTGTATTCTCTAAATATTATTGCTATAGAAGAGAGAAAAAAAAAATGATGTAGACAAGGCGATTAATGCCTTTTTAGCAATGAGTCTAATGAAGAAGATCTAGTATCATCTGAATTTCAATAATATGCATGATTTCCAGAAAACTTGTAAAAATGAAATCTGGGTGTCTTAACTGCAAGTTCAATATTGACATCACAAACACCAGTCCACTATCTTACAGAATTCTACAAGGAAATATTCTTTTTATTTCTGAACCACTCTAATGAATGACCTTTTTTTATCTTCATTGCTCCCTTTAAAACATCTTGAGCATCAATTCTTTAGATCACCCTTCAATAAACATGTTTTTTTTTTATCAAACATTTATTAGCAACTAATAATGGGTTTTGGTGTTCAAAATATGTTTACAACCAAATTTGTTGAAAAGTTATACTGTACACAATACTTGTCATAATGTCAGTTCTTTTTTTTTTTTTTTTGGTGGTGTACTGTGTAGATTGCATTTTCAGACTGAGCAGAATTACAACCAGATATTTCTTCTTAAAACGAGGCATTTAAATTCATTTTTTATAACAATCACACTAAAACAATTAAACAAATTTTAGCTTCCAATCATCTTCCACACAAGTGACCATTTTGTGTCTTTGTGGCATCAAAGTGAATCATCAAACAAAAATTTGAAGCACATGTAACTGTTACATTATTATTTATTGAGAAAATATTTCTGCAGCCATTTGAACCTTCAACTTCCCTTTGTAGCAAGTATGGAAGTTCAGTTACATTAAAAACTTTTCTCTCCATCCAAATATACATGTAGAAGTAACCACTTATTCTAAAGATTGTTAATATAACCAGTGGCACCCAGCAAAAACACACCAGTGATAACACTAGAGGTGATATGGAATGACCAAACCAGTTTTTTTTTTTTTTTGTTATTTCCTTACTTAGAAAAAAGTGAGGTACTAACTGCTTAATCATTCTACATACTACATCAAACTAAAACTTGGTGATCGATAGGAATGACTAAAATTAACTGTCCAAGACCCAAGGTATTTTTACCAACTGAATGTGACAATCAAAGCTACAATAAGTAAGATATCAATATCATTAATTATGGGTTGTAAGAAGAATAATCCTAATTTTCTGATACATTGGCTACTATAAAACTTTGTCATTTTAATTTATGATATTACAATATGTATCTATAGTAAAAAGTAATCATTTCCAACCAATAATTAATATTCTAAATCTTGGCAGAGTACCCAACATTTTAATTTATGTTATTGTTATCAAACATACTGTGTAGTTTCCAAGACATGATACTACATACTCAGGATAGTAATAACAGCATAGCTCATAAATGTTCTCTAGTTGACAAAGGGCTAAAACCCGAAAATTTGTCATTAGGGTTTTTGTCTGTTTTACTTGTTCTCTCCCCACAACCATCATCTAAGGTAAGTGGTGACTCATTTCCTTATTCTACTTTGTAATTCCTTTACACTACTTAGTACCTATTATTTCATCATTACTATACATACAATTGGACCCACCACTAATGCACTTGCTATCAGAACGGCCACAAACAGTGTATACCAGAAATGTAATCCATCCGGTGCCAAAACATGCCATTTCCTGCAAGATGAGCGATTTCAACAACTGTTTTACAGTTAGGGCCAGCAGTTTTTCCCCTAACTCCAATGAAGGAAATTAGCCCACCAGAATATCCTCACTCTCCAATAATTCCCTCACAGTAGTCCAGCACTACTTCTTATTACTACTGTTTGCATTTTGTAGATTTTTATACCACATCTCTCCAATTTAAAATATTTATCCCCTCACGTTGGTGATGTTCCCTCACTTTCAACGATAACATACCTCCAGCATTATTAATTTGATAGTTTCCCACTCTACCACCACCTATGCTATGCCACCTCCACTCACCAGATGGATGGTGTGTACATATCCACCTTGTGTCTCACTATTGCAAGATTAAGATTCTCACACACACACACACACACACACACACACACACACACCCCTTCATCATGCTTTCTTTCCATCACTTTCATTTCAAACTTTGCTGACCCATTAGACAACATGTTCCATCCTCAAATGATTGCTCCTTCATGTTGTAACCTTGGACCAATCTTTTCAGTAACTCACTCAAATGTATGTTTCTTTTCTCTTAGTTTTTTTGTTCTTTGCAAAGCCTTAATACTTTCATATTTACTAAGTGAATAGTTTACACACACTATCATTGACCCTACTAACTAGATTTTATTTCTTTTATTGGGAACAGGGTGTTCAGGTTATGTTGATATATTTGAGTCAATGAAAGACTTCATATGCAGTGAGAGCAACATTGACTATTCCACTTACAAAATTAGATAGTGCTGTTAGGAAATGAAAGTAGGATAGGTGAAATAACTTGTCGCTTACCACAGATGAAAACAGGAGGACCAAAAAAAAAAAAAATCAAACTCACTTTACCAAACTACAGTTAATAACGTTACTCATACAGGAGGTGAGACATATGGATTTGCACACATCCAGACCCACCACCTGAATGAACCAAAGATCAAACACCAGTGGAGGGGGGAAAAAAAAATATATATATAATAATTTTGTTCTGTTTGAAGAGAGTGAATACATAAATAAAATTATAAAGATATAAAAAATATATTAAAATTGTGACAGGTTTACAGCTGGGGTCTTAGTGTAGGTTGATACCAAAAGAATCAATACATCCTTGACACCAGACATAAACCTATAACTTTTTTATAAATTAAGTCAAATTGTTTTGATGTTTTTAATATAATTTTGTATCTTTCTAATTTTATTTATTTACTTTCCTCTCTCGTAACATACTGGAATTATTATTATTTTATCTCAACTGGTTATCAACATATATTATTTTTTCCCGACAGTTAAGTTGGTCAACATTTTCCACTCACCACCAGCACAGTGCTAACCAATTCATCTTTGGTTCATTCTTGTGCTAGATCTGTATGTGTATATATCTTTCCCCATGCCATATGTCTCGCCTCCTACATGAGTAAGGTTATTAACCAAAATATTGGACAGTGAGCTTCCGTTTTTGTTTGTCTGGGCCTCCCGCCTTCATCTGTGGTGACAGGTTACTTTACTTATCCTATCTTATTTTCATTTTCAAAATTAGCTATTTTGAAACAGAAAATACCCAGTTTGGTACACAGGAATCCAAAAATCATCAATAACTGGTAGGCACTGAAAATAAGATAGGATAGGGAAAATAAACAGTTACTCGTCACTTACCACAGATGAAGGCAGGAGGGGAAGACACGTAAAAACACAAAAACAAACGAATTGCACAATATTTCAACTTTAGTCTTAGTCATGTGGGAGGCGAGACATATGGCAGGGGGAAAGATCTGGTCACATCCCAACCCGCCACATGTGGCGGGTTGGGATGTGACCACATCTTTCCCCCTGCCATATGTCTCGCCTCCCACATGAATAAGACTTATGTCGAAATATTACTTGTTTGTTTTTGTGTTTTTACGTGTTCGTCTCCCCCTCCTGCCTTCATCTGTGGTAAGTGATGGGTAACTGTTTATTTTCCCTATCCTATCTTATCTTCAGTGCCTCACGGCAGTTTCTTTGTTTCCTTTATCCAATAACTGGTAGGCCAATATAAGAATCTGAAACTAGACTTCCCGTACCTCGTCACATACAGCAAGTCAACATATTGTCATCAAACTGCTGCACTGAAACAAGCAGATCTTTACCTAACAAATATGAACAAGACTACATGCCAAATGACTTTAAAAAAGTAGGTATAAAAAATACAACTTCAGGAAAAGGCACCTCAAACTGAATTTTTAGGTTCTTGGTTGATGATTAACTCTAATTACATTCATAACATCGTAAAATCTTGATATTCTAATCTTTTTCCAAACTTTGACCTATCACTGGAGGTACACGCATACATATCTGGTTTGTTATAGTTTACTCGGTCTAGATGTTGACTACAATCACCATCATCTTCTGCTCATCCAAAATTTTCCTTCCATTATCACCTCCCACTTGCAATGTTTGTTTTCAATTTCTCTCCTAACATCATCCAGCTTCCAGGAACCCTCAGATTCTTTTCCTAAAAACTGCATTCATTTATCACACAAGTATGGTTTGTGTCATCCTCTTAACATTCCAATTCCGTTTCCAGACTACCTCCAAATTGTTTACACTCATCTTATTTTGCGCTCTATACTTTTCACAAATTTTAAATCTCTAGCCTATAACCTACACTAATCATTCACTGTTGTGATCCAAGTTTCTAATGCATAGAGTTGTAAAAGGATTTATATATAGTCATTTGGCCATATTTGAGTAAAATTTTATTCAACACCTCATATTTACAACTCCAAATTTCACATTTGTGATTAACTGCAGCGAGAAACTTGGTCAATCGGACAAATATAATTTAAGGGAGTTTAAAGCCACACCAGCAAGATGGAGGCACTTTACCCCTGAAATTGTAAAGTTCAGTGTCATATCACATCTTTAATTGGAGGAATAGGAGGTAAAATTCGTAATTTAGATTTTGGTTGCAGGATAGCTCAGAAGTGTTGCAACAAATTAGTTGAATGAATAAATATTTCAACAACATTTATACATAATTTACTGCTGAAATTTTCTCTAGACTGATCACTTATTACGTACTGCTCTTATGTTATGAAGTTGATTCAGAAAAGTCATATAAAAGTATTTTACAAGACATAACTTTATAATCATAGCTTTATTCCTCCAATTTTTTAATATATTTTAACTTGATTGATGTTACAGTGTGAAGGAGTTCTTAATTTATTTATAAAAACAGTTTTGATAGGAAGCTGAATTTTATGAAACCTTTTTCAGATGTTACAAATTTAAAATTACTCCTTTGTAAGCCTTCATGCAGCAGCAATATTCACAAGTGTGAAAGATCAGGAACAAATAAGAAAACATTTCAGACTGATAGAATTTAATTCTCTAAAAATCATATCAGTAACACTTAAACAGCATAGTTCATATATCAGAACTGAAACAACATGATATAAGCTCAATTTGTAAAAACTACACAGTTTCCAGCAAAATATAAATGGAATAAAATAATAACCTCTGAGTTTGAAAGTTTAAAAGCAACTGCCATCTCTGAGATTTAAAATTTTTTATGTTCTGCGCCTCATCAAGTATGAGGTATTTCCACTTTTTCCTCCGAAAACTTTGGTGGTCTTGAATCACTAATTTATAAGATGTGATGCACACATGGAAGGCGTTTGGTTTTGTCCAGCCTGAAAATTAAAAATAAATAAATCATAATACAGATGCCTTCTGAAAAGAAACATTATACACAACCCAGTTAGAAAAAGTATATGTCCAGAACAGCTTACTGTCTTTCTTTAGTTTGAATTGTCTGAAAGATACAAAACTTTGACCTATGGGCAACAGTAAAATAAGGTTTATGGGACAAGGGTGGTAGTTCCCATGTGTTCTCCCAGGTCAAGCCAGTTGTAATGTAGTACGGCCTTGGAGCCATAGTTTCAAAGATACAAGGTTCGTTAGTTATCAGATATTGGAGCTGAGATGAGGACATGTAATTCACAGATAATGATACCACAGTTTATTAAAGGCAAAAATCAGTAAGTTATTTTTGGAGATATCTTGTGGAACAGCTTGTGCGAGTTATGCCAAGGTCGATGCAAACAGTAGGGTCAGATTATTAAGAGAGACAAGGTTTATTCAGTTAAATAAACAGAAAAAAATAAGCTAAATGCAAAAATAACTGAAAAAAAGTTTTAATATAAAATCATAAGTAATTCAGCAATTAAGAAGATTAATACATAAGTAATGGAAGTTGTATAGAAAATAATATCAAAACAATGTAAAGCATTTCAAAAGTTTTTTTTTTTAAATATATATATATAAAGAACAGGCGGCATTTGATAACATGAAATAATAACTTTTTGATTGCAGAGTATTCACGAGGCACTTGTTTACAAAAAAGAGAATTTTTAACAATAAGAATAGTTTCAGTTAATAATATCAATGAGAAATATTTAAAACGTAATTTCAAAGTATTTTGAATATGGGTGGCTTTGGAGCCACATTAATGTATAGTAGAAGGGTCTCGGTTAAAATGCCCTAATTACAGTTTTGAAAAGGATAGAAATGGGTATTGGTATAAACTAAAATCAAATCGAATTTTCATAGAGTAAAATTTTGAAGGGAGAAGTCAAATGAAAATTTGGTGCATAATTACTTTAATTTTCACACATAAAGCAAAGCTTATTTCAGGACAAGTGTAATAACCGAAAACATTTGAAATGTTCAAACCTGTGTCATACTGAAATTTGATGAAGATGGGAAAAAATTTAACGATCAGTTACGGAATTCGGCAAAGTTGTTGACAGATACCGTGACCTTCTAAAATAATTTGGTTGATGTGACCAGGATTTCCATGGCAGCCAATTCCACATAACATAGGATCCTGGTAATGGACCTCAAGGCAGTTATTATTTGAACAATAGTGGAAATGGATTAATCGGTGAATGTAGAGGGGTTGGTTTGAACATGTGAAGCATGTGGATGGTAGCTTGGTTTGGAAGGGGGAAGGGGGAGGTGATACGACAGCTAGCAATTGTATTGAATATCTTGGTGTTGCACTTTGTTAAATTAAAAAACTATGACATATCTCAGAATCCGAAGAAATGAATTGCCGGAATACTCGATTCTGTAGCATATTTGGTCTGATGTCCAATTTAAACAACCTAATATCACACGTACAGTGATCATAAATAAAGACTTAATGGATGTGGTCAGTAAAATTCATAAAAAGCGAATATACCATATGTAATGTATAAACTTTGGTCAAGCAGCAACATTAGCAAAAGTTTAAATTAAATTGAAAATTAGCGTAGGCTGGAATGACAATTGGCATTCTCGATAACAGCAGGACCATGAACAATTTTGGTATTTTTGTTTGTTGGTATGTTGTTTTGTATTGCTGCTGTCCTCCTCCTTTCAACTTTGGTGAGTGTTGGGTGTTTTTCCCCCTTTCTTTTTCATGTAAATATTGTCTCGCAGCATTTCTTTCCTTTTATTGTTAGTTTTTTTTTATGTTGCTTTCATTAGCGACATGTTATTGCAAAGCAGTTCCATGTTTCTTCAGTCGTGTAGTTTATCGATTTTTTTTAAACTATGAAATGCTACGAAAAGCAAACTTAATGAATGTATTATGTCAATTTCATAGTAGTTGCTTAGCTATTAAATTCTGCACTTAACCTCGAATTTCTTGTAATAATGTCTCTGATTGCTGTTAATTTGCGAGAGAGAGCTGGTGCGCGACGTCACTTTCTTCAGCCAATAGCTATTGATGTGAGTGAGTTTAGGAAATTATATAGTAGATATAAATGCATATTCAGGCCATTTCGCTAGTTTTGATCATATTACGATAATATTTATGGTCATATATATCTGGCAACTTTTTAATAATACCAGCAATTCACTGGAATTTATAGATGAAAAGAAATTAAGATACTTATTCACATAACAGTACACATATTATACATTGGAGGAAAAAAACAAAACTATTTGTCACTGAATTGGTTAGAATTCATCAGTCAAGGATTAAAGTTATACATTGTCAGTCTCAGTTACAAAACTTTGGTCAGACCATTGCTCGAATATGGTAGTGTAGTATTCTCTTATTTAGGTAAGGGTGTCAGGGATTGGAATGAATTACCAAGAGAAATGATGAATAATTTACCAAAAAAGTTGAAAGAATTTAAAGATAAAATTTGTAGAGTGCAAATGTAGGTGGGTGCAGGATAGGGGAAAGATGGGGGTGTAGGGAAATTGCCACCGGAGCCTGTGCGCCATTGGAATTAAATTAAATGTCAATGTTCTGCCCGCCTAAGCTTGACAAAGCAGTAGCAGTACGCCTGTGTCGATCAATGTCTCGTTGTCACCAATACTTCTGAAAACAGTTCCTCAGTCAGTGTTAAATCAGCAGTGGATTAGTAAGTACCACCATGCTGAATATTTTTTTCTTCTTCTGAAAGTGTAATGTTAAGGAATATGGAGAGAAGTATTTTAGTGCAGATGAAAGAGTTATTTTCTATAAATTATGTGAAATTAAAGTGACTTCAACAATGCGATTTAAAATTTAATTTTCCAATGGTCCAGTGAGTGCATAGAAGCAAATTATGCTGTCTACTAGATAATACAAATGACGAATAACTAAGCATGTTTTGATGTATAGTAAATTTAAATGTTTGGTCATTTTTAGGTCATATTTACCCTATTTAATATCATAGTTGCATGCATATTTCGATATTTTTTGGTCATAAAGATCCAAACCCAATTTACAACCCTTTAGGACTATTTTTGAGACTAGTTTAAATTAAATGAATGTTGTATTTCAAGTGCATACTGCTTTCTTCAAAAGTTAACCTGCAATGTATATTGTTGAACAATGGATCAACATCAAATTGATACAGTTTGGCTTTGAAAAGTTTTCTTCGAGATTAAATGACAGTGTACTTTAAATAAATACGTAGATAATTATTCAAAGTCAAACAACTTCAACTTGTAGTTCCCAGGTGGGTATCACATTTAAAGAGATAATGGCATTTTATTTGAAGGAGCAGAATTGGTGAACTGTTACTAACTGCTAATCTTTGAACATTTTAAATAGCACTCAAAATCATAGCTTGTAATAACAAACATTATAACTCCCAACCAATGGCACACCTCATCATAACAGTTATATGGTAAGCCTTGCTGTGTGCACACCTACCTTGCCAAATGTCCTGCCCCCTCTGCTCAAATAGTTTTAAACCACAATGTTGAACAACTGTGTTCATCTTGGTTTTTTGTGTTAATTTTGTCAAGAAATGGGTTCATTTTATCTACCCTTTGATATTTACACTGTGTAAAAGCAGTTTCCTTATAATAAACAATTTATTATTATTACAGACATCATAAATGTTTTTTCTCTCTTGTGTATGGCTTTTAGTCCTGGGAGACCATTGAATGTTGTTTGGTTCACTTTAGGAATTTTTATTTCCTGAGTCTTCTGCTTCAGGTGAGGGAACCTGCTAAAATGCGGCAACTCATCTGTGAAATGTGTAGTTTATGAGGTGAAGATTGGGGACCATCCCGGCATTTGCCTTGGCAATTTAGGAAACCACCTAAAAATCGCTATTAGGATGGCGGGTTCACTGGGCCTGGGATTTGGAATTGGACTCAGCATGATGAACTGATTACTGAGAACTTTCACAGTTAAGATATCGATCAGTTTGATGGCACTTTAAGACTTGCAGCCACACCTGTATGTTACTGATCAGGTAAAATGTATTGAAGATGAAGGCACACTTGGCCTTCCAGTAACTACACTGTAGTATAAAGGTCTCTTTTCATTCGATGTTTTTAAATAACCTGATAATATATTATTTTAACATTTGGCATTTAAAAATAAGATTTTTAGATGATGTAAATGAACAATTTTTACTGACATTTTTGGGAATGCTATTATCAAGAAATATGATGAACTGATTACTGAGAAATTTCACAGTTAAGATATCGATCATATACTAAGCAACTTTTTACATTAATCTATGCACAAGAGAGATTAATAACAACTGAATTAACAAAAAAAGGTATTTCATCATCGAAATGATATTTTGATTAAGAGGGAAAGAGACTTCTGTAGATTCACCTGTACGTTTCTGTTTCCGCTCCTTCTGTGTTCCATAATAGGTAAGAATTTTAAAGGCAGGACACCACTTCTTGAGTTCCATTTCCCAATTCAGCATTACAGAGGTAGGAACAATAATTAAGTGAGGACCCCAATCATCTGAAAAATAAAAACATTTTGCGTGGTTTTCCTTCCCAAAATAATTTGTGAACTTTTGAAATATCTTTCTCCTTCCTATTAAAAAGATTCATTTCAGATATTGTCAACCCTTTATTTAAATCAATATCTGCTACAAGTTTTCAGTTAAAGTTTCAACTTCATTCATGAATACCATTCAATGCAGAACATAAAAGTGAAAAGAAAGAAAGCAAACAAACACATTGAAATTCAATGTAAAATGTATGTGCATAATTAATTGTTCTCCGCATAATGACAACAGAGAAAGAAACCAACATTAAGACATATTACAGAAATATTAAGGGAGTGAAACTACACCTACCACAAATATCACAAGAAATCTACACAGCTTTAGGTTTACCTACTGACTACTTATTTATATATTGTTGACTGCCACTGTAGTTATGAAATGGCCAGCTCATCAAGCCTACAAATAAACTTCAAAATGTCACTTGACAATAATGGCAGAGATTTGACCACTAAAAGAACTTGTTTTATGTACTGACTCACTCGGCTAGTTCTGAGAGAAAATTTTATTTACACAGTATAATACCAATAGCTAATAGCTCTGATTTTTTGTTTACTCAGTTTGTAAAATATCATGTTCTGAAACAGACAGCGGAATATAATTACTGAATACTGTGCAAAATCTATCAGGATGGTAAGAGAATTGACATTAAGAATAAATGTATGGCTATAATAGGTGCAACATAATTTTAGTAGGATCACCGTTTATAACACACAGCCAAACTGATAAACTAAATTGAAAGAAGCCTTTACCAAATATTTAGCCAGTCACCGAAGCTTTGAAAATAATATATTTTTTAGAACAGATATGAAAGAAAAGACCCAAATTCCACTCATTAACATGTAAGCATGGGTGGGAAATTTTAAGTATTTATCAACTTAACCAGAAATTAATATAAATGAGCATTCCATGAAGCAAGTGACCTAGAATATGCAAACGAAGAACCTATTTCTCTGACTCAGGTGAAAATTTGACCAAACCAAATTAAGAATGAAAACTCTGGACTTGGGGGGGCATCCATTACTCGAGGTGTTTATCCAGAACTCTGGACTCCCTCCCCCCTTTCCGACTCTGGTGAGATTTGGTCAGACCCTCTACCCCTTCTGAAATGACGTGAGATTTTGATAGGAGACAACCACCCCCCCTCCCCCCGCTAATTGACCTCATAGTGTTTTGAGACTTTTTTAGCTCTCATGTTTCCAAGAGCAGTTATTACCCCCCACCCCCACCCCTTAGGTCGTTTCCAGAGCAAGAATTTCGAAACCTCATGTGAGATTTCCATTGACCTCCTCCCCCTTAGTGAGATTTCGCTGGACCACCTCCCCCATTTCACCTTAGGTAATTAATGGACATCCCCTTGAGAGATGTAGGTGGTATGTGTTGCCGCAGTAGCAACTTTGACCTAACATTTCACCTGATGAAGACAAAGGAGCTAGATGTCGATACATCATGTATGGACGAACGTATCCAGCCACTGAGCTAGTTAAATACGGAGCAAGCATCCATTGGGAACTAACAAAGATCTTTAATAAATTTTAATTGGAAGAAGACCTGCCACAGGTTTTTAAAGTTTAAATGAGTAGCATTTACAAAAAATTGGATAAAAGAGACAATAAATAATTATTTGGGAATAAGTGTTATCAGCTTACTAGGAATGTTGTATGGTTGAATATTGAAAAACCGGATGGAGAAACATATACTTATTACTGATACAGTAATGATAACTTATTTTTCTTGAAACGGCTAATAGAAAAGAGGATGGAAAGAAACTTAAAACACATTTTGCTTTCATCAACTTGGAAAAAGCATATGATAATGTTCCACGACGTAAATTATTCAATATTTTGAAAAATGGAATATATGTAAGAGCCATTAAGAAAATTTATAAGAATGTTAAAGAAACTGTAAAAGCCGGATAGCAAGTCTCCCAACCCTTCGTAATTAACACGGGACTAAAGCAATGTTGTAGCTGTTTGTCCAAGATATACATTCAAAGCACATTAAATAACTGGAGAACAAAGTGCCAAAGAATGGGGATAAATGGATATTGATGGAATCTGTTTATAAAGTCTGTTATTTGCAGATGACTAAGTAGTGGCAGCAGGGGATGAGGAGGACTTAGCAGAAGAGTATAAGATATGGGGATTATAAATCAACACCACCAGTAACACCTTCCTGCCAGACAGATGAAATAATATATTGAAGTGTTATAACTCGATAAATACATGTGACAGATTTTTGGGGAGGCTTATTAATAATAACGGTACACTTGAAGATATCAGATGTCTACTTACCTTTTTCACAGGCTAAATGAGCCAGTAAAGAAATTGTTTGGATAGTCTTTCCCAGACCCATCTCATCTGCTAATATGCCATTGAGTTTACGATCAAACATGGTTACAAGCCAATCCAAACCAATATGCTGATATTCTCGAAGCGAATGTTTCAACAGGAACGGTATTGGTGTTACAACCTAAAAATATACAATTAATCATTTAAAAAAAACCACCCCCACATCTATTTTCTTTTTATCTTTGACTCTTCAAGTCAACAAGCCAAATGTCCACATGTATTGCTAAGGTGAGAAAAATTGAACACAGCACATATAAAATGTATTCCTGGACTAGAGGATGAGTATCTGCAACATCAGGACATCCCATATCAGGAGTGTCCAGCTCAGTCCCCAAACTTAAATCTAATTTAAGAAGCATGGGACACTCTAGGATGAAGGGTTGCAACCCTAACACCACCAACATGACTACTGTCTACCACCAAAGGGTGCTTGTCCAGCAATGGGATACTGTAGGTCATGCCAGGCAATCTCATCAATAGTAAAGGAAGCCATTGTGGATTCTATATTATCGTGTGAAGTTCTCACACGTATTGATGCTCGCATGAACAATGCCACCCACTGCAAATGTCTGGTTTTCCTATAGAGCTTGTATCAGTAACACTGTCACAAGTTAAATTGTTCCAATGGTATTTTTAATGCATATATTTTCTGTGACCTTGAATGGGTGTAAATAAGCAAAGATAAAGAAACTATCAATTACCACCAGTGATGACAAGACAGTTAATGTTTGTTTCTTCACCATCTTGCTTCCACTGGTGATCTGACATTGTTTCACCCTCTTTTCTTATTTTTCATATTCACCAATCAGTGCCTTTTGTTTCATTATAAAATTGTTTTCATTCAGTCAGAAGACATTTCCAGATGAAGTTTTGTAACAGAATGCCAGATATTTAACACTCAATGTATCTGCGCTACTGAGAAAGTACCCTACCAACACATTGGGAAATATGAACATCCAGCAATCTGTTACAATATTGCTGTTGTTGGACAAAAGAAAAAAATATATAATTTAACACAAAAAAAGGAGGGCGAGTGATAGAGATTTTTTTTTTTATAAATATAAATGATATATTTGACATTCTTTTATAAGTAGTTGGTTAGTAATATTTATATACAATAAAAATTTCTGACAAGTTTGAAGAAATTGTAATAAACAGATGTGCACTGGGGTTGGTGCACAAACTTGCATCTTAACTGTGATCGTGCAAACCTATGGTGTTACAGTACTGACTTAGCTCTTAACACAGTCGCCACCGTAGTTTTAACCAAGAAACTAGGGAAAGGCGATAGTTCAATGATGAAAGTTCACTTCTGATATGATGAGTATATTCTTCAAAATGTTACAAAGTCAAAGTACTGCACAGGCAATCAGACAAACTTTCCAAATTTACTTTACAGATTCGACTGACCATTCAAGCAGGACCAAACCCCACGCTACCACGATTTCTTGGCTACATGAGTTCTTCAATTAAAGCTCCACCCATGATGACAAAGCTTCTACCAATATTAAACAAACTAGCAGTTTGCCGCGCCACGAGCCCAGAGCTGGCCACCTTACTACATAATGCGTCTACATCGACTAACTGCTGCTTCTTGAATGGGGCGAGCTTAGGCTCTGGAGGTGGTATATATAGAATCGCCTCTTCTTGGACCGTGAGAACTTCCTTATCTCGATTTTCCCAGGGATTTTATACGATAGCTGATCAGTTTCAGACAAATGTTTCGAATCTAATTTGATCATGGCAGTAAATATCATCCTAGCTCTCTGAAATTTTGGTAGTAGCAAGATATTATTACAAACGTCAAATCAAGTTATTATAAAGAATTTTGTAACTTTAATATTTTAGCCAGAAAAGGAGCCATAAAGATGTGATTGTATAACTTCCGAAATATTGCTCCTATTGAGCTGAAACAAATTTAATTCTACTCTCCTATTGCTCATCTATTACCTGATATCAAATAAAGAATTTTACCTATTTTTGAAAGTGGTCTAAAGTTCGAAAACAACATTTAATGTCTTAAAATATTCCAAATATCGTCTTGAAAATAACTCTAAACAAATTTCCCTCATGAAAAACTATTACTGTAAAAATTTGGAATCTCTAAGTCTATTCCCTGATTTATTACGAATTCTTATAAATATCACTCCACCCGAACGTCGAGCAATTGCATCATTTTGTCCAAGCGCTTACTTGCGCCAAAACCAATTTTATTTTATTACTAGTAAATGCTTTAATATTTTGAAATAAATCTTTTTCAGAAATCTTTATATTTAAATAAACTTTACTCTGAATAAAATTTCTTTTCATGAATCCTCGAAAAGGACTGAAATATCGAACTTTTTCATTAATCACATGTCTGGCTATATCAAATTATATTCAAAAACGATCTTTATAATGTATGAATCTTTCTAAAATTTTAATATGTTATTTAAACCGAAATTATGATGCTTTCTATCTATCACTTGACTTCTTAACGGTTTTCTAATAGCTAAATACTTCAATTTTAGAGTGGAAAATTACGTGATAAAATTCTAAACCGGCAAATCACTTTTAAACATATTCAGACTCTAAGTAAGATCTTTTAGCAACAAAATTAATCATCTTCTGGCTATCTATTTACCTAAACATCTTTTGAACTAAAGAAATATATTGATTTAGTGAAATTAAATGAAAGTCAAATACTACCTATTCAAATCTGAGGTTAAGTTTCTTAACAGCTGTTTAAATGAATTTAACTATTGAATTTACTGTTAACACTTGAATAAATGCTTATATAGGACATATTACTGGGAAACATTATCAAAATTTACTATAAAAACGACTTTAAAAGGGTGGTCCCATATACTTCAACTGAACTCGCTATCACAGTAACTAATTTCGCTATGTGAAATTCTATGATGTGTTACAAAATGACGTTTCTACTTACACTTGTAGATGACAATGTGTTTCCTTTTGGTTGTATACTTTCAGCCAATGCTGCAACATCATTTATTTCTTTACCAGCTGCTTCATTATCAACAACCTAGAAAAAAATATAGTTTGTAATTGTTTTCTACTAAACACAACAAAAAAAATCATGTAATTTAAAAGGAGAATGAAAGTCAACGAACTACTAAGCAAAGCTCAAGCTAGGAGGACTCTGACAGAGTGCGCACACACACACACACACACACACACACACACACACACACAAATACAAACATAATTAGGCAATATTTCCACAAGAAAGTGTTGTGTTTGCACACATTAGCCTTGTCGTGCCTTTGCAAAAGAAATTGCCCAAAATAATGTGTAACTGTGCTTTCCTTTGTTCTGTTTGCAATGTCACAGCCCACCTCTCTGCTACTTTAGAAAGTGTTTGGTTTAGTGTACCAATCTTTTTTGTTTTGATATTGTCTAAAAGTGTTTTCCATTTTCTTATCATCAGAAGTTTTCTAATGACATGAAAATAATACTACATGTAATAACCTGGAATAATATATTTGACCATAACAAAATGTAAATGAAAGAACACCTTTATAAACCATCACACTTTCTATCTCTCTCTCTCTCTCTACATAAATCTTAAATCTTCAAAAAGAACTTTTATAGAAAAAAGAATTGTAGAGTACCTTATCTGCACTATGAACGCTCTCATCGTTTATAAGTGTCTTTAAACCAACTTCTGCTTCTTCTTCACTGCTACTTTCAGCATCACTTCCAGTAACACTATTTTCCCCTTCAGCTAAAAAATTTAAAAAAATCATTATTGATTATTAGTAAATAAATGATGTCCAATTATTCATATCCCCAAAAATTTTTAAATATAAATAATGTAACATTTTAATATGGCCTTTACCGTCCAAATTTAATTGATTTTAAAATACAAATGATGTATCAAGTTTACAATTAATGTCTCAAACACAAACATCTTTGACTGATGCACACCAACATCTGCTACACACACATGGTACTGAGAATCAAAAAGTAGCGATGTAGAAATGATGTAATGCTGGAATACTAAAATGACTCCTCTTTAAATCTGCTTAAAGTTTTGTGTGTCAAGCAAGTGTATATCCAACCCACAAAGATAAGTGAAATTAAACAGACAATTTCAAAACAAGGAGAAATAAAATTGTTGTCATACTAGAAAAGATGGAAGAGTAATGAGCCAAAAGTACCTCTTCTGAAAATTAATCTAAACAGGTAAGATGGAAACCCACAACTGACAATAAAGAAATTAGAATTTACACTCAAGCCCATATACAGGTAAAATGAAGCAAGAAATTTAGAAAACTATCTGCCAACACAATGGTCTGTAAAGGATTATGACAATGGCCAATTTAAAATTTTAATAGAATAGCATATTCATTGACCAGACTAAGCAAGAGTGTTATCTATGATCCTTAGTTCAATAGTCACTTGATCTGCAGCATCATAAAGGATGTTAGAACAATTGCAACAGATTAGATTCTTAATTTTTTTTATAAAAAATTATTGAAACATTTATTGATTTATAATGTACACAATTGGGAATTACAAGGAGCATTCCAAAAGTAATGCAACTGAAATTCCTGTGCCCCTCCTATTGGTCAGAGTGGGTTTGAACCACTTGGAGTAGGTGGTGGTGGTGTTGGTGTGTGTGTGTGTGTGTGTGTGGGGGGGGGGGATGATACTAAGCTTTAGCTCAAAACTGACCTCACTGCTCTCCAAGCTGTGGAAGTAGCAGGATGTCAGTTATTGTGAACCTCTGCACACTGACAGGGTTACGAAAAAAAATGGAATCGTTGATAGTCCAATGTTATGTGTGTCCAGTGTTGTGCTAAACTGAAAAAAAATTCTTGAGGAGACTAACAAAATGATTTGAGAGGCTTACGGAGACTCTGTTCTGTCCTACTCACAAGTTTCGAGGTGGTTAAAGGCCTTTAATTAAGGCCGGGAAGAGGTTCACGATGGAAAACCCTCTGGGTGGCAGTCAACCAGCAAAACTGACAACAATGTGGCTCGTGTTCGACAATTGTTGGACTCTGACCGTTGATTGAGTATCAAGATGGTTGCCAATGAACTGAACTTGCCGTCTACTGATGTGTTTCGCACTGCTACTGAAGATTTAGTGATGAGGAAAGTGTGCGCCAAACTTGTCCCCAAGGTGTTGTCAGATGACCAAAAGAACAACCAAGCGGAAATTTCATGTGAACTTTTGCAACATGTTTAAATTGAACTTCATTATTTGGACAATGTCATCACTGGTGATGAAACCTGGGTTTTAGAATACGACCCAGAAACTAAGTGTCAAAGCTGTGAGTGGCACACCGACTAGTCCCCCAAGACCCAAAAGGCAAGAATGAGCAAATCAAAAATGATAACAATGCTCATTGTCTTTCGACAGCAAAGGAATGGTCCATAAGGAGTTTGTTCCTCAAGGACAGTCAGTTAACGCTGCCTTCTACATTGATGTACTGGAAAGACTGCGAAAAAGTATCATCAGGATGGCAACTTCATCACGACAACGCGCCTTGCCACAATGGGCTACGAGTCCATGAGTTACTGGCAAAACACCAGGTGCCAATGCTGCTGAAGGAGCAGGAGCAACAAAAAATTATTTATCAAGAAGTTAGATACCTAATCAAGCTCGAGCAAGCACATATAGTCAACACTTTATGTGAACTCATTCACATGAGTATTTCGTGAAGGAAAAAAAAAAAAAAAGGTTTTGTCTGAAATGTCGTGTTTTTTTTAACTACTTTTTGTTGGTGCTGCCATCCTCCCTTTAACTTTGGAGTGGTGGGTTTAATTTATTTTTATTTTCCATATAAAAGGAATATTCACATACTCACTATTTGTCAGGATGTACACAAAACAAATTCTATTTTTAATAATTGAAATGAAGTAATAATTGTTTATTAGACCAAAATCCCACCATTTCTAAGAAACAGTATGCCTAGGAGTACATTCTTGGAATATTACAACAAATATACTTACTCTGCAGTGTATCCTTTTAACCCAGTAATAATACTATCATGAATGGATTCTTAATTCAGTCCACAGATGACACGCAAGTACTCTTAATCTCCAACATCCTGACCACCCTGGTCAATCTCCAGAGGGAGGACCAGATAGACAGATTTGGTGATTAGTCTTCCTTCTGAAGTAGACAGGACAGCCGTTCATATGATACCGTCTATTCCTGTCTTCAACTCGTGCGTTCTTGTCTTCCTCCAGGTGATATGGCCTCAGATCTTCTTGAAGGAGGACAGAATCTCCTACTTCGAATTCTGCTGGCTTCTTTCTGCGATTTCCCAATTTGTGCAAACCTTGAAGGTGGAACAAGTACTCCTTTCTCCACCGCTTCCAAAAGTAATTTGCAAACTGCTGCTGCAATCTAAATTCCTTTACAGACATGTTTGTTGCAGATTCTGGTCCAGAGGGCGATAATGGGAGTCGGCCTCCGACCAGGAAGTGAAATGGAGTAAGTACATCTCCATTCTCCTCCCCTTTCGTTAGGGGTCTGCAGTTAAGTGAGGCTTCAACAATGGTCAGTACTTTCTGCAATCGTTTGTACGTCCATTATGGAGCGTATAAGCACCTTTCGTAGGCAGCATTTAGTGCAGCCAACTATTTGCTCCCCCATCCTCCCCACCAAGCCACATGTGGCTCAATAAATTTCCGCATGCTTTCTTGCTGGGCGAGATGCTGATAAGTTTTCTTTGACCATACATCAGCCAGTTCCTTACTGATGAAATGAAATGCGAGAGCATTATCCCTGTAAATCGCGTGTGGTATGCAATGTATGGCAATGAATCTCTCCAGAGCTTGCTGAAATCTTTCTGTGCTAATGTCAAGTCATGGCATTGTCACTATTTTCATGGGAGCAAGTCTATTTTTGTTACAAACCAGTTGAAATGCAGTTATACCATTAACTGGATATGCTAAACAAATTGGATCTTCAAGTGTGGTCATGGTCTGCAACATGTTTGGTTTCATTGGAGGCCCTTTCACTACTTTATCTGCAAGGACTTCGTGGTTGATGATGGAATGTATCACTTGTAATATTTTCTGCTTTTATTTATCGTTCCTCAGCCTTCCACATTCCTTTTAACGGTAGTGAATTTGTGCCACTGTCTGTTAATGTGAACTCGTGTAGCCGTACAGGTATGTGGCTCACCATGTTCTCCATGTGGCTTCTTGTAGTCTGCTCGCCCAGCCCTTCATCCCCTTCTCCTTTGTCGTCATCATAGTCGGAGACCAACGCCGAAGGATGTGAGGGAGCCGGTAATTTGACAGTGTGAGAAATTTATGACTCTGTCACTGGAGCAGGCGTCTCGGATATGGCTGACAAAATGTGCCGTTTCCTTCCAATCTTTTGTTTAGCCTTGAAAATTGCTCTCTTCGTGATGTCCACATACTCTTCACATAGTATTCATCGTCGGACAGAAAGCAATGTATTTTGTCGTCAAGGATTGTCAAATCACATAGGGTTTCTTGAAGCCTTGTTAAATTACATTCGTAGTCATCTTCGGAAATCTCATCATTAATAGCAGAACTAAATTTAGTCATTAAACTTCTTTCTGCCTCCAGTTTGCACTTCAAATTAAGCAGCTGAGCGTCTTCAGTCACTGCGAACAAATCTTGACTTTGTAGACGTTCAAAAATTCTGCAGATAGTCACGTCACAGGCCATAAGATGGCGTAGGTGTCGTATTATTTACCAGTTTGGTGCAAATCTGCCATTGTAATATCGCAGGTTAAGCGTGTTAGAAGCTGTTGTTTAATTTACTTCCTTTCAAAATATTTCTTTGTAGCAAAGACAGTGTATGGAAGTCGTGTTTCGTGTAACAATAAGATCCTTATCCCAGGTTTCGGCACCATAAAATGTTGTGTATTAAATCATATAAACAAACGTGTTTTTACTCTTTTTAATCTCTCTGGTTAACAACGTAACTACTTGAAACAGAGTCCGCAGATAATACATAAGTACTCTTAATTCATACCACAGATGATACGCAAGTACTCAATCTCCAACAGGCTACATTCTGGACATTGAAACAATTTTGTAAGCACACTTATATTGAGTACAAAAAGTTATGTAAATAAAAATCTACAATTAAGAAAGGACTGATAATTAAAATCAACAGTTATCATAAATGATGGTAGCTAGTCTAGACAAACTAAAAAAAGGAGAACGCATGGAACACAATATATTGGAATTAAACCATATTCATATTAATTATATGAAAAAAACAAGGGAAAGGCAGAAAGATAAAAGAACACATGTTAGAAGATAGGAACAAGCAGGATAATATAACCACCAAATGCAGGTTTCAATTCCCCTTTCCTTCCTCATTTTCATTATTATCATTAAAAATCTACAAAATAATATATCAGTCTTTCTGTATTAGTCAAATAAATGTTCCATGATAAAATATTAATTCATGATCTAAATATGCCTTAGCAACTCATAATAGATACAGAAAGATAAAAACATGGAACAAATTAGCTAAACGACAAGGAGATGAATTGTTTTGGTACTTGAAACTATCTTTTATGGGAAATTTTCAATTCTTAAAAGTCATCCATAACTTTTTCCTTTCTTAACAGATTTACAGATAAATGTATTGTGGAATGGTTGTTTCTCCCTCAAGAACTTCTTGAGATTTCATCAACAGAATCTCTTGCGTTAATATTTTACTATAACAAGGGGAAAGATAAATGTCTTAGGGTTGCAATAATTTGAACAATTTATGATATACTAGCTGACCCGGCAATGCTTCACTATTGCTGGATTTGAGTAGGCACATAGATTAAATGAAAAAATATTTACATATAAATTTTAAACTGCTGCTTCATTCATTTTCAGTTGGAAAGGGTGAGAGGGGATGCTCTTTGGAAAAAATGTGCATGCAGTATTTTACATCAGTATTTTTCTGTTTGTTTCAAACTATAAGTGTGCAAATTCCCATTGAAATCTGATGAAATATGTGGTTTTGTCTAAATTATGGGGAGAAGGGGTGAGTTTTTTAATTTTTTTTGACAGGTACCTTCTCCGTCATCCCGTCAACAACTCACCAAAGCTTCACCGTAAACGGATGAACGGTTTGTTTAAATTATGGGGTGTTATGGGGAAGAGGGGGTAATTAAGGTGGTGGAAAGAGGGGAGAGGGATTGAGTTTTTGTGAAATTAATGTGTACAGTATTTCTCTCTCTTATTTAAAGTATAAGTGTACAAATTCTTATCTAAATCGGATAAAAAATGTGGTTTGCCTAAATTATGGGGTGAAAACGTAAAGGGTTGGAAAGGGGCAGAGGGGATGAATATTCGGAAACCATACGTAGGCAGTATTTTTCTGTTTGTTTTAAAGTATAAGTGTACAAATTCTTATCTAAATCGGATAAAAAATGTGGTTTGCCTAAATTATGGGGTAAAAACGTAATGGGGTTGGAAAGGGGAGAGGGGATGAATATTCGGAAACCATACGTAGGCAGTATTTTTCTGTTTGTTTTAAAGTATAAGTGTACAAATACTTACCTAAATCGGATAAAAAATGTGGTTTGCCTAAATTATGGGGTAAAAACGTAATGGGGGTGGAAAGGGAGAGAGGGGATGAATATTCAGAAACAATATGTTGGCAGTATTTTTCTGTTTGTTTTAAAGTATAAGTGTACAAATTCCTATCTAAATCGGATAAAAATGTGGTATTGCCTAAATTATAGGGTAATGGGGGTGGAAAGGGGGAGAGGGGATGAATATTCGGAAACCGTATGTAGGCAGTATTTTTATGTTTATTTTGAAGTATAAGTGTACAAATTCCTATCTAAATCGGATAAAAAATGTGGTATTGGCTAAATTATGGGGTGTTATGGTGAATAGGGGGTGACTTTTTGGAAATTTTTTTTCACAGGAACCTTCGCAGACGCACACTCGAAAACTCTCCAAAGTTTCATTGCAATCTGATAAATGGTATAGGAATGCATAGAAGACGAACAAACAAACATTGATTTTTATATATAAGAAGATTCATACTAAATAAAGGCTTTGTTTCACATTCCTTTAATATTACATTAAGTTCCAACAGTACCGTCTAAAATTCAGCTGAAAAGAGGTACAAATGTGACAGTAGGCATAGGAAGTCTTTGGTGTAAATAAAGTACCAATTGCCCCCAAGAAACAATACTGCAAAAACAGGCTTACAGGATTAGCTACAATAAACAATCGATTAGAAAAGATCAATTTAATACTGGAGTGCCTAACTGTGTCGTGTATTTAACGTAATGAATGGTTGTGGCAGAAACTGAGAATGCCATATTGCACTTTTACATTTTTTATGGCAAAGATAATACTGACTAAACTGCACCAATATTTTTCCCTCAATAGTTGGAATGAATAACTAATTCACAGATCTAAGAATAACTTAAAAACAAATAAATTCCTGCATATATCTCCCATAAAGACACCAAACAGTAGTCACCTCCCATAAAAAATTATCAGCTGCTTATTATAAGAAAGCAATTGGAATGGGAAATGATATAAAAAATCTAAATTGAATGTGTATGCATTCATTCACAAATGCTCTGATACTGTAAAATGTTAAGCACAATGAGCAATTGTAAATTTAATAACTACTTTGAAATAAAACTGCACACAGCACAGTCGATTAACTACTTTTGTAAATGTAACTAACTGCATGCAAATAAAAATTTGTAACATACCCTCATCATTTTCAGTTTCTGCTTCTGAACCATCATTCTCTTCAGCATTTACTACAGTGTTATTTGCAGGTGTTCCTCCATATTTCGCTAACAGATCTTCAATGCTCATTTCATTTTCAGCCTAAATGAAATAAATCATAGTGCTATCAAACAAATTGAAAACATGAAAATGTTATAACTTTTTCTAATATCCTACACTCTAGAAATTTAGTAACAAGTTAGTAAAAAACTAGACTTCATTGGACATATGCTTGTGAAATTCTTGGTTAAGAAAAGAAGCAAACTTAAAAATTTAGAGTAGGATAGATAATTTCATTTTTCCCCATTTCAAACTGTCAAGAAAATTGGGGACAAAAAACATCCAAGCAAAACTTATCTCTGAACACAATCTGGAAGGAAATTGTTAACAACCACTTCACTCACAGGTTTCATTTTTTACCTGAATCTTCTAATAAACAAAGTTTATACAATGGCATTAATACTGTTTTTTAACATACACATTGAGTATATTGGTAATGGAGGGATAAAAATTACTAACCATGCATATCTTAATAAACTTCTATAAATTAATGACAATGTTCCAACAAAAGATTCTGAAAGCAATCCATAAAAATATGCCAATTTCTGTAATTTCCTTGGGTAAGAATCCTATTTCAGGTAGGAGTACAATTTCCAAATATCAATTAGAAAACCTTTTTCATTAAAAAAGCAGAAAACAAAATATCGATCTACAACATACTGGAGCAAGTGAAACACTAATTATATGGGAGTTAAGATACTTTTAAGAGAGAGGTATATAGATCTTAAGTAGTTGCAGTAGTATCAACAATGCATCGAGTGAACACACATGAAGAAATACAAAATTAAAGTTATGGCTCAAGTAAGACTAACTTGGGAACCATCAGACCTGTTCAGAACGGATTTCGATCCCCCGAGTATATGTTGAAGGGTATTTATTCCATATGTCTGTATTACAATTATTTCTTCAAAATGAGCCCTAAGTATCGAGAAATTAACGCGGAAACATATGTGAATATCTTTTAAATACTGTAATTTTAGTGCATTGTTTAAGAGCTTTAGCGTGGTGTATGCGGTAAGGCGCTAACTTCCCATTTTGCGAACCCGGGTTCAAATCCCCATACTGGCGAATATTTTTATTTCTTTTTTTATATGCAGTAATCATTGAGCATTGATCTTATTTCATTTAAAATTCATTTAAGAATTTTATTATGCGAAATAACAGACATTATGTTATTTTCAAACATTTACATGTTACCACCACTGCACGGAAATAAGTATAAGTGTGGTAAGGGGGAAAAAACCCGACCTTCTGGCTGTAATATATTTACTTATGATATTAAATGTTGAGATACAAATATAGAAACAATGAATATGAAATATACCTGTTTCATTAAAAAAAAAAAAAAAAAAATACCACATAAACTGTATACTTATCAACAATAAACAATGAAATAATGATTATCTAAAAAAAAATATGTTGGAACTGTATATTCTGTAATATTTTGTTTTAAAAGTTATTTCGCATAATAAAAATTTTAAATGAAATAATATCAATGCTCAATTATTACTGCACATAAAAAAGAAATAAAAATATTTGGCAGTATGGGGATTTGAACCCGGGTTCGCAAAATAGGAAGTAAGCGTCTTACCGCATACACCACGCTGAAGCTCTTGAAGAAGGTACTAAAATTATAGTATTTAAAAGATATTCACATATGTTTCCGCGTTAATTTCGCGATACCTAGGGCTCATTTTGAAGAAATAATTGTAACACAGACATGAGGAGTAAATACCCTTCAACATATACTCGGGGGATCGAAATCCGTTCTGAACAGGTCTGATGGTCTCCAAGATGGCCTTATAAACATAAAGCACCACACCCTTTGGCTCAATTGGTTGCAGCACCATGATGGTCTAGCAGCTGGGACAGGATTAATTGGCTAGTGATGAAAGAAATTTTCATCATCAGACCTTCATCAGCAGAGTAGAACAGGTGGTGGTGCACGATTCATAATCACCAAGATGCGCACTAAACTCCTGGGTTAAACCCAAAACCTCTCCACAGTACACTGTTGATGGTGATTCATCTTGTCAGATGGGGATGTTAGGCCTGGTGGCACATCTGGTGTCCATCAGAAGATTAACCGTGAACAACCCAACAACAGGATTCACCCTCTCTCTTCTTTAATTAATTCACTACTCAAACACACCACTAAACATTATACATGCAAATACCCTTCCATCGCCTCGGAAGGCCATGAAAATCTTCTCCAATTCAAAAGACGAGTGAAAAGATGAAACTAATGGAACAGAGGCCAGACCAGGTCATGAAGAATGAGAAAATGCATGTTAACTTCAGTTGTTGTCAAAGGGTATTTGTGTACTGGACTGTGCTGCTGTATGGGTGACTCATTCCCCAATAATGAGTATTTTATATATATAAAAAATTGGGACAAGTTTTTGTGTGTTCCCACAAACAAACAAAAAATCAAAAGACATATTATCATAAATATTATGGCAAACAAATTCAAAGTGCGGGAGGAACAGCAAAACTAGAATTCTAAATTAGCTGGTCTCATCTGACATACAGTGGTCATTCGACTATGATGAGAGGCAACTAGGGTATTTCAGTGTTATTGCAATTTTAATAATTTTGAACATATTTAATTTTATCATTTTTTAATTATTATTATTTGTGGAAAAACATTTAGGAAGTCAAACAGCCCCCAAGAGCAGCAGTGTGGCAGCTGAAAATTATACTGTTTTCTGTTTCTACTGAAATAGAACAAAAATTGCAAAATATTTATGATGAAGAATAATGAAACATTTTTTCAATCCAGTTAGTCAGTTTTAGGGGGATTAATAACAGTCACATTTTCAAAATTGGTGCAAGAAACTGAAATTCAAAACAAAACAAAACAAAATCTGGGGAAAATGTATGCTGCACACCGATAGAAACTGAAGCTTAATAACATGTTTCTATGGAAAATAGATATTTCTGGGTAAATATTCCCATCCATTGATTTCATACTAAACATGCCCATGCAAAGTCAAAAGTGATTTTTTTAAAATGAAATGTAGAAGGTTAAGGCCCGGCCACACAGAACGCGACAAGCGACAACGACACGCGATATTGTGTCGCGGCGTGACGTCGCTATTGTTGTAATTCACAGTTTTGAATCGGGACGGTCACACACAAAGCGATCCGTCGCCGGGCCGCCGCCTTTGTCGCGGCGACGAGCGACACAGTTGTACAAAATCACAGAATTGTCGCGCGACAGAGTGACATGGCCGATGAAGCAAAATTGATTTCCACCGCATCCGACGGCCACTACTTCAGGTGTACTAAGAGATGCATATGAAAAGATTTCCAGCTCATAAAAAATAATTTTTCGCATTGAGAATTGTATTTTTTCTTCTTAGTTTCTCACTTTATGTTTGTTTGTTTACACTGTAATTATTTAAAATAAATAATACTTGTATTTGAGCCTATCTTTTTATTGTGAAATACATTGTCAATAATAAATTGTATATTTTATTGTGAATATTTCACTTTGTGACGAAACTCCTGGTTTTAGGGGTATTTCTTAATATTGACCTCCACGCAATTGACACAGCTGCCTGCAGGGGGGAAGAGCTGGGAAGTGATAAGATTGAAAATCACTTAGTGGTCAGGGGCTTTCGCCAGGGCGCTAAGATTTTCGGGCCCCGGGTAAGGATTCTTAGCCCCCTCCTCCCCCCCCCAACAAAATTATTTATATTAAACTTTTAAAAACTTTTAAATTTTAAGGCAAAAAAAAATCAAATTACACCTTTTTAAGCAAGATTTTTAAAGTTTTATTTCTATTTAATTAGACACTCTAGCAGAGGAGCCCCCATCGGGGGCACAGGCCCGGGATACTTTTGCCTCGCTTAACCCCCCCCCCCCTAGCACCGGCCCTGGTTTTGGCAGTGTTGTTTTTGTTTTGTTTTTAAGAATATATATTAAATGAACAGAACATACCTCATACTGTCATGCAAATGGCTAATCTTTCTATTGTACCAATTACTTTTCTCCAGTTCGTGGTGCAATTCGATATAGTTGATTTTAACAGATTGTGTATTTTCTCGAAGCATTCTCGAGACATACGAAAATATGTATAAAATCTATCTTCTTGTGATACCAGTCCCCGGCAAAGGCGGTAGTATTCACCAAGGCATTCTCTCTTCTTATTGATGTCAGGAACCCAGACCATTTTTAGTGCGAACAAAATAAGTAGAGTCTCCTCATCGCTTGACATGTTTTAAGAATTTCCTAGCCCAAAAAAACTTATTAAGAAAGAAATAGAGAAGTACAGATCTCTTCGCGAGAGAGGGTCTCACTGGCATTTGTCGCTATGGAGTTGTCGCGTCCTGTGTGACGTACCAAAATCGCGTATCGCCGCGACGAGAGAACGACCACTTGTCGCTGTCGCTTGTCGCGTTCTGTGTGCCCAGGCCTTTATGGTATAAGGATGAACGGTTTTTAACTGTTGGAAATTATTTATTGATGCTGAAATAAGAATCCAAAAACTTAGTATTGTCATATTGTGAAAAGTAATCATTTTCTAAAAAAAGAAATTTTCCAAATATTTGCCATGAGGCATGGTTATAAACAATCTTCTTGCCCTACTTAATCAGTTGAAGCAGAGGAGTTGCGCTTTCATTTTCAAAAATTTCACATGTAAATTCTAAATTCCAGAGAGGGAAAATTCTGTAAATATTAGATGATACCCATTTGAGTGCACACTAAAGCCAGAGTACTTGGT
The DNA here is from genome assembly GCA_031002005.1 of Vandiemenella viatica. Classification (NCBI taxonomy): domain Eukaryota; kingdom Metazoa; phylum Arthropoda; class Insecta; order Orthoptera; family Morabidae; genus Vandiemenella; species Vandiemenella viatica. The sequence goes on along the minus strand of JARYHS010013631.1, from coordinate 127,835,040 downwards.
CAGCTCTTTTTTTATATTAATATATGAGCAACCAATCTATTCTATTACAAATTTGTTAGCTAACTGCGAGTGTCTAAAGGTTTGAACCTGTATAACACTAAAACCACCACAGCAATTTGGACGGTATTTTCAGATTTAATTTTCAAAATTTATAAAGGGAAGAACATGGCCCATCCCTTTGGTTCAGATGACTGGGTTGATGGAAGAAATTTCCATCAGGACTTGGCCAGCATAGTATCAGAGATAGTGGTGTACAATTCCTAATCACCAGATTATGTATCAAAGTTCTAGATTACCAGGGGTATTAGTTGAAATTTGCCAGTTTTTTCGATAAAGAAAAAACACAATTTGAGAGGAATGTAAAAAAAAAAATTATTCAAAGTATTGACCATTGCATTCTACACATTTCACCCATCTTTTAAGCAAATTATGGATACCATCCAAAAAAAAACTTTTTCTTTTTTGAGACAAACCATTCGACGAGCCATTTTTCGACTTCCTCAAAAATTGCGAAGTGCTGCTCTGCAAGCGAGTGCCCCATCGATGCGAAAAGGTGATAGTCAGACGGGGCGAGGTCCAGAGAGTACGGCGGTTGTGATAATATTACCCCATTAAGTGCTTTCAATGTGCCCTTCACCAGTTTAGCAGTTGTCATGTTACACGATAACTTTTCATGTCTTTGGCCCATTCCGGCAGTTTTTCGATCAATGCATGATTCAAGTTGATAATTTGTTGTCGGTAGCGATTCGTATTCACTGTTTCACCAGGTTTTAATAACTCATAGTACACCACACCACACTGGTCCCACCAAACACAGAGCATTGTCTTATGGCCAAAGCAATTTGACCTTGTAGTCGATGGGCCGGCCTCACCAGGTGAAAGCCATGATTTTCTTTGCTTCAGGTTCTCAAAATAAATCCATTTTTCCCCCCTGTGACAAATTGGAGCAGAAAATATTTCCTTTTGAACCTATCAAGCAGCATTTCACATTTTTTCGATTTTCCATTTGTCTATCGTTCAGTTGGTGTGGCACCCATTTTCCATATATCTGGATCTTTCCAATGGCTTTTAAGCGTTGGCAAATTGCTCCTTCGGTCACATTATGTGTTTGTGCCAATTTTTGTTGCGATTTGGTTGGCTCTTCATCCAATAACGCCTGCAATTGCTCATCTTCGAACTTTTACGCTGCACCAGGATGCTCATTGTCTATCAAATCGAAATTTCCACTTTTAAACTGACGAAAGTATGTCACATGTTTTAATCACTGGAGCATGTTCACCATAAGTTTCTACCAGTAACCGATGAGCTTCAGCTGCTTTTTTCTTTTGATGAAATAAGAAAAGCAATGAATGCCGCAAATGCGATTTACTTGGAACAAAACTCGACATATTCACTGCAGAAACAACAATGACGCTATTATTGTTGCGAAATGTGACTTTTGTATTGTTGAAGGTTAATGTCGATAGAAACAAAAGACTTACATGCCAAATCATAGAAATGTATACATATTGCTGGTGATATCTGTAAGTACGACTAGTAAACTTCAACTAATAACCCTGGTAAATCCCAAACCTCTCTGCAGTGTGCATGAATTGAGGGCATAAGACACTGGTGATGGTGACATGCATGGCAGTTGCCTTGATGTTTTTCAGTAAAGGCCAGGAACCAGGTTTCACTATTTCCATTTCTTCATATTTCATTTACTCCCAATGATAACAACACACCATATCATGGACATCAATACAAACACTAACACTTAAATAAATTTCAATCACTGGGTAATGCAATGGAAAACCACAGCTGTTAAATGATCAAAGACACTGGCTTGGAGGAGTAACACCCTCCACGGCAGCAATGGTTCCTAGGTCATCGCGCATGGTAAGCATCATTCAAGGACTGCATTTTTAAGTTACAGTAAATGATTCACAAACAGTTACAATCATATTCCATAAACCTCTTTAAATAGTCCTGGTATAAAAAATGTTTCATGGCAGAAAAATCAGAAGTGATTGAAAATCCTGATCCCAAATGCACTTTGATGTTTATGGTGAAAAAAATCTTAGTGCCTGAAATTTTTTGCGATCTAACTCTAAGAAAGTCCGAGACATTACATTATGGACTACATACTTTTGTTATTAAACACCAATTTTTAATTTAAAACTGTAAATATACATGAATATATATTTCTCTAACTAGCATTGTTATTAACTATTATACTATTACTGAAAACAACTTGTTAGAAGTGTAGACTTTCATATTGCATATTTAACTTAAATGTTTTAATGGGATGAAGTGTTAGTTGAATATACAAATAAATACATATATTTATTAATTTTGTTTTTAAAGATTTTTCCTTTATGGTATTTGTTTAAGCGTGATCACCCCCAATTTTGATTTTCCAGAGAAATACTTTAGAGTGCATTCAATGACTAGCACAAATTATCTATAGATTTATTTTCCATTGGAATTTACATGGAGGAGATTTGAAAATAAGAGGTAGCTCATCCTCATAAATAATTGATTACCCACTCACCTTTTTTCACCTGAGTATCTATTTACAGTTTAAAAAAAAATTAATAGCTTTTGTATTGTAATTATAAAACACTGAGGGGAGTACTAAACTAAAATGGATATACTTTGGGGACTTTGAAAATGCAGTGAGGTGAAAAAGAAATTAACTATTTTGTGATTATTAATTCTAACCACATTTATGGTTATTTTCCTGCAGCTGAAAAAACCTTAAGTCTTAATCTGCTATAACATATCAGTAAAAATTAATTTGGATGAGGCAAAATAAAGTGGGTGCAATTTTGGGGATATTACAATTGGTGTACAGTAGAAGAGAACTTCAGAACAGTGAGTGGTGGAAACAGTACTCTTTTCAGGAGGAAATTGAGTCCAGCCTATGAATTACATGAAATGCTCAATGGAACTATGGAGTGAAGGAGGCACATCTTTGCAGATGTTAATATGCTAAGAAGCTGGACTAGAAAAACAAAGGTAGCAGCCCCACCACATGTATCCTATAGGTGCTAGTAATGCAACCAGAAGTAGTTTTGCACACTGGCAACTACCGAGAGAACAAATATTCAGATGAAAAATTCTAAGCCAACCACAGCAAGAATCAAGTTTGAATGATTAAGATTGGTGGATGAGTTAGAAATTACTACTTAGAACATAAGTGGCCTAGTGCATAAAGAGGAGTTGCAAAATATATAAAAGTATCATGAACGCAGATATATGTATAGAACAGAAAACAAGAAAAGTTAAAAGAGCCCATCAGAATTAAAACCTAAAAGGTCACCATCAGGAGCAGCAATTTAACTGAGAAAACCATTTGGAATTGCAATCCACAGCCATAATTTTGTAAGACTGCATAATATTCATAAATCTCAAAGTAGCTAGAGGTTATTTGACAGTAATACATGCCTTCGAACTTGAACAGGGAAAATACTGAACTTTATGAAAATCTGCAACAGCATCATAAATGAAACAGGTTATATGACAATAGATTGAGATTTAGCAACAGATCATACCCAATCTTTTAGGAAATAATGGAGTACCAACACTGAATGAAAGTGGAAAATCTATGAAATTGTGCCACTTTCAATGAATTTAAAACCATATATTTTTCCAACCTAAGAATATCATTTGGTGTGCATGGGCAGAAATGAACATGAAATCAATAATTGACTACACGCTAGTAAAAAAACTGCCACCAAAAAAGTTATTCCCAAATTTATATAAGTTAAAATTTATTATATTAACAAAATGGATTCATAAGGCCTAGACCAGACCCACAGAACCGAAGACTTATACAAAGTATGAGGGTTGAATGATAAATAATGCCTCCAAGGTCATAACTTGGGACTGAATGGGAATATTTTAACAAATCAAACACAGAAATAATCCTTAGAATGTCTTCTTTAATTACCAATATTCACTTTTCCACATAATCACCAGACAATTTGATACATTTCTGCAAACGATGAACCACTTTTCTGAAGCCGTCACGGAAGAAGTCAACACACTGCTTCCGCAACCACAGTCTCACAGTTCTCTCAACGTCTTCGGTGAGATTCAGTCTCTGAAGTTCTGCTGTGGTGGCATGTGAAGTGTGTCTGGCATTGTCATGCTGCAGGAAAACATTTCCCTTTTCCTTTCGGACCCTTGTTAGCTGTCGATTCAATGTTCACAGCATTGTGATGTAACGCTCTGAATTTATTGTCCCACGTTCAAGGACATCAACATGGATAACACCATCTGAGTCCCAGAACACTATTGCCATGATTTTTCCAGCTGAGGGCTATGTTTTGAATTTATTTTTCTGGGGCGAGTCTTTGTGTCGATATTCCATAGACTGGCGTTTCGTCTCCGGGTCGTAATGGTGTACCCATGTTTCGTCTCCCGTCACAATTGAATGGAGAAAGCCATCACCTTCATTTTCGTAACGCGAGAGGAGTTCCTGGCAAATTTCAACTCTATTCGCTTTCATTTCAGGCGTCAGCATCCAAGGTACCCATCGTGCACAGATCTTCCGATAGCCAAGCAAAGCAATAATGTGACCCACACATTCTTGTGAAATGCCGATTATGCTTGCAATTTCTCTCAGAGTGATACGAAGATTGTCCTGAATCAGTCTGTCAAGTTTTTGCTTGTGAAACTTGGTGGTTGCTGTCACAGGATGTCCAACTCTGTCACGCAAGTCAGATGTTCCCATCTCAACATCTTTAAACTTACTCGCTCAGCGACGCACAGTACTCACATCGACACAATCGCCATAAACAGCTTGTTTGGTGAATCTCCTTTAGGATGACACCTTCTGCTGTCAAGAATTCAGCGACTGTCTATGCAGGGTTCCATACTTTTCACTGCAACCGTTCAATTCTCAAGCTTCCCGCCAAATGGAGCTGTAGAGGAGAGTCTACAGAACAAGCCAGTACCTGCCACATATCAGTGCTGCCATCTGTTGAGGACTTATGAAGGTGGAGGCATTATTTATCATTCAACCCTAGTACATCTACCACAGCTAGAAGGTATATGATGATGTTTTTGTGGCATTATGGTGCTTCAATAATGCGGTCATTAGTGACCAGCTTACAATGTAGCCTGAAAATTTTCTAAATTACTGTCTGCATGGTTGACTGTAAAGGGGTCGTCCATACACACAGCAAAATAAAATAAATCCAATAAAAAAGATGTGGCTGTAAATTGGCCAGCGAGACAGGAATTATAACATAAAAACAATGCACATGGAAGGGTGGCTATAAAGGGGCCACCCATCCATTTTAAAAATAAGCTAATGTGCCTAAAATTTTAGGTACCAGGCTGGCCAATACATAAAACTTTAAAACACTGGCCACATTGGTGATCTCATTATTTAAAATAAGGGATCAATCATTGTGACCTATACAGAGACGAGACAAAAGAACCTCATCCTTCCTCGCCTGCTGGAAGGAGCTGCTCCATGGCTGAACGGTCGGTTTGAACAGCCAGAGCTTATTATGCTCTACCTCCAGTCACGTCAGAAAAACATCTTTTCGCCACTGTGGCAAGGTCAGACTTTGGGACCAGATCAAAGTCAGTTCTGACCTTGTCGTAGGCTAACTTAGCAGCACCATCAACTACCTCGTTCCCTGATTCCCACATGGCCTGGTACCCAGCAGAATTCGACATCCTTTCCTAACACCTGGAGGGATCGGATGGTGTGTTGTATATCCTGGACAAGACAATCTGCTGGGTACATACTTCCTATAGCCTGAATGCAGCTGAGGGATATGTACTTCATACCGCGACTTACTTTCATATGCTGGAGCGACTTTAACAGCGTTACACTCTACAGTGTATAAGCTGTAAACAGTGTTAAGTTTTTAATAAAGTCACTTGAGAGAACACTACAGAGCAGCCAACTCTGTTAGCCTGCTTAGATCCATCCTTATATACTGGGGTGAAGTCAATATTCTGGGTTAAAATATCATTAAAAACTCTGATAAAAACACTGTCAGCGGTAAACAACTTGCTGTGCTGTGACAGATGTAAAATCATTTGGGCCTCTTTAAAAGCCAGGGAGGAGATTTAGTCCAACCCAGACGATAAAAAGAGGGCAGCACAAAACCACATTGTACGGTAACTAAATGGTTTAGTCGCCCTATGGCGATTGGTGAAAAGACATTCAGAAGTTAGGGTGAATAACTACGTCGTACACAGGACTGCCAGGAGTTGTGGCAATGTGTAGATAGTGTCGCACCATGAGGAGATGCCGGCTAATGGAAAGCGGCAGCTCGCCAGATTCAGCACATATACTGGGTATAGGGCTAGTGCATTAGGCACCCATGGCAAGCCGAATTCCTGCATGGTGGACACTATCCAAAATACGGAGGTAACTGTCCAGTGCTGAACTGTATATAATGCAAGCATACTCCTACCGCGACCGTACAAAGGCTCTATAAAACTGTAGCAGTCAGTAGCTGTCAGCACCCTATGACCTGCCACACACACATTTCAAAATGTTGAGTGATTCCAAGGCTCCGGCTTTAACATCTTTAAGATGTGGCAGCCAAGTAAGCTTACTATCTAAAATGAGACCCAGAAATCGAATACTTTCGCTAATACTTAAAACGGTGTTCCTCAAGGTGAGATGAGGTTTTGATAAAAGACTTCTAATACAGCTAAAAAGTACACACTGGGTTTTCTCAGCAGAGAAACGAAAGCCGTTGTGTACGAAGGTATAAGAAGATTCTACGCATGGCAGTGAAAAGCTTCATAGACCAACAAGCTGGGGGGATGAATATAAATGAAGAATGGCATAATCTCAAGGACATAATACGTATCAGAAATAGTTTTTTCAAAGACAGTTAAAATAAGGAACTATAGGGAAAATAATACATCACCACAAATTAAGGCACGAGGACCAAATGAACACAAAAACATGAATACACTTTAGACCATTTCATGTCAGTAGGATTTGTTCATTTGTCAAGGGATGTGAGCACCTACCAAGACTTACCATATGAAAAGATAGTTAAAAGCAAACACAGAAAGGACAAAAGAGATACTAGATGTTACTAACACAAAGAAAGGAGAATATTTGAAATACCTGCAAACCAACAGAATAGACTACATGAATAATTGTGCTATTTCAAAGAAAGAAACGTGGAAACTGAGAAGAGAAAGCTGGGACAGGTGCATAAACACTACTCTCTCAGCAAAAGATAAAGCATTTAAATTTTGATATTTAAATTCCGATCAGAGACAATAAAGTTACAGAAACCATGTGGTTATGGCATTATGTGGAATTGTGGAGAATATACAGAAATTTCATGCCAATCTGGAGCTATCCAAATGGTAGGCATCGACCTTATTGAAGTAGAGGTATTACAAAGTGTCAGCAGCTGTAGATGGAATCGTTATGGGAGTATTGAAATATACTCCTAAAAAAGTCAAGATCAGAGCCTTAAATTTTATTAATAACGCTGGAAGGAAAAAAATGAAAGGCAATATTAAAATGAAGATAATATTCAAGTGTAAACAGACAGAACTGTAAAAGTTATAGAAGAATCAGCTTATTAAGTGGGGTCTATTAAATATATGCAATAATACTAATTCGCAGTTTAATTTATCAATGTGCATATTATTCATCAGCTATGAAAAACATTTGTCAGAGTGTGCTAGGAGAAGCCTTATGAAATATTCTTTAAAAAGGTGTTTTGAAACACAGAGTAGAAGTTGTATACAGACTGCGTGAGCTATGGACTTTTAAGGATTGACAAAAGCAGTGTGATAGGCAATAAAACAAGGCTGTACCATTTTGCTAGCTCTTTTTAATATGTAAATTGACTGTCTAGACAATGGTGAGATATTGTACATAAAATTTTTATAATTAGTGATACTAATATGATTTGATTAGTAGATAAACAGTATTTTTTGCGAAACAGACCTCCAACCATCACAAAATGCTGTATTCAATTGTAAAACTGCGTGTGAGAATCTCACAAAAAAAGACGATGGCATTTATAGGGGGAAAAAATACAAATAATCATTACAGCCAAAGTAATAAAGCAAAAAAATAATGTTAACTATTTGGGTACCACTGTATCATATTGCCAAAAAGATGTTTATCAGATAAGCAAAAAATTAAGATAGCAGAAATGAATTTCTAGATTTTTATCAGGACAGCCACATAAGGTAGAACAGTTGGTCACCAAGAAACAAGAAAGCAGGATTCACTACCATGATGCGATAACAAGATCTATAGCCTAAATTTATGTAGAAGAAGAATAATTAGATTTGTAAAAATTCAATAAAATACCTAAAGTACCGGCTACATGTGTGAATACATTCAATACTAAAATTTCAAGAAGGACCTATCAATTACTACACAACATGGCAATGTAATGCAGATTATTTCATATTCATACACTAATTTGCAGCTTTACACCCCCTGCCTCCTCACACAACGTTCAGACTGGAAATGACAAATGCCATTACTTACCATAAATAAAGGCAGGATGACAGCAACAAAAAAATGTTACACTATTTCAATATAATAAATTATTATGTACAAGGATGAGAGAAATGGCAAGGGAGTAGGGTAAATCCACACAGGCTTACCACAGTACTTTGGTGAGTACACATCCGATCCCCTTGCCATGTGTCTAGTCCTTCTACAAGAATATGGTTTTCAACTGAAATCACAAAATGTGTTAGTCTGTATGTTCAATGCTTCCATTCTGCCTTCAATGCTGGTAAGTGATTGGTTTACTTTCCATATTTTCCCCCCATTTCCACAGCCTTAAAACGTTTTCATTCTCATTATTATTATTATTTTAATTGGAATTTCGTGACATTGTTGAGAGTTTCCTGTACAAATGTTATCAAATGTGTTACAACAAATGAGATATTGCTGATTTACATAAGGTTATATTCCTTGCAACAGTTACTAATTACTTTCCCCCCCAAATTTCTACTGACAGGACTGTTTACACTGTATTACTCGATCATTTAATTGGGCTTACAGCATAACTAAGCAAATTTTTCTTACATACATAATGCATGGAATGTTCAGCAACAGCGATTCTTGTATCCTAATATGGCTATTATGCATACCTGCAACTCTGCAAGCTCTTTCTCGTGGTCTATATTTCCCTCGGCTTTTTCCTGCTCCTGGATGGTTTCCTCATCATCGGAGGAGTCTCTATCCGATTCTACAGTGAACTCCTCGTCTTCTGCCTTAGAAATGCTGCCATTCTTCTGCAAAAAAGGAAAACTTAAATGTTCTTTTAGACAATAAAGATTTAAGTGTCGCATATAATTAATGTATGAAAGCGATCTAGTAATTAAATAAATATAATTTTTAGACTGTATTTAGTTTATAATCTTTTGCAGTTTATTTCTTTCGTTTGTTTGCTTAAAAAGTTCTCCAATACCAATAACGACCATGTTTGAGACAATCTTAACATCTCAAGATTTGCAGGTTCGTTTCTACTCAACAATTTTCCCCACTTCTTTTTTTTGCAGAGATCATATATCCTTTGAAACATCTCTGAGCAAACAATATTTATTAAACTTGCTCTTCTTTTTTTATAAATCCCTTTAACTTTTAATTTGCCAATATTATGGCCTTTATCAGTATAAATATATAATTTTACTTGTTTTTAAAGAGCTGCTATGTTACATAAGGCTATAATCTTAGGTGCTTAAAACTAACACAGTGATAATAAATGATTTGCAATCATTTTTTTCTGCACATAAATTTCATTTAAGAAGGTTACAGGGCATACTACCATCTCCAATTTTAACTTATTAAATAATGACATCTCAACTATATCACTGTAATGGTACTGCCACAATTTATTAGATAGATTTAAAAAAAAAAATCAACAAAGCATTATATACAGATATGCTAAATCCCCTTTCTTATTTTTAGAGAAACGGGTAGTTTTGAACTTACTTTAAGTTTGTTGCTAAATACCCGTCTGTATTAACCATGACACTGTAGGAATGTATTTGCCTGTTTCAAACAACTATCACCATTTCAAATTGTTTAAAAGGAAAGTTTCTGTTGTTATAGTAAACAAAAAAATGTATTAACTAAAAATAAAAGATTAAAAGTCTACAAGCAAATAAAATTTGTAAAGTAAAATTTTCAGAGCTCACCAGAAACTGATTATGGTTCGTACTTTATTTACTGTGTGAGAGAAAGGAAAGGAAAAAGAATTGGCAGTGACCATAGATGATAGACTCCCTGAAAAACATGAATGTGCAATGGTGAAAAAGTTCCAAGGTGTAAATCCTTTATCAGCAGATTGTTATAAGTATACGCTGCTCAAACTTCTACCTATTATGCCTCACTGCTAACAAGGGGTTTAAAAATGAAAATTTTATTCTTCTGAGATTGTGTTTTTTTTTAAGTAACTGTAGGCCACCTATTGTCATCTGGGGTAAGCACTGGTTCCTTTCTCTTATTTATATATCCAATAAAACCCGCTGCTTGATCTAGTTAATAGTTTTTGCCCTCCTCCCCCCTGGTTTGCCCATACTGATCTATGAAGAATCTGTTTACACTAAAAACAGATTACCATTTCTTGGTCCATGCTCATCATGTACAATTATATGATACTCCACAGATTTTAAATACACTAAGTTTTCAAACAGTGAAAAGAGCATCCAAATTGGTTAGGTAGTTATATATGTGATTTAGTGACAGGTAATTTAAGAAAAACGTTTCAAAGTATGAAAAAATATTTACTAACAAAATTAACAACAAATTCTGTGCCAAATCCAAAATTTTGAACTATGAAACTTGTATTGAAATGTTTCAAACTAATGAATAGTAGCAGAATCTTTGGCTGGAATGGTATGAAGAATCTTTGGCACCTATCCATTATTACATAATCTTTACAATTAAATAAATACCACAATTTCATGTACCTAATGGATATAGATTAGAGCTATTTAAAGGTGACAATTTGAAAACTTTGCCACAACAAATGTTTTAATTTCCTAAAACTTAAACACTCACTTGTATCAAAAATGTTGGGATAAGAATCAACTGAGAACAGTAAAAAGATAATTTTATTAAAAAAATATGCAAACAAATGGAGTACCTCTTCAGTTTCAGAGTTATTGGAGATGTCATCCCTATGTTCAAGATAATCATCTGGCAATTCTTTTAACAAATCTTCTATAGGAATTTCTGATTCTCGCTTCAACATTTCAATCTCCTCAGCATGATTATGAGTTTCAAGCTCTTCTTCAGCCTTGGCAATAGTTTCCTCATCATCTGATGAAGTCTGATTTGGTCGGAATTCATCTGTAGAAAAAACAACTTATGTTATACCGTACCTGGATTTATTTTAATATGCTCTATTATGTTTTCCATTGAACTGCATAGTTATTTGATAGTAGTATGTGTCAAGTGTGTAGCCAAGATTAAATTCAGGGTGGATCAAAAATGAGGGATTAGTTTCAGGGTGTGGCAAAATCAAGGAAACTTTATAAAAATACCAGTAGAAAATGGTTTTACTCAAAAAAATTAAAACAATATTTGCTTAAGCATTGGTTCAGATCAAATTTTAACAATTTTCACATAAGCAAATAGTACAAAAAATTGAAAAGAAGGAAATTATTCAAACGTTTAGTTGAAACGCCACATCATGGTTAATGTAGTCTTTTGACATATGATCCCACAAAGTTTTCTATCACAGACTATAGAAATTAACTAACCCGTTCCAATTCACTTTTCCCCACTATGCAGAAAAAACAAACAGACTAGCTTCCAGATTCTAATCTGTACATAAAAGCTTGAGTGACTCACTTTCATTATGACCTTAGCAACTTATTTTTCAGTGTTTATTAATTCTGATGAAAATACACAAGCATATACAACCACCACTTGTTAGCATGCACATCCACTCTGACCATGACCTAATGTGGCCTGCGTCAATTTCAAAAAATAAATTAAATATTAAAAGTAGATTTTTTTCATATATATTTTTCACTCGAGCACATGAAGGGAGGGAGTCAGGATGGGGCAAGTGACCCACACTGACTACACCCAATGTATGTGTTGTGATTACCTACAGATAGGGTGATTGTTGGATTTATTTCTAAATGCAGCAATACATTAAAAGACATTTCACTGGAAAGGACAGAAGCATAATGCCATTTCATTTTGGTACTTCAGAACACCAGGAGATTCCAACCCGATTTAAAGCAACATACTCCATAGTCCTAGCTTTACAATTCAAACACCTATGAAACATAAACATATGTAAAATACCTTTTATATTACCCATGGTACCTACACTGAATGACTAAAAAGTCCAATAGTGATTTCTCAGAGATAATTATCTCAAATATTCATTTGTTGCAAAATGGCCAGCAAATTCTTAAGAGCAAATCAAGAGAACTGAAAGAAACTGATAAATTAATGGAACATCCCATAACTGACAAGGCACAATTTAGGAAAACCTGGATTATCATATGACTATACTGGTTAATAAAAAGAAGCCCAATCCCTGTTAAGTATTTTGATTGTATTGCAACAGTGTATTACTTGCACTGAACTGAAAATGCAGAGCCCACAAAAACAATTCTTTTAATAGGTCAAGTCTCGTGCTTGTGCAGAGACAAAAAGTTATGAGATCTTGTTCTGAGCCAAATCTACACTTTACAACAAGTTAAATATAGTTTATTTAAAGTAAAAATAAATTATCTGCTGAATTTTCCATTATGTATATCATATTTTAGTAAACATATACAGGTACTTTAAAAGTGTTAACTTTATCAAACCAAATACAAAAAAGCCAAGATTTTGCTCACATGTCTTTCTGTATTAACAAGTCCTAGAATAAATCGTACATACTGTCCCTTTCATTTCAGTAACAATTATGAGATGCCAAATGGACAAGTCACCTGACATATATAAGTAATTGATCTATAACACCGAGAGAAACCATTCTGTTTCAGAAAGAGAAATAAATACACACTATAAAGTGTAGATTTGGCTCAGAACAAGAACTCTTATTTTTTTGTCACTGCACAAGCATGAGACATGGCCTATTTATAAAGAATTGCTTTTGTGGAATCTAAATTTCATTTTTTTTTAACTGACTGCTTATTCTGAGTAGTCACTTAGTTGTAACAATTCCATTAGGAAATTGGTTGATAAGGACATTTCAAAATTCAAGATATCAATACATATTACCAATAATACCCCTGTTCTCTGCAAACAATGGGTGGGTGTCATGCCCAAGCACTGCCATCGATTTAACTACCACCATAAGTAAACAACGAGTAACTTCCGAACTATGCATAGGAACAAAGTAAAATTTAAGACATTACTTAAACTTGCTGGCCTCTATGCATAAAAGAAATTTCATGCATATAGCCTCATCCAGAGCAAAACAATTAACCCACAAATATGCATCAAAATTGTTCATGTTAGCAGTTACCACTGAATAAATATGGGGAAAATTACTAATATTATGTCTTGTGGGGATGAAACCATATATGCGTACCAAATTACCTGTTTCTAGGACCTGGAATTTTTGGTGTTGAGGTGTAATAGCCAAAAAAAAAAAAAAAGTTTGATTTCAGTAACTTACAAAGGCATATAATGTTATTAAGATGAAAAGAAATTTCATGTTTGGGGTAGATGTATGAAAATTTACAAGTTTTAAACTTTTCTTATAATCTAGGGGTAAAACTTTACATGCAGACCAAATTTCAGCTTTTTATGACTATGACAAATACTTTAGTGGTTTGATGACTGTAAGCCAGTGAGTGAGTGTACAGCAAAATCGGTGAAATTTGCCTATGAACATCCAAACTAAGAACTGGAATAAAATAAAATTTAGTATGTTTGCTACGATTTTATGATATAACGTATAATAGAAATTTGAGGCACATAGCATCAAGAAGACCAAAGAAATGGAGGTACATAAATGACCCAAACTGCTTTCAGAAAATGTTGACTTGCAATGATGGTAAAAACTGTGTTTTAACGATTAAATAAAAGGTTGACTATTAATTGCTGAATTAACTTTTCATGACAGTCATTCTTCCAGCAATATTTGGCACCAATGTTTAAAACAACTGCAAATCAAAATAAAACTATAGATACACACTTTTATTTTTTTCAGTTTTAAATCAAAGACATCTGAAAAAGTAAAAATATCAAACCATATTACAATGCACATAATCACCATCTTTTTTAATGGAATAACATACTCCATAATAAATAAAAATTAAATGCTATTTGTTGGAACAACTGGACTAATTTGCAATTTTTTTAAAAAAATTGCATTAGTCTCAATGAGGTTATTAGGGAAAGAAAAATTGAAAAAGTTGCCCAAAAAATTGGAACATTTGGGAAAATTGGAAGTTTGTATTCTATCAACTGATTTGGCAATTTTTTTTTAACTGATCATAATAGTCCGAATAACATTTTTAGAGAAAGAAAAATTGGAAAAGTTTTTCGGGAAAAAACTGAAATTGCTTTTTTCTATGGGATTTTTGGATGAACTCAAGACCATACATAACTCACGGCTCAAACTATGGATATGTGTTTTGTTCCTTCTGCTCATGGTATGGAAATAACTCAATTGAAGATTAGGAGAAAAATCTGTAAAAATTCATTCCAGCCTAAATTAAATTAAAATTGCCTAAGCTTTAATTTTTTTTATTTTTTGCTGTTTGGTGATCTGTTCAACAAATTTAGTTATTTTATTTCTATTCCATATATATTAATTGAGGACATGGCCTTGATGATATCGAACAAGGTATTATCTCAATCAGGCACGACAGTAGCCAAATGTCCAATGCACGACAGATTTAATCAATAGTTGAAAGGTGAAAAATAATATGATTGTGATGCACTGCGAGAATCAATTTGAACGAATATTCTGCTGTTGAATTGGCAAACAAAAATAAGTGTACAACACTCTTATGAAAGATGTGAATGACAGAATTAGAAGGATTTTCTTCTTGGACACTCCTGGTGGAACTAGAAAAACTTTTTTTATCTCATAGATTTGGTAACGATTCAATTGCAGAATAAAATTGCACTCAAACTAGCTTCATCAGGATTTGCAGCTATGTTGTCAGAGGACAGTCAAACAGCTCATTCATCATTCAAGTTGCCATTGAATACGCAAATCAATGAAACTCCAAAGTGCAACTTTTCAAAAGAACTGCACGATGGCCAAAGTTTTTTGCAGCAATGCAAAGTGATCATTTGGGATGAATGTAAGATGGCACATAAAAAGTCGCTGAAATTGAAGAATTAATCCAATATGTGAAAGGGGAGGAAAATCTAATAATCATGGGTGATTGGAATGCAATAGTGGGAGAAGGAAAAGAGGGGAATACTGTAGGAAGTTTTGGTATAGGAGAAAGAAATGAGCGAGGAAGCAGGTTGCTAGAATTTTGTGAAAGATATAAGCTAGTAGTGGCGAACACACTGTTTAAGAACCATGCAAGAAGAATATACACCTGGAAACGTCCTGGGGATATAGGCAGATATCAGCTAGATTATATCATGGTCAAACAGAGATTCAGGAATCAATTTCTAGACTGTAAAGCGTACCCAGGAGCAGACATAGACTCGGACCATAATTTGATAGTAATGAAGTGCAGGCTGAAATTCAAGCGAATAAGGAAGCAGCAAAAGCAGAACAGACTGGGAGTGAATAAACTGAAACAATCTAGCACAAGAGAAAAATTTGCAGAAATGGTAGACTTAGGTCTAAGAATTAACTGTGAAAGGAGCTCAACCGATGATGAATGGAATGCATTAAAGACCGAAATAAAGAAAGCTGGCAAAGAAACCTTAGGCTTTAGGGAACAAGCTGCCCGAAAACCTTGGATCACAGAAGAAATTTTGGAGCTAATCGATCAGAGGAGAAGGTACAAAAATGCTCAGGATCAAGCAGGAAAAGAGCAGTACAGGCAATTTAGAAATCAAATAAATAGGAAATGCAAAATAGCAAAAGAAAAATGGCTACAAGAAAAGTGTGAAGAAGTAGAAAAGGAAATGGTTGCAGGAAAAGTAGAAGTTGCATATAGAAAGATCAAACAGAATTTTGGAGAAATGAAGAAAAGAGGTATGAACATTAAAGCTGCCGATGGGAAACCTCTTTTAAGGTCAGAAGATAGAGCTAACAGATGGAAGGAATACATTGAGAAACTGTATGTTGGGGACGACTTGAGCAATAGTGTATTGGAAAAGGAAGGCGATGTCGACATGGATGACTCAGGAGATCCTGTTTTGAGGACAGAATTTAATAAAGCTCTGAATGACTTGAAAGGAAATAAGGCAGTTGGAATCGATGAGATCCCTGCAGAACTTCTTAAATCTCTAGGAGAGGAAGGAATCGAAAGATTATTCAAGCTGATATCAAAAAGTTATGAAACAGGAGAAATTCCCACTGATTTTAATAAAAATATCATCTTCACACTTCCAAAGAAAGCACAAGCTGACAAATGTGAGAATTATCGCACAATTAGTCTAACATCACATGCTTCAAAATTACTTACCAGAATAATATACAGAAGGATGGAAAGGATAGTAGAAGAGATAGTAGGTGAAGATCAGTTTGGGTTTAGGAAAAATCGAGGTACAAGGGAAGCAATTCTGTCTTTAAGATTAATACTTGAAGGGCGGATCAAGAAAAACCAAGATACTTTTATGGCATTTGTTGATTTAGAAAAAGCTTTTGATAATGTTAGGTGGGACAAGATGTTCAAAATTCTAAAGAAGTCAGGTCTAAAGTATCGAGATAGAAGAATCCTCTATAAACTATATAAGAATCAAGTGGCTGTGATAAAAGTAGAGAATCACGAGAGACATGCATCAGTTAAAAAGGGTGTGAGACAAGGTTGTAGTCTATCCCCGTTAAAATTCAACTTGTATGTAGAAGAAGCAATGAAGAAAGTCAAAGAAAAATTTCCATGTGGCATAAGTTTTCAGGGAGAAAAAATCAGTATGCTACGATTTGCTGACGACATTGTCTTATTAGCAGAGAGGGCTGAGGATATTGAGAAGTTATTGAATGGCATGAACAAAATACTGAAGGAAGATTTTGGACTGAATATAAATCAAAGTAAAACAAAAGTGATGAAATGTAGCAGAAATGACACCAATACTAGCAGATTAAATATAAAAATAGGATCTGATGCAATAGGAGAAGTGAGTGAGTTCTGTTACTTCGGAAGCAAAATTACAACCGATGGCCGAAGCAGGAATGATGTTAAAAGCAGAATAGCACTAGCAAAAAGAGCCTTCATGAAAAAGAGAAACCTTTTAGTTTCAAATATTGATCTAGGAATTAGAAAAAACTTCTTAAAACTCTATGGGTGGAGCACAGCACTTTACGGTAGCGAAACATGGACTTTAGGAATACCGGAAAGAAAGAAACTTGAAGCATTTGAAATGTGATGCTACAGAAGAATGCTGAAAATTAGGTGGACAGACAAAGAAATGAACGAGTTTTAGAAATGATGGGTGAGAAAAGGAGTTTATGGTAGAAGCTTACAGGAAGAAGAGACAGGCTGGTAGGTCATATTTTGAGACATGCTGGATTGGTTAATTTGTTAGTGTAGGGAATAGTTGAAGGTAAGAACTGCAGAGGTAGACAGAGATTTAAATATATGAAGCAGATAATTGAGGACATGGATTGTAAGGGGTATGTAGAAATGAAGAGGTTAGCACAGGATAGGAAGGGATGGAGGATGGACGACAGCAAAAAAAAAATTTTTTTTGCGATATCGATTGGACTTTTTGCAACTTGATTAATTGAGTTTCGGGTTTTGCCGCGTTGTTTATTTCCTTACCTAAGCTTTCGGCTTAAATAAACAACGCGGCAAAACCCGAAACTCAATTAATCATGAACAAAGATGGCCGTCGAAGTCTGAGGAATCATTTTTGCAACTTGTTCACCTCTTTCCTATCTTCCACGAATACACCAATGCCAGATGATCTAATTTCAATCACACTCTCCATTACACATCACGTTTTGAACCAAAATTTTGTCAACAAAAAAGCAACAATAAATAATTTCATAGGAGAAATATATATATATATAAAACGGTGCTGTGTAAATCCATTATTCTCACAGTGACAGGAAAAACTAACTGCCAACAAATGAGAGGAATTATTAATTTCCAACAGCATGATATTCACTTTAGATGAAACGCATTGCCATTTGTCTGGATATCAGTTATCTGGCCATTCTATAAGCCAGATAGCCAGATATTCGGCAGCCAAAAAGCCAGTTGAACGTTATGTGAACGGAGATTTCCCGTCATAAGGTAATCGTATCTTGCTATGAAGCATCTGCAAGATCACTGTGACACTGCATTTATGCTCTGTAACAGTTACTAGAACTACTTCAAAATGTAACCAAAGAAATGTTTGACAAAGGATAAGTCGCACTGAGAAAGTTTACATACAACCTAATAACTAGATGATATGTGTGTAAATTTTACGGGATTGGGTATTTGTAATAGGATGAAAGAAGAATCACCTCATTTGTTTAGTGTCATAGGTACGTAACAAAAGTAGACACCAGTGAAGCAGTTTATTAATATATCTGTAATATATGCTACTGCTATCTAGGGGCTCGGTTCTGAACTGTCTCATATGCGCGATTTTTACAGTTATTACTTTTGCCCTTTAAGGCTCAAATTCCGAAAAATATCCTTCTCAAGATAAGATGTAACCAAAGCAGAGACCTTAATCTTTAATACCATTCCTCCTTTATTTCGGTTAGATGTCAGGGGAGATAAATGGCTCATGACAAAAAAATGTTACCCTTTAAGGGTAGAATTCGGAAAAATTCTTTTTATAAAATATGATGTGACTGAGACCGTACTCTTCAAAATTATACCTCATTTTTCTATATCACTTAGATATCAAAGGAGATAAATGGCTTTTGACATAAAAATGCGTTGAAATATTGATACTTTTGCCATTTAAGGGTCAAATTCTGAAAAATTCCTTTCTTAAAATATATTATGACTATGACAAAGACTTTAATCTTTAAAATATTACCTCATTTTTCTGTATTGGTTAGATGTCAATGGAAATAAATAGCTAGTGACACAAAAATGCATCTTAGGAATATTGATACTTTTGTCCTTTAATGATCGAATTCTGAAAATTTCTTTTCTTAAAATGTGAGTTAATCAAAGCGGAAACCTTATTCTCTAACATAATAGCTCATTTCTTGATTTTGATTAGATATCAAGGGAGGTAAATAACTTGTGACAAAAATACGTTATGTAAATAATGATAATTTTACCCTTTGAGGGTTGAATTCTAATAAATTCCTTTCTTAAAGTATGAATTGACCATGGCTGAGGCCTTAATCTTTAAAATGGACCTCTTATCGGTTAGATGTAAAGGGAGTTAAATGGCTTGTTAACACAAAACTGGTTGTAGAAACATTGATACTTTTGCCCTTTAAAGGTTAAATTCCAAACAATTTCTGTCTTAATATATGATGTCACCAAAGCGGAGATCTTACTCTTTAAAATGATACTTCATTTAAAAATATCAGTTAGGTATCCAGGGAGATAAATGGATGATGACACAAAAATTATACTTCCCTTAGAAACTTTTTCATGACAAAAATCTCCATAATTTTTTATTTTAAACTAGTGTGTTATATTTTGCATAATAAAAGGCACACCTGGTGTTAAGAGAATAGAGCACACAGTTAGTTGAACTGCTTCACCATTCACTCTATTAATGATAGACTAGATGGTATGTGGCTCTACACTCTCTCTCCTGCAGACACATAAGCTTGATTAGATCGTTCTAAGAAGTGTACTTTGCAATTCCTGGAAGGCATCCAAAAATGTTGGTCTTTTCTTTTTTGTAAGTTTTCAACCCCTCTGCCCCTCCACACACACACACACACACACACACAGAGAGAGAGAGAGAGAGAGAGAGAGAGAGAGAGAGAGAGAGAGAGACAGAGAGAATCTTTTTTGAGGTAAAAAATATAACTATGGGCTTCAGATCTTTTGATGTAGTTGTTGCAATTTCTGTCTATGCAGAGACAGTTGTGGATCTGATGAAATTAGCACCTTATGCTGGTACATCAGATACATCCTGAATTGAGATTTTATAATCCGATTGAATCTAGACATGGGAACTGGTAGTATACTTTGAATTATTATACAACATTCTCTTGATGGTCTTTAACTGTTGGATCTTACACCCTTACACACTTAACACTCCTGCCTACAGGATGGTTGTGAACCTGAGCAGTAAATGCACACTTGTTAAGGGAATGCTTACACCACCTAGATATTGTGCCTTCATGTCACATTTTATGTAGGTATGGTCACCTATACAGATTGCCATCATATTACTACATGTCTGACACACCAAACTGAGAATTGGGTCTGCTACTAAAATTTATGAATTCTACTTTGGTCCCTTCTGGCAACTATGGAACACAAAGTCAGAAAAGAAGGTATCTTATCAGCATAAACTTGATCACTTTCTCTTCTTCATCGGTTAATCTGTTTATCAATTGGTTAAATCACTTCAGGTGATTATGTCTTTGCTACAACTTAATCTGCATTTAACTGTTAATTTCCTGAGCTTCACAGGGTTGGAAAACTTGCTTCCTAGTTCCTAGAAGGTTTTTCATAAGCAATCTGCAACATCTGAATTATCAACAGACTAGAGGTTAGCAGTGACAGTCTGCTCAGAAGTGTGTTATAGTATAAGAGTTAATAACTACTCCAATAATAAAAACAACAACAAAAAACAAATTCAACAATATTAATCCTCTAAACAAATAAAATAATTTGCTGTTATGATATTGGATTTAATTTAATATGTTGGTTTGTTCAGTCATTTTTCCTATAAAACAGAAATTTGGGTGGATTAAAACTAATCTTATGTGATATCATATAAGTTAATTAGAATTATTTTTAATTTCCTTTGCTTTTACTGAAGCCATATTACTGATTTCATTATTTCAGCTGCATGTAAGTCAAGTTTAAACAGTGATACAATAAGTATCTTAATGTGCACAAGAAAGAAATTATGATTTTCGGAAGGCAGGTTGTGGTGGTTGTGAATAGATTGATTTTTTTTTTTTTTTTAACTGCTTTACGTCTCTCAACAGCGAGGTCTTTAGAGATGAGAAAGGATGGGGGGGGGCAAGGATTGGGAAGGAATTCGGCCATGGCCATTTGAAGGAAGCATCCCGGCATTTGCCTAGAGTGATTTGGGAAACCATGGAAAACCCAAATCTAGATGCCCGGACGGGGATTTGAACCGCCGTCCTCCCGAATGCGAGGCCAGAACGCTAACCGTTACACCGCCATGCTCGGTGTGAATAGATTGAAATGCAGCCTGAACCAGAATGACAACTGACACATTTTGTTAAAGCAAAAGGGTTGTCATGGTATAATGTAATGTCTTGCTTATTTAGATTACACTGACATGTATCATGAGCTGATCACAAAACCACTTTTTCAGTGTGACAAAGTTTGTCTTTGACACTCTTGTTGTGGCTTTATTGGTTGCAGAGTAAAAGATGAATTCCACAATTAGCATGATCAAATGCGACACAGACCATTTAGATTGTTTTATGGTTGCCATCTCTGACACAGGGAAAGATTTTTAATTCACCAATAGCAATACTTCAAACAGAAGGATTTATCATCTAGTAATGATGGCAAACTACTCCAAGTACAGGAAGAGAATAGTTTATTTCATGTAAGCACAGTCTGGTACCAAGCTGCATTACATCATCGTCATCAAATAATGGACTTTGATCCCCGGAAAATTACAAGTTTTAGACAGTACACTTTTCACAAGTTATACTCATCTTCTCTGGCTAATCAACAACTGTTCACCTTTAACTCGATCTCTTCCATATTTGATTAACATTAGATGGTCATTATGGTTGCAACTTAAATTACCTTGACTACACACTACTCGTACAGACACACCCGCTCAGATCAACATTCCAAAAACACTACTCTTGACATAGCAACATGGACAACATCCTATGCCTTTCCTCTACTTACACATGTTCCTTATTCCACGTGATTCTACTTTACCAACTGTAAATTACCTCGAATAGTTTCCATAGAAAAGACTCTACTAATTGTTTTCATAGTCACTTTACTCCCTAAGAAATTATGAAACTGATTAATTTACATGATGCTTTATTAATTTATTCAATCTTCTGCAATTTATGCCAACTGACATAGCGACTTTTGAAACAACTTTTTGTGTAATAGGAATTTCATTACATGTTGTATATTTCTATTTATTCATTTGTCGATTCTGATACTTCCCGGAACAAAATGGCTTTTCAGCTCAGGTTTACTTCCGCGTTGCAGGCACGATGCATTTAGTTTTATAATTTATGCAATGTAGCATAAGGTTTAAGGATTCCTAGTTAATTATTTATTTCACTGGTTCATTACTGGCATCATCATTAACTCAACTTTATGACAATATTAACTACAACCAAAAACATACATTACGAAACCAGGATTCTAAGCATTGTTTTAAAAAAATATATTTAAGCAACTACGAGAAATAAATTGTCAGAACACTGCATTCAAACCTGCATTTCTGACAGGCTTCAAACTTATATATATACAAAATCTCCCATTTACTTTTTTCTGTAAATACGATTTTAAAAAAAATTATTAAATTTGAGAACAGATTTATATTTCCTCCTTTGAAACTAATATTTTATCAATTGCATGAACTTTCACACTTTGAAACAGAACATGTTATTGAGTATGTCTTAAAGATCCTTCTTTGATCTCTGGAAAGAAGTATTCAATATCTGTGAAAACAAATGAGTAAAGGTGGCATTATCGGCTACGAAGGTGGACGTTCTTTGGAGTTTGTAAAAAGCAAATTGATAATGACAATTCCCAAACAAACTATTCATTTTAAGAGTATCATAATTTTTAATTCACTGATACTGTTTATTTTAGTGTACAAAATCGAAGAACTAAATAATTGTAATAAAATAAAATAAACCTTTAAAAAATCATGCACTAATAATTTTGAAATAAGTTTGAAATAAGTTTATACCTTGATTAGGAGAAAATAAATGTAAATGGACAGTATTTAACATTAATATTATCAAAACTTCAAAATTAATCAGTTATTTTGGAGTAAGTGATCGGGCAGTCTTCCTTTGCGAGGAACGAATTACTGCAGTTTATTTTCTGTTTGAGGTGATGTTGGGAGTACGTACGAAAATTTACAGCATGTAGTGAGCTGAAAATTGTTTTTATGGAAGACAGTTTAGTGCAGGGGTCTCCAAACTACGGCCCGCGGGCCACATCCGGCCCGCGGAGAGCTAGGCGAATTGTAGCCCTTTTTTTTTTTTTTTTTTTAGTTCTACTGTAATTTACGGACGCCCCCTAGCAAATTAAGTTTAGTTTACTGAAGTTTTCTCAGTTTTCTCATTTTATGTTGGTTTTGGCCCTCGGAACTTACTGGAGTAATCAGTATGGCCCTAAGGCTGAAAAGTTTGGAGACCCCTGGTTTAGTGAAACAAATTAGACAGCACTTTAATCCGAAACTCGGCCTCGTTGGTGCTCGAGGCATATCTCTGAAGCTACAGTGTCAGCCAGCAGATCATATGATAAAAATATCACAATCTCATGTATTGTTGTCCTTCCCTATTATTGTCTTTTTATGTTTTTCTTGCCTTTGCTGGCACAGATTCCAATAATTACTGATAAATGTTAAAATATCAATAATGGTAGTATAAAACACTGTTAATTTAGATTTATTTTCTTCTAAGAGAGGTACAAACTTATTTTAAAATTTTCAGTGTAAGAATTGGTTTTTTTTGGGGGGGGGGGTTAAAAGAAAGCATTACTAAATTAGTAGTGGCATTATAGTTTGTTTTGTATTTTAAAGATGGGTAGAGCTTCTAAACATGCTGCTAGATGAAACTAGTGATGAAAGGGATGATCATTAAAGAAAATACAACCAATATTTTTTAAAAAGTGAGATGAGCAGCATACTCGCAGAATTTCTCAAATGACACTCCACAAAAATTTTATCTGATGTAATGAAAGGTCAGAGAAAAAAAATAACTCAGCTTGACACATTATAAACTATTAAACGGTCCACACGAAGAGGAAGCTCTAACAGAAATGATGCGGTTGTGTTATTTATTGAACATTTAATTTTTTTATTATTATTATTATTTGTGGGTTGACATTCCACAACTGATCAAAGATCACAATGGGTGGTTGGAATGGCAGCGACTGTGCGGCACAAGGCCTGAAGGGATAGTTTGAACTGATACTTGCAAAAAAATATGGTCAAATTGAAACCTAATTCCAAGTCGGCTAAATATTAGTATGAAATTATTAGAACAGGGATACTAGAATTCTGAGATTTTGCAATCCAAAAATTGAGTGGCATTAACATCATAATAAATTCATACTACCCCAATCATATTGCTAAATTTTTATGTACATAAAATGTGATATAATCTTCCTAATAAAATAGCAAAGTCGAACGCATCACTGCATATGTAGCACTTATCACGATATGTATTTTGGCCGCAAGAAAGTTCCACCAAACAATATTAAAGGGATATACAAAAATTCTGAATTGTGTGGCCTCAAACAAATTTTTTGTAGGATCTCAATGAAATTTATATGGGACCATTTTGAAAGTATCAAATTAAAAAAAATCATCATTAAATTACAATTGAATCAGTTAGAAACAAAACAGAATCTAAGCACAATCACAGAGTAATCTTTAGTCAATGTTTCTTCAAAGGTGTGCTCATCTTACATACAGAGCGATCTGAGTGTATATTTGATTCAACTTCTTCTTTTTGTGTTGATTAAACTTGAAATGACTAATTTATTGCTCGTTTCCTCCGTACAAATAAGTCACAAGCTATTTCAGCAGGTTTTAATCTGGTCCTTCTGTTCAAAAAATTTGAAAACACCGTCCAAATTGCTGTGTTAGTATTTGCACGATACCATTTCAACCCTTCAGACACAGCTTCCTTACAGATTTATAACAGTACAATCTCAATAAGAATTACCAACCTTTTAGACATCGTGAAAAGACACAAATTCTCAAACAAACCCTATTTACTACAGTTGATTACAAGGGTATTTGTTAATGCACATGGCAGTTTCTATCTTGTTCTATATACAAAGCAGGTAGATTATTTATCCTTGACCCACTTCTAGACTACTGGTAATTGTCTTAGCCATCTTGCAAAGCCCATTCTAACAGCTCTTTGGCAGTTGTATATATATAACCAACATTTACTATATATAAGGGCAGCAGGCAGCGATGGACACACATTACATAATATTCTGGTGTTGAACCTTAGTCTTGCGGGTACACAAGACAGGTGTGCTCACACCAGTGCCCTTCAAGTGAATGAGCCGAGATAGCAAGGGTAGTAATGAATGGGGATGAGAGAATACTGAATCAATTACACAGGAGAACTAGTATCATCAGAAATGGGAGAACATACCAAGATTAATGAACACACAATGATATAAGAAGATGATCATCGTCCCAGGTGATAAAGAGTCACTGAGGCTTGGAGACAGACACAAGCAGATTGCATTCACACCCTACAGAACTGATTGCTTTCATTTTCCAGGAAGTATGAACTTTTCTTGACCTCCAGAGACAGCTAGAAAACCTCTCACCAAATTCCATGTCCCTCCTTAATCCACACACCCTCCACGCACCTTCTTTCCAAGATCTATAAAGATGGCATCCCTGGATGACCTACAGATTTTGCCTCTTGTGGATCAACACATCTAAATCTTCATACAGAACTTCTCCTTTCACAAAAATAACCCACACTTGCTTGAACACCTGCCCACAGCCCTTACTCCTTCCTTGTTTCCACTGACAACATCTACGAGGGCTGTCATACAAGTTCTCGGCCTCGACCATAGATGGCAGCACTACCCAAGTGATTTTTTCCATGCAAGTTGGTGCATGTGCCAGATGCGCCTGCAAGAAATTGCAAGTCATTCTACGTTGTAGTTTGGTCTGTACAGTTGTTTGAAGCAGGCGCGGTGCGAAGTTGTATCAGAGATGGAAAAAATCGAGTATCGTGCAGTTATAAAATTCTTTGTAAAAGAAGGTTTAACGCCATCCGAGATGCACAGAAGATTTTTAAAAGTGTATGGGGACTCTTCTCCTTCATATCTGACAGTTAAGAAATGGGCTGCTGAGTTCAAACGTTGCCTTAGCAGTCTTGAAGATGATGAACGCAAAGGACGTCTGAAAAGTGCAACTACTCCAGAAATCATCCAGAAAGTGAATGATATGGTTTTGGATGATTGATGAATAGAAGTGTGTGAGATTGCTGAGACCATACGGATATCAAAAGAACGTGTGGGATACATTTTTCATGAAGTATTGCATATAAAGAAGCTTTGTGCAAGATGGGTGCCGCATTTGCTGACTGTTGATCAGAAGCACATCCGAATGAGCCTTCTGAACAGTATTTGGATTGTTTCAACAAAAATATAACTGATTTTTTGCATCGATTCATAACTATGGATGAGACATGGGTTCACCACTACAAGGCAGAATCAAAACTACAGTCAAAGCAGTGGACGGAAGCTGGTTGTTCAGGTCCAAAGAAGGCCAAGTTTGTTCCATCGGCAGGGAAGGTGATGGTATCAGTTTTTTGGGATGCTAAAGGTGTTTTGTTCATTGATTGCCTTGAAAAGGGCAAAACAATAACTGGACAATACTATTCCAAACTTTTATACACCCTGGATGAAAACATTCGTGAGTAAAGGCCCTATTTGAGGAAGAAGAAAATCATCTTTCATCAGGGCAATGAACTTGCCAACAAGAGTCTTTTGGCAATGGGAAAATTAAGAGATCTGCACTACGATGTGTTGGACCATCCACCTTTTTCCCCAGATTTGGCTTCCTCCAACTTCTGTCTACTCCCAAAACTCAAAAACATTCTTGCTGGTCAGCATTTTTCTTCAAATGAATAGGTGATTGCAGCTGTACCATATGTGGATATTTTGCAGGCCTTCCCGCAAGCCACTTCAGGGATGGTATAATGAACTTGGAACACCATTGGACTAAGTGTATCAGTGTTCTGGGAGACCATATTGAGAAATAAA
This sequence comes from Vandiemenella viatica, assembly GCA_031002005.1. Taxonomy (NCBI): domain Eukaryota; kingdom Metazoa; phylum Arthropoda; class Insecta; order Orthoptera; family Morabidae; genus Vandiemenella; species Vandiemenella viatica. The sequence goes on along the minus strand of JARYHS010013631.1, from coordinate 127,807,884 downwards.
AATGATTTGGTAAATATCAAATTGGTTTTATATATTTAGGTTTAGAATTTTCCAGACCGCCCTTGTATATATCAATAAAATAGAAAATGAGAAAGTTTGGATGTGTGTTTGGATGTACTTCTGGAATCAATCATGCCTTAATAACTCAACATAAATGAAAATATTTCTATATATACCAGTGCCAACATCCCCCATTGTCAAGGCCTCATTTCCATGGAACACTTCTTGGAAATGTGGCCTCCCCTACACTCTCCCTAGCATATCCTTCCTCATTTCCTTGGCTCATCCCTTTCTCTAGAAAAACTTCTTCAGCTTTCAAGTTTAGTGCCCAATACATGGCATTACCTGAATGGTATTAGCACTTGGACTACCTTCCACAAACGTTGCCTTTCTTGATCTTAACATTTCCTTATGGGAAAGAAGTCTACATATGTACAAGGTCTGTTACAATAGTATCCACCCTTATTTTTTTTCTTACAAACACCTGATGGATTTGAACGAAGCGTGTTTGCATTAGCCGACCTTGAACCTTGGTGCACATGTGTGAATTTTTTACCACCTGTCGACAGCATCAGTTGCTGAAAAGCAGCAGTGGAGTGAGGTTTTGTGTAGTTCTCTTGTCGGTTTTTAATTGCAAGGAAAATGACAGAACAACTGCAGCAGGGTTACTGCATCAAATTTTTGACAGAAACTGGGCAACAGCCAGGTACAATCTATTCAGAAGATTCAGATGGCTTTCAGTGACGATGCTATGGGCATCACACAGATTAAGGAGTGATACTACCAGTTTAGAGACGGCCACACATCGATGGAGAGTGAGCCACACTCCGGTCGGCCATCATGCCGAAATGACCAGGTTATTGCCAAAGTGGATGCTGTAGTGATGTGGGACCATCATGTGACTATCCGAGAAATTGCGGAACAGATGGGCATCATTTTTTCGGCAAATTCCATTGTGACAGAAGATTTGCCCATGAAGAGATGTTGGCCGATATCATTCGAAATCAAGGAATTACATGCTTCATGCCTACAAATTTTCAACAATATTTTCACTTTAATAGTTGTCAGAACTTCCACACTCACAACCTCCACTGAACTATTGATGGGAAATAGCTGACCAAGATAACCTTGACACCAGACATCCTCATGGCCTCAATTTCCAATAAGACACTGCGGGAGATCCAGCACTTAGAATTTGCTCAGGCTTTACAGATCTTATATTTAATATTTCTATTTAAAGTTTTTTTATTAATATTTGTATCCTCTCAAATTAATTACTGTGATGATGGTACCCCATATCCAACAATAGTTAAGTCTTCAGAACTATTGATTCGGTACTTTCTTGCCTCCCTTCGACCATCATCTCTGGTGTCCAGGTCATGCTACATGGGTGCTCCATTCACTAAATGGGTGGTGGTGTGATCGCATCTTACCTCACCATGTGACTCATCTGTTGTTCCCAGCCACCATCATTAATGGTAAGTGTTGCGTTGAATTTCAATATCTTTCTTTAGTTATATATACAGACCAAAGTAAGAACTAAACAATGGGACAAATGAAAGATTTGTTTAAGAGAATAACCACAGTTGACAAAAGGACAGCTTCAAAACATGGACAGATGAGAACACACATTGAACACTGAAATTTCCGGGTTTATGTCCCTTCATTCATATAGAGTGAAGTAGCGGCAAGATACTGGCTGTCAGCATGTTACGACACTGACCTGCTTTCAACTGTGGAAAGTGCTGGTTATTTGCTTATCCAAATCTTAGAAGAGGGGGGAGGGGAGGGAAGAATGTCTACTTTTCTAATTGAGCTTTTGTATGATTCCACAATCTTGACAGAACAATTATTCAAAACACTGTAATTTTGGGTATGTGTTGTTTTTCTCTTTGCAGCTTTCTTGCCACCAGGTTTAGAAGTGATGGGTTAATTTCTCTACCATTTCAAACTGATGATTCCTTGTGACATTTTCTGGAGTTCCATTACTATAACAAAAGTTGGCAAGTTGGCTAGAAGAGCAAGTATTTGGAAATAAGAATTGGAGCACAAGAGAGGGATTGTTTGACAGGAAAGCTCCTAGACTTTTCTATCTAAGTTCACTAATTAATATTTTTTTAAAAAAGGAAGGCAATAAAAAAAAAAAACCCTAACGTTTTAATGCAGAGTTCCTGCTAGTATTAATGATTCTAACTAGAATGGAGAAAATGCCTGTAAAATGTAAGAAATTATCTGCACCATCCCTCTTAAAAACGGAACAGGATGACTGGTAATTTCTTAATTAATTTTGCACTACTGCAAAAGTTAGCCACAACAGTATGGAAACTGATCGGTAGTGCTAAAGATAACCTTTAGGCAGATAATTTTTTCCTTCTTCCTAATACACTTTAATAAATCAGCATGCTACATGATTAAGAACCAAAAAATCAATCAAGTTTTAGATAGAATGATCAAGTTAAATTTACACTACATAATACCTTCAATCTTTATTTATAGTACATCACTATTATATCCATTTTTTCAGCAAACCTTACAGCTTGATTTGTGGAAATAACTTGGTGTGTGAACATCAGAAAATAAGGAAAAGGTAGTAACAGTTGCCAAAAACTGTATGACATTGCTCCTGAATTTTGTTACAACACTATATGGCTTCCACAAATTTATGCTGCTATAGATTTGTACATCTGAGAGTTAGTTGTAAGGCACAAACAGGCTACATACTTTAAAAATACTGAGATAAAAGTCATGAGAAAAAATTGCAATTCCTTAATCAATTACACACAAATCTGACTTAAATTTTAAGATAATTTCACATGAAACGATGGGAAAATCAAATTTCAAATGGCAAACCTGAGTTGTTTTTTTGTGGGTGTCCGGGACTATAGTAAATTACTGAAGAAAATACTAAACTTTTTATCTAAAACACAAATAATTTAAAATAAAAATTTGTAAAGGGTGAAAATAGACGAACACTCATCAAATGTGAAAATAGGCGAGTAGGGAAAAAATTCATTAGGTAAGATCCATAAAATTTAAGAAGAAGCTAAAAAATACTTCAAGTACCTTGATGCTCTAATAAAGTAACAAAGCAAGCATACGGCAAAAGTGCTTTGCACGACTAACTGGAATCGACCATTTCTCACCACTACTGAACAACTATAGAACAATTGATAATTATGCTGTAAATGATAATAGAATAAGCAGACTCATAACGAGTTAGAGGATGAGATACATTGTAAATGTAATTAAAGAAACCATCTGAAACGTTTTCAAATGAATGAAGGAATTTTCTTATAATATTCAGTTAGACTTTTATTCACAACTCCAACAGCTGACAATTTTCATTTATTTATCTTCTACTCATGCAGAAACCCCATATTAGCACTACAATCAAATTTTTTTTTCATATTCTCTATCACATAAATGCATTCTTTTCTAGTCACAGCCCTATCACCTCCAAACTTGGTAAGTGAAAGCTTTATCCTCTCGATACTTTCCAATTGTCATACTGACATGTAACACTGTATGGTGTTCCGTTACTAGCCAATAGCTAAATAGTTTTAGAAATCTTGCGAGAATGGTACGTTGAAAATTACATTATCGTTACATAAAACAATTTTTTCCTTAGCAAAAGTTCATCAAGCAAATAATGTAATAATTATACCAAAAAATAGCTTCTACTCACCATCAGATAAAGTTCCATGCCTAGATGGGGAAGACAGTCGAGATGAATTCACAGAAGCTGGAACACTTTGGGTTGCTGCATCAGTTCCACTTTTATTCATGCTTTCTGCTAACCAAGTAGAATACTTTTCAGTCTGGTCAACAATGAAGCTTAAGTGTTGATCAAGTGCCTTTTTCCTTTTTTCCTCCAGTCTTGTCTGTTGTTTATAATCAACTAACTGCAAAATAAATATAACAGATGTTTCAAAAAACCATGCGCAAACAAAATTCAGTGAGTTCTCTAACATTGATTTCTTTGATAAGCTTACATCATCCATGAAGTCACTCACTTCTAAAGTTTCCTCAAAAGACTTTACCCTCCACCCCCAAACTTTCTTTTCTCTTTAACATTCAAATAAACAATATTTTAAAAGAACAATTCTGTAAAATGTGTGATGATTTTATATACATAAATCGTATTCTTAATGATTATGGTCCTGAAAAAATCTAAAATTAAATTTATTTCAGAATTTTGCTAAAGAACTTATTTAGATAATTATGTACGTTTTCGCGGCGGCAATGCTTGATAAAAACTTCTCGGGTTTCAAGCCGCGTCAGAATTGAGCCGTCTGGCGACGTTAAGCAGGGGCTTGACAATGGAAGCAGTGCAAGCTTCCGAAACATCGCCAGACGGCTCAATTCTGACGCGGCTTGAAACCCGAGAAGTTTTTATCAAACTTATTTAGAATTTATTAAATGCATAACCTGTATTATAAAAAATGGATTTTCCCATATCTGTTTGTTGTTTGTGTTACTGCAACAAATGTTAATGTTTCATTACCCTTGTCAGTACAAAAGATGGGGCAAATTTAAGAGATTATAAAATACACTGCAAGTTCCGTAACAATCTAACAAAAAAAAGGTGAAAATTTGCTTATTTGCAATCCTAGTATCAATACTCGAAAATGAAATTTAAGATGGGCTTTCATTATTATTTTTATCAATTAAAACAATTAGTTACTTACCTACCCAAGTCATCTTATAGCTATGGTCAAGAAAACTGAAGGAAGGATGCGAAAATGTTGTCCGACTTGCAAACATTCCCACATAACGCTCTCTAATACTGAAAACTGGTAACGCTGACTGCCCTGCTACCTAGTACAAGCATCATCGTGTAAACTATTTCTACCCCAAACATGTGAATTTAACTTAAGTACACAGTTTGTATACAGCACATCCAAAGCTGCCTGCCAATACAGGATTTTCACAGTATAAAACATTAGATTACGACTTAAAACCTGAGGTATCTTTACACTTTCACCAGACACTAGAACTAAAACTTCAAATCTGTTCCACACATCAAACCTTTATCTGGCATTCATTAAATATTACTCAACAGATTTTTTTAAAGGAGTTTTCACGCTTTATAGCCTTAGGGGGTTGGACTTAAAATATGAGATTTATATAATCTAAGTACATTAACTGGGGACAGAGAAAAAAATCCCATTGTAACTTTATCAACAGAATAGAGTGATGCCATTTTAATAGTATCTATCAGTTCATTCCATAAATATTGCGTATTCAATGTTTAAATCCTGTACATTGCTATATTGAATTCTAATGGAAACTACATAAATAATTATGATAATTTACAATTTGATGACACAAATGCGAGAGCTGCTTTGCTCTTGAGGCTACAACTATGGTCATGTAGTTACAAGCTCTTCTTGGAAGAAAAAATTAAACATTCTAACTCATTTGAAACTTGATTAATATTTTTAAAGCTGTCAAACTAAAAATATGGTGGGATAATTCCACACTAAGCCTTAACTGGAGGGTCTGGGTGCTATTTGAGAGAGACAGGATATGGAATATGCCAGTTGATTTTTCCATCCTTTGCTTCTAATTTCCATATATTTTTCCTAGTATATTACATTAATATGTTCAGGAAAAATATTAGAAAGAAATTAAGAAAACAAATTAAAGAAAAAAAATAATAGCTTCAGAATCAGTAGCACATAAAAACTTTGGTTCCCCTTAAGTGATGCACGAATGAGAAAAAGTTTATGAGGAAAGGCAGAAGCCAGATTGAATGGCAGGGAACACTAAATCGTGTGAAGGTCCCTGGGAGGGTACAACTGGGGTGAGGATTATTCGCAGTCAGAAATAACTCGTTGACTTATTCTGCATACCAGCCCCTCTGGTTAAGATTTAATAAATATAATTAAACATGGATAGTTATATGACCCAACAAACAATTAGTTTGGTTCACAACTGAGGTCATGTATACGAATCTATCATATATATTATTTCTATAAGGTATTTTTTTGTCACAAGCCTATATCTTCCTTCATACTTAACAGAAATCAATGAATGAGGTGTCATTTTAAAGCTTATGGTCTCCACTTTGGTTAAATCGTATTTTAAGCAAGAAAGTTTTCGGAATTCGACCCTTAAAGGACAAAAATGTAAATTTTTCTAAAATGCTGTTTTCTGTGTTACGAGTCAGTTATCTCCCTGGATACCTATCTGAAACCGTTTTATGAAGTATCGTTTTAAAGATTAAGATCTCCGCTTTAGTGACGTCATATATTAACCCAGAAAGTTTTCGGAATTCGACCCTTAAAGGGCAAAAGTATCAATATTTTTGCAATACGTTTTTGTGTCACGAGCGATTTATCTCCCTTAATATCTAACCGATATACATAAATGAGGTATCATATTAAAGAATAATGTCTCCGCCATGGTAACATTATATTTTAAGAAAGGAAGTATTCGTAATTCAACCCTTATAGGGCAAAAATGTCACTTTTTCTAAAATGCGTTTTTTGTATCTCGAGCCATTTATCTCCCAGGATATCTAACAAAAATCGATAAATAAGGTAGGATTATGAGGACTAATGTCTCAGCTTTGTGACATCATATTTTAAGAAAGAATGTTTTTGGAATTCAACCCTTAAAGGGAAAAAGTACAAATTTTTCTTTAACGCATTTTTGTGTCACGAGCGATTTATCTCCCTTAATATCTAACCGATATAGATAAATGAGGTATCATATTAAAGAATAAGGTCTCCGCCATGGTAACATTATATTTTAAGAAAGGAATATTTCGTAATTCGACCCTTATAGGGCAAAAATGACACTTTTTCTAAAATGCGTTTTTTGTATCTCGAGCCATTTATCTCCCAGGATATCTAACCAAAATCGATAAATAAGGTAGGATTATGAGGAGTAATGTCTCAGCTTTGTGACATCATATTTTAAGAAAGAATGTTTTTGGAATTCAACCCTTAAAGGGAAAAAGTACAAATTTTTCTATAACGCATTTTTGTGTCACGAGCGATTTATCTCCCTTAATATCTAACCGATATACATAAATGAGGTATCATATTAAAGAATAAGGTCTCCGCCATGGTAACATTATATTTTAAGAAAGGAATATTTCGTAATTCGACCCTTATAGGGCAAAAATGACACTTTTTCTAAAATGCGTTTTTTTGTATCTCGAGCCATTTATCTCCCTAGATATCTAACCAAAATCGATAAATGATGTAGGATTATGAGGACTGATGTCTCAGCTTTGTGACATCATATTTTAAGAAAGAATGTTTTTGGAATTCAACCCTTAAAGGGAAAAAGTACAAATTTTTCTATAACGCATTTTTGTGTCACGAGCGATTTATCTCCCTTAATATCTAACCGATATAGATAAATGAGGTATCATATTAAAGAATAAGGTCTCCGCCATGGTAACATTATATTTTAAGAAAGGAATATTTCGTAATTCGACCCTTATAGGGCAAAAATGACACTTTTTCTAAAATGCGTTTTTTGTATCTCGAGCCATTTATCTCCCTAGATATCTAACCAAAATCGATAAATGATGTAGGATTATGAGGACTGATGTCTCAGCTTTGTGACATCATATTTTAAGAAAGAATGTTTTTGGAATTCAACCCTTAAAGGGAAAAAGTACAAATTTTTCTATAACGCATTTTTGTGTCACGAGCGATGTATCTCCCTTAATATCTAACCGATATAGATAAATGAGGTATCATATTAAAGAATAATGTCTCCGCCATGGTAACATTATATTTTAAGAAAGGAAGTATTCGTAATTCAACCCTTATAGGGCAAAAATGTCACTTTTTCTAAAATGCGTTTTTTGTATCTCGAGCCATTTATCTCCCAGGATATCTAACAAAAATCGATAAATAAGGTAGGATTATGAGGACTAATGTCTCAGCTTTGTGACATCATATTTTAAGAAAGAATGTTTTTGGAATTCAACCCTTAAAGGGAAAAAGTACAAATTTTTCTTTAACGCATTTTTGTGTCACGAGCGATTTATCTCCCTTAATATCTAACCGATATAGATAAATGAGGTATCATATTAAAGAATAAGGTCTCCGCCATGGTAACATTATATTTTAAGAAAGGAATATTTCGTAATTCGACCCTTATAGGGCAAAAATGACACTTTTTCTAAAATGCGTTTTTTGTATCTCGAGCCATTTATCTCCCAGGATATCTAACCAAAATCGATAAATAAGGTAGGATTATGAGGAGTAATGTCTCAGCTTTGTGACATCATATTTTAAGAAAGAATGTTTTTGGAATTCAACCCTTAAAGGGAAAAAGTACAAATTTTTCTATAACGCATTTTTGTGTCACGAGCGATTTATCTCCCTTAATATCTAACCGATATAGATAAATGAGGTATCATATTAAAGAATAAGGTCTCCGCCATGGTAACATTATATTTTAAGAAAGGAATTTTTCGTAATTCGACCCATAAAAGGCAAAAAAGTCAATTTTTCTAAAATGCGTTTTTTGTGTCTCGAGCCACTTATCTCCCTTGATATCCATCCACAATCGATAAATCAAATACGATTGTGAGGAATAATGTCTCAGCATTACTGACATCATATTTTAAGAAAGAAGTGTTTGGAATTCAACTATTAAAGGGAAAAAGTATAAATTGTTCTACAACGTATTTTTGTGTCACGAGCCTTATATTTCCCTTGATATCTAATCGATATAGATAAATGACATATCGTATTAAAGACTAAAATTTCCGCCGTGGTAACATTATATTCTAATAAAGGAATTTTTCGTAATTCGACCCATAAAGCGCAAAAATGTCAATATTTCTAAAATACGTTTTTTGTGTTTCGAGCCATTTATCTCCCTGGATTTCTAACCAAAATCGATAAATGAAGTAGTACTATGAAGAGTAATGACTGAACTTGGTGACATTATATTCAACCTCACTATTAATCCCATTTTATTCGCGAAATTTTCGCACGGGTCGTCTAGTACTATTATAAATCTGTAAGCAAGCTGCGTGTGTCTCTTATTTGAACAGGAGCCCCGCACAAAATACCACAGCATTTAGGACGGGTTTTTCAAATTTTTAGAGCTAATGGTTCGAATAAAAATCTGGGGAAATAGTTAATGACATAGGTACCACAGGAAGAAGCAAGCAGTTAATAATCTGGGAAATTGTGGGCCATGGATCATTATGCACTTTCAGACGCTCACTCTTTTCGCAAAAATCTGACAAAACTTAGGATTTAGTTTTATTTTTTTACTTTTGTTATTCATTTTTCTGTAGTGCAGTACTAAAAAATAAACAGAATGTGTGAATCAAATGTAATCAGCATTTACTTGCATCATAATAGGTCAGTTGCGATGTGAAATGAGTTAGATTACTAATGTGGTAGACCTATATTGTCATTGGTAAAATCTGTAATCCTGCTGACAATAAATGACACCAATATTTCTTCCTTATATATCGTTATGGATATGAAATTAAGTTTTTTTTCTCGAGAAACAGCTACCATAAATATCAACATGTAACAATACGTAGTTTTTCCTAACTAACTTCTATAGAACTGCCCATATTCCAATGGAGTTTACTCGACTAATAAATATTTGGTGGCTCTAATGTGCAAATAATCCTGAATAATATCGCCCAAGGAACGTGTGTACAACTTTTGGCTGCTGTTCAAACAACGGAAAGTAAAATAAAACAGTTCTTTCTATAAAATAACTTCATAACCCTGATTTTTTTAATGTTTATCCTCATAGATGTTATTGAGTTATTGACGACAGCAACATGCAACCAATGAAATTAAAAAAATTAGCTAGACATCCTAAAATCTTATGCTGTAAAATAACATGTCAATTGTCATTCTGGTCCAGGCTGCATTTCAACTGAATCACAACCTCAGATAATATTACCATTCGAAAATCATAGCTTCATTCAAATGCATATTAATTCATATACTGTGATTAAATCCTGACATATTGGAATTACTTATATGCGGCTGAAACAATGGCATAATACGGTGATTTGAAAGGGAAGAAAATTAAAAATAATTCTTCTCGTGTGATACCACGCAAGATTAGTTTTAATCCATGAAATTTATATTTTAAAGCAGAAATAATTGATCATACCAACATATCGTCACAATAAAATCAATATACAGTAAAAGGAAAAAATTCTATTTCAGAAAATTAAATATTACAGAATTTTTTGTATAGAATATTTGAATTATTATTATTTAATTGAAATACTTATTATTACTACTGTTATTATTAATAAAGAAGTCTCTTATAAAACTATTTCAAGTTGAGGTAACTGCTATATTGATACAAATTTGCGGCACCCCAGACCCATCAGAGGAGCTGGATTGGGAGTCGTAGGAGGAAAGGAGGATGAAGAGAGTGCTGGGAATTTTCAGGGGATATGTTGGTGATGGGATATTGGCCAAAGAATTAAGAATAGTGCATGGAAGGGGAAAGACGACCATAACTACAAGATGACGCTCAATTTTATGCATTAGGGATTGGAAAAAGCTTTTGGTAAGGATGTCAGGGATTGGAACAAATTACCAAGTGATGGAATAATTTACCAAAAAACACTTAAGGACTTTAAAATTAAAATTTGTCAATCAGAAAAGTAAATGGGGGAAGGATTTAACACTCCAATTATAAAAGATTTTTTTTTATTTTTATTTTTTTATTTTTTTTAAAAGGGGTTATTAGATGACAAGGGAAATTGCCACCGGAGTGTTAGCTCCATTGTATTAAAATTAATAATAACAATAAATCGTGCAATCCTCCGTATCAGCATTTAAAAATGCCACACAGAGGCAATATAGTGAGCGACCTACTAAGTAACGTAAAGATAATATATTATTTCTCTTAAACATTGCTGCACCTACTTATATCACAAAAATAAAACCCTTTCAAAACTATTTTTTATTTTATTTTTACTTTGCACACTAATTATATCTACAAATTAGTACAGCTACTTTTTCAGATAGCTTTTCTACAATTTTATAAACCGTATTACATTAAAATATGAATGAAACAAAACTCTCCGACATCAGTGTGAAAACTGAGAAAACAGAGGAAAGTTTTAAGAAGACCTTCAGAATTCATGCCTCTCAACGTTAATATTTGGTTATAGAATAAAATCGATAAAGAATTTTTACACACACCAATGCACACGTATGTGAAGCAGCGGGCAAATGCTAGTAGTGATATAATCAAAGAGACTTTCAATTTTCAACATAGCAAAAGTGGAACATCATAAGTTCTCAGTATTTTTTGGGTTGTCAGTGGCATGTTTGGCTACAGGCATAAGCCATGCTTCAACAAAACGACAAGCCTTTGTGATGTAAATAACTTCTGGAACAATGTTGTGAAGGAGGCGATTGACATTAGGCTTAGTAATAATGTTATTACCCCATGATCAAGGCCTCAATTTAAGCCAAACTTTGAAGCCTGTAAATGGATTATTGCAAGCCAAATGGGCTTGAGCCATATTAGGGCATAGAAGCGACCCAATCATGACGTCACCAAGTGGGCAGGGCCCAACTTGAGTGTCCCTCCACGCATTCCCCTCTGCTCCCGGCTGGTGGCCCTACATAACAGACTACCGTGCGGCAGACTTAAGTAATGTTAAGTGGAGCTTGACAATGGAAGCGGTGCAAGCATCTGAAACGTCGCAGATGATTCAACTTTGACACAGCTTGAAACCTGAAAAGTTTTTTTACAGCAACAACTGATTGTTTACCAGTATAAAATCCACAATCGGCAGAAAAAAATGATCATGTGGGTTGAGTTGTCAAATTCCCATGCCAAAGGCAGCAGGTTCAATCTTTGCTCACTACATTTTTCTTCTTTTCCGTATGAATTCCATAAATGGATGGTGCAATTTTGATTAAACTTGGTACACAAGGTTCTCTCCGGACAAATAAAGTGTTTACATTTTTACATCAACCCCAACAAGTCTCAGAGATGCTGGGTACTCTGCCGGTAATATTATAAATACTTAAGTCTGAGTGAATGTTAATAAATTACATTGAAATGACTCAACAAGTCTTAATGAAATTTGGTAAGTAGCTAGAATACATTCTGGATTAGAACATAGGATACTTATATTCCAGAGCAAAAAATGAAAATGTATTATCCACACTAAAATTCTGAATACCACATTAACTTTCTTTCAAAAAGTTAACGGGAAGAAGTCTTCAGCTCCGACATGTGAACTGAATGACACCTCAAACAACTTACCATAATTCTATTCATAGTAATGGACTATAATTTATGAAAAAACTAAGATGTTAAAAAGTTGTAAAAAATATAAATTTTTGTTTTGATTCAGGGGTCACATGATACACCCAAGTCTTTTCACCTGTCACGATATGGTCCAGAAACTCTCACCTTTATCACATATGAAAAAGGTCAATGTGCTGGAAGTAAATTTGATTTTGTGTTCGTCGGTGAGCGTCTTGGGCACCCATCTTGAGCACAATTTTCGAAACTGTAATCGATCTGACACAATGTTGCAAAGACCACTCCATGAAATTTGTAGAAAAATATTGTGAATCTTTTGTCCTCGCGAATTTTTGTTCTGACTGCACTCTCCAAATCTTCACTGACTAGAGACGGCCGACCATTAAGTTATTTGTCATGCACAGAGTGACTGCTCTTGTTGGACTTGCCCATCTGACCATTCCATCACTCATGGCATGTTCACTGTACACCTCACAAATTTGGCAATAATTGTCAGTTGGTTTGACGTTTCTTGCATTCACGAAATGGATAACAGACCTTATTTCACAGTCGGTGGGCCGGATCAATTACCTTGAACCCACTACAAGCCCACAAAATAACAAGCAATCAATGTGCGTGTATAATAAGTTGCTAAGTAACTGGAGAACTGAACATGCATGGACGCAACTTCAATAGTAGCTTTGCAATGGCAATAATTGATAATGGAACTTGCTATAAAAATATGCCTCATATAACAGTTATTGATTGTGTTCTGTAGTAATTTACACAAATCTAGTTTTATATACATGCAGTTCCAAATGTGAGCATGGAAATTGAACCTTGTCTTCCAGAAATAGTTACTAAAGGTAATATAGCTGTTCAACAAAAGATGCTGATGTTTACTGTGCCACTTGATCCTGTGTAAAAAGGAATAGAATATTTTAACAGTGGTATACGGTCTCACATTGAATGCAATAACATTTTTGGTTTTGTTACTTCTGTAGTGTTCAGTGGTATATTAAATGGTACATGACATTTAGCATTGTACTTGTTAACTATACAGTTTGAAGAGAAAATGCTTAGAGTGTGAATGCCACATTTTTTAATCAAAATGGCTTAAAATTGACAACGTACAAGGCTGCTCATCTTAGTTCTCTTCCAAAACCCGTAAATGTCATGTGCAGAGGGCTTTCTTCTATCTATGATGAAACTCTGTGACAATTCAGATTTACTGTCAATAAAAGTAATTAAATGAGCAGAATGAGGTCATTTATTCAAAGGAAAACCTGTGTCACACAAAGCAAGAACAAAGACAATCACTGACAAAAAGCAGAGCACAAGAGGCTGTAGAGTGTAAAAGATACCTTAACAGTGGTGACAAATACATTGGCGGAAATTAAAAGTGTAACACCCTGACAGGAATGGTGGAATTTTAGGAATCTTTCTAGATATATCCACGGTCATAACCAGAAGAAATAATGATAAATTAAAATGGACCAGCCTATGTTTATTACCTTTAGACAGTTTTCAGAAATGTACCCACCTTGAGCATCTATACATTCATGAACCCTTGCTGGCATTGAGTCAATAAGTGTTCGTATGTCTTCTTAGGTTATGTTTCTCTATACCTGCATGTCTTATGCTGGGTGACCATGTGACCTAATGTGACTATGACTGGCATCCCAGATATGCTCTTACTGGTGGAGGACCAGGATTGTGTTGTGATGGTCACAGAATGGGAATGGGCAATATCCTGTTGTAAGATGTGATTTGGATGGTGTACATGAGGGTATCGCAATAGGTTGCAACACCCCCTCAAAATAGTGGTGGACTGTCACTATGCCTTCAACAACAAAACCTGTCAAAACTGATTGCCCCCAAACCACGAGACCAATGACTGGATGTTCTGAAATCACAGTCACTTCTCCACTACGCCTAATGTCGATTATCAATTTGCCAAATACAGAATCGGGACTCATCTCTTAAACATAAATGTACACCATCCATGTGTTCATTTGCATTACACCAGGCTAGACAAAGCTGGCAACAAAATCAGGATAATGGAAAATATTGCATAGGGAACAGAGAATGTAACTCAGCTTTGAACAATTGGTTAACAATCATCGGGGAGGTGACACCCTGTGACCACTGCTTGGATCTGGCCTGCTGTCACCTATCTGCCAGCAACAGCCACCCACACAATTTGGCGGTCATTATGTGCTGTGCTCTTTCTGTATGGACCTGTGCCTGCTCTCTGAGAATATGAGCCTTCTTTCATTCACTGTGTAACAGGTCTGTATACTACCATTGCACTACGGCCAATCCTTCGGTAGATTTCAGGATATGATGCACCCATTTCAAACGTGCCAATTCTCTGACCCATCTCTCAGTTAGACATTTGGGTGTAGAGGGTTATCACTCTTAATCTTGGCATAATGGGTCAACAAGAACATTAGGACAAAAAAGTGTCATGTTACATCACACTTTTCACCACTAACATGCTAAAAACCATTTTGTATAATAATTAGTCCCATAATTTTCATACTTGGTACCAAATTTAATTCATTTATCAAAACTATCTGAGGGTTGCACTTTTAATTTCCACCAAAGTAAAACAGTCACTATCATAACATAGAGCATTTTCTTTGACTTAATAATTCATGACAGGATCAGTAAAGACCCATTCCTTGCTAAATGTCACAATAGTCAGTCAAATCTATGCAAGATTTTATTGTGACTGTCCTCACACCCAGATTCCTATTAATTTCAGTCTTATGAATTAAGTTCATTTGTGTTGGAAAGAAAACAATGATTAATTATAAATTTGAATATTTTTTTCTACGAATGAATACTATATTGATGGACGAGGATGGTTTAGATAAAATGTAATATGATTAAAAGCAGTATAATGTTTGAGATATTACTTTAAATATTCTAACTATGAATGTGCCATAGCATTTTAAGTGTGATTTTTAGCTGTTTCTAGTGTAATTTTGTTGATATTATGTCTAAATGCCTGTAAATATGATTTATTTTAATTTTAAAATGTTTCTTCATGATTATAAGATAATATAATATAATAATAATAATAATAATTTTATTGTCATTAAACTGTCATAGCAATAGACAACGTCAAGAATACAAATATGAAAATACAAACAAGACAAAATTCATAATTAAAAACAATTTAAATTGCACACTCCACACACAATTATTTCATATTTCCACATTCATAGAATTCATTAACTGAATAAAAAGGATTAGTGACTAACCAGCTATACAATGTCTGCTTAAATAGATTGAATGGGGCTTCAACCCATTCTAGAGGTAGTTTGTTAAACATTTTCATACCCAACACTTCATAACTGTTCAATGATTTCGATAATCTACAGTAAGGTATGTCAATGTGCCTATTATTTCTCGTACTGTGACAGTGTAAATCTTGTCTAAGAAGGTATTCAGCTTGGTTATTTTTTGTGTGCAGGAGAACAGTGTAAATGTACAAGTTTATTACCGTTAATATTTTTAATTCAATAAACAGTGGTCTACAATGGGCAAATTTTTCAGCGTTTGACATAATCCTAATTACCTTCTTTTGAAGGACCAAGACATTCTGAACATGTGTACTATTGCCCCAAAATAAAAGTCCATAGGATATAACACTCTGAAAAAAAGCAAAATACGCTGATCTTACATAGGCTGTAGGTACATGATTTTTTAAATTTCTTAACAAGTACACCACTCTAGACAACCTTGCACTAACGTATTTAATGTGTGGATCCCAAGACAATTTATTATCTATAACAATACCTAAAAACTTAACATAACCTACATAGTCATCTACTGGGTATTCTCTTAGACTAAATACTGTTTGTTGTGTTTTACTCTCATTGAGCAAAAACCCATTAGCTCGAAACCAGATTGACACTTGGGATAGGGTATCTTTAGTCATGGTTTGAAGAGTTTCAAAGTCTGAACTTACAGTAAGAAAAGTGGTGTCATCAGCGTATAGAATGGAGTGGGACATTATATAAAATGGCAAATCATTTATCATTAAAATGAATAACAATGGTCCCAATACTGAGCCTTGTGGCACACCACACTTGATTTCAGTTATCTGGGATCTTGCCTTTCCAATACATACAATTTGTTTACGATTACTAAGAAATGATTCAAAGATATTACCAGCTTTGTCACTAATGATTCTGTAATGAAGTAATTTATTAAGAAGTAAATCATGGTCTACACAGTCAAAGGCCTTACTGAGGTCGCAAAAAGTTGCCTGAGCAAAGTTTTTCTCCTCATAAGCACTTAGAACCTTCTTAATCAAAGAGTCAATAGCATGAGCAGTAGATTTGCCTTTCCTAAAGCCAAACTGTACAGTAGAAAGAATGTTGTTGTGCTCCAAATAAACCGATAACTGTTTATAGATAACAGATTCTAGTACCTTAGAAAAAACTGGTGTCAGAGATACAGGGCGATAACTAGATGGGCAATCTCTCTCTCCCTTCTTATAAATGGGCACAACTCTAGATAATTTTAACACCTCTGGAAACACACCTTCAGTTAAACATTTATTTATACAATAAGTGAGAGGAAATAATATACAACCAATTATCTTTTTAATCATATTACTAGAAAGGTCATATATATCTACACTATCAGATGGTCTAAAGTTATGTACAATACCCAAAACATCATCTGGTGATACCTCCGAAAGTACAAATTTATCTTTCAAAGTATAGTTTACATTATGACATTTTATGATATCAGATACACTTTCCTGGGGTCTAACAATGCTGTCACAAATGTCATTCACCGACTGTATACAAAAGTTATTAAATTCATCTGGTGTTACTGCTACAGCCTCTTTTCGTTTGGTTTTGGCCACTGAGTTTATCACACTCCATGCTTTCTTACATTTATTATTGGATGACTCTATACTGAATATGTTATGTTGTTTCTTAGCCTCATTGACTGCGTGTTTATAATCCTTTCGAGCTCTTAAGTATCTTAGCTTAGTCGTATCTGTTTTGTGTAGTCTATACAAATCTAAATACAATAACACATTGTTTTTCATATTGGCTAGTTGCGGTGTGTACCACACATTGTTATGCCTATTTATTTTACATGTATTGGGATTGACTTTACATTTGTACTGTGGAAAGTTTGTCTCAAAAATATTTATGAAAGCACAGAAAAATCTCTCAAATGCTACATTAGCAGAGCAGTGACTAACACTATTACACAAATCTTTCCAATCATAATTCCCAAGTGAGACCATAAAATTAGACATTTTATCCTGCGTTACTGGTCTTGTGATGGCCACCTTAGGATCTTTGTGCTCTTTGTTCTTCAAATTAGGCATATCTATTTCAATCCAAACTGAATCATGGTCTGAGAAGGCAAAAACAGCCACATCAGAACACATTAAATCTCTGCTAACATTTGTAAAAATATTGTCAAGACAAGCATTCTCCCTTGTAGGTTTACAGTTAGAAAAACTGAAATTAAATTGTCTTAACAGATTTTTAAATTCATTTACATTGTGTGTATCTTTTGTCACATCAAATGCAGCATTTATGTCTCCACCAATCACTATACTGAACTTTCTCCACCTAGTACTAAGAAAAAAATTTAATAAATTCTCAAGTTTTTCTAAAAAGGTTAGTGGGTCACCACTGGGTGACCTATAAAGTGATACAATAACTATTTTTAAATGCTCGAAATATATACCTGTAGCTTCAAAATGCAATTCGCTACACAAAAAACCTAAATCTAATTCATTACTAGCGTTCATTAACGCTTTCTTAATATAAATCGACACACCCCCATGAATCCGCTGTACCCTGCTAAAACTGTTAACTAACTGGAAATCATCTAATACATGAAAAGAAATTTCATTACCCTTGCACCAGTGCTCACTCACACATAATGAATCGAGCATATTTTCATTAGCAAAATCGTTTAAAAGTACATGTTTTCCTCTTATACCTTCAACATTGAGATAACCTATCTTAAACGAATTCCTAATGCTAACTGTGTTCTGACTTAAGTTATTTTCCTTGACTAACCTCATGGGCCTAGTAACCTGCTTGTCATTGGACTGGTTCTCCACGGTAAATGTTGATAAACCAGCTAGGCCCACATCTAGTTTTTTAACTCTAAAAAAGAATTTCCCTTGAAACCCAGTGGTATTGGCTCTAACCTCAGAGTCTGTGTGAGGTCTAACTCATCGGCTAGGTTTATAATTTTCTCACTCACATACCTTTTTCCCAGATCATTCAGATGGAGGCCATGAACGGTGTAAAATCTCTTACCTAAGTTACTTATATCTACAAAAGACACATTTTTAAAGTATTTGCAGAGTTTCTTCATTTCTTCATTTACTCGAGCTACTTCTGCATTCACACATGACCAGAATGGAAGATCGTGCCGAAATGATACTGAGAAGAGTGCAATTTTTGTGTTTTGTAGTGCATGCAACTTTCTTCTTAGAGACGATAAGAAGAATTTTCCCTCATTTCTTGCTACATCGTTTGATCCAGCGATAAAAACTGCCATTCCTGTAGCATCTGTAGGTGAAGAGCTTGCCGCCACATCTATAAATTTTGCTCCTGGTTTTATTGAAGCTGAGGTGTGATGGTTGGAACTGTTTTCGATAATATCCCTTATTTTTCGTCCTTGACTGTCTGCATAAATATGTATTTTTACTGGCCTAGCTCTGCGTTTACAATTTGATGTCTTTGGGCTTTGTGTTTCATTACCACCATTGATAATTGGTCTAAGAATTTCACTACACTCTTTAATCACTTCACTTTCGTTAAGCTTCGTTAGTTTAGGCACTTTGACTCGTAAACCTATTTCATTTACCTTTTCTATAACATCGCCATCTTCAAGTAAACTGAATCTGTTTTTGCAAGGTGGAAAGTTCACTCTTTGAATATTTTGAGATTTTTCTTCGTCTACTGGTACTATAGTTACACCGCATTTTTCGGAATTTTTTTCTTCTAGTTTATTAGATGCAGAACATTTCTTGTTTACAACTGAGCTAAAAGTTTCGAAACACTTACTTTCATTCGTTTTAACACTAACGTTTTTGTTGTTCTCCAAAATTTTGCATCCGTGTTCCAAAGCAGCATATTTTATTTGTAATTCTCTAATATCACTTTCCAATACTTGAATTATAGCGTCCTTGTCTCTGATGATGTCCATGTACTGTTTTGAACACATTTCCGTTACACACGATTCACACGACCATGAGTAGTCAACTGTTACCAGTTTTATATTTATTTTGCAGCAATTTTCGTGAAACCACCATTTACAATATTTACACTGGATACCTTTCCTCACTTGTTTGAAACACATCTTACATTTATTACCACTTTTTACTTCCTTCTTATCACTTTTATCGGAACAGTTTAAACCCGCTAGTCCGATCGGCGCCATGTTGTTGGTTACTGGTAAGTACAAGCGTAGATCCAAAACTAATATTATTTAAGATTTGTGTATGGATGCATAGCATCCAAGCTGTGTGTTGGTAGTTTCAATTGAACGTTCTCGCTAATGACCTGATAGTTTCATTTTCTTTTGGCAGATAGCAGCAGCTGAGGTACGTAAGCAGCAGAGACGCACTATTGAATTCCTCACTGCTGAACAAATTCAATGCAACTACATCCATCAACGCTTGCTGAAGGTATACGGAGTGCATATGATAGATGCAAATACAAATGGGGTGCTGAATAGTGTGCTTCAACATTGGTGAAATTGACATTATTGACAAACCACATCTGGGGCATCTCCGCTCTGCTGCCACTCGATGCACTCATTCATACAGCTCGGAGGATTACAACCAAGAAACTCTGTACATAGCCTAATGCCAGCTTCAGTTCATTACAGACAACGCACACAGAGGTATTTGACACAAAAAGTCGATCAAAATTATTTCTACATAATTTGGATTTTTGTTTCGCTTCTTTTGTGTATTAGAACTTATAACTGTGAAGTAAGAGTAATAATAAAGAACACGTACTGTGTTCATACACTTCATAACATATTAAGCGAATATTTACAGAATACCTAAACAACAATCAAACATGTACTGTACACTAAAATATCATTCTGATGAACCATCCCATCCTTCGTCGTCGGAACCTACATCTTATGTCTCGTTCTCTTCTTGAGTACTCGGGGCCCATTAAAGTAATATTTTAATAGTTTCTAGATTGAATGATTTAGATGTTTTGGGGGTTTTGTGCCTGATAAAGCTCAAATACGGATCCTACGTTAATGAAAGCCTATTAATGACATCTGTGTTGCACTAAACCCAACTAAGTTTTCTGGAGTGTCTCCCTAAATCATCGAAAATGTTTGTTTCTAGCTTCTGCTGCTGCTTCTGACAGATTACCTATCGGCAAAAGCGTATACTCTATTATAAGTGGGCCCTCAATAAATACTTCTTGTATAGGTGACATTGGATGAAATGAGTACAGTTCAGTGTACAGTACATCTTAAATTTTTCATGGCAGTGGGGAGTATTTTATATATATCTTGTGCCCACTATATATCATTCACATAACAGTATAAAACCTGTCAATCAATGTTTTGTTAATACCTATTATCTCTACAGACATCATTTGCTAAAATCGGTCAAATCATTGAAAGATTTTCTAGGCCGACCCACAGTGGTCGGATTGGATTTTATGGGGATTTCGATACATCTTTTGAACCAATCATGGTATTTCTTTAAAAACACACTCTCAGTTCTCTTAGCAGCCTGCCATTTTCTTTTAATTTCAAATTTAAGCCTTGAAAACTTTTGTTTGAACTGTTGCATTTGTTCGACCGTGAATGTTGGTTGATTTAAAACATTTTCCTTGACTAATTACATCTTTTGCACAAAATCATTTCCTTTCTCGTATTTAATCATATCATAAATAACTTTTTGGGTCATGAGCATGATACCAGAAGAGCCCATAACAAAGAAAATCTTAGATGAATTAATGTGACGGAAGAAAAGTAGGTTTGTTTTATTGTAAATAATCTAGAATTTTTTCGAATAAAAAGACGTTTGGCACTTTTTGGCACCTAATTTCCAATGAAACACCAAGATAGTACACTAAACTAATACCATACAAGAAATCAGACTCGGGAAAGGTCCAGAAATATAACAAAATCACTCTTTAATACTTTTCGCAATAAAAAATCAGTACAAAATGAGTCAGCTTACAAAAATGTACAGAAATAAGGTTGTGTGATACTTTTGGATGTATGTTACTATTATTTCAGTTCTAGGTACCTGGCTGAACAATATCCATGATTAAAATCACCACTACTCACTTAACATCACTCACAAATTAAATTGGTACAATTGGTATAATTTTCTTGTATTTGCTTGGTAACAGTAAGTGGGTCTTGGTATGTGCTCAGAAGATGACTGTTCACAGGGTGGGGAATGAAGCTCATCTTAAAAATATAGCTGATTGTTATTCTATAGACATTTGCCTCGAGTCAGGTATATACGGGTTCTTGGAATTTGCTAAAAAAATTTTTTTGACTTTTGATCAGCTTTTTGTATTAAATACCCCTGTGTGCAACGCTGGGAATAATGGATTATTGCAAAGTTTGTGGAAGGTGGGTCCTGTGAATTCTTACACAGAAAATCACCGAATGCAGGTCTGTCAGGTCCTGCTGAATCAGTTTGATGCTGAGAGTGACAATTTACCGAATAGCATCACCAACAAAGATGATACATGGTGTCACCATTACCAGTTCTAATCAATGGAGTAGTGACATACACTGTCTTTTAGGACAATGTGATTCTTTTTGAAGTCCAGGAGCAAACTTAATTCTGACTGTTACAAGGAAACATCACCTAAGCTGAAAGCCAGGATTTCGATTTGGGCCCGAAAGAAGCTAATCTTTTGCTTGCAGCATAGTGCCAGTTTCCCTACCACTACACATATTGCCAAATTGGGCTGGACTGCCCTACCACATCCTCTTAACAGTCCAGAATTAGCGCCTTCAGAATTTCATCTATTTGGGCCAACGAAAGATCAAATTCGGGGTCATCATTTTCCAGACAGGAATGCAGTCATTACAGCTGTAAGAATGTGGCTGTCCTCTGTTACTTTGGATTTTTACAAGCATACAGGATCTCATTCATCGCTGGAAAAAATTGCATAAGAATTGGCGGTGACTGTGAAAAAATAATTGTATGTAGCTGGAATCATGCTATATATAACTATGTTTTTTTTTTTCTCTTTATAGCTATTGAAGTTTGCATCCAAATAAATAGGAGGCATTAGTTTCGGATCAACCCTCATAATTTTGTGTATGTTGTAACTGGTATCGTAGAAATTTTTTTATTGATGCATCAACTATTACTGTTCGAGAAGGTACTTAGTTTTTTTTTAATATTCTCTCAAAAATTTCGTACTGGCTATTTAAAATGCTGAGATTTTGCTTGGAACAGTGTTCGCATGATGCCAAGTTTGCTGCATTTGAAATGTGCTTTAGAATCTTTGGAAGATAATGCCTTGTTTTTGTATTCGTTTATGAGAATTTTCGAGAAATAAAAAAGTAGCATAAAATGTGTATTGACAGGCCGATATTCCAGCAACTTCCTTATGATTGAGAAGTTATAGCCAGTAAAGCATTATACTTTGGTGAATGGTTCAGGAATTTGAATGGTTCAGGAGTCAAGTGAATGAAGGACATGTTGGTTAAGTGACATGACTATTTGACTAGTGAAATGTATCACTTTTATGTGCTGACTGTTATTATTTGAGGATAGGAAAAATAAAAACATCATCAATAATGAAAAGGTCATCGTTATGAGAATATTTTGATATGAATAATTACGATAATAAGTTTGCCGTTTGTTTATTAGGCCGACTTCAAATTTCTTCGTGAAGGAGAAGATGAAAAAAGCAGGTATGTACCAAAGATTTACCTTGTCTTTTATTCTTTTGTTTTGATTTTGATAGATGTTGTTATAAATTTGGAACAAGGTGTTTCCCATTAGATTTGATAATTTATGGCAGGTAGGAACATAAAACAAACAAAAATGTCTTGAACAATAGCACGTGTAAAAACAGTTTATAGTAGGTATGAAAAATGATTCCAGAATCTTTATTAATATTTTTCTTGTACTTTCACATTTTTTATTTATTTTTTATTGTTTCTGGATGGACTTCTGGCTCACTCAAGCAAATACATTACAATAATATTACATTTGCCACAAAATTTCGATTTTGAATTACTTTTCATGAGGCTTGCTTTGACATGGAATTTGAATCAAATCCTTTTTTCCCCTGCCTTCTACCAGGTACTTCTGTCATTACGAACCATTTGAAAATAAAAAATCCAGAAAAATTCCATGAAACGAGGAAAGCTATAGCCATTTATGTGCCAACCCCAGGGCAATATCCTCTTCGAAGTAGAAAGAAATTCAATCGACTATATCAAAGGCACTTGAAAGGAAATTGCGTTGGGATGTAAATGGCGCAAAAGCCAAATAAAAAAAGTTATCGCAGAAATGGTTCATTGCAATCGACAATGAGCTGTTATCTATTGTAGAGGAGAACGAATTTTTCCTGTCTCCGCTATAAAATACAGAGTTGTACACATATTTGCCAAACAAAATTGACCCTGGCATCAATCACAAAATTTATGGAAAAAAAAACAATATTTCAGTTGCTTCTGCCATTTCTGTGACTTCTGAAGTATGGACCGGTTTACAAAAAAATGCCAGCTTCCCGAGTTTGACAGCTCAATGGTTATCTTCCAAGGTCAAATTAGAACATCGAGTTCTTGCTATGACGCATTTCCCTGGTTCTCACACTGGAGAAAACTTAGCAAGGGATATATATTTACTCAGTTACAATAGTGCCACCAACATGGTGAAGGGTGTGTGCTTGGCTGAGAATAATTCTGCTAGATGTTTCAACCAATTTCCTCAGAGAATTGTAACTGAGTTATTGAAGATCCAGCCTGAAGTGGGAGGAGTGATTGTTACTGGTAGACATCTTGTTAATAAACTTTAATCATTTGGGCTTAGCAAAAAATAAAAGCTGGTGATTCAAAAAGAAAAATTTACCAGACCACATCACCTAGCACAAGATGGAATTCTTCTTTTTTTATGATAAAGTGCCTGTTGCAACAAGAAAAGGCTATATCGCCATATGTGACTGATAGCGGAACACACGCTAATTTGGCACCTTAACTATTACTATTACTCCGCGATTCACTAAAAGTGTGTGGCGGAGGGTGCATTGCACCTATTCGGGAAGGTAATGGTTTGGAAGGGATATGCTGAGTTTGCTAGAGAAGTGCTTTTGAAGACCTTTGGAGAAATAACAGGTTCTGGTCTCTCCTGAAATTCCGAAGTAATATCACAAGTTCCTGGGGGGGGGGGGGGGGGGGGGAAGAAAAAAAGAAAAGCTTGATCAAGATGAAAGGGCTCCTGATTTACCACACATTGAGAGCCTCTTTGAAAGATGAATTAGAAATTAGTTTCAGATTCAAATTACTACATTGGGACTTTCCTAGAAAAACTACCTGGCTTTTGCTGAAGGAGCTAATCAGAAGATTATATTGGAAACTACAAAAATTTCTTGCAAATAATCTTCCAACAGTAGCAGTTCATCTTTAATGGCTGCTAAGAGAAGTAGAAGAGACATGACAGAATCAACTGTGTCTCACAAAACTCATGACATGTTTTGGGACTGTTTCAACAAAATACTCAGTATCACAATCAAGAAAAAATGCGATTCCAAGTGAGATTAACTTTCATTTGAAGTCATCTCGAATCGATTGGAAGCATGAACAACACATTTGGTAGTCAGCTAATACGACCCAAATTTGACAAAATTTGTTAGAATTTATCTTTCAGCACCTTGCAGCAGTGTATACAGGACAATACTTCTTTGAGAATCTGGTATCCAGTGGTTATTCGCCAGATATTCACCTACTATCCAGTATCCAGATGGATAGTAAATCTGGGCAGGTTACCAGATATTTGCTGGATATGTGTTTTATCTCTATTATAAATCACCATGTGACCTGACAAAACCTATTAACCTACAAACGGACTAAATGTACGACCAATTTCTACCTACAACAATTAAACACCAAGTTGTTTCACATATGAGTAAAAATCACTATCAGTAACCATAGTTGAGATCTTTTCAGCCTACTCTCAAATGCTGTGTACATGGGAAACACACCAAACTACACAGATTACCAATTCTAAACTTAAAATGTTGCCACCAGTACGATGAGTAAGGAAACACATACACATCAGAGAAATTAACGAATTTTTATTGTGCACTAAAGATAAAAAAAAAAAAAATGAAAACATATACTTTCCTTAAAATAAAATTTAAGAAAGCTACAATGACAGTTTTATAAAATAAGCATTGCAGCTATCTTACCTTCTCGATATTAGCCCAAAATGTTTTCACTTCTTTTGCAATGAAACCAGCAATTTTCTTCAAACGTAGTTCTTGAGTTTTTTCTGCCTTTTGAGCTTGAGCTGCTTTCTCTTGAAAGTATTTTTGAACATTTTTTGCACACTTGAAAGAAATAAAAATGAATGATTTACAAGACAACAATAACCAATCTAATGTATGTACAAAAATAAGCAAGGACAACACAATGTACAATACCTCAGTATAAAACCTTATTCATTTACAAGGAGCCAGATAAGAATTGATTTGTACACATCTGATCCCCTTGTAAATGAATCAAGTTTTAAACAGAAATTTTACAAAATGTTTGTCACCCACCCTCCCCCCCTTGTTGCTTACAAATATTGTGAATGGTTTACTCTCTTTATCCTTTGTTGTTTTCATTAACTTAAATGAACTTTTATCCTCATTTTTATTGATAGGTAAATATGGACAATACCAATTTTCACAACCTAGCCTTTACCTTATGATCAAAGTTTTTCATGACATTGTATAAACTCTTCTCAGGCTTACGTTTCGAAGGCGTACATCTCATCCCTCATTTTCAATCAAATGACACAAGTGTGAAATTTTTACATGGCTGGAATCCTGAGAAGAGTTTATTTAGCCTTTATCTTTCTTTATAAACAAAAGTATATATATGTTAATGAAAGGCATATTTCAAAGTGCAGTTAGCAGGCAGAGGAATCCAAAATTTTGCCAATTCAGTGTTTTCATGCAACAGAAACATTTATCACCTGTGAATATTTTTTCCCAAATAATGATCAACTTGCACTTAAGCATTCTAAAAAATGGGAAACATATGTACTCATTGAAAGAAAAACAGTAATAAGTGAGAAAAAAAAAGGCTGTCACAAGGGTCATAAACAAAACTAAGCAGTTAAACAACAAATATTTAATAGTGGGAATGGAAGGCAGAGAGACGTTGGAATTATTATCATGAAGATTCATTGGAACTAAAACCTAGCCAAAATTGGGAATGAATCAGGTGGTGGTATACACATGAAAATAAAACTTTACTTAAAAATCAAAGGAAGATACATGCACGATCAAGGACGATGTATAGGAGTGATTTAGAAAAGTTAGCTGTTACAAGAGGACATGTCAAGAATGGGATGTGCGAGGCCTTTAATGACTTTCGTTGCAACTCACTTTCCAAGAGCCTCATCAAAAATCCAAAGAAATTTTGGTCGTATGTAAAAAAAGTAAGTGGTTGTGACAACAATATGCCAGTTCTACTACAAGACGGTCGCGAAGTTGATGACAGCCGCGACAAGGCAACTGCATTTAATACCGAATTTAAAAATTCTTTCACTGATGAAAGCATGGAAAACATTCCAGTTTTTCCACGGCGTGTAGAATTTGAGATGGATCCAGTACAAATTGATAGTGTAGGTATCATAAAGCAATTAAAGCTCCTGAAGTGGCGGAAAGCGCCGGGTCCCGATGGTATACCAGTAAGAGTATTTTTGGAAGAAATAGAACCATTTCTGTCAGATATATTTCGTAAATCTTTAGAAGAAATAAAAGTACCATCTGACTGGAAAATAGCGCAGGTGATTCCAGTTTTCAAGAAAGGAGATCGGAGAAACGCTAGGAATTATCGACCCATATCTATAACATCCGTTTGCAGTATAGAATTCTGGAGCATGTCATAAGCTCTAACGTTATGAAGTTTCTAGATGAAAACGAGTTGCTTACAGCAAACCAACACGGATTTCGGAAGAACCGATCGTGCGAAACACTACTGGCTCTATTTTCGCATGACGTAATGAAAATTATTGATGCAGGATCACAAGTTGATGCTATTTTCTTGGATTTTCAGAAAGCTTTTGACTATGTACCACACAACCGACTTTTAGCGAAGATTCGAGCGTACGGTATATCTGATCAGATTTGCAAATGGATACGCGATTTTCTAACTGGTCGGTCACAGTATGTCGTCGTCGATGGGGAAGACTCTTCTAAGCTAGATGTTACTTCGGGCGTTCCTCAAGGAAGTGTAATAGGACCACTTTTTTTCTTTATTTTTATAAACGGTCTCGGTGACAACGTTAACTGCAGGATGCGATTTTATGCTGATGATGCACTTATTTATAGGGAAGTGAGGTGCTTTGACGATTGCTTAGAAATACAGCGCGATCTGGATGTTATTTCGGAATGGTGCCATAAATAGCAGCTTACACTCAAGTGCAAAAAGTGCAAGGCAATGCAAATAAGTAATAAAAAGACCCCGTTTGCTCGTGAGTACAAAATTAACAATTCAGTTGTTGACACTGTGGATTATCTGAAGTATCTAGGCATAACAGTACAGAGCAATGAAATGGGACTTGCACATAACTTCCGTTGTAGGCAAAGCTAATTCTAAAATACGATTTATAGGTCGTATTTTCAGAAGTTGTAATGCCCATACAAAGGAAATAGCGTACAAAACACTGGTTCGTCTGCATTTGGAATACTGTTGTGGAATTTGGGACCCTGAGCCGTGCTCGGCTCGCATTTATTTATTTTCCACGCCTGCGATCGTCTCCTGATGCTGAACCCGCGTGCTAGTTTCGCCCGTGAGAGAGCGCTGTGGCCCGGTGGTGCCCTCTTCCGGCTGAATGAGCTGATATAATCGCGGGACACGAGACCGGGAGAAGAGTCGGTCGGCAGCAGCGGCTTGGTTCGTTGGGCCTAATACTTCCTCAAAGGAGTGCGACGTTAGAGACCCGCTGGTATAGGGAGCTCTTGTAATTTGCCCAGGCAACCCGGAAGTACTACTTGAGGTGGATGTGTGATTCCACCGAGACTGTTCCTCGCTCGCTTTAATCGAAGGAATTCCTCTGCTGCGCCACATGTTCACGAGCGGTTTTACGCCAATGCGGGAGTACGCTGGTGGTCAGGGCTGGTGGTGACTTCGAGGCGATAAATTGCCATTTTCTAGACCTGTTGGGTATTTGAGATAGAATACCTGATAACTCCAACTGCAAAGTGCATCGCTTACTGCATTCTTGTTAATTGTTTAACGGGAATGGACAAAATCCCCCGATATTTGGTGCTGATCGTTCCCGCCACCTTATCAGTGTGTGTGGGTGGTAACGACTTATGTGCCGGTGTGCACACACTATAGTGTGTCAGAACCTTGGTCAGAACTTGATTCTTAAGGTTAAATTGAAGGACGCTGAGGTAAACTGATTCCTCTTCATTTGAAATAATTGGTGTATTTGCCTCCTCTGTACAAATTGTGTTTGATACTAGTTATAGATTTGTTACATGATGGTAAATTGGTGAGAGCCTGCCCTGTTATATTACGTTTCCAAGCGTGTAAGGATTTTCTGTTTGGATGTTTAATACAAGTAGAGATATTGTGATTAGGGATATTCTCATGGCTTAACCTGGTTGTTATTGCATGGACTTATGCATAACATTGTATTATATTATTTGTGATTACAGGATTCATTAAGATCATAATCTGCAAGATCGAAGTTTTCTTATGTATTGTATTGTATTATATTATTTGTGATATGCTCTATAAGTTCAATCGTTGACCATGATTCTTGCAATAAAATGTTTGAAATAGGCTTGCTCTTTATAACCATGCTCCCACATGCTTCCCACTGAGTCCTTAGTGGCTACCACACATAACAGACCCGTATCGCAAGGGATTGATTGACATGTTAGAGAAAGTACAGAGGAGAGCTGCTTGATTCGTGACTGCTAGTTACAGTCCTTACGGAAGTGTCACAGAGCTGATAAGCGTGTTGGGCTGGGATTGTTTGGCGGACAGACGTCGTCGTTTTCGTTTGAATTTGCTGGAGAAAATGCGAAAATCTTTAAGTTACGAGTGCAACGAAATACTTCTTCCACCAACCTATTTAAGTCGCAATGACAGGAGGGATAAGATTCGAGAAATAAGATGCCGTACTGATACATTTATGTATTCCTTCTTTCTTTGTTCTGTTCGGGATTGGAATGTACTGAATTATGATTGGTGCTTAGCACCCTATACCACCCACAATATTTGTGATTTGCAGAGTATGGATGTAGATGTAGAACAAAGTGGATTTCACAAATGATAATTTTGATGCAGCATTGTAGTAAAGAAGCTATATTCAAAACCATCAATCACATTTAGTAAAAATTATCAATTCCAACATGTATATAAATTAATCTAAATTTAAAATGAAGGATAAGGAATGAAGGTTTTCTTGAAAATGTTTATTTTATGGCACAAAAACACACAGTAAAGTCACAAAGAAAAAATATTTTTTGGCAAGGTCCTCTGTTAGTAAAGTATTAAGTAAGGGCAGAGCAGTAGTGGTAGTGGTAACATTGCAATGAGCAGAGAGATTGAGAAATAGAGAGTAAGTACAATGACTCAAATGTAAGAGTATTAAAATAGCTCTAATTTATAAAATTTTTGAATACAAAGGATAATTTATGAGAGTGTTCCCTGGTGTTCCTTGAAAGACCTGCTTTTCAATTGAACAGCTGTCAGATTACTAACAGACGGTAAAGTAATACAAGGCATTACACTGAAACAAAATACATAGTTTGCTTTTTCTGACGATCGAAATAATTATATAAGAAAATTACTCCAGAGTTCACCAATTATATAAGGTATTCTGAAATAACGCGAAAATCTCAAATAAAAGATAAAATTTGTAGCATATAAGGCAGTGTACACAGAACAGAAACAGTTATTAACAATCAACTGTTAGAATAAGTTTCATGCTTCAACCATATGTGTTGTGACATTACTAATACCCAGAGATATAATCCTTTCAATGTAATTTCTTTGGTAATAGAGTTTTGCTAGAGATTTGATAGTCACAAGATAGACGAGAACAGCTGTTCTAGCAGACTCAGCAGGTGATTTGACACATGAATCATTGGAAGTAAGGAGGAGTATTTGAACACAGCATGAAACTTGTGAAGTTAACGGAAGGAATTACAATGACTGCGAAAACTACAAAATCTTTTATAAGATTGCTTGTAGCTGAAATGAAGTTTCTACACTGTATTAGTTAAAATAACAGAAGGTGATATAAGACTTTATATTTCATTGATCAAACCAATACAAACAGATACCTTTATAGCATTTTTTGATTTAGAAAAAGTTTTAGATAATGCTAGGTTGAAGTAGTAGTTTAAAATTTTAAATAAGTCAGGTGTAAAATATCAAGGTAGAAGAATACTTTATAATATATATAAGAATCAAATGGCTATAATAAAAGTAGAGAATCATGAGAGATGTACACCGGTTATAAGGATGTTAGAAAATATTCAACTTGTATGCAGAGGAAGCTATAAAATCGAAAAAAAATTAATGTGGCATTAACCTATATGCTACGATTTGCTGATGTCATGTTAGCAGAACAGACTGAGGATATGGATAAGTTACTGAATAACATGAACAAAATTTCGAAAATATTTTGGACTAAAAATAAACCAAAACAAGACAAAAGTAACACAATGTAACTTAATGATAACATTAGGGATTGCAATCCAGCAAAGCGGGATCCCGCATCATTAGACAGTCTGGCAGATCCCGCACAAAATTAAGCGGATCCGCAATCCGCAAAATCCGGCAGAAAAGCGTGCCAGTCTGTGTGACTCGCTGCCCCACTCGGTCTCTGTCAGATATTTTTCACTGTTTGCCTGTACCCTTCCAGTTGGCATTTGACTCATGTGAACAAGCATTTGTATTTGTCAACCTTCGTCATTTGTAAGTAAATAAATACACTTTTACGTATTCATCAAAACTTACGTTTGTTTCGAGTACACATTTCTGTAATTTGAGTTATGGTGGGTATTTAGTACGATTTTCTAACTATATAATTATTTTTTAAGTGTAGCACATGTTATCTGAACTAGACGGTTACAGCTTTTCATTCACGGTTTCATTATTCCCATTTGCTGTATTTGCAGATAAAGTAATTGTGACAATTTCCTAATTTGTGGCTGAAAATTTGATTATTCGTTGATATGAAACTAATGTTATCGTAATTTTAATGATCGCGTACCTATTTATTTAACAGCTATCAAAATGAAATTGTATATCCTTTGACTTATTGTTGTTTTGGCCGCTGCCTCAATGCGTTTCTTTTACGGAAGCCACCTGCTTACATGTGCCGCTCAGGCTTTCGATTAATCCCTCTTCTCCTTTTTATTATTTTGACTAAAGGTAAAAAAAAGTTATAATGAAATTTTCACGGGTGTATCAACGAATTGTGTTGTAGGAACACCATACTTCAACGGCTGCCTCCGCCGTCTTCCTCACGTGTGTAATTTCGTGTGTTTGCAATGAAATCTGGAGATACAACCTATGAGGACTTCACTGCAATCATTCGCCGAGAAAGTCTCCTTTCTTACTAAAAAATAATAATTTCCACTCTAAAAACGTCGTTACGCCACATAAGTAAATCTGAAATACTTGACAGTTTACGTGTTGGTGAGTAGTTTCTTTTAATAACATTGAATCAACTGTAATATCAATCAAGGAATCAGGAGATATAACAATGAATCACGCAAAAAAAAAGCCAAGTCTCGTGCTTGTGCAGTGACAAAAAGTTATAAAATCTTGTTCTGAGCGAAGTCTACACTTTACAGAGTATATTCACTTCACTTTGTGAAATGGAATGCTTTTCTCGGTGTTATGGAACGTTTATTTATAATAATAAAAAAAAACTCTGGTAAGTTGGCCGTTAACCAAACCATATTTTTAAACTTATGTGATGTATTGTAAGGCACATAATATGACCTAAGACTCAATATTTTCAATTTTATTATTTATTTAAATAATAAGACTGGAGTGGAGTGGCACACAAGCAGCCGCGTCGCGCTTCGCTCTCGAAGTTTAGTTCATTTTGATCGGGAAAAACGAAACGCAGAATTTTCAAAAGTCGCGAAGGTGGAAAATTAGTGTTTTAGTGACTGTGTGTGAAAGTGGATCAATAATAACTAAACAAACATTGGATCTGTGAACAATTATTTGGTTGCGATTGGTTGCGGCAGCCACCTGCTTCGCCGCACAGCTCAACGCCTCGCGACGTCAGCATGTTGACAGCTCAGCGGTGTTCAACAGCTGCAACGTAAGTAAAAAGCGCTCGCAAGACAATGGCAGCGGCTTCCTCAAGTGCAAATAAAACCAATGAAACCCCAATGCTAGCTGAAAAATATGAAAATCTGGTCGGCTTTTTAAATGAAAACTTGGGCAAAAAATTAAATGAAACGCTACTCCGTGAAATTAAAGACAAGCTTGCCAGTTGGGCAGTTGCGGTTTCTTTTCATAGAAGGAAAAAATTCAGAATTAAACAAAGAATTAGAGAGGCTAAATAAAACAATCGAGGAACTTAAGTCAAATAGAAACACAACTTCTCGGCCAAGCTATGCTACAGCGGCTAGTAAGGCAACTAGTTTAACAAAAAATAGAATCACACCCGCGAAAACAAGTTCTCTTTTCGTGAGCTCAAGGCGTGGCGAAAATCCAAAAGTAATTGTGGAACAGATTACCAAAATAATCAAACCATCAAAAGACAAAATAAAATTAATAAAATAAGAAGTACCAATAACTCAGTAATTATTGATGCAGAAACTAAAGAGGATGTCAAAAAATTGATGGAACACAAAGAATTAAATGAGACGCTAAAATGTGAGCTTCCAAGAAAGAGGAAACCATTGGTAATCTTATATGATGTACCAAAAAATTTGGAAATAAATGATCTAGTAGACAAAGTATATGAGCAAAATTTTGAAGTTAAATTATCAAAAGAGGAGTTCGAAAGCGGTTTCTGCCCTAAATTTAAAACAGGACCCCGTGAAAAGCCAACCGTTCATCACGTTATAGAAGTAAGCCCAGCTATGCGCAAATTATTACTAGAGCAACATAAAATATACGTGGAATTCAGTGCAATCAATTGCAAA
>JARYHS010013631.1:127587654-127773270 GCA_031002005.1 Vandiemenella viatica | reverse complement strand
GCTGGCTCCGAAGTCGAAATATGTGACTCGGACAGGTGCGAATGTGGTGAAGAGAGTACGCCGGAGCACGTGGTATGGGAGTGTGAAATAACAGCCAGTTGAGAGAACACCAACAAGCTCTGCTGCAAGGTAGGAGCATATTTGACATTCTGCGCGACGAAAGTTTGTGGCATTTGCTGGATGAGGCAGCTGATCTAGCCTCAAAATTTTGGAAGGAGAATTATAAAAAGGAAAAATGCCGAGCGAAATCAAAGGCCACAGATAGCAGAAGAGGAGAACCAATTACACCGGATTGACGGAAGATATCCACGACAATGACCAGCATCAATCATCGGAGGAACTTCAGTGTGCTCCAGAGAGGCCGTCTTCTGAGTGACAACTGGGGCCGTCTTGGTATTCCAGGAGGTCAACTCTTGATGGCCTGGGCGGCTGACTTTGCTGCCGGTTCCAGGGGACTCTGCCTTTGGAGCGCACACAACACCAAGAAAAATGAACAATAGTGGACCGAAGTGCGGCTGTGACAATTGGTGGTGGTAATAGTAGAATTAGTAGTATTAGTAATGGTTTTAGTAGTAGCAGTAGTAATTTTAGCAGTAATATTAGTGACAGTAGTAGTAGATTTAGTAGTGGTGTGGTACCCATTCTGTTTAATAACAGTAGATGTAGTAGTTATTGGAAATTGAATCAAAATTTTCTTTCATTCATTGTTTATTTGTTAATATGTTTTATATATATATATATATATATATATACGGCTTCCTTCTTGTTTTGTCCTTTTTTGTTCCTATCTCGGTGTTCTCCGTCTTTTTATTTCCATCTTTGCTCTTTGTGTACTTGTATTTGCGTATTCCGTCCTTAGAACTTCGTTTTAATGTACATTTTTCCACAACATTCACATGCCTTTTAAACGTATGCGTATTTCCGTTGTATTAGTAACTTTTTGTATCACATTAACTGCTTTTGCTCAGGTGTAAAAAAGTTTTCGCGTTTTTTTTCGTAATATTTATTTTCTTCCCGCTCTTACGGTTACCGCGTGTGTTTCAATTCTTATTTCGATTCATTTCCCGGGTATTGTTGCCGGTTGGGCTACTAAACAATACACATATATATATTTTCTTATCCTTATTCTGTGCTTTTCCCGGTATTAGTATCAATACTGCCGGCGCCGTTCTAACTAACCTCACTTTTTTTTTTCTTCCCGCTCTTACGGTTACCGCGTGTGTTTCAATTCTTATTCCGTTTCATTTCCCGGGTATTGTTGCCGGTTGGGCTACTAAACAATACACATATATATATTTTCTTATCCTTATTCTGTGCTTTTCCCGGTATTAGTATCAATACTGCCGGCGCCGTTCTAACTAACCTCACTTTTTTTTTTTTCTTCCCGCTCTTACGGTTACCGCGTGTGTTTCAATTCTTATTCCGTTTCATTTCCCGGGTATTGTTGCCGGTTGGGCTACTAAACAATACACATATATATATGTTCTTATCCTTATTCTGTGCTTTTCCCGGTATTAGTATCAATACTGCCGGCGCCGTTCTAACTAACCTCAATTTTTTTCTTTTTTTTTTTTCTTCCCGCTCTTACGGTTTACCGCGTGTGTTTCAATTCTTATTCCGTTTCATTTCCCGGGTATTGTTGCCGGTTGGGCTACTAAACAATACACATATATATATTTTCTTATCCTTATTCTGTGCTTTTCCCGGTATTAGTATCAATACTGCCGGCGCCGTTCTAAACTAACCTCACTTTTTTTTTTTCTTCCCGCTCTTACGGTTACCGCGTGTGTTTCAATTCTTATTCCGTTCATTTCCCGGGTATTGTTGCCGGTTGGGCTACTAAACAATACACATATATATATTTTCTTATCCTTATTCTGTGCTTTTCCCGGTATTAGTATCAATACTGCCGGCGCCGTTCTAACTAACCTCACTTCTTTTTTTTTTTTTTTTAAATCGGCATTTCAGTAAACACACTTTTTTTCACCGTTTTCACTATCTGCCTGCTCAGTTTATTGTCGGTGTAGTGACCAGCACTACATTTCTTATTGTTTACTGGTTTTATAATTTTTCTTATAATAATTTTTTTTTTTTTTTTCTCTTTTCTTTTTTCCGGCGATTTTTGGCACCGCTTAAATAATAAAATTGATTTTTCTGTTCTGCCTGTGGCCACTTAAATTGAAATTTCCAAATATTCCTCCCCCCATTTTTATATTTATTTTTATCTATTTATTTATCACCCTCTTCATTGTGGCTCTCTGACCTACTGACCATTATCTCCTAACTGGTGGTGTGCTGTTGTTCTTTCCATAAACTTCTCTAAAATCATGTCTCCAATTTACCATTACTTGAAACAATTCCGTTTTCATGCCATCCACCTCACTAGACTCCACTCCCATATACTTTTCCTTCAATCATGCCTCTCTTTCAACCTACCCCCCAATGGCCTGACAATAAAACTACCAGTCTCCGGTTGCCACCCACAACTCCACCAAACTCTCCATGCTTTTCGTTTCACACAATCGCTTACTCTCACCCATATTGTTCTCCAGCAATATCTACTAAAAGCCCAGCAACATTCGATTCAACTTTCGTCTTTCCACAAGATTCTTTGTCTAATGCATCCCTCCCCAACTCAACATCTTAAACAAATTCTCACAGAGTGCAGACAGTTGCAACAGAAATGTGCACAAAAACATCTGCTAAAGCTATCAAATCTATTGAAAAGTTACCTTGTTTTAGGCCTGTCTCTTCCTTACCAACATCCTTCACATAGGCAGCACACACCACCTCCTCCCCTGGTTGCCAAAGTCCCATGTCTTGCCCACATTTTTAATATGCCACACCCACCTCCATTACCACCCATCCCTCGTGCCACTGCCCGACCTGTAGACACACCACAACGGTCAGTGGTCAACCTCTCGTCCACGTCCTTGTCTGAACCACAACTCTCTATCCTCTCCAAGGGACTTTCCTTCTCGCCTATTCCTAAGTTCGACCATGCTGCTCTGGTCCGGGACTCGCTTGCTTTCTGCCGCACACTCCGCTGGCGGTATCACTTTGCTACCACAACGGAGAGTGACAGCCGCCGAGGTGAGATTGAGTCCAGCTTAGAGCAGTTCAAACCACCATCCCAACTTGACCCTCCTCCACTTCCCCAAAATCATCCCCTCCTCCTGTTCCAAGACTTCCTCACATCGACCTTATCCTCAAAATCTTTCCTCAACTCTATTCCCAACTCCAATAACCTCAACCCTACTGAAATCCGGGCCATGAGAGAACTGTCCAACAACAAAAATATCATTATCCTTCCAGCAGACAAGGGCTCCACCACCGTGGTCATGGACCGCAGTGACTACGATGCGGAGGCCCTTAAACAGCTCTCTGATACCAACACCTATCGTCCACATGCCACAGATCCCACCTCTTCCATCTGCCTCGAAATTCGCTCCTTCCTGGACCTCCTAGGCCCCTTACAAGGTCTTTCTTCACAATCCTTATCCCTTCTCACCCATCAAAATCCCCGCACACCTACTTTGTACCTTCTCCCCAAGATACACAAGGCTGGCAATCCGGGACGACCTATAGTTGCGGCCTATGGTTCCCCCACTGAACGAA
Source organism: Vandiemenella viatica (assembly GCA_031002005.1). NCBI lineage: Eukaryota > Metazoa > Arthropoda > Insecta > Orthoptera > Morabidae > Vandiemenella > Vandiemenella viatica. The sequence continues at coordinate 127,769,652 of JARYHS010013631.1, read as the reverse complement.
TTTCAGCCTTGGTGGATCAACACCTCCAACCTTTTGTGCAGAACCTTCCATCTTACATCAAAGACACACCACATTTTTTGGAACGTCTGTCAAAAGTCCCCAGTCCTCTACCACCAGACTCCCTCCTCGTTTCAATTGACGTAACCTCCTTGTACACCAATATTCCCCACCTTGAAGGCCTCAGTTCCCTTCAGCACTTCTTGGATATGCGCCCTCCAAACAGTCTTCCCAGAACATCCTTTCTCATATCCCTTGCCAACTTTATCCTCTCCAAAAACTATTTCTCCTTCAACTCCCAGATTTACCACCAGATACGCGGCACTGCCATGGGTACCCGCATGGCCCCGTCCTATGCTAACCTTTTCCTGGGCCGTCTGGAAAATATTTTTCTGAAGAATTCCCCCCTCAGTCCCCTCGTGTGGTTCAGATACATAGATGATATATTTATGATCTGGACCCACGGGGAGGACCACCTCCTAGACTTCCTCAACTCACTAAATGATAATCACTCCATCAATTTCACATGGTCATATTCCCACACCTGTATCACCTTCCTTGACGTAGATATCACCCTACGACAGGGGACCCTCCATACCTCAGTACACATTAAACCGACCAATTTACAACAATACCTACACTTTGACAGTTGTCACCCCTTCCACATAAAACGTTCCCTCCCATACAGCCTTGCAATCCGTGGCAGACGCATCTGTTCTGATCATGAATCAATCTCCAGTTACTCCCAAAAACTATCCCAAGCCCTTGTTTCCCGCCAATACCCCCATGATCTGGTGGAAAAACAAATTTCCCGTGCCATCACCCACAATGCTCGTTCTGCACCTCCTAAAGCTGACCGTGGTCCAACACTTGTCACCCAGTTCTTTCCTGGCCTGGAATCTGTCAACCAGATACTCCGCCGTGGGCATGATTTCTTACGTTCCTTCCCTGAAATGCGTCTCCTCCTTCCCAAAATCCTACCCACTGCTCCCCGCACTTGCTTCAGCAGACCGCCCAATCTGTACAACATCTTGGTCCACAAGTATTTACCTGCCAACTCCCCTAGACCTCCACAGGGATCTTTCCCGTGTAACAGACCCCGCTGTAAAACTTGCAGCATGCACCCTGCCACCACTACTTACTCTAATCCTGTCACAGGCGAATCTTTCCCAATAATTGGACATGCCACATGTGCTACCACTCACCTTATTTACCAACTCACCTGCATCCACTGCACTGCCTCTTACATTGGTCTCACCACTCAACAACTTTCCTACAGAATGAATGGCCACAGGCAAACAGTTTATACTTCCAACCCAGACCATCCCGTGGCAATTCATGCGAACTTCCATAATTCAAACAACCTCAACACCTGTTTCACAGTCAGAGCTATTAGAGTTTTTCCAAATACCACCACCCCTTCAGAACTCCGCAGATGGGAACTAGCCTATCAACATATCCTTGACACCAGACACACCCCTGGCCTAAACCTACGTTAAACCTGTCACTTGCCATCTCTCATTTCATTTTACAGTCGGTTATTTTTTTTTATATATATATATATATTTTTTTTTCCCTTCTTTATTTATTTATTTTATTTTTTATTTTTTGTATGTATTTATAACTTTTTGAACTAAGCTACACAGACATTATATTTATTTGTTTCACTTTTATCGCTGGTCAAGCCTGTTCCCCCCCCCCCCCCCCCCTCTCGACAATTCTTCCACTACCACGCGTTTTCCGCCTGTGCTTCATTCATGTGGCGGGCTCGGATGTGACCACATCTTTCCCCCTGCCATATGTCTCGCCTCCTACATGAGTAAGACTGAAAAGTCGAAATATTGTGTAATTCTTTTGTTTTTGTGTTTTTACGTGTTTCGCCCTCCTGCCTTCATCTGTGGTAAGTGACGGGTAACTGTTTATTTTCCCTATCCTATCTTATTTTTATATATATATATATATATATATAAGATACAAACATATGTAAATGTAAATGAGTGGAAATAAGGGCCCAGATTAGATACTAGGTGCTGGGCTAAGTTGTAAAACCTCGAAATACACTTAAGACACGCTAAAAAGTTTTAATGTCATTTTGCCAATCAAAATATTGTTAACTGTTAATTTTTATCATTTAACATTAAAAATTATTTACTAATTTAATTATTATTTAATTTATTATCGTTTTAAGTAACTATGTTTTAAATATATGCGTTAAAAAACGGTTTGTACCAAGCCCGCGCGGATCCCGCAGGATTGAAAACACTGTGGGATTGCAATCCTTAGATAACATTAATAGTAGATTAAACATGAAAATAGGATTCGATGCAGTAGGAGAAATGCATTCTGTTACTTAGGGAGTAAAATCACAACAGATGGCCAAAGCAGGAATAGAATTAAAAGGAGAACAAGTGACAAGTGACAAGAGCCTTCATGTAAAAGAGAAATCTTTTAGTTTCAAATACTGATCTAGGATTCTGAAAGATCTTTTTAAACATCTGTGTGTGGAGCATAGCACTAAATGAAAGTGCAGCATCGACTTTAGGAACACCAGAAAGAAAGAAAATTGAAGCACTGAAAAGTAGTGAATGCGAAAATTAAGTGGACACATACATACGAAATGAATGTATTTTGGAAATTACGTGTGAGGAAAAAATGTTTTGGAAGTGTCGTACAAAAGATGAATGGTCAAATTTTAAAACATACAGGATTGGTTAAATTCTTAGCGGAGGGAACAGTCAAAGCTACGAGCTGTAGAGTTTTTTTGATGGTTTTATACCTCGCAAATTTTGAGATCATAGAGGCGGGGGACAAGGGACGGGAAGGAATTTGATCATGGCCTTTTGAAGGAACTGTCCCGTTATTCACCTGGAGTGAATTGGGGAAACCATGGGAAACTCAGATGGCCAGTGTACTCTCGAATGCTAGGCCCACTGACCATGCTTGGTGGTAGAGATTAGAATATATGAAGCACATGACTGAGGATGTAGGCTGGAAGAGTTAGGAAGAGATGGAGGACTGCATCAATCCAGTAGAATGACCGAGGGAGGGGGAGGGGGGGAGGTAACAGAGGCGAGGCCATCTGGGAGGAATGGATGGTTAAAGACTTACTACTCCCGAAAAAGATTTAAAGGTTCCACATAAAAATAAAAGTCACTCATGAAATAAATGTTCAAAGTGTTCATTCAAAAACTTCGAACAATAACTGGTATCAGGTTGTACAGCCCTAAGATGGCATCAGACATTTAGGAGTCCTTAATGAAGATTGCAGATCATCATAATTACAAATTCACATCCACTCCAGGCATACTTTCACAAAAGCCCCCAAGTTATTATGAAAGTCACAGAAAAACGATCATTGTTCAAAATATTTCAGTCATCTTCACTCGCCAGATTTTATGTTCAACCAAACACGAAAATATTCTAAGTCTTGAAATGTTATATATTTGGTAAAATTTTCTAAGTCCACGAAGCTCCTAATAAATCACGAAATCATGTGCCACGGTCCATGCCTGCCTTCAACTGTTGCCATGAGCTAGATTTCTATGGGTATTTCCAGTCTCTGACCAAGGTTACTCAATCCTTTCTTCTTGATTTTGAATCCAATCTTTTTGAAACTTTACTATTTTGTAGGCCATTTTATGTTATAAATTTATCCTAAAATCTTTTCAGTTTGCTGTTATAAATTTTTATTATTTGCGTTTAAATTTTAAAATATTTTTCCCTTACAAAGAATGTTATGTGAACAATTTTCTTTATGATATCAGTTTATTTTCAAGTTAGAAGCAGCTTTATATTAAGATTCAGTTAGTATTATGGTAGCTCAGTGGTTAAGGTACTTGCTTTCAAAAGTTCGCTGCTCCGGTCCCGGGTTCAAATCCCGGTAGGTGCAGGAATTTTTAAGAGTTGTATTTGTCACATGAGCTACACCAGGTCGTTCCGTGGTTCCGATTCCACGTTAAACTGTAGGTCCCATGGCTTAGAATGTCTCCTTCAGGAGGATCCAACCAACCTTCGGGTTGTGGACCAAGTTAGTTTTATTAGCTATGATAAAATGCTTTGCACTGTCCCTCTTTAACGGGGTTTAGGATGCTTATTCATACATAGCAAAATATGCAGATGAAAAGCAAAAAACTTTTTCAAAAAATAAAAAAGGAAAGCAAAACTGAAAAAAATCACATTGGATAAGACAGTAGCAATTGTTAAGGTCCCAGCCAACCGCACAAATGCTTTCAGCCAGACAAAGGAAACAAAAAGAACTTAATGAGGAAAAAAATAGACAGTTGCTATGTTAATACATAGAATGGATACAAAACAATGCACAAATAAAGGAAGTAAATATAAGAATAATTGAAAAAGAATCAAAGAAGGTACATTCATATCAGCAATACAGTTATGTGAATGCGAACCTTATTAACCAAAGGACTTCCAAAAACTATTTCATCCGTTTAGTGTTGCATTTTTATCTGTCCACATCCCATATGTTAAGGTAGCTGATGGCTTCCCTTTATATACTTAATACAGACTCTGAAAAAATCCTCTCTCTTCTATATAACCCAAAGACTGATGTAATATCAATAACAAAAAGGGAAATGTTTCAATTTAATGTGAAAAAAATGGGGATAGATAGTGTAAACCCATCACTTACCAAAGTGATGCGTAATGGCTAGATTGAGAAATAAATAAAATAAAATCAAGGGCACATTCTACCTAAGTACTAACACATGAATGTTTTATACAACTTCAAAAAGTTTTTATTAATGCCACTACTTTTGTACTCTCCTAACAGACATACCCGTAAAAACTCTTAATATCCAACAATAATTCCTGCCATTTGGATATTAACAGATTCTGAAAATACTAAGATAATTACAAAATTATATACCTTCTTGGCTGCAGCTTTTTTCCATTTCCTCTCTTGTGCAAAGTCAGCAGCGAGCCAAACCATTTCTTCAAGTAAATAATCCCAATGAGCTTTAGCTCTTGGAGGTTCCTGGACTTTAGGAAGACGTTTCTCTGACCACAGGCCTTCTTTCTGGAGTTCCAGTATCCTTTGCATAACATGGGCTTCCTGGAAAACAAATTTATAATTATTAGAGTGTTAGAGTTCGACAACAATAGGGATGCCTTAATAACTGACTCACTTTCTGCACATGTTTTTCCAATGAAGGATTAAAGTAAATGCAATTACCTACAGTAAATGATAGGAAGGGGGAAACTAACTAATATTTGAAATATACCATTCTTTAATAATATCACTATTTTATAATTAAACTGTAATGTTGTATCAGTCTACATACAACAAAAAAGTTCGTTTGAGCTCATAAAATATTTCTGGCCACTTTTGAGAACATTATGGCACAGACATTATACGAAAAGTAAATAAGTTTCAAATTAAGGACTAAAAACAAATGTAAAAGCATTTATTTTGATCTCCCATGTCCCTTATGAACACATTTTATATTATTCCTCAGACTTCCACGGCCATCTTTGTTCATGATTAATTGAGTTTCGGGTTTTGCCGCGTTGTTTATTTCCTTACCTAAGCTTTCGGCTGGTATCCTCCAGCCTTCGTCAGAGATACTGTTTATGTTGACATAGCAACGAGCGCCAAGCATCGCAGAGTAAGAGGCCCCTATCTTCGTTGATGTTGTTGGTGTTTTTTAAAATTTCTGCTGCCTCTTTAACCCGTCGGGGCCACCACTGGTCTTCTCTCCACAGTAGCCTCGTTTCTTGAAATTTTACTTCATGCCCGGTATTAATAGCATGGCGGACTAAGGCGGATTTGTCGCTGTTGTTATATTTGTAGTGGCGGATATGTTCTTTAAGTCTCTCCGCCACTGGCACAACTGCAGGGGATTTCGTAAACACCCATAAGCTGGTGTGGGTGTAATTTGTCTTTTACCTTTGTCAGTGACTGACCAAGTTTGCAGTTAGCCTTATATACTATTTGCACCTTCACCCGCTTTAACAATTTCCCAATCCGGTCTGTGATACCCTGTATGTATGGGAGACAGGCGAATTTTGTCGGCACATTAATATCATGGGATAAGTTGACGTCTCCCATAGGTTTTTTGGGTCTTAAAACTCTCCTGATCTCAGATTCACTATAGCCGTTGGCTTGGAATATTTTTGTAAGTGTCTCCATTTCTTCATTCAGACTTTCCGAGTCACATACTGTCTTAGCTCTTAAGTTGAGTGATGTCAATACGCCTCTCTTCGTTGCCGGATGATGGTGCGACATGGCGTGCAGATACCTATTAGTGTGGGTCGCCTTGCGATACACAGTGTGACCCAAACTTCCATCGCCTCGCTTGTGAACAAGGACATCGAGAAATGGCAGTTGTCCATTTTCTTCCACAACCATAGTGAACTGAATTCTTCGGTGGGCACTATTCAGGTGGTTTAAGAACTCTTGCAAACTCTCCTTACCGTGAGGCCAGATGACAAAAGTGTCATCAATGTAACGGATCCACTTTGTAGGTTTTAGGCGCGCGTTGTTAAGCACCTTCATCTCGAATGATTCCATGAAAATGTTGGCGGCTACAGGTGAAAGTGGCGAGCCCATTGCCGCACCTTCAACTTGAGCATAAAGTTGACCACCGTACTGGAACACAGTTGACTTAAGGCAGAACTCTGTCAGGTCAGCCCACTCATTAGACTTTCCTTGTGCAAGAAGTTTAGCACGTATTACAGCAACGGCTTCGTCTACCGGCACATTAGTGAATAATGAGACAATATCGAAACTCACCATAACATCAGTCTTCTCTAGCGTCAGATCATCAATAATTTGTATAAAGTGAGCTGAGTTCTTTACAGCTGATCTGATATCTTCTGTGACATGTTTCAGTTTATTGGAAAACATACCGCGCAAGTGGATGAGTAGGTGAGTTGACCGCACTCACAATCGGACGTAAGGGAACCTCTTCTTTGTGCACTTTGGGCAATCCATAGAACCTAGGCATCATGCAATTGTTTCTTTTTAGGTTATTCTTGTCCTCCTGCTCAATCGCTTTGGAGGTGTTAACTCTTCGGGCCACCTCTGTCCTAATCTTCTGTAGTGGGTTTCTGCTTAATGGTTCGTAGGTCTTGTCTGCCAGCAAGTTCGTAATCTTATTGTGGTAGTCCAGTGCATTCATTACTACGGTTGCACACCCCTTGTCAGCTGGGAGAATCACAATATCATCACGTTGCCGTAATACCCGCAAGGCTGATCTTTCTTCGCTAGATAGATTGCTGCGTGGTAGTTTTGCGTGGGCAAGAATGCGAGCTGTCTCCTGTCGGATGTTATTTGCCTGATCGGGTTCAAACCCCACAATGGCACTTTCAACGCCCGCTACCACAATAAGATTACGAACTTGCTGGCAGACAAGACCTACGAACCATTAAGCAGAAACCCACTACAGAAGATTAGGACAGAGGTGGCCCGAAGAGTTAACACCTCCAAAGCGATTGAGCAGGAGGACAAGAATAACCTAAAAAGAAACAATTGCATGATGCCTAGGTTCTATGGATTGCCCAAAGTGCACAAAGAAGAGGTTCCCTTACGTCCGATTGTGAGTGCGGTCAACTCACCTACTCATCCACTTGCGCGGTATGTTGCCAATAAACTGAAACATCTCACGGAAGATATCAGATCAGCTGTAAAGAACTCAGCTCACTTTATACAAATTATTGATGATCTGACGCTAGAGAAGACTGATGTCATGGTGAGTTTCGATATTGTCTCATTCACTAATGTGCCGGTAGACGAAGCCGTTGCTGTAATACGTGCTAAACTTCTTGCACAAGGAAAGTCTACTGAGTGGGCTGACCTGACAGAGTTCTGCCTTAAGTCAACTGTGTTTCAGTACGGTGGTCAACTTTATGCTCAAGTTGAAGGTGCGGCAATGGGCTCGCCACTTTCACCTGTAGCCACCAACATTTTCATGCCATCATTCGAGATGAAGGTGGTTAACAACGGGAGCCTAAAACCTACAAAGTGGATCCGTTACGTTGATGACACTTTTGTCATCTGGCCTCACGGTAAGGAGAGTTTGCAAGAGTTCTTAAACCACCTGAATAGTGCCCACCGAAGAATTCAGTTCACTATGGTTGTGGAAGAAAATGGACAACTGCCATTTCTTGATGTCCTTGTTCACAAGCGAGGCGATGGAAGTTTGGGTCACACTGTGTATCGCAAGGCGACCCACACTAATAGGTATCTGCACGCCATGTCGCACCATCATCCGGCAACGAAGAGAGGCGTATTGACATCACTCAACTTAAGAGCTAAGACAGTATGTGACTCGGAAAGTCTGAATGAAGAAATGGAGACACTTACAAAAATATTCCAAGCCAATGGCTATAGTGAATCTGAGATCAGGAGAGTTTTAAGACCCAAAAAACCTATGGGAGACGTCAACTAATCCCATGATATTAATGTGCCGACAAAATTCGCCCGTCTCCCATACATACAGGGTATCACAGACCGGATTGGGAAATTGTTAAAGCGGGTGAAGGTGCAAATAGTATATAAGGCTAACTGCAAACTTGGTCAGTCACTGACAAAGGTAAAAGACAAATTACACCCACACCAGCTTATGGGTGTTTACGAAATCCCCTGCAGTTGTGGCAGTGGCGGAGAGACTTAAAGAACACATCCGCCACTACAAATATAACAACAGCGACAAATCCGCCGTAGTCCGCCATGCTGTTAATACCGGGCATGAAGTAAAATTTCAAGAAATGAGGCTACTGTGGAGAGAAGACCAGTGGTGGCCCCGACAGGTTAAAGAGGCAGCAGAAATTTTAAAAAACACCAACAACATCAACGAAGATAGCAGCCTCTTACTCTGCGATGCTTGGCGCTCGTTGCTATGTCAACATAAACAGTATCTCTGACGAAGGCTGGAGGATACCAGCCGAAAGCTTAGGTAAGGAAATAAACAACGCGGCAAAACCCGAAACTCAATTAATCATGAACATTTTATATTGCATGTAAAACTTGTAACTACTAATATATTTTCTGGCATACCTGTTTAGCTTTCTCTGCGATCTGTTCTTGGCTTCCAATTGAATTATCATATACAGCAGAAATGGAATGTTGCCTCCCATGAGAACGAGATGCTGCATTTAAAGATAATTTGTGTTTCACTGCAGAAGGAATGATTGGTTTCTCTACTGCATTCTGTTGCTGTAATCGTACACTGCTGGCTACAGAATTTGTGCTGGCAGTAGCAGAACTTACATCATTCAGAATAAATGAACCATTACCTGGAAAATAATTAAAAAATAAACATAAGCTAAAGATGGGTGAGAGGGTTAAATATACTAAAATTCAACAACAATGAAATAATCATCCTGCAAATGTACATTAACAGTATTTACATCATCTCTCACCATAAATTAAGAGGTGCATATACCATCTGACAACATGACAATATGTACGACAGTACGTAATTAAGAACAAAAATATCACATCAATTGCAAAAGGACACGTGCGTAACCAGCAACAGTAGGAGGGTGGAATTATATTACGCAATCATGAATATAGAAAATGTGGCAGCAAGAAGACCAAAACATTATAGACAAATTGTTGATTTTTGTTTGAGATTATTGGAATAAGGGTGTGCATTCAATCCACATTTAGTGTTAGAAATATGAGAGTCTTCTTTTTGGAAAAATGTTAATAGATTTTAAATAAGTCTGAAGTATATTAATTAAAATCAAGTAATTAGTTTATCAACTTTTGAATGAAAATGGATATGTTACATTGCTTTAGAAAAAAATATACACCCTTCATTGGCTACTGGTTGTTATATTTGTTCCTAAATTCAATAATTTAAACCCAAAGTTCAATCTGAAACTATCTTCTCATACAGAATCTTCTGCCATAACTACAACTTCATTTGATCCTTCCCAAAATGGGATGCATTCTTTCTACTATCCTTCCCCCGTAAATCTCATACTATCCAGCAGATATGATTGTGCATACATACCAACTCTCATCCAAACTCCTAAACCACTACCCATGTCCAATCCTGCCAAGTTAACCATTCTACCATTGGGCAAATATTTCCAACCACTGGTCATGCCACCTGCTCTAGAAACCGCCTCATATACAAGCTTACATGTCTCCATTGTCTAAGTCTGTATACTGGCTTTATAATAAACTTGCTGTATGGTGAGCAGTTATAGATTGTCATTTCAGAAGTCTCCACAATCCTGAATCTATAATCTTTTTCTTATACAAAAAGTTGTTAACAACGGCAACTGATATTCCTCACAGAATAAACATACTCAAAAATTTGTAGCCGTGATGAATTTGGTTCACATGACAGCTACTAAAATATCTCAAAGTGCCAAAATTTCAGATTTTCAAGGAGCCATAACTCAAAAATAGCATTTTATAAAAAAATCTGAAAATGTGGCCAAAAAATGTCCATATAGCATGTAGTTGAGTCACAGAGCCAGACTGGTGGATTTTAGTTTTTTATAGCTACCATTAAAAAAAAATATTCAGTACGTAAACTTCTTTATTGCATCAAGTTGTTACAAAATTTCAATTATCCATAATTAGAAAATACTGATGAACAGTCACATTGACTTAAATATGGTAAGAAGCTGCTCCTGTATCAGTTCATTTTCGTCAAAGGTAGCGCACATAGCCCACAAGGAGTGGAATAGTTCACCTTTAATAAAATATTCTCCATTGGCACTAGACATCCATCTTTTTTTCTCCCAGATTCTTCTGGCCACTGAAATCCTTTAGCTGAACCACGAGGGTTTATAAATGAAACTATGATATCATCAAGTTCTTGAGCAACGCTTGTTATCTATCCAATCCACCAGTTATCATACATACTTCCCACAGACTGACCCGTGGAGATAAAACACACACAAAAAAAATTTGTCCCCCCCCTCCCTCACCAAACAAAAAAGAACTGCATTAGCACTAGAATTTTTTTAAACATTGTGCTCAACAGTTCTTTCCATATAAGCTACACTTTTCTGGACCAGCCACTAATGCTGCAATCTTATACCAATTACAGGTTTTATGTTAACCGATTGTAAAAAGCTCTCAAACCTAGACTTTAAATGGAATTTTATTTTATGAAGCATTTGTAGCAAGCTAGAGTTGGATTGAATATGATTTTATATGTTTGTCTTGCAATTTACTGTAAATCAGTGAAAATGGACTTTGTTTTAAGAAAAGATATGATGTGAATACTATTTAATATGTTTAAGGACGGAACTATGGAAGAGAATTGCTTAAATGTTTGTAATTCCAAGTATTAAGGTGAGCTACAATGTTTAAAGGACGATTTACTACAGTTTAAAATAATTTATGTGGATAATTTTGTATTTAAGCATCTTTAATTTTCATTTCTGAGCATTTCACAATGATTGAAAATGATTATGTTTTGACTAGCCCCAAAGCCTGTCAAAAATGACGGGTTTAACCGAGTGTTATGGTAATTTATTTCTCTGCAGTTTCCTAACTAAATAGAATTGTTATAAAATAAAGCTCATTGTAATTTATCACCCTTGTGCTGTAAAAAAAAGCTTCAGATGTCAACTTGGTCCAGGCTGCATTTCAACCTAACCACAATATCCGCTAATATTGCTGATAGAGAAGCAAAGATTAATCGCGGGTGAATTAATACATTCCCTGTATCGCATGTCAGTGTCATCATGTATCACGAAATAAACTCGATCCCAAATCTTCTTTCTTAATACCTGTGATGAAGATTGTTATTTTAACGGCTGAGACACCTTCCATCGGCTGAAATAATGACCCCAGTGAAAACGAAGGATCTTAACTTACACTATGCCACGTAATATTTAACAGTGGTTTAGGCCACATATATTGTGGTCAATTTCATTCAAACCATGTAATGATTTCAGTTAAAAAAAAAAACTGATAATTAATATGCCCATATAACGAAATACATAATTTTCTTTCAGTCTTCTGACAATTCATGTTTTAGCAGTTGCTTAACTAAACAGAACTGTTATAAAATAAAATTCAATGTAATTCCTGGTGCCTTGCGCTGTAGTAAAATGTTTCAGTTTCCATCCGGGTCCAGGTTGCATTTCAACCTAACCACATACTAAGCTAAATTTGCTGCCAGAAGAACAATACTTCAATCTCACGCATATCACATTTTACTGTCAATAATGCATCACAATATCAATTTGACAAAAAATCTTCAAGGGTTTTTATAACTTTCTTTTTTGTTATCCCTGATTCAGACCAATATTACAACGTTTGAATGGCTGACACAGTAACATGTTGATGAAATAATAGCCTCAGTAATATTTCTCAATGAAAGCAAAGGAAATAAATATAAATCTTACATCATGCCACATAATATTTGTTTTTATTGTAGTGTAGGCTGCATAGATCGCGATCAGTGTGCAACTATTTGCGTTTAAATGATTTAATAATTTCAATAATAGAACACAGTTTAAATTATATATATATAAAAAAAATCTATATTATTCATGCCCTCTGCTGTAACGTAAATGCTATTTGTAATTCTGCCAATCTAATCAAAACTTTCGCTAGCATTGATTCTTGAAACTTAAAGCTTTTATCTTACATATCTATGGACAAAGAATTTAAGGAATACGTCTATACCGGAATATCAAAAGAATAGCACGTAAATATAAGCATCTAACGATTGATATGTCGATTTAAACACAATACACACTTTTAATTGTGTTCTGTCAGTTAATTTATTTGCAGATGCTTAGAAATATTTTTAAATAACGTGCATAACCAAGAACGATGGCGTAGAGCGTGACGTCAATGCGTGACTGATGACGTCATAGATGACCAGTTGCTTATTATAATATTAGATTTTGATTGTTTTAAATATGTTTTTAAATGTTTAATTATTGTTAAAATTTGAGAAATATCTGTTGGATATGTTCTGGAACTCTCTATGAAACATATATAAAAGGAGCTGCAGAGACTCGCATACAGTTTACAGACACAGTTTTACGGAAACAATTAACTTCGACAAAGAACACTAAGCTGGAACAGTTTTGAGTGAACAGTACTGTATTATCGTTGAAAGCAGTATTGAATGTAATTGATGGAGCTTGTGTCTACATGTGACCAGTATCGTTGACATCCGAAGTGCTAATGAAAAAAAGTTAAATTTGAAACTGTAGCAAGGACTGATTATTTCATATATAATAAACCACGAGACACCTAATATGGTGACTGTTGAAGTGGCAGTCAATTATTAGACATCTGTAAGATAAAAGATGTCTTTTCCAAAAGATTTGCAATAAGCAAATGGAATCTTCAGAGTTGTAAATCTGGTAGCGACAGCGAGCTAATAACACAGATTCGACGAATTTTCGGTGACTACTTACAACCTACATAAGAATGCAGTTATTCTCGTTGATGAGAATATAAACATTGTTCTTGGGTGACTAGCTGAGATAAAGGAGTGTTGTAATTACACTTACAATTACACAATATTTCGGTGATCTGATTCACTGTTGCCATCTTCTGGTGAAGTGCAGTTGAGTATGTGCGTTGCTACGCTGTAGCAGCAGGAGTCTGGGTTGGCTCAACAACAGCGCAAGTTCTCGACTGCACTTCACCAGACGATGGAGACAGCGAATCAGATTGCCAAAATATTGTGTAATTGTAAGTGTAATTACAACACTCCTTTAACTCAGCTAGTCACCCAAAAACATTTTTTTTTTACTTAAAACCTGACTAACTCTGGAGGTACGACAGTAGCGGGACTCGACCATGCCTTTCCGACAGCAAGTGGAAAATAATTTTGGCCTGGGTTACAAGTATAGTGTTTTGTATGTGAAGAGTTGTGATTAAGTGCTTAGAATCAGTTAAAAAAGAGTCGCGTGCTATGAACGTAATATTACATTCCTTAATATGTCAAGATTTTCTTTGGCTAAAAACATAATGGTACGTTCGTAGCGTGACTCAAATGGCTTCTCTATGTATTTAGTTCATCAGGCCGCCATCAGAGTTCACCAACTTCTTGAAACATATCTGGGAATAGATTACAACAAGCACAAGGCAGGTGTAGATCTCTTCGACCAGTGTTTGTCCTACAGACAGTGAAGTGGTGGAAGAAACTTGCTTTTAAGATAATTGTGAGTTTATAAAATGCATGCATTTTGAACAACAAAATCTCAAGAAAGATCACAACAACACACCTCATTCAGGAGATATGTTCGGCCTTGGTGCTCTCTGCTGGTGACACCAATGATGTGACTAGTGACAATGAAAAACTTTAAGATTGACACAGAAACACTTTCCAGAAAGAGTGTCGGTGGCAGCTGGAAAAAAGAAAGCCCAAAGCAAATAATTCCAATGGCAAACATTGCCAATTATTTTGCAGAATTAGCTCAAAAACAGCTATCAAAAGTCAGGAACTGTTCCCCACATCGACACAACCTAAAGCCAACCAGAACCCTGTTTTTCTAATCCAGTTTTTCCCTGGCCCGGAATCACTAAACCAAAATCTTTGTTTAGGCTATGACTTTATTAGATACTTTCCTGAAATGTGCCACATTCTTTACACTAACCTTCAAACCACACCCCGAGTCACCATCAGCAAACCACCTAATCTAAAAAACATTCTTGTACATAAATATCAACTCTCTGATGCTCTTAAACCACCGTTTGGATCGTTCCCTTGATAGAGACCCCATTGCAAAACTTGCGGTATGCATCCACCTACCACTACCTATAGCAACCCTACAACTGGTGAAACCTACCGCATAATAGGTCATGCCACTTATACAACCACCCATCTCATTTACCAGCTCACCTGCCTCCACTGTCCAAGTTCCTACATTGGCCTGACCTCAAACACATTATCCACCAGAATGAATGGTCACAGACAAACAGTTTGCTCCCAATCTGGACCTCCCTGTTGCTCACTATGGCAGTACTCACAACACTCACGACCTTAATAACTGCTTCACAGTCAGAGCCATTAGAGTACTTCCAGACACAACCTCCCAATCTGAACTCCACAAGTGAGGATTGGCATATCAACACATCCTGCAGGCCTTAATTTCCGTTAATGTCTTCCATCCTCACTCTATACACCCGCCACTGGCCAGTATAATAGATTCATACATTTTTCAATATATTTTTTTTATAATTATTAGTTTTTCAACCATTTTAATCTTTCTTATACTCGCAGTCATATTATCGTTGATCTCTCCACCACCTCTGACAGTCTATTGCATTCTATGAATGGCTACGTTGAACTCAAGTCTTCCGCAAGCCCAGCCACCTACCTCTGTTAAATTTAAAAAGGAGTTTTCACCTGAAATATTGTATTTTCCTTGTTTGTGTGTTGTTTTGTGTTGCCGCTGCCCTCCTCCCTTCAACTTTGGTGAGTGTTGGGTGTTTTTTTCTCTTTCTTTTCCATGTAAATATTGACTTGCGGCATTTCTTTCCTTTCATTGTTATCTATATTTACTTCTTTATTTAGCATAGATGATGGTATTGAAGAAACAAGTGGGAGTAAGAAGTTTCCTGAACCGGTTTCTGACATAGAAAAATATTCCAAAATCGACTTATCTGACAACATTTAGTACAATCTTTGGTGAAGAAGATAGTATTGAAGGGGTAGTTGCTGAGAAAAATAATCACGTTGTGAAAGAAATCATAGAGCCAGATGTTGGGACAATTGTAGGCACTGATTCAGATAGTTTGTTTGATATAGATAGTAGTCTTCATTTAATGGATAGTGGAAGTGGAAATAATGAGGGACTTAATTGTATGAGTGATGACTGCAAATCTATGATGATTGGTTCAACAATGTTACTGTTAAGGGACAATTTGGAAAAACAGAATCATGTGATCCATCAGCTGTTCCATGGATATGCCAGTATGCTGTTTGAGATCATTCGAAGTTTATGTATCTTGCAATATATAGTAAAGTTTTGTACACACAGAAGGGTAATATTAGATATTCAGTCAAAAGTATAGAAAAAAAAAACTGGAAGGTTCGAAAAAAGTAATTTACACAGTTTTGGGTTTTCAGGGAAATAAGATAATGTCCATAAAATAATGTATATAGATAGTTGGTTTGTGTACTCTTGTTAGAATATATAATGATACATAATGTTTTAGATGTAATTATTAAAATGTATAAAGCAATTTGAAACAGTTCTGTCTAGTGAATTTTTTTTTTTTTTTTTTTTTAAATTATGTTGGGATTGGCTGCTCTGTGGGGACAAAGGATCAGCTGTCAAATGTAAACAGGCTGTTGTGATCAACAGACAGCATGTGTGTAGCTTCTAGTGAATGAATGAGTTGTAGCTTAGGCTGAAAGTGATGGAATTAAATGTTTATTTTGTAAAACAGAAACTAAGAAAATGATTGGATCTGTAAATAGACAATTATTTATTGTAATCAGAGTAAGTGTTATGAGTTATGTATAGATGATGTATATATAATGAAGGCTTGTATATCTGGATTGTATAATTGTGAAAGTTATTATGGCTGATTAACTGTGATCTGTTTATGTTGACATTATGTGTACACACAACCTGCTTAACTTCATGATAGATTCAATTAATTTTAACTATGTAAAAACAAGTGAATCCTGGGGAGCGGTTGTAACAGCCCTCAAACCAAGATTTTAAATGGAATTGTATTTTATGAAGCATTTGTAGCAAGCTAGATTTTTATTGAATACGATTTTGTATGTTTGTCTTGCAATTTACTGTAAATCAGTATAAATGGACTGTTTTATGAAAAGATATTATATAAAAACTATTTAATATGTTTAAGGACAGAAATATGCAAGAGAATTGCTTAAATGTTTGTAATTTCAAGTATTAAGGTGAACTACGATGTTTTAAAGGCCGATTTACTATAGTTTAAAATGATTTACATGGGTGTTGGCTGTTTCCACAGTGGAAGAATGACAGATGAAGACCGATTAAAACCTTGTGGGGTGTCAAGTAACTGAAGGAATAAGTGATCATGTTGCAGTTCAGATGGATATTAGAGGATTCAGTAAACCAGCAGCCAAAATTGTAGGAGGAAGTACAGGTAGGTACAGTTATAAAAAGGCACAGGCTTCAAATTTGAAGAGATATTTCAAAGAACAATTCAGCAAATGGAAGGAAGGCAGAAGTACAGTAGAGTCAAAGTGGGAAGAGTTCAAGGAGATAATAACAATGGGGGAAGAAAAATTTATTCCAAGGCAGAAAATAAAGAGAAGTAGAGAACCTATGTACTATAATAGGGAAGTGAGGAGGTTAAAGAGGTTGGTAAGAAGAGAACATAACAGAGTTAAAGGCAGCATGGTAGTAGGAAATATTTAAAACAACTAAACAAGGACATAATAACAGCAAAGAAAGTGGCAAAAGACGGTGTTAGGGAATAAGCCGGATACGGGGTCGGTATCGTCTTCTTCACCTAAACTCAAAGTCATCCAAAAAGTTGTCAAAGTTCGTAAAAGTTCTATAACCGTGTTAAACCATGTAGAATGCTAACTGTAAAATTGACCACAGTCGCCACTTACAGATTAACCTCCTGTAAGAAATGAAAGTCTGAATCCGGATAACTGAATAATATATTCTTGAAAATTTTCACAGAAGTTACAAAAGTCACAGTTAGCAATGGCAATCGGAGAAAATCATCAGCCAAAGATCACAGATCATGAAACAGAACAGACCGCACCACCCCAAAATGAAACTGAAATCTGTTACAAACACACGTTGGAAAATGTTAAGTTGGTCATGCCGATTTTAGAAATGGCGCCGGTCGGCCATCATGTTTTTGAACTACCCTTCTCATAAACCACCGCACGCTTCTTGCCGGTTCTGTATGAACTCGCTCACCGAGAGGCTACATCCTAACCCAACGAGATACTTCATCAAAATGCGATAAAAATGGCGGACGGGTCCCTTTTATCAAAGTGACCTACTGACCTAGACAATAGTCTATCTGGAAAAAGAACCCGTTACCTGAGTGCTACCAGAAAATTACAAGATGAAGAGCGTAGTGAGGAAAGTGTAGTGGTGTGTCAGGTTTTGTTTTTAGAGCTTCCAGACCAGAAAAAATGAATTTAGAAGTTTAGTTAATTTGTATCGCGTATTGTCAAACGTCATCCTACGTCACAGGAAAAATGCTTCGCCTCAAAGCTTTAAAATATTAAGTTAATACTATTTTCAACGTGTTCTCCGACCTCTGCCGAGTCCAATGGTGTAAAAATCTTTCAAATCGGTTAAGGCTATCAGAAGTTATAGAATTTCTAAGTTTTACTGTTTTCCGTTGTGCAACCCAAATATTCCGCTTTTTATTTAAAGCCGGTTGTGTCCTGAAACTAAATTTAGATTGAACCTTTATTTAATTTAAGCACTTAAGAGAAGTTTTTAGTTCGTGAAATATGTTCGTTAGTGAGTTATTGAAATTTAAAAGTTCGATTACTTATATTTTCTATTTATTAGTTGATGGTTACCGGAAACTTACAGAATATTGACTGGCTGGTTATTTTACTTGTTTACATTTACTTTTAAAGCTCTGAAACTGTTTAGATGTGGTGGAATCAAATGTTGAAATACACTCCATGTGGAAATGCTTTAAACTTCCTATTTACTGTTTTAAATTGGTCTGGAACTGCGAGTTATTAGTGAATTTACTATTAGATGGTGGAATTCTAATTATTGAAGTGCTTTACAGTGTTAAATTCAGTGGAATATTAGTGCTATGGTAGTGTAAACAACTTGTGTATTTTGCTTCATGGATTATTACGGATTACGCTCATTTAGGTAAGTTTATGGTTTTAATTTTATTAGAAACTTCTTATTTATGGTCGCTATGTGTTGTTTATCTACTTTTCTGAACTTAGTGTTGTTATCTCGATTTTGACTATGGTA
Organism: Vandiemenella viatica; assembly: GCA_031002005.1. Taxonomy (NCBI): domain Eukaryota; kingdom Metazoa; phylum Arthropoda; class Insecta; order Orthoptera; family Morabidae; genus Vandiemenella; species Vandiemenella viatica. The sequence goes on along the minus strand of JARYHS010013631.1, from coordinate 127,750,776 downwards.
TCGTGTACTGACGTTAACCTCAAACTTTGCCGGATTTTAACTGAATCTCGAAAATAGAGCGAAAGGTAGCTTATGAAGAGTATTGCCGATGCAGGAGGACCATTGACTTGTGCATCTAGAAATTTCTATGGCTATATCAGGAAACTGATTTTTAAGTAACTGGTTTAGTGAAAGCATTAGGGACAATGAATCAGAAACGGGAGAGTCTAATTCGGAGAACAAGCTTAACAACACAATTAGAAATGAAGATAGTAAAAAATTTGAAATTCATCCTGACAAAATCATGAAGGAAATAAGAAAGCTGAAAAAACAAAGGGGCTGGTGTAGATAATATTACTACAGATATCAAAGACAGCCGAATGTGTCATCTTGAAATTGAGTCTGGCTACTTGCTACTTACCACAGGACTGGAAAATGGCAATAGTAGTTCTGGTACATAAATGAGGGGTGAGAAACAGAGTTGAGAATTACAAGCCAATCAGTTTGACATTAGTGGTAGGTAAATTAATGGAAAGATTGATATGCAACCACATCAGAAATATATGTGAGGAACGTAAGTGGTTTTCAAGCAGGCAACATGGGTTCAGGTAAGGATATTCATGCGAATCCCAGTTGGTGGGATATATGCAAGATATTTCAGATGAAATGGACAAGGGAGACCAAACTGATAGGGTAGCACTAGATCTTTCAAAAGCGTTTGACAGAGTGAGCCATAAAATGGTAGTAAATAAGGTAAAAACTATTGGAGTTGATCAGAAAGTGATTTGCTGGGTAGAAGAAAGTTAGGGTAGGAAATGTAGTATCAAAACAAGTAGAAGTAAAAATGAGAGTGCCGCAGGGTAGTTTATTGGGACCATTGCTATTCATTATTCTAATGAATAATTGTGATGATTGTTTACTATCTGAAATTAGATTGTTTGCAGATGACAATTCTATATAAAAGAATCAAAATGATAGAGGATTGTAAACAGTTGCAGGGTGATCTGGACAGGATATCTAGTTGGGTTGGTAAACATGGAATGAAAATTAATGCAAAGAAGGGTCAGTTTATTAGATACACAAATAAAAAACAAAGATAATTATGAATATAAGGTGGGGAAAGAATTGCTTGCTTAAGACTTGAAATGTAAATATCTTGGCATTACATTTGATAACAAGCTTAACTGGGCAGGACACATTGGACAGGTGGTAGGAAAAGGTTTCAAAATTCTGCACTTGTTGGAGAGAGTGATGAGGGGATGTACGAGAGTAGTGAGGGAGTTGGGTTACAAAACTTTGGTCAGACCATTGCTCGAATATGGGATCCTAATTTTACGTATCAAATACAGGAGTTGGAGAGGGTGCAAAAAAGGGATGCTAGTTTTGCATCTGGAAATTATCGCAGAATGCAATCAGTGACGGATATGATATAGGAGCTAAAATGAGATTCATTGAAAGACAAGAGGAGGATGCGGATGGTCATGGGAGTATACAGGGCGTATACTGGCGATGAGGCATGGGAAGATAATGGAGTAGGCATGAAAAGTAGTACATGGAAGGTAAAAGATGACTATGACCACAAGCTGGCACTTGCTTGCAGGAACAAGGGTGTGGGAAGATTCTCTTTTTTAGGTAAGGGTGTCAGGGATTGGAATGAGTTACCAAGAGAAATTATGAATAATTTACCAAAAACGTTTGAAAGAATTTAAAAATAAAATTTGTAGAGGGCAAATGTAGGTGGCTGCAGGATAGGGGGAAGATGGGGGAGTAGGGATATTGCCACCAGAGTCTGTGCTCCATTGCAATTATATTAAATAATTTTGAGTGTAAGTATCTTTAAATTTCATTTCTGAGCATTTTGTAATGATTATAAATCATTACGTACTGATTTTGATTGTTTTTAATATGTTTTTAATTGTTTGAGAAATATCTGTCGGAGCCTTTGTAATGTTCTGGAAAGACAGCTTACAGTTTTACAGACACAGTTTTATGGAAACAGTTTATGTCGGCGAAGGACAGACAGTCGGGACAGTTTTGAGCGAACGGTACTGTATTATCATTGAAAGCAGTATTGAATGTAATCGCTGGAGATTGTGTTTAAATGTGACTGTGAAGTTCGATGTGCTTATGAGAAATAAAAACAAGTTGAATTTGAAACTGTATCGTGGACTAATTATTTCATATATAATAAATCAAGAGACACCCAATACCATTGTTTTTATCTACAGGATTGAAAAGTTTGAACATTTTCAATGTTAAGTATTTAATGGAGTAGTTTTTAATACTGCAAACTGCATCAATAAATGACGCTGGAGTGTTGTTTTTTTTTTTTTTTTATGAAGGTTGAATGTTGTGGCATAATGTTTGTACAATCCACCCACACCATGACATGCTATCTTCCCATGTCCAGTTGCTATGTAAATCCATTTTGTCTTTTACTGTAGTACTCACAATTCACTATCTTACAACTACGAAGACCTGACATAATGATCACAAAATCTGAAAGACACAGAATGTTCACTCTTCACACTTCAAAAGACAAAAGCAGACTGAACTGGTCCAATGTCAAGGAGAAGAAAGCTTATGGGTCAAACAATTTCTTTCCTCCCTCCTTATTTAGTAATAGTGAGGAAACAAATGACTAAAAATGTTGAGGTATGTCTATGCATATTGCTAGTTATATACTGGATAAAGTAGTTTTATTATAAGGAAGTATTTGGAATGTTCATTCTTGGATACAATTCAATCAAATACAAAAAGGATGATGCTTCTCCAACAGATACTTATTAAATATTACTATCTAGTAAAAATATTACTAAAATTTTATAGACTTTACTATTTCTGTAAATAAATATTGCTGTGTGAAAATAGTACTTCAAAGCTGAAGACTGCAACTTTTAAGGCACAAAATCATGTAGGTGGGAAATTTGGTTTGGACCAAATTATTTTCTTTTGTTAAAAATGAATACTGAAGATTGTGTTTTTATTATTTATTAATAATGTCACATCAGTCCAATAAGAAATGGAGTCATTTCATATATTAAAATTTAAAATAAACACAATAAGTCATTTCAGGAATGTGACTTGATGTACCAGTTCTGGAGAATGTGTAAAAATGAATAAATAACACCCCGAAAACTCACTTTTTTCACCCCTTAAAAAAAATATTTCCAATTGTTATAAATTAAAACAATATCTCAAAAATAAGTTAAAACTTTGTCCGATAAATTATCATTTCAGTAAACGCATCCCCAACTATAGTTCTTATGAAGAACCACAGGTGAAGCTCGAGCACTCCTGTCATTGAATTTGATCAGGTTGGCAGTCAGTTAATTTGTCATCAACAAATTAAGTACAATTATACAGGAAATAAGTGATACCACAATTACGATATGGTGTGATAATCGGTGGTTATTCATCATCACTATCGTTGGGGACAATCTCCAGTTTCCCCAGTGGTTATAAGTATCATGTGTGAATGTTTGTTTGCGGTTTGACAATTTTGTGACTTCAGTCTCTTACTAATCAAGTATCGTGTGAGCTGAATTATGGTACGTTATAGTTTGGAACACAGAATATTCCTGAGCGATACGTATGTGAAGAAAAAGTCCTTTAAAACGCGTCACACTAAATTGCATCGCAAATATACTGGTGCTTTACTGCCAGCTAAAACAATGAATCTGCATTTAGTTAAAAAAAGTAAGCAAAACGTGTAATCAGCCATGGCTTGTGGTGCCAGATCACCCCGATTTAAACCCTTGTGATTTCTATCTTTGGGGAAAGCTTAATGGAAAGGTGTATGAAGAAAATCCTCATACGTTGGAAGAACTTGAAAGAAAAATCTACCGAGTAGTAATGTCCATTTTAAAAGATGTCAAATATGCATTACGCAAGAGAGTTGACACTTCCAGCATCTTTTATAAGGTAAGATAATGAATTACATAAAATTCATATGCTTTACACATATTTATACATGTATATAATGACGATATGTAATTATTGCTAAGTAGTTCCACAGTTGATGGCTGAACTATGTGGGAAGCTAGCCACGAGCAGTTTCCTCATTGTAGTGCTAGCAGTGGATAGCGTTTCCTGGCAAACACCCTGAATTACTTAGTAACACTAAAAAACTATTAAACCCTCACCAGCAGAAGTGTAGATAAAAGGTGCTGTTTGGGAAAAAAAACCAGATTCAACTGTATTTTCTACCAATGTTTATACATGAAGGTACAAGGTATTTTATTTTAATATTCTCATTTATGTCTGTAAAAATGGTGTGAAAGAACTGCCACGAGGCGATATTTATGTGGAAATGAAAGATAAATTATACCCAATACTCACCAAAGTTAAAGGGAGGAGGGTAGCAGCAACACGAAATAATATTCAAACACACAATATTTTAGAGTTAACCCTTTATCAAGTGGAAAGGAAAGTGGCTGAGCTCACGCAAGCCTGGCAGCCAACACAGCCATACGCAGAATCCATTATTATTTAGTTACAGTTATACTAGAAAGCTATCAATCCCCACCTACATAGATGCAGATAGAGGCCGTTTTTAGAAAACTCTACCCGCACTTTCTACCAATGTTTATACATAAAGCTATATGGTACTTTTTTTATTTCCTAAGTCATAACCTCATTGGATTTCTAATTGCATTTTTTGGTATAGTTCACTATGCGTTGCCTGAATATTGGGAGGTCAAACAGCCATGTTGGTACAAGACTTGAATTCATCCATAAACATTTGCAAAATAAAAATAAAAGAAAAAGAGATGAGAACCATTATTAATTACAATTGATGGTAAGTCAAAGCAGGTATACTAAAAAAATTGAATACCCGTGTGTCACACCTTTCTGATTTCACATTTTAGTTCTATGAAATTTTATAGTAATACATCATACCAAGATTGGAATAACTACTTCTGTTTAATTTGCCCAAGCCATTTGCCAAGTCACCGAAAAAGGTTAGCCGTTCTAATACTGAAACATTGCTATCAACTTATTTATTTTAATAGACGCTAAATTTTAACACTCCTGTTGATATCATCAATAAAATTATATTTTGTCCATAATGGATTGGTGGAATTCAGTGGCTGCGTTATCAAGTTTAGGTTGATATGGAAGAAGGCGAACAGTCACAATTTATTTTTATAAAACCAAATTGTGACTGGTCACTGTATTCCATATCAAGAATAGCCAATTTACACTTACATCTAACGCAACACAAATGTATAAGAACGTCATACGACTTTACCTTGTCCAGGAGAGACTGTTTTTATAAAAACAAATTGTGACTGGTCACTGTCTTCCATATCAACCCAAATCAATAAAATTACTACCAGCTACCATACAGAAGAAACCACATACCAAACATGTAGGCCTAATCATCATTAAATCACAACAGGCAAAACGTTATCACCTTTACAGGTAGAAATGTACATTAGTCCTTGCAAAACCTATCTACAGGCACAAAAGGATAGCAAATTTATTTTTTAATCCTTAGAGCTGCCTATTACACACATAATGCTTGACAGCACGATTTCGTAATGAGACAAAAATAAACTATGATGCAGTAACGAGTGAAAAAAAATGTCTTATTGGATCAGCATTGGCTGCAACTCAGTTCACAGCATACACGTTCCCCAGAAGTCTATCCACTCATGAAATTTCATGGACATATTTCAGTTGGATGAACATGCCAATCCTAACTGGAAATATACTGCCACTTATGCACCAGTCAGAGTGGGGAGGGCGGGGTTGGGATTGTCAGAGTATCAATTGGACTTCGATGTTCAAGAGGATCGATGCTTGGTATAAGCACTAAACAATGAATTCAATAAGCCAGGCAACAAGGATTTCAAGAAATAAAGATTCCTGGAAGACAATTTCACCACTGCAACACAGGAAATGAATCTTCAAGTTTCTGCTGGCAAAACGATATATGCCACTCTAGAGTGATTGTCAGAGTATCAATTGGACTTCGATGTTCAAGAGGATCGATGCTTGGTATAAGCACTAAACAATGAATTCAATAAGCCAGGCAACAAGGATTTCAAGAAATAAAGATTCCTGGAAGACAATTTCACCACTGCAACACAGGAAATGAATCTTCAAGTTTCTGCTGGCAAAACGATATATGCCACTCTAGAGTGATTGTCAGAGTATCAATTGGACTTCGATGTTCAAGAGGATCGATGCTTGGTATAAGCACTAAACAATGAATTCAATAAGCCAGGCAACAAGGATTTCAAGAAATAAAGATTCCTGGAAGACAATTTCACCACTGCAACACAGGAAATGAATCTTCAAGTTTCTGCTGGCAAAACGATATATGCCACTCTAGAGTGATGAATAAAAGTATATGGAAAATTTGATGAAAGTGATAAAAATAAGAATTTAACTTACATCTAATGTAATATGAATGTATAAGAATGTCATGCAACTTTACCTTGTCCAAGAGAGACTGTAGATGAATTTGTAAAAGGCACTTTCAAGTCTTCATTCACAAAAGTGCTTGCTGTGGCAGCAGCCAGCTGCTGTGTGAGATCCTCGTCATCATCATCAGGGTCTAGGCGGTGAGTTCGAAGGAAGTGTAGGAACTGTGGTGTGGATGGCTTTTTACGCCATATATGGTAGTCCATCATATTGCCACCAGCCTGAAGGAAAAATAATTCTGCAGCATGTTCCGCATACTGTTCACGAAGTTCACGCATACGCATAGTTTTATGTTCTTGAACACTTTCACGCATGGCTGCAATTTCCTCATTGGGAGGAGGTTGTTCATGTACGTCCGACAACCTTGGCCTCTTCCTAGGGACCGCGGCCTGTTGACCAGGTGGTCGTGGAGCGGGCACAAAAGTTCTTTGTCTTGGTGGTGAAGACAATGAACTGACCAATGTTGGGTGAGAAGATGCAGAAACAGTAGCTGTCTGTTGTCCAATCGCCACCAGGGACATAGTCCCTCTTGCTGGAACCTCTCCACTAACAGCATTGTTAGTTGCAATTTGCAAGCTTCCTGCCCGGCCAGGCACTGGTGACACACCAACGACATTTAGTCTTCGTGCTGGTGCAAGGTTTATTATACGAGTTGTACCACTCTGTTGCAGCCCCACAGTTGTGGGTGCTATTGTTGGTATTACCTGAAAGCAAACAGTAATCAATCTAAAGCTGATCATGAGAATGTATGACACAGAAATAATGGTGAAGCAAGAAACATCTGTTTCAGTAAAAAAATGCAGTATTAACCAAAATGAAAATAATTTTGCATGCAACATCCTTACATATTTCCTGTACACAACTTAATACACCAAACTACGTTGTGTTACAATGATCCTGAATTAAGATCAAAGTAAAAAAATAAATAAATAAAATTGTTATATGCCTTTAAAAGGTGTCGTGCAATTTCATTATATACATCTATGTGTACAAACAGTATGAAAGGAATCTAGGCGCTATAAAAATTTTGATACAGGCACAAAAAAATTAGCTACAAACCACTTACAAAGATAAAAAAAACACACTTTAACAAAGTGTTATTCCTATCCACAATACTATTGCAAGAATATTGTTGCTCATTTTTATTACTTAACCTGAAGAACAAATTCCAGGTAATAATGTATCTTTAATACAGTAGACAAAAGAGTGTTTGGCCCCTATCACAAAATTATGAAGAACCAGTTTCTGAAATTAATAAATATAGTTTCATCACATAATTCCATGGTAAAACACTCACCGACTTCAGTCGTGATGTTCTGAAAATTATTTCGTTCACTTTGATAACTGACAACATAACTGAAATTACTTTAACCCTTTCGTGACCAGTGGGAACTATAGTTCCCACTTCTTTGTTTTCGGCTTAAGTTCACTGGTAATCATTGTTCCCACGTCTAACTTGTGCTCCCATCTCTGTTATAGTGTGGTAACTACGTGTAGTTTATCAACTGGCTCGCAGAAGCTGTTGTATGTCTACATTCTTAGTCAATAAATGCAGTGGCGCGGTTTCCGAGTGTAAGGGACCCAATAATTTGACCACAACAGCTATATTTGTATTCTGCGCTTTTCTGTTGTGTGTGAAGTGACTTGTTTTATATTTGTCCACCTTCATATTTACTAAGGAGACAGTATATGACTGTATTTAGCAAATTTCACCAAAAACCACAGAAATATTGCAAGGAAAGTTAGTGGGAACTATTTATCCCACTGAACTGTTTGGGATGTGCAAACTGTGTAGCAAGGAAAGTTAGTGGGAACTATTTATCCCACTGAACTGTTTGGGATGTGCAAATTGTGTAGCTGTAAAATTAGCATTTTGTTTATTGTGCGTTTCCCATTGTTTAGAATGCCTGGGCTCAGGCCAGAAGAGATTCTGAGAATTTTGCACTCCCTACCAGAAGATTCAGATTTCAATGCTGACTCAGATTCTGATGAAGATTCAGCGAATACTTCACAAATTTCAAACAGTGTTAGTGGTAACATTATTGTGCAATGTGATGATAATGGTTTTGATTTGACAATAGAAGCTAGCGAAACTGGAAACATGTCAAACAGAAGATGCCGTTTATGTAGCACAAAGGACAAAGAAAATAGAACAAAAGTAATGTGTAGCAGCTGTGGTGTATCTTTGTGTATAGCACCATGCTTTTCTATATTCCATAGTACATCACCATAGTGAACTCAAATGACAATACAAATTAATACATGTTTAAAGTAATATTTCTGATGTTTTTTGCACTTAAAAATAAATAAATATTTTTTTTCAAATTACCGAGTTGAGTTAGTCCAGAGTTCAGTGGGAACAATAGTTCCCACTAATTTTTTTGTAATTATAGACTAATTATTTACATTCAAGATTGAAACTATAATTTTAAATATGGTTCCTTAGCGCAATAAAGTGCTCATAAGAATTCCACAACTTCTGTAAATAATTTGGTCACGAAAGGGTTAACAAAATAATGTATTTATCTCTTCACTCCAAGCGATGCCAGGTCAGTCAGCTGTATGTCACCATTAAGTGTACAACTATGAGTTTGTGAACTAACACTGAATACATATATCTATTTACCTTAGAGTATTAATTATAGTTTCACTTCAATTGCGACTATAAACGAGGAGGAATCCATAAATTTAACTGCTGCTACAGTTTGCATTTAGACAAAGAAACGATACATGAAACCCATGCGACAGAAATGGCGGCTTTCAGATAACTAACAACTGACACATTTAAATTTGGTTCAACAACCGAGCCTGTTGATTGGTGAAATTACTTATGACATGACATGACATACAATACGTTGCTCAAAATAGTCACCCCACTGATGAAGAGAATGGAAACATATGAGACAAGGAAACTCACCTCACAAGGTACTGACTGCTACTCTATGGCACTTATCTATGAGAACCTAAAATTCTCTAAAACTATTTCAACCCAAGCTCTGGAGTGGAAAATACCCGACACCCGTCACTTGAAATTGCATTGTCTCCAAGATTACCATTATTACTACTACTACTACTATTATTACTCCATGATTAACTAATCACTTGTGGAAAAAAATGAATCAGTTCTGGTACTGACTTCTCTTATCAGTCATTTCTAGATATGAATGTTGCTGGTAGTAATGTGTGTGTGCCGTCATCCAGAAATAGGCCAGTCGTGGATTTTCCAATTAGCTTCTGCTGAGAGCAACACTTTCAATGTGCCAGAACTTCCCAACCCAACTCTTTCAATATCGCACTTACTCTTTCCCTGCAGCTATATATGCCTGTCACGAATTAGGCGGCTCTTCTTTGGACATGTTCCAATGCCTCCATTAAAGCTTTTTGATAGGGGCCCCAAACAGAACAATTCTGACACTCCAGAGCTTTGTATGCAATCGATTTATCTACCAGTGTACACTGTTTTAAATTACAACCTAGAAATCTGAGCATATGATTTGCTTTCCCGATTACCTTCTCAATATGTTCATTCCACAAAAAATTATTATAAATTGTTACACCTAGGTATTTAGTGGAATCTTCCATTCTAAGTACAGTTCCATTGATTGTATATTCAGAGTTAAATGGTGACATCTTTTTATTATATGCATGACTTGGTATTTTTCAGTGTTTAACTCCAGCTGCCAGTCTTTGCACCACACAATTATTTTCATAATATCCGCTTGTAACAAAGCTCGGTCATCCTGGGTTTTTATTTCACGATAAATAATAGCTTTGAGAATTATTTTTGGTATTACACTAACACATTACTAATACAGATTTTTTTTAAAAAAAATTCTGGGTACAAAAAGGAAAGGCCTAGGTAAAAACAGAAGACAGATGGAGGATAATAAATAGATGTAATCTATACATAAAACTGTAATTGGGATGGGGAGAGGGGGAAATCTGTAAATTCGTGATTTTTTTGTTTTTTAAAATTGAGCTCTAATAACCTTTTCCTACCGTCTATTGGAAGTAAGGGGAAATTTATAATTTTAATTATATATTTGTATAAAGGTACTTGAAATTAAACACATATTTCTTCCAATTTTTTTTTAAACTGTAAGTGCTAATTACTAAGCCGGTACTTATAAGTACCGTCAGGGACTTTGTGTATCACAGGATGTACAGAAATAGCAACTGAAATCAATTATGTTCATATTGGTATGAAATGTTCACCTCATGATATTCAACAAACTAATTCTTTTTGCTCATTCAGACACAAAAAGACATTGCAGTGGAACATTTGGAATGATGTTTTGACTGTATCTTCTTCATACTACATACTTCACATCTTCATCTGATTTTTACTGATTAGGAACAGTGCATACCTCTGTTTCCCAATATTACATCTCTCATTGTGGTATAGTATGACTTGTGTTGTTTGAATGGATGAGGGCTTGGTGAAATATCTGTAGATGACATTTCCTTCTTACCGATATCCTTCACAGTGATCATACCCTGTGCAACAGATCTTCTGAAATTTTTTAGACTTGTTTCAAATATCAGACCATTTATGTTATAGGCACTGACAAATACATCAAGAATTCACAAAAACAATCTGTGCCATGATTTCGGTAATTTTCTGTCAGCATTGCACAACGCCATTAGCTGATCAGCAGTATCAACCCCACACATGAATGTATTATAGTCCTTGATGACTCCTCAGCATGAAATTGTCAACTTCAATCCATCTTTTTGTTTGCATATAACCAGTGGTGTAACAACAGGGTGGCTGGGTGGGCAAAATGACATGGGACCCACTGCCGGAGGGAGCCCCCGATGACCAGACGGAGAGGCCCTCTAGCCCAAGATCCACCCAGGTCTCCAATGAAGCCTCAGAGAGGGCCCTATCTGTTGAAATTGCCATAAACCCCAAACATTTGCTCCATTTATGTTCAGTCAATTCTAAGACTAAGACCCTAAGGCCATTGTTTGACATAATGAGTGATCCAAGAACCTTAGTCATTTTTTCCTTGATAAATTATAAATTTCAAAGAGAAGAGTTTCAATCAGAGCTTATTTCTTAAAAATATCCATTTGAAAATATTTAAAACAATGGTAACACCAATTGTATACTTGCTAAATCTATTGACCAATAATTTGTATAAAACTAACCAAAAGTCCCTGATGGTACTTATAAGTCCTCGTTAGTTTTTCTTGATTATTTAGTAAAGAAACTAGAAAAACATATTTTATATGGAAAATACATACGGTTAAATGTTCAAACTATAAAAAGTAATAACAGAAATCGACACTTACCAAGTAAATTATCATCTAAAAATGCATTGCAATGTAGCACTTGTTACTCTGGTCAATATGCAGTCAAGCCCCAACTTAGAAAATTAACTTCTCTGCAATTTCGTGCAGAATTTAAAAATAAATGTTGTCATTGTCTGACCTAATCGTACAACAATAGATCAATAGACTTAACAGTGCAGTGAACACTGGTATTGTCAATTATATGGTGGTAAACATAATGGTACTTATAAGTACTGTCAGGGAGGAAAGGGATTCACTCAAAAAAATATTTGATCCTGCAAACAAAGTAGGCTATGTTTCATTTTGGCATGAAGTTTAAAATTTGATAAATTAAAATTACAAGAGTCTACAAATTAGTACCCACTTTTCGTTGACCAGGTTATCCCAGTGCACCCTAGACTAGGGTTACCAGAATCTTTCTCAAAATCCGGGGACACTTCACAAATTTTTCACAAAAATCCGGGGACGCTTTCGGCATTTGTCCTAATTACGGGTTGTACTTTTAAAATTTATATGTTTAAAGGATGGGTTAACTTAAAAGCCACATATTGTTTATATTTTGTATTTTAAATGAGGATCACAGACAGTCATATTGCACACAGCACAAAGCTGTTGTGTCCAAGGCGCAATATCCTTGTAATTTTCTTTTATTCCTAGGCACGTACAAGGAAAGAAGGGTGCTTCATATCTCTTGCTTTAAGCGAATGCTTTAGCAAATCAGAGCTTTTAAATATCTCTCACGTGATTAAAAAAAGAATTCTGAGGACAACAGTAAAAATCCGGGGACATTGCAGGGACGAAATCTGTCCGGGGACAGAGAGCTAAATACGGGGACTGTCCCCGGCAAATGGGGACGTCTGGTAACCCTACCCTAGATACAGTGGCTTGCATTGTGGAGTTTGAAGGGGAAGAATATCCAGCAAGTTATGCTGAGCCATACCAATCCATCTGAGTTACCCAAACATGGGATGATATGGCCTGTTAGTTGGTTTGCCCGTATGGGGGGGGATTTAGATATGCCTTGGTACAACAAGCTGTTCACCACTAACAATGTTTTTATCAAAGTTTCTAATGATATTTTATACCAACATCAAAAATTTACCCCAGAATATATGTATATGGGTCAAAGCAAGCTAACAAAGTGTTCTCTCGAATGACATTATTTCAAGCTGAATAGCAAGTGCAACCTTTACACTGTGGAATGTTACACTTTATTAAAATTGCACCATCATATGAAAAATATTATATGCTGTGAGTCCCTCAGTTTCATTCAGGCAATGGGAAACATGTACCCAGCAGACCATTTGTCCAAAACACACAGGATGCCCACCAATCCCTCCTGTCTTGAGGTATAGTTTTAGTGGATACCTGGCCACATGAGAATTAGGGGGAACAAGGCAGCAGATGAAGCTGCCAAGTTATGTTGAAATGAGATCAGAATCAATTTTGCCCCATTCACAAACTCAGATCTTGCCTTGCCAACGAAATAATTGTGCAGTAGCTGGAAGTCAAGTATAATAATAAGTTTCAGGTGATTAAACCGACAGTTGAGCCATGGAGCAGCTCCTTCCTTCGGGTGAGAATGGATGAAGTTTTCCTTACTCAGCTTTGCATTGGACGCTGTTCTTTGGTGCAGAGTTTTAGTCTTTCCTGGGAGGTCCCACCAGTAGATTCTTGTGATGTACCTTTTACAGTGCACCTCATTTTAAATGATTGTGTATTATTTTTAGATTCACGGGGCAGACATTTGGTCTAATGATACCAGTATTGTGGCCAAAGTTTTAAAATTTTCTGTATCGATCAATCTTGTTCTAAAAAGCTCAGGCAGATCAGCCTAGTATTAATATGGATGGGTAGCCCATTTACAGCCACCCATCCAAGTACATTAGTTTCTGCTATTTTACTTTTTATAGAGTTATAATTCCAGTATAGTTGGCCAGTATTCAACCAGCTTGACATAAAGACAATTTAATTACTTTTTAACCTGCTAAGCCCCTTTACAGCCAGACAATGTAAAGTTTTTGATCTCAATGGTCCTAAAACCATGATTTTAGTATTCTACTTTATTTGCTGTCTATATGGCTGACATCTTTACAGTCAGCTGTGCAGACAGTAATTTTTTAGATCATTTTTAAGCCACATTGTATTTTTTTTTTTTAAACTGCTTAATGCCTCTTAACAGCGAGGTCTTTAGAGATGGAAAAAGGATTGGGGTGGGGGGGGGGGGCAAGGAATGGGAAGGAATTCGGCCATGGCCTTTTGAAGGAAGCATCCCACCATTTGCCTGGAGTGATTAGGGAAACCACGGAAAACCCAAATCTGGATGCCCGGAAGGGGATTCGAACTACCACATTGTAGTATTAGCCATTAGTCAGAGCGCTAATGACCCAATTGTCAACATGCCTTTTAACTGCAATAACAACAAAATCACATTTGTAATTTTTCATTTAGGATGTTCGCTGTCATACAGAAATATAAATATTTTTATTCCTGATCAACTAAACTGAATAGTTATTCACACAAAAGCAAACCGATCAAAATTATTTAGTTTCCTGTCAACTATTAAGTGTAATAGGTGGTACTTGGTACACAATGTGCAAGAAAAGTCACATTGAACCATGCACCTTTCCATCTACTAAAAGCATTCCTGCGTGAAGAATACATCACTAGGGACCTGCTATCCTCATCTGAAGAGGTAACAAGTATTTTTTTTTTAAATTAGTGATGCCTCTAAATTTACAATGCCTGACCTACCTTGATACCAGTGTTACTAGTTTCTGAAGTAATGTTGGTTAGAGATGTATGTTGTTTACCATAGATTAATTCATGCAACATAAAACAGACGTTATATTAGATGAAAATGTGCACTACATAATTGGACAAAATACAGATTCATAAAATACCTGGACACTAAAAACACCATGTTGGGTTATATTGTAATGTGTATCATGCTAATATTAGACAAGTTGGGTGAATAAAATAGGATTGGTATCATTTAGTTCAATATTACAAAAATAGCTGTTGCCTGTAGCTTCGTCAATGTGGACTGTTAATGTACGAATACTGAATACTGAAATTACGTTACCAATGTTGACTGTGAGAGTTAATTAAATCTGATCAGAAATTCTTGTGTTAATAGGGTTCAATGAAAAAATGGATTCCAATTTGTGGAAACTTTTATCTCAAATTTTGGCTAAACTTCAAACAAACATACCTAATTTTACCCATGGGAACATACCGCTGTAGTTTATTGAAAACCACCTTTATAATCCGACAAATAGTTTCTGCGTGAATACTGTTTAACGAAAAATTATTATCCTTTGTTGGAATTACTGAAAATCATGACGAGAGGAATTTGTATCTGCAATAGTCAAATGCGATACACTGCCAGAAATAGTTTTAGTGGTGAAACAGTGGTCCATTGAGTATTAGAACCTAATTACTGCTTTAAAATAGGATTTGTGGTTGACACCTGTAATATTATGACATTCATTAGTCAACGTTAGTAATGTTTTTGTACCAGAACCCCCTCCCCCCTTCCTCTACACTTTTATCCTAAATTTCTCATATATCAGGCTTCAATCAAAATAAAACACAGCATAGTTTATTCCCAGGGGCAGGGACTGTGCAGTACCCAAAACGTCAATCAAAATCTAACTAGAGGGTGTTGTGGGAGTCCCAAGCATCCAAACACAAAAAGACAAACAAAAATTTTAAAACAGTCAATGCCTTTCCTGTACACCATTAACAATGCCCCAAACCCATTTCTTTAAAAGTAACTGTGGTGGAGTTTTCACTGGGATTCAAAAAGGAATTGTCATTTTGGTCTGAAAATTGTTAAGCACACTCATTGTACAATATTATTTCATATATGTTGCTCTTACAGCTGTAAAATATATCCATACAGCACAAAACTGTCTTGATGTTAAACAGAGAGACACCTGGAGCAGGCATGTTATGACAAGATATAACGATAATGCACACGTTCCTTAAACAATATCATTTAACAATGTTTCTATTACAGCATCAAGAACACACATACAGCAAAAACTTCACACAAAAAAAACTGCTGTAACAGTAAACACTACGCTATTAGATGATGCCATTCGTAATCATGTCACCTCAAAAGATATTACACGGAACAATCCACAAGTGCCACTAATATTACTGCTCAAAAATCAAGATAACTAATTTTTTTTGTATAAACCAAATTATTAGGTACTTAGCTTTAACAAAACTCACTTTTCATTTTAGTATAGGCTGCATTTCAATCTCAGCTACAAATATTTGCAAAAAATAAATTCCTCACACCTTATGCAGAGACAATATTATCATTCTTTCAACGTAACCACAACCTCTTTAATATTTCCGCAACCACCTTTGATGTAGGTCTCTGAATGTTAACATCTCAGCTACAATATGTGGATAATTTCATTCCAATATAATTATCTCGAGTGTCCAATTGAACGGGGTTGTATAAACATAATGTTTCAACAGCTAGCTCTGCCGTCTTCATCAGGTATCAGGTCTCTTCTAGTTGTCACCACCTAGACTGGCATAGCCTCCTATCAAACTTCCTACTACATTCAAGAATGGCACGCAACATCTTGGGCTCACTATACGGTGCCCGCTCCCCAGCCACCCGGATGCACTGGCAGTCTGCGATGCTGGTAGGCCCACTCTGATTGGTCAAAAGCACTGGCTCAATATTTGGCCCACATTGTCAACAGCACCTAAGTACAGTAATTCCTATTACTGTAGGTCACGTGTGTGCAGAAATATGGTGCCCACCTTATGCTTAACATTTAAAGTTTTGGCATTTGTGTGTGTGAATTTTTGTTTGGTACGTATTTATATTTTTAATGACCATGATAGCAACATACTCTCAAATAATATCGTTTAAGGAACATGTGCATTATCATTTTATCAAAATATGTCTGCTGTTGATGACTTATCGCATAAAGGCATGGCAATTTTTCATAACTTTGTCAGTACAAGAGCAACCTATATTAAATAAAATCTAAAGACTGTATTTACCCATTTTTAGACCAAATGAACAATACCTTCTTCAGATCAAGTGATTATGCTTTCGCCCAGTTATAGTCTTAGTATAAGTACAGATACTACCATATATACATATGATCAACAGCAATATCTAACAAAAGCAAAATTATGTTTTAAAGTTATTCCACTATTGAAAGAACTGAGATATTCTTTCATGAGGGATAACTTAATATGCACACATATCATTAAATGAGAACAAGATATTAAGGAATTTACAGTAAACTGAATATTGTCTATAAAAATTAAGGTTTAATTCTAGATGGGGATACCACTACAATCTCTTACCGCCTCGCCTAGTAAACACACAGATCATGTTGTATATATGACGTTATTGTGAAGTATGGTCCTGGCTGCATTACAACATAAACTCGAATGATGACTGACAAAATCATATTTCATAAATATGCGTTTTGGCTGTAATGCCGCCTGGACCAAAGTGAAATGTAACCATAACGCACGATACTGCAGATACCCAACTTTCAAATCATATCTATCGCTGTTACTGAGTTCGTACGCGCAGACTGAATACATCACAATGACGTCATATATACCATGTGATCTATCTGTTTAGTATGTGAGGCGGCAAGAGATTGTAGCGGTATCCCCATCTAGAATTAAACCAAAATTAATTATATACAAAATCAAAGCTATTTATAACTTCATTTTGTAAGGCACAATATTTTGGTAATAGTAAATTGTGAACACTTTACATGTAACAAATGCTATTTGCAATACTTTTTCAAATTTATTATTCCTCTCATCTAGTAGCAGGATAAGCAATGGAAGCAGTTCTATCATAACCACCACAATCTGATGATGAATTATTATAGAACTCAGAAAAACAATTAAAAAAATAAACATTTTTTTTGATATCTTACTTAGTTTTCGAGATATAGTTTAAAGTTTTTATACCAATATTATGAATTTAAATATAAGATTCTTTACATACATTCATCATTTAAAAAAGGCAATGTGTCATCCACCATCGATTCCTTCCTAAGCGAAATAACAGTATATGGCACATAAAAAGAATCAAAAGCTTTGCAGGTAGCATAAATTTGGGGATTAAAGGAGATTGCGATCCCGCCTGGAGTTGGCATCAAAATACTGCAGTGGTCAAAAGCAAGAGTCCGCTAGAAATAGGGCCTACTTTCCGAGGGGATTCCATCATTACCGTGGCACCACAATCTGATGATTGATTCTTATAGAACTCCACGAAACAAATTGAAAGTAAAGAATAATTTTTTTTTGATATCTCCCTTAGTTATCGAGATATCGTATCTTAAAATTGACGGAATTAGGTTGAAATACGGCATGGACCAGAAGAAAAATTTCGCTATAGCCAAATTTGATGATGATGAATTCATATGTAACTCGACGAGACAAATTGAAAATAAAGAATAAAGTTTTTTGATATCTCACTTAGTTCTCGAGATATTGTAACTCAAAAGTGAGGAGGTTAGGGTGAGATCCGGCCTGGACCAGGTTTTTTTTTTTTTTTTTTTTTTTTTTTTTTCACCAAAATCACCATGTCTACACGGTGGAAATGCACTATAGGTGTTTTATTTTCATCCTAGTGATTGTTGCTAGGTTTAAATACGGCCCGGACCAGAAGAAAAAACACCAAAAGCACAAGGAACTATAACTATGACTGATTTTTAACATGCTAGCTATATCTTGAAAACAAAGTGAGATATCAAAATAATTTATTATTTATTTTGGATTTGTTTAGTCAAGTTCTACAAGAATTCATCATCAGATTTTGGAGCCACGGTAATGATAGAACTGCCCTTTCCGAAGTACATTTAACGGTTTCATACTGATCCAGGCTGTATTACAACAGAATTACTGCTTGAAAATAATACCTCTTGCAACTGACTACAGCAGTATTAAAACGATATTATTTAATGTTGTTGTAACGGAATTGCAATCTCCAACAGACCCTAAATTTGCTATGTATAAAACATACACTAAAAAGAATTCTGGTTCACAATAGAAGAGTTCCAGTTAGCACTATGAAAACATTGCCAAAACTGCCATTTTATCAAGCTAATTTAAACAAGAACCCACCTTCAAACTGCACCACCACAATAATCATAGAATTTTAAAGCCACTGATAGAACAGCCACACCAAATCCTTATATGCAGACTGCGTTATACAACACATTTAAAATTCGGGTCAAGTTTACATCACAACACAGTGACTGTGTTATTGTATGCACTTTAATCTAGTTGCAGTCCATACTGAAGGTGTATAATGAAATTGTGATAATTTATGGTATGCTATCCTGATAAAGAAAATGTTGCTAATACTCGAAATGCATTTAATGTGTTTAGGTGTGCCCATATCACTTGATTTTGTAGCTAGGTAATAAGAATAAGGCAGGAGAAATTTAGTTATAAGTAATGAATAAGCTGTTTCACATGTGCCATGTTAGTAATGAAGTGTATCGCGATGTAAACTACTCCCTAAAATTGTCCACATGCAGTACAATATTAAAAAGATGCAACGTAAATTGAGTAACATTTCAAAAAGGCGTTACATGAAAATAATAGCAAATAGGGAGCTACCTCACCTGAGGCAAACCAGGAACTTGAGAAGTGATGACAAATTGCTGACTTCTCGGTAAAACATTCAAACTTTGCGGGGATGCTGCTGTTAAAACTTGTTGAAATCTCACTGATGGTCCTGGAGCCACATTGAGTGTTTGCGAGGGCGGATGTGGTCCCACCCCAGCTGGATGATCACTCATCTTCCAGTTTCCTATTAGTTCAAGCGTTGTTATGATCACAAACACACATCGCATATTTCTACGTATATCACCAAGTCACTAAAAATTGTTATGACTATAAAACGTAGAATACGTAACGTCAGTCACTTCATGCATAACACTCATAACCTAAAAAAAATTGTCTCAACTTAAATTTACGAAAAACTACAACTGTGAAGTACAATTGAGTTTTAAGAAGTACTGAAACTTCTTTAAAGCTTTATACCCATCACACTTCTCACTCAAATACAACTAAATTATTTTTTTTAATATTTTCGTTATTTCGGCGGACACAAAGAAAATTCCAACCCAATCATCCGCCATATTGGCATTTCCTCCCAGCCCTCTTCAACTCACCATTATGTTATCATGAAGTTTTGTTGCGTGTTCTAAACATCCTCCAAGAAATTGCGCATATTGATTATCAGTAAAATTCGGGTATTTCAGTAGTACCACTAACTTTGATGGAAATAACTTGTCCTGCTAAGGATTTAAAGGGCATGTCGAGCATTTTGTTTCAAATACGCAACACCTATCCTAAACATGGCGACCAAATCTCATGGAAAAGACAACATCGTCTACCACTAGCTATGATAGTTCCCTGAACAACCGGTAGAGGCGCTTCCCAAGCTCTGTTGTATGGCATCTTTGACGTGTAGTACCAACATTATGTTTTATTATTAAGACCTATTACATGTGCTAATGGTTTTCTTATAGTTTACCAACCTGTAGTCTGTGATTAAAACAAAAAAAGACAAAATATTTCCCGCTAAATTTGGATGAGTGGGTTGTACAGTTCTGTTGTGCATTTTTTCTAGAATTATTAGGCATGGCAAGATTGTGCATGGAGATGTCGCAGTGTTTGACACAAGACGTTTTGAAAAGTCTTAATCAAAGAAAAATATACACCACTTTAGAGTTCTTAGAAGAAGATCCACATCATCTCGCTGTCTCCCTTAAAATCTCCTTCAAGGTTAATTTATTTTAGATGTTGGTAAATGCTGGCGCTTTCTAGTGTAATTGATACATCAACCGACATTTTTAACTACACACTACAATTAGGTATTGAAGAAGTTAGCAGGAATAATTCAGCACGATATAGTAATGCAGTATAAACAACATGAAATAGCTCACAAAGAATTATCAGCAGCAAAGAGGGTAATTAAAAATCCGGCCTTGAATAGTTGATGAAAAGTAGAAGATACTGTGGATAGGAAAAAAATGTGGATACATTTTGCAAGTAGTTTGACTGGGAATGAACAGATCAGAAGCAAAGTAGAAATGGGTAGACTAAGAAATTAGAAAAACTGAGAATATTATGCTTTTACCTAGTTAGCTTACAAGAGAGGATTGTTACAGATTTCTTTAAGTAGGCTAAGCCTTGTGCTGATTGGGTTGGAATGAAGACAATTGGCAGAAAGATTAAGCTTGGGTTTTTGTATGGATAAAATCTGGAAAGGAATTGCATTTTGGAGGTAAATATCATGGGATAATACTATGGGAAAACTCTGTTGTACATGTCAAATTTGGAAGGTGGTAGGTAAAGGTTTCAAAATACTTCATCTGCTGGGGGTAATAATAAGGGAATGTATTAGTGATGTGTAAGAACTGAAGCCTTGGTCCTTGCTTAAGTATGGTGGTGGACATATGCTTCATCACAATTAATAATAATAAGTGGTGTAGGGCTCACATTTTGGATTTTAAATACATAAGTTGAAGGGTTGCTGATAAAAATGACATTAGATTTTTTATCGAAATTACCAGCAAATTGAGGTAATAATTAATTTGATAAAGAATCTGGAATAATTGGCACCTGGGAGGCTGATGGGTAGAATAATAGGTATTTATAAAGCATTTTTTGGATATTTGGTTCGTTTGGACATTGAGAGTGTAAATTTTGTTTGAGAATAAGGAATTTTGGCATAAGGAATTGATAACTTTACATTTGTGGGTAAAAATGTTTGGGAATGTAATAAATTATTAATGGCAGTGTTGAACAGTTTACATCAGTAATAGAATTGAATGTAATAATTGCAATGATGCAGAAATAGGCACAGAGAGAAATTTGCATCAGGGTTAGTTCTATCGCTCAGTTAATAATATTAAATAATGTAAACTCTGTGTTGATAAAGAGTGAGGTTTTAGAATGCAGAACTTCTTGGTTTTTAAATTTATTTACCAACTTCAAACAGCTCAATGTGGCATATATTCACTCATCCTATGGAAAAACAATTTTGGGGATAGGAAGTACTACATATCATTTTTGAAACTGGTAATAGCAGCAAAGAAGGAAGCTAATGCTCTGTTCTGGAAGAATATTACCAGTACAGAGAGAGTGCCAAATGAAGCATGTAGAAATATCTTTGTGTATGTTAGAAAGGTCAGGAGAAAGGAAGGTATTCAACCATTAATGATTATGATTCAGGACTGCGAAAGTGAAAATCAGAGAACAAGCTTTTCAGCACAGTTAGAAATTAGCAGACTAAAAAATTTTAACTTCATCCTGAGACTATTATAAAGGAAGATATTATTATTACAGATGTCTTTGCAGTGTTGTACCTTATCTTGAAATGTTATTTGTATTGAGTCTGCTGCTTACTAGAGGACTGGAAGGGTCTGCTGGAGATCGCAATTCCACTACTACAACATCCATTAATATCGTTGGAATACTGCTGTAGTCAGTCGCACGACGTATTATGCAGTAATTCCATTATAATACAGCCCGGACCATTATTTTTTTTATCAAGCATAAATTAGGTTGTAATACAGCCTGGACCAGCATGAAACCGTTAAATGTACTTCGGAAAGAATTTCTAGTGGAGTCATGCGTTTGACTACTGCAGTATTGTGATGACAACTCCTGGCGGAATCGCGATCTCCAGTAATCCCGACTGGAAAAGTTTGATAGCAGTACCGGTCCATGAAGGAGATGTGCCAAAAAGAGTATAAACTTATAGGCCAATTAATTTTATATCACTGACAGGTAAATTAATGGAGAGATTGATATTTAACGTTATGAGAAATGTGTGTGAGGAAGTAAACGGTTTAAAATCAGTAACATTTATTTTGGCAAGGATATTTATATGAATGTCAGTTAATGGGATACATGCAAGATAATTCAGATGGAATGGGCGAGGAAGGCCGGACTGATTGTGTAGTACTAGTTCGTTCTAAGGTATTTAACAGAGTGAGCCATAAAATGGTGATAAATAAGGTAAAAACCATTGAATTGATGTGCTGCAATAAAGAATAATTAGAAGGTAGAAAGCAGAGAGTTAAAGTAGGAAATGGAGTATCATAATGAAGTGGAAGTGAAAGTCAGAATGCCACAGGAGAGAGTATTGTGTCTGTTACTACTCATTATTCTAATGAATGATTATGTTGATAGTTTAGTCAGAAGTTAGCTTGCTTAATCGTGAAATAACGTTATATAATATGATAAAATTGGGTAAGACTTTTAACAGCAGGAGGATTACCTGGACAGGATATCTAGCTGGATAGGGCAACACACAATGAAGATAAATGCAAAAAAGAGTCAGCTTATTAGACACATAGACAAAAAAAAACAACAACTAAACTTTGATTTTGATTGTAGGATGGGATAAATTGCTTGTTGAAATGTAAATATGTTGGCATAACGTTTGATAGTAAACTCAACTGAGCATGATGCATTAGGCGGGTGGTAGAAAAAGGTTTCAGAATCGTTCGTTTATTGAAAAATTTATGAGAGGATGTACCATAAAAGTGAATGAATTGGATTACAAAACTTGAATATCATAGTGTTGAATGGTATCAACATTTTGGGCTCAAATACAGGAGTTGGAGGGGGTGCAAACAAGGGCTACTAGCTTTGTCTGGAAATTACTGGATTATTTGTTCCATGTCAACTCAGCACTCTTAACTTTACCGTCTCAGATATTTATGAAATTTGGCAGAGGTATGAAATTCATATAGGCCTTTAAAAATACCAAATTTCATTTAGATATATCCACTCGTTTTTAATTGCAGCTATGAAAAGTTTTCAAAAATTTGCCCAAAAAAAGAATTCAATCCGACATTTTATAATTTAACTGGGAGTTAGTAGCTGGCAGAAGAATCATTTTACAACATCTTTTATGCTTTTTCTCTGTGGCGTAACATACAATTAACTAACACTTCTTTTTTTTGCTGACAAATTAAAAAAAAAGAAAAAAAAAAGATTTTTAATTTTCCATTTGTACCTACATTTTTTATAATTTTTAAAAGTAATTTCATGAATAGTTAGTAATTACCTGGCAAAATGCATATGTTGGACAGTAATGGATTCATTATTAAAATAATTGAAAACTAAAGCTTTTTTTTTCCCATTAATTCCCTGTATTCAGATGTATAATACTAGAATGCTAATGTTTACATTTCTTTGAAAATAAATTTGAGAATTAACCTGAAGAAAGATTTCAGTAATGAGTGTAAAGTAAAACTTTAATTTGCTGTGGCCAAAGTGCAATTCTTCTTCCACATTAAAATCTGCCCGAGAAAGCAGAGGTTTAAAAAGTTTTTCTTTTGAAAAATAAAGACTCTCGTTTTTAAATTTGGATGTAACAAAGGATAAGATTTATTTATTCTTGTACTCTATGCAATCAAAAACAACTTTACAGGATCAGCCGGGATAAATATGATACAAAAATTCAAACTTTTCACTTTAACTTCATAACCATTTGAAACAAATTCAAATAAAAAATACAGAGAGATGTAATTTATAAGCTTTGATCATTTAAGATACATAAGAAAATATAATTTGTAGCTTAAATGAGGGGAAAAGCACTGTTTATCATATTAGCTCTGCATGATAGGGTTAATAGGCTAAAGTGATTCACCTTTATACGTCAGAATTATTAACACTGGAAATGTGGGGATGTTATAGTGAAACACCCCATGGTAGAATGTACAATTTAATGTAGAATTTAAAGTTAAAATTTATAGAGGGCAAATGTAGGTGAGTGTAGGATAGGGGGAAGTTGGGTGTGTAGGGAAATTGCCACCGGAGCGTGTGCTCCATTGCAATTAAATTAAATCAGTATTGTTTTCTCTACCATAGTCTCAGAGATATTGTGGACTATTTTTGACTTATCCATAAGCTCAGAAAAAATAATTTAAAATAAGTAGATTCAAAATGTATTTAACAATGGTTTTAATAAAATAAATAACAGAAAAATTTATTTTGCAAGTACATAAATTCAACTAAGTTTTTCTTTCCCGTTATTTATGAAAAAAATGTTAAAATAGGTTAGAATATAAAATGTATATATAAAAGATATACCTTCTTATATCTTGATTTATCTATCCTGCCTAAGCCTGTCCTCTCCAAATTGCATCTTTAAACTCCTTCAGTGTTTTTGATAAACTGCCAAATATTTACTCACCTACAATAGAAAATTTTCCTACACTCTTTCACCTAAATTCAATTGCCAGCTTATGATTAGGTCATCTCTTTCCCTCCATGTAGATCTCCTAATCCTACTAATATCCATCCATGCATTATCGTGATTACAAGCCTTGAACAAACGTAAGGCTTTTCACCTGTCTTCCAGTGACTCCCAACCCAACTCCTTCAGCATATCAGTCTCTGATTTTGCATTCTGCAGTATTTTCTGCAAACAAATGTATCTGCCTTCCTATGAACCCCCTCAAACTCCAGAATTCGGTACCCATAATGTGGGTCACACTTCTCTATTCAAGCAGTGGTCTGTCCAAGGTTTTGTGTCCTCAAACTCCCAGAGTTATTACAATAGTGGGGGGTCTTTCTTGCTAGGAGCATTCCTGATATGATACTGATGTTAGAATGAGATGAAACTATTTGTGCTGTAAGCACAAACATTTCCAGTTGTTCCCATCCAACATTGATTAAGTTTTGAGTCTGAAGTTCAGGAGGCATCAGACCATTAATGTATTATGACTGTTTAACATCCTTCTTCCAAAGTAAATCAGCAACCAAACAACACATTCTGAAAAAAAAAAAAAAAATTGTAAGCGATTACACATTTTTTATTTGAGTTCCAGCAACCGCCGAGTCAAGTGACGCCTTTTCTGAGTATTTTATTTTAAAGTGTTGTAGGTAGATTTTATCTTTGAATATCTTCTGTTGTCGCAGAGGAGGTGCTAGTTGAGTTCCAGCAACCGTCGAGTCAAGTGCCGCCTTTTCTGAGTATTTTATTTTAAAGTGTTGTAGGTAGATTTTATCTTTGAATATCTTCTGTCGTCGAAGAGCAGCTGCTAGTTGAGTTCCAGCAACCATCGAGTCAAGTGCCGCCTTTTCTGAGTATTTTATTTTTAAGTGTTGTAGGTAGATTTTATCTTTGAATATCCTCTGTCATCGCTGAGCAGTAGCTAGTTGGTCCCCAGCAACCGTCGTGATGAGTGTCACTATCTGTTTACCTAATTTAAAGTGTTGTGATAGCGTTTGATTTATTTGCGTTAATTGAATTATAACAGCGTGCTCTAATCGTGATCGCATTTATTTGCTTTTTTTTATAGGCAAGTATATAGAGCTTATTTGTTTTTTATTTAGTACATTGGTTGGCTAACACCGTTTATCAGTATGTCCTATTAACTACTAAGTGCAGTCGTCTGGTCTAAATTCATCTCCTCAGTAGGTTCTCTTTAGGTCGTGCCTAGTGGTTGGTAGTAAGTTGTGAACAGTGTATTTGGATCACTCGGTTAGTTCAACTTTCATCCTCTCCGTTGTTTTTGCTTTCAAAGTAATATGTGTAGGGACTGTGACTGCTGTGTGCAGACGCGGGCTGAGGTGGCTGATTTTCGCGCTCAGCTTGCAGCTTTGCTAACGAAAGTTATGTGGCTGGAAGCTGCCTTAGGTGACTGCAGCAGATGTGGAAGGGGTGACCCTGATGAAGCTAGTGTTCTCACAGGTTCTCCCCTACCAAATATCGTACCTGCAGTCCAGGCTGAGACTTCGGAGTCTGTGCGGCAGTCACCTGATGGTGTCTGGCGCGTGGTTTCCGGACGTCGACGCCGCATGCGGGGGCAGGCGTACAGGTCTGAATCCCAGGAGGGCAAGCCTGTACCACTGTTCAATAGGTTTGATGTGTTGTCTGGATCTGATTCAGATCCACAATCGTCAATCAGCGAGTTGGCAGCCCCCCCCCCCCCCCGCCCGCTTGGTCTGGGCGATCACAGAAGGGTGTTCTGGTGATAGGTAGCTCCAACGTTAGGTGTTTCATTGAGCCCCTTAGGGACATGGCGAACAGGTCTGGGATGAAGTCCAATGTCCATTCATTGTGCATTCCGGGAGGTCTGATCCATGATGTGGAACAGGCCATCCCAGATGCCATTGAGCGGACGAGGTGTAGCCAGCTGCGGATTGTAGCTCATGTCGGCACCAATGATGCTTGCTGCCTTGTATCAGAGGGTATCCTCTCTTCCTTCCGGCGGCTTGCTCATACGGTAAGCTCTGTGGTTGATGACCACAAGATTTTGGCTGAGCTAACCATCTGCAGCATTGTCGATAGAACTGACTGTGGACCTCTGGTTCAGAGCCGAGTCGAGGGTCTGAACCAGAGACTGTGTCGTTTCTGCTATAATCATGGCTGCAGATTCCTTGATCTTCGCCCTGGGGTCGAGTCGTGTAGGGTTCCCTTGGATAGATCAGGTTTGCACCACACACGTGAATCGGCTACACGGGTGGCAGGGGCCATGTGGAGTGCATTGGGGGATTTTTTAGGCTGAGGGAGGAAGACCCGAAACTGGGATTACAGTCACTGGCAGCCCAATTAAATTTGGCACTATATGTTAGGAGTTGTAGCGAAAATCAATCTCGACCCTTAAAAGTACTCATTATAAACTGTAGAAGTGTTTGTAATAAGCAGCCTGAGCTTGAAAGCATTGTTAGTAGCACAGAAGCTGATATTGTATTAGGTACTGAAAGCTGGTTAAAACTGGATATAAGTTCAGCAGAAATTTTTAACCATAGCATGAATGTTTTCCATAAGGATAGGTTACATTCAAATGGAGGTGGTGTATTTATAGCTGTTTGTAAACACCTGTCGTGTAACGAAATAAATATTGATACGGTCTGTGAAATCCTATGGATTAGACTAAAACTAGCTAGGACAAAATTTGTAATAGGGTCTTTCTATCGTCCACCAGATGCAGATGTAGGTGTTGCTGAGGCCTTAAGAAATAACGTAAGTAATATAGCTCGTCAATTTCCATATCATGGAATAATTCTAGGAGGTGACTTCAACTTGCCGCATATTGACTGGAGTAATTACGCCCACGTTACTGGTGGCAGGGATAAAATATCCTGTGAGATTATTCTCTACCTTTTCTCAGATCTTAATCTTGAGCAGCTGATCACTGAACCAACGCTGTGCGACAACGATAACGAAAACATTTTAGATATTCTCGTTACAAATAGGCCAGAATTATTTACGGATATTTCTACCACTACGGGAATAAGTGATCATAAAGCTGTAATTGCTACAGTAAAATTAACAGTTGAGCGCAAAACGAAAAAAGAAAGGGTTGTTTACAGGTTCGAAAAGGCCCCAAAGGAGAGTTTAACAACGTTTTAGAGGGATAAATACATTACCTTTATAGAAGGAAGAGGCTCGGTTGAAGAGATGTGGCTTCGATTCATAAATATAGTCAGGGAAGTTATGGACTTACATATACCGAAAAGGACAATCGGGGTGGGAACGATCCCCTGTGGTATACGCGTGAAGTTAAAAGGTTACTTAAAAAGCAAAGGAAGAGTCATGCACGCTCAAGAAGGACGATGTATAGGAGTGATTTAGAAAAGCTAGCTGAGACAAGAGGACAGGTCAAGAATGCGATGCGCGAGGCCTTCAATGACTTTTGATGCAACTCACTTTCCAAGAGCCTCATTGAAAATCCAAAGAAATTTTGGTCGTATTTAAAAAAAATAGGTGGTTGTGACAACAATATGCCAGTTCTACTACAAGACGGTCGGAAAGTTGATGACAGCTGCGACAAGGCTACCGTATTTAACGCCGAATTTAAAAATTCCTTCACTGGCGAAAACATGGAAAACATTTCCGTTTTTCCACGGCGTGTTGAATTTGAGATTTATCCAGTACAAATTGATAGTGTAGGTATCATAAAGCAATTAAAGCTCCTGAAGTGGGGGAAAGCGCCGGGTCCCGATGGTATACCAGTAAGAGTATTTTCGGAATAGGCGGAGGAAATAGAACCATTTCTGTCAGATATATTTTGTAAATCTTTAGAGGAAAGAAAATTATCTTCTGACTGGAAAATTGCGCAGGTGATTCCCGTATTCAAGAAAGGAAATCGGAGAGATCCTTGGAATTATCGACCGATATCTCTAACATCTGTTTGCAGTAGAATTCTAGAGCATGTCATATGCTCTAACGTTATGAAGTTTCTAGATGAAAACGAGCTACTTGCAGCATACCAACATGGATTTCGGAAGAACCGATCATGTGAAACGCAACTGGCTCTATTTTCGCATGATGTAATGAAAGTTATTGATGCAGGATCACAAGTTGATGCTATTTTCTTGGATTTTCAGAAAGCTTTTGACTCTGTACCACACAACCGACTCTTGGCGAAGATCCAAACGTACGGCATATCTGATCAGATTTGCGAATGGATACGCGATTTTCTAACTGGTCGGTCACAGTATGTCGTTGTTGACGGGGAATCCTCTTCTAAACTAGATGTTACTTCGGGCGTTCCTCAAGGAAGTGTAATAGGACCAATTCTTTTCTTAATTTTTATCAATGAATTCGGTGACAACATTAATTGCAGGATGCGATTTTTTGCTGATGATGCACTTATTTATAGGGAACTGAGGTGCTCCGACGGTTGCTTAGAAATTCAGCGCAATCTGGATGTTATTTCGGAATGATGTTGTGAATGGCAGCTTACACTTAACTGTAAAAAGTGCAAGGCAATGCACATAAGTAATAAAAAGACCCCGCTTGCTCAGGAGTACAAAGTTAATTCAGTTGTTGACACTGTGGATTCCCTGAAGTATCTAGGCGTAACAGTACAAAGCAACATGAAATGGGACTTGCACATAACTTCCGTTGTAGGCAAAGCTAATTCCAAACTACGATTCATAGGACGTATTTTGAGAAGTTGTAATGCTCATACAAAGGAAATAGCGTACAAAACACTAGTGCGTCCGCATTTGGAATACTGTTGTAGAATTTCGGATCCGTATCGCAAGAGATTGATTGACACATTAGAGGAAGTACAGAGGAGCCGCTCGATTTGTGACTGCTAGTTACAGTCCTTACGTAAGTGTCACATGGTTGATTCGTGGGTTGGGCTGGGATTGTTTGGTGGAGAGACGACGTCGTTTTCGTTTGAATTTGCTGGAGAGTATGCGAAAATCTTTAAGTTACGAGTGCAACGAAATACTTCTTCTGCCAACCTATTTAGGTCGCAATGACAGGAGGGATAAGATTAGAGAAATAATATGCCGTACTGATTCATTTATGTATTCCTTCTTTACTCGATCTGTTCGGGATTGGAATGCGCAGAATTAGGATTGGTGCTTAGCACCCTCTGCTACCCACAGTATTTGTGATTTGCAGAGTATAAATGTTGATGTAGATTTTCTGAAATTGTCTTTCAAATGGTATATATAAATCAAATACACACAATTCAATTGAAAAACAACATTGTGGAACTTAGAAATTTTCAAATGAGTATTTTCATCACCTATTATCTAATTCATGAAATACTCCATTGAAAGTTTTTTTGTTGGGTAAAAGAATCTGCTGGAGTTTCAGATTTGTTAAAATTGGTCATTATTGAAGATAACCTCACAGTTATGACAGTATGACCAACACTGTTTCTAGAATATTTGTACTACAGGGTTAGCCTAAATGATAATTGGGTTTCAAAATACGGTATATTGAAAATATATGACCTACAAAGACATGAATAGATACACAAACTCACCAAGTTTCTGTACATACTACAAATGTTCAGTGTGTGCTCCCTTAGTCACCTGGCGCTCATCCAAATGGTAATCCAGTTCCGTCCATATGTTCAATGCATGTTTTATCAATGTCCATCACAGTGGCAGTGATCTGTTCCTGTAATTCTTGCAGTGCTGTTGGCATTGGGGGTACATAAACTTAGTCCTTGCAAAAACACAAAAAGTAATCACATGGGGTCATATCTGGTGACCTGGAAGGGCCATGACAATAAAGGAACATCACTTGGACCAGGATGCCCTATCCAGCGATGAGGCAGTTTTCTGTTGAGAAAATCACGAAAATTTGTACTCCAGTGAGGTGGAGCCCCCATCCTTTTGTATGATGAAAATGGAGGATTTAGTAGTCAGTTGAGGACACAACCACATCTGCAACGTATCCAGGCACACAGATCATATCACTGTGTGCTAGTTTTCTCTGAGACACATTGTTGCCCTGCACTTGTCCGTTTACACAGACAACCAGTGTCACAAAACTGACGAAACAAATGTAAAATGCTCTGGTGAATAGGTGCAGCTTTTCCATTTATCATACAAATGCATGCTGTTTCTTTTGATGTATCACTCATCTTTGTAGTTCATATAGTTTTAAATAAGTGTTCTGAAACCTGATGAAATCACTGAGGCTAACCCTGTATATTGAACATGTGGAAAAAGTAATTAGTAAAGTCATTGTTTGTACAATATCCCAATAATTTTAGTGAAAATTACTAAATTGATCTCAGCTGGAAGAGCCATCTTATCATGTTGGTTACAACTTGAAGCATATAGGGTGGTAACTGTAGCTTTTTTGGAAACTAAGAAATGTCATTGATACTCTCCTTTTTAAGAATTGAGTGGGAAGCATCCTGAAAATATAACAAAATCTAGAGAAAGTAAAGCACATGATTTATCAAAGAAGGAGGTATGCCGAGACCAAAAAATACAATATTACAATAATTTGAGTGACTCCTCCTCCCCCACTTAATCATGTAAGAAGAGAATGAAACCCATAGCTATATCAACAAGTGGGCCCACTGCAAATGTGATTTCCTAGTTCACAGTAAGCAATTTATGTCATCACCTGAATTGCATGTTGCTTACCCTGAGGTTGAGTCTTCCTTTTTATTGTTTTTGGTTTAAAGTTTTCATGTCCTCATAATCCAGATAAATAGTCTAGATTCTCCACTGTCTAAAATTCAATGTGTGACCATTATGCCCCAAGGTAGGTTGCAAAGCATGTAAGGAATATGGCATTGTATTTTTTAGTTCAACTACTTCTTGTTTCATCATATCTGTGCCAGAATATATCATGCAGAAAAAAGTGAAGTGTGGAGTGAGTCTTATGTCATGCTGCAATTATCTGTTTTGGGTAAATATTGAATGCTCAATAATGAATTAGTGTGTTATTTGCAAATACAGTCCTGTATCCTTTACATGAATTCTCCTGCTCATTCTAATACATAAGAGTCTTCCCTTTAGTAATGTTAGAAGATTCTCTTAGCAGTTAACTAAATTTACTAGATAATCAAAAACCTTCCCAGAAGAATTTTGTAATAGCATCACTGTTTTTATATATATATACACAGTCCAGTCACATTAATGTGACCACCTCTCAAAAACCAGAATAACCACCTGCGAGGTGTGCAGGAAGAGAGTCAATTAGGTTTCTGAAGATATTAACTGGGATGTTGAGCCATGCCGACTCCAGCGCCGTGGCTAGCTGCACTAGATTACGTGGTTTAGGATCCATGGCACGAACAACCCGATCGAGGTGGTCCCACAGATTCTTGAATGGGTTTAAATCCGGTGAGTTTGCTGGCCAGGGGAGTAAGGTAAACTCATCCTGGTGCTCTTCGAACCACGCACATACACTGCGAGCTGTATGACACCTCGCATTGTCCTGCTGGTAGATGCCATCATTCTGAGGAAAAATTATTCACATGTACGGGTGGACATGGTCCGCAAGGACAGATACGTTACTTGTGCTGATCCATCGTGCCTTCCACAATGATGAGTTCACCCAGTGAATGCCAGGAAAAAATTCCCCAAACCATAATGCTCCCTCCTCCACCCTGGATCCTTCCGGCAATTGTTGCAGTGTGTTTGCTTTCAGACATTTCACGCCGTATGCGCCAACGTCCATCTGTCCAATGGAGCATAAAATGTGATTCATCGGAAAAAGCCACCTGTCGCCACTCTGTGGACGTCCAGTTGCGGTACTGGTGTGCAAATTCCAGCCTTTGTCGCCGATGAACAGCAGTCAGCATATGTGCATTAACCAGGCGTCTGCTGCAGGAGGCCCATGCGCAGCAACGTTCGCTGAACCGTTGTTGAGGATACACTCTTGGTAGCCCCTTGGTTCATCTGGGCAGTCAGTTGCTCAACAGTTGCACATCTATTTGCCCGAATGCATCTCCGTAGCCTTCATTCACCTCTGTCATCTATAGCCTGTGGTGCACCACATGTTCTACGCCGCTGATTTTGAACAGTGCCATTTTGCCATGCACGGTATACTTTCACCACGGCGGCACGTGAACAGTTCACAAAATTAGCCGTTTCTGAAATGCATCCTCCCTTGGCCCGAAAGCCAATAATCATGCCCTTTTGGACGCCGGATAAATCGCTACGTTTCTGCATTATGCCAACGATTGAAATGCTTTCCGATGCCCTAGGAGATCCTTTATATACACTCCACTGTAATGTGCTGCCAGCTGCCTTCTGTGATTGGATATTTCACATTGACGTCAAAAGTAGGTGGTGGTCACATTAATGTGACTGGACTGTGTATATAGCTTCTGTATCTTTTTTAACTACTATGGGTGATTGTTCTGTGTGTGTGTTTTTAGCTGCTACAAGTGATTAGTTTTCCACTATTACACTTTAACTTACATCTTTCTTTTTGCTTTCAGGATGTGCTACAAATTCGTGTTTCTCTTCTAACCAATTATGCTGCTTTTCCTCATAGTGGAATTAATATGTATAATGATTTGGTTTTAAATTCAGTTCTAGTTCAGACTGGTGTGCAAAGGTAGGGTTATATATGGTGTGCGCTGAACATTTTCTTGTATAATAACCAGTGTAATTGAAGACAAATAAAAAGGGTACAGGTTTATAAGATTTAAAATTAAGAAGTTTGTGTATTGTGCAAATGAATACAAGTTAAAAATCTTGTTTGATCTAAGGATATAACTTATTTGAAAATTTGTATTATTTTGATTTCAATTGTATCATTCTTCCTTTAACTTATTCATCTGTTTGTTTCTTAGAAATAATATTGTGATGTGCTTTTGTTAATTTTTATTTCTTTCCTCTTTTCACAGCTTAGATACACTACTTGACGGAGGATTCCTGACTGGAAATCTCTATGAGATTTGTGGCTTCTCTTGTGTAGGAAAAAGTCAAGTTTGTCTTGTTGTTGCTCTTCATGCAGCATCAAATTTGAAACAACAAGTTTATTATGTGGATTCAAACTTATCATTCTCTGGTGAAAGAATTCAGCTTATGCTAGAAGCAAAGGGACATGATGAGGAGGTAACCAGATAACAGTATAAAAGTTTAGCTTATAAACTTTATCAGAACAAACATTTTGACTTTACACATAAAATATTTGATTCAAATCATTAAATATATAACTGAAACAAAAAGTCTAGAAATTTCTACATGGTTATAGATGAACACTTTCGAGGGGAGACTTATTAAGCAATTTTTAGAGCTGGGAGCTATATGGTAACAGTCACTTACCATGAGAAGTAAAGTTAGTTGGAATTGTAGAAAGAAATTGCAACAGCAAACAGTTCTTGTTTTGCTGCCCTGTTCCCCCTCCCATTATTCATGCCAATTGATTTTCTTCAATCTGATGTTTAAGTTCTCATTAAAGCACTAACATTTTTATTCATTTACTAGGTGACTTGACAGATGTTGTTCTGACCAAATTTCAATAAATTTGTTTGTGATCGTTTTGTGAATTTGTGAAAATTAATTGAAAATGTGTAAACAAAGTAAAATGAGGGGGGAAAAAATGTATTTCTGAGTGATCATTGTATTTATTAACGATTGTGTCCATGGATATTCGGTTTGAGATGGAGTACATTCAGAAGTATGGTAAAGGGAAATTCCATTGGCAGTAGACAGTAAAATGCCGGAAATGTGTGATGTGCCTGGAAAGTGATTGACTTGTAACCATGCAGTTTTGTTCCAAAATTTAAGTCACAATTGAATTAAGCCAGTATTTTATATTAACCAAATGATTTATTTTCTTCCATTAAATCTTAAATCTCAATTAATCTCAAGGTGTTTTATTTACATTTTGATTTTAATCATCGCACCACTAAACTGGTTTTGATTGTTTCGTTGATCATGTATTACATTCAAAGACTTTTTATGCTCCTTCATACATTCATCCCAAACGATAACTTTGCATTACTGCAAGAAACTTTCACCATCACACAGTTCTTCTAAAGTTTGTAGGCTGGAGCTTCATTGATTTACATATTCAGCAGCAACTTGAGTGCTGAATAAGCTGTTTGACCGTCTTCCAACAATGCAAATACAATGCCTGATGAAGTAAGTGTAAAGGTGTGGTTCACGGTTGCAGCGGCCGACAGCAACCTCGGGTAGTAGACAAAAGCAAGCATACCTGCTGTTGCCTGTGGTTGCAGGTGTGGGGAACTTGGAGACAGATCGGCCAAGCAGTCAGCTTTTAACCATACCTTAAGAGCTATGTGAGGCAAGATGCCTGATGTTTCTGCTGTGATTATTGAAGTTCTGTTGGAAAATGATGATGATGATGATGATGGTTTTCTATTGCATAATACTAAGAAAAAAAGAAGCTTGCAGTGCCTTTACATAAAATTATAACATCAGGAGGAACCAATTCAATGCTGATTAAAAAATATACTATATTAAGTGACAAAGCCATATTCAGGGTCTGTTGTCCGTAAAAAAAGAAAAAAAAGAAAAATGCCCAATTTTATTTGTGAACATGTACTTAATGTTTTAAGACTGAAATTGATGCCTCCTCCTACTCAAAGAGATCTCAGAGACCTATCTAACAGGTATTTATTGCATAAATGGAATATATTTAATTGTGTTGGTGGTATAGATGGCGAACCTGTTCTCATAAGAACACGAAATAAGAGTGGGTACTATTTTTTAATTGCAAAAATTATTTTTCAGTTGTTTTGATGGCTATTGTGGAGGCAATTTATAAATTCATAACCATTAATGTTGGTACTTATGGAAAGAAATCCGATAATGGCATATTTAAAAAATCAGGCAAGGTGGAAAGATAGCATCAAAGAGATTTCCGCTCCAGCAAAATGTTTGCCAGGCACAAGTGTGATATTATCCCATTTTCGTGTTGGAAATGAAGCATTTGCTGTTATTTTTTCAGTTGTTTTTTCTGGCTATCGTGGATGCAATTTATAACTTCATAGCTGTTAATGTTGGTACTTATGGAAAGAAGTCTGATAACGGCGTATTTAAAAAATAAGGCAAGGGGGAAAGATAGCACCCAAAAGATTTAACATCCTTCCAGCAAAATGTTTGTCAGACACAAGAGTGGTGTTATTCCATTTTCTTATTGGAAACAAAGCATTTGCTATTAGTGTTTATATCATGAAATCATTGTGGTGGACAAGCAAACTTACTTTCTTTTTGCCTTGCCACCTCCCAAGAGGAATACATATATACGTGGGTAACCACTATGTCATGTGAGTCTTAGCACTATAAATAATACCCCCAGTAGAGATATTTACATATTTACACTTTAATACAACATTTATGTACATCCAGACTTCTACTTAGCTGCTCCTATGATTGTCTCTGTACTCTCACTCTCCTTCTCTGACTTTACGCATTGCTGCCTACATTTCGTAAACCATTGGCTATCTCCCACCTGGCTCTGTTGGTGACGACTCCTGGCTGTATCAGTTGTGTTCTCCGACTCGCTTCATCGCTGACGACCCTGCTAACCCTGCAAGCTCCTAGCTGACCTGCAAGCTCGATCAAGATGATGACGAAGATGATGATCCCTCCTGAGCTCATGCAACCCGGTTTTGTGTCGTTTTCCCCTCCTTGACACTCGTAGGACTCATAGGAGGGAGTGGCCCCCAGCCAATCAGAATCTTTCCTATCCTACCATCTCCTCCACCTGACGTAGTGCTCACTCCTAGTTTCCGCTGACACTCTATTCCACTTTGGAGTCGTTGCAACCTTCCTTGCTTACATTCCAGCCTCTACCTTGTTTAACTCTATGTGGTAACGCACCCTGATTTTGACTCTGCTACAGACAATCACTTTCACCTGCCCATATTAACTTTGCATAGAATTATACTAAAATTCCTTGTCCAGCCACAACACCATGTTCCAAAAGAGTTGCAATTATAACTCTAAATTATGCCGTGGATGATGAGTGACAGAAAATACTTTTGGACTAATAAACCTAGTATTTAGAATTTTTTTAAACACCTGTTACTGTAGCACCAAATGTGGCTGATGACCGGACATCATCAGCGTGTTGTTTATACAATTTGCTATGTGACAGTTATCTTGAATAAGAAAATATTCCATTTTAGTAATAATTATACTAGCAGCCAGGATAACATGTTAAGCTTTTCTCGTTTTGGAGGATTTTTAAATACCCAGGAATTCTCAGATTAAAGAAGAACTTAAAGATTTATTGTGCGGTGAATACCGATTAGTGGTGTGGTAAGAGGCAGTCATTAATAATCGATTCCAACCATTGACATATCAATTAATAAATGTGTATGACCAATAACTTAACTTATGTGAGAGAATAATTAACATTTAAATATATTTATAAGTAAAAGAATAATAGCTCCCATGCTATAGCGTTCCAAACATTCTCTTTAATTAAAATTTTGCCTTATGCCCTTGATCTGCATATTACTGTATATTTTACCACATAATTTATTAAATTTTCTTCTCCGTTATCAGAAAAACTAATTTTCATCAAATAAACATGTTTCTTCAGCATGCGGTTGGCGGTATCACTGGTTCGTGTGTAGTAGCGCAGTCTGTGGTCCTGGCAGGGCTCAACTTTTGGTGAGAGTGGCGGCGTGTTCCGAACGTGTTCCCTTCAAAACTATAGAAACCAATGGTGACAGCTGTGGTTATCCTTGAAGGTCTTCCCTCTGTGGGCCACCGTCTGCGGTCTGTAGGAACCATAAGTTTAGTGTAGACGAATCATTGCCAAAATCAGTGATATCAAAAAAAATTCCCAGTTCCACCAAGAGTATCCAAGGAGAAAATTGCTATAGTTCCATCATTCACAACTTTCAAGAGAGTGTCACATGTATATTTTTGTTGCTGTTCAACAGCAGAACGTTTTTTTACATTTCAACTCGTGGTTAATTGTGTCATGCATTGGACGATTGGGCACTGTCACACCCAATTGAGGTTGAGAAACACTGCTCTAGAAGGTTTAAATATTTCCACTGCTTCTGAATAGTGCTGTAACATGGACCATCAAGGAAAAATAACTATAGAAGAATAGACACTTTCAAGATTTGGACATAAAGAGGGATAGCCTACTACGATTATCACAGATGGAGAGAAACTAACACCTGAATTCTACCAATCATTTCTGTAGCCCTTTTTACGTATTGTTCAGCAACTGGTAGATAATCTAAAATAAAATTGTTCTCATAACATAGGTGAAAGGGCAATCTTCAGATATAAGATGTTCAAGATGACGCCTAGATCAGATTGAGGGAAAAAGCAAACTGTGCAGTAAATACTCTCCTGGGAAGTAGAAAATCAGAACTGGTGGAGCCAGACAGAGCATTTGTTACATGTTTAGCCACCAACTTTCAACTTTGAGAGTTGGTCTACAATTGATAAATCATTTCTTTTCTTTCTACTGGCAGCTAGCTGAAATTATGAACTCTGTGTATAGTACATGGACTATATCAGCAAAGCTAACTGTCTGCAGCACAGTAAACAGAACCATAGAAGGGCTGAATCAGAGACAATGACCCTTCTGTGATAAACTTGACTGCCGATTCCTTAATCTTCAGCTTCAGTTTGAGTTTTATAGGTCTCTCTCGAACAGGTTGGGTATGCACTACAAAAGTGCATTGGCTACATGGGCGTTAGGGGCTTTGGAGTGCATTGAGAGATGTTTTAAACTGATAGAGGAACCAAGATAAATATTTGATAAATTTTTGCCCTGTTATTTATGCATTAATAAAGTTTAAATTCTTTTACATATATCCATTTCTACTCTGATGTTCCATCTCTACTTTTGAAATACATACATATTTATTCCCAAGTGTTAATTCATATTAGTTTGTAGTGTCCCCACCAGGACACTGGTAAACCTGTGGAGACCTACGACGAATCTGGCAGGCCGAGCATATACTTGGCCGGATTCTATGAGAGGATGGAGTGAATGGGTATGGATCGAGCATAGTTCAATCTGCGATTGGAGTGAGACGTTTGTGGCAGGAGCATCAGGGTGAATGATTTCGTAAACATGTACTATGTACACTATTTATTATCACGACAAAGTGCTGTACAAAATATACAAATGGTATACATTAAGACTACTGCTGAATACTGATTATAATGTAAGTTGCTACTGCGCTACCTTCCGACATCCTGCGACATATACTGGCAAATGTTTGCTGAATTATAATTGCATGAGTATGACCTTTGCTTTGAGAACGGCAAGAATGTCTGCGACTGTGGGTGATTATCTAGCCCAGTTATAGGCAATGTGGAGCACCCTAGCTCCCTATCTATGATTCAATGATGGCTTTCCACATCCAACCATACCCTACAGTAGAGCCAACCTGTTAGGCACTGTCAATTTTCTTCATGTGTGGCACCACTCTGTGACCCCGGCCACCGGAAGGGGACTCGATGTCTGCGTGCTCTCTGTTCCGACTGTTGATGGCTGCGACTGAAGACAAGACATGACGAGTCAAGACACCCTTTGATGCCCGTGTAGAGGTTTTTACACAACCTCCCACTATGGCCCCAAAGTGGAGGGGCAAATGGTAGACCAATGATGAGAACGATCAATGCAGTCATCTGCCCTACTTTGCCTGGCCATTACGCACTTTTTACTAACTGTCAGCGTTCTAAATCCTCAGTCAATTCCTCTGTCTGGTTTCTTAAGCTGCAACTTGCCATACCCATTTCATAATTAACAAATTTGTAACTTTTGAGCCAAGCGAACAAATGCATTCTCTACAAGTTTACCCTGACCTCCTCTACCACTTTCACCATGTTCTGCATGGCCGAACTAATCATGTGGTAATATTCCCTTGCCAAAAGGCCTACCCTCTTCATGAAAAAGATTTTAAATAAAAATACAGTTGGGTTCTTCTCATGTTTTGTGTGTTTGTCACAGCCCTCTACTTCGGTAAGTGGGTTACTTTCCCTATCCTTAATTACTTAAATGCCTTTCAGTATTTCCTGGTCAATAATACCACACAGGGTTATTTTACATTCATTTTTAAGAAAGGACAAATATAGGAACCATTTCTTGCCTTAGATGATGCCACAGAAATACTTAGAACAGTGAAATTTTCCCATGTAAAGCCTTCATTAGCAGGAGAATATGAGGTGCACTGATTGGGTGTCAGGGATTGTTTTCTGATATTAATTAAACCAGTGCTTCTTATTAATGAAAATTTTAAGAATAATAAGGTGCTTATAATTTGTTACTAATAAAGGATAATTAAATTATGACAAAGAAAATGTCATATTGACCTAAGTGTCATATGACATCTGCTAAACTGTCAGAGCTAAGTGGCATAGCTATCGGGGAGCAATGCGGTGCCGTGCACCACTACTCCCAAGCTTAGGGATCCCCTGCCAGCAAAACTCACAAGACTTCGTAGAGCTAAAAAAAATCGAGGGGTTGCCCGCCTGGCCTGAGGGCCTCAATATATTTTTTTTTATTTATTTATATATATATATATTTTCACCGGGCCTCTTGTTAACATAGCTACACTACTGGTCAGGACATGTAGATAATTTGTGGAAAAGCTATCATCACTGTATATACATTTTAATGCTTTGCACTGCTGGGTTGCTAAACGTGGGATATAGATAAATGCAAGAAGAGTGAGTGTATTAGATACACAGATAAAAAAACTAAAGGTTGATTATGACTACAAGGTGGGAAAAGAATTGCTTTTTGAAGACTTGAAATGTAAATATCTTGGCATAACATTTGATAAAAAGCTCAATTGATCAGAAGATGGTCAGGTAGTTGGAAAAGGATTCAAAATCCTTTTCTTGTTGAAGAGAGTGATGAGGGGATGTAAGACAGAAGTAATGGATCTGAGTTACAAAACTTTGGTCAGACCATTGCGTGAATATGGTGGTTTAGTATGGGACTCATATTTTGGGTATCAAATACAGGAGTTGGAAGGAGTGCAAAGAAGGGCTGCTACATTTGTTTCTGGGGAATTTTTTTTTAGGTACGCTGGCCAGGGATTGCAATAAGTTACCAAGAGAATTGATGAATAATATACCAAAAAACAGTGAAACAATTTAAAGTTGAAATTTGTATAGGGCAATAGGAGATAGGTACAGGAAATGGATGTTTAAGAAAATTGCCACCGGAGCGTGCGATCCATCACAATTAAATTAAATTAGGACAATTTATATTTTAATTAGGTACCGGTATGTAAACCTTTATTAAGTTAATTTTGCTGGAAAATTTTCAATAACTTCAATTTGTTGCTTTCACTTCAACTAATATATATTTTCATGCCAAAATTCATGGGCTGCCCCTGCAATAATTTGTGGGGTTTCATTTAGCACACAGAAGTGCAGAAACTTGATGTGGCTAGTTGGCTGAAGTTCCCAGGAGGAACCTGCAGCCACACTGTCGTGATACCTCTTCGTAATAGTGGAGTAGTTGTAGGTGCTGGAACTTGTATACAAATTGCTCTGTCGATTGTATTCCAAAGATGCCCATTAGAGTTCATTTCGGGTGAGGAATGATGCTAGAATTGTTCAGGATGCTACTCAAATCAATCATGCATAATCTGCGCCTAGTGTTAAAGTGCATTCCATTCATTACTGTGGGGTGTGAAGTTCTTAAATTGCTGCAAATGGTCATCACATCACAGAGCATATTGATTTCTTGTCATGGATGTTTTATATTTCACCAGATTACCTACTCATGCCCGGTACACAAATTCCACATTATTATGAAACCACCGCCAGTTCGTCACAACAGTTTGATGAAATATTGGATCCATGGCTTCATGATGTTTGTGTCAGACCCAAATCCAACAATTGCCATTTACAGACTGGAAATGTGACCATACGACCAACTTTCCAAGCTCCAATGCATGTGTACACAATTTGAGATGAACCATTGATGTGCCGTGAGTAAAGACCCACAAGTCAGTCTTTTGCTGCTATATCCCATCAACACCAAATATTGCTGCATGGACCACACAAACACTTCTCTAAGAGTGACCCTCATTGACTCTGACAGTCGGTTCATGTAGTTTATATGTTGGCACAAATGCATCTGCTTATCCTTTACAGCTCATGGTTACTAGGCAAACTCTGTCAGCCACTCCATTGTTTCTTGTAAGAGATAGTGTACTCATGATGTACCCTTGGCTCTGTGTTAACACACATTTCACAGCAACTTTTGAAATGAGGCCTGGTGGATAGGGCATTGCAACTATCATTCTGTGTTCACCTAATTATACCTCATTGGGTAACTAATATCAGATATTTAAAAGCTTTACAGGACACTCAAGACGTCAACTTTTAAGGTGATGAATGGGCTTCCTGTAAATTTGCATTCTGCTGTCCCACTATTTTTAGCATTTCGGTGTACACCATGCACTAGCTGTAAATTCATTCATGTGAATCGGAAAGGGAAGACTTCAGAATTTTTGATCAGTTTTTTATTTTATTCTTGCCTACGAGTGCATTTTTTAATTATTAGTTAACAAAAATAGATCACAGTAATCTTTGTAAAGATTTATTTTTCACTTTTAGTTATTACTTTTAAAAATGTGTTTCCTTCCATATTTTAATTCCCCTAAAGTATTATCATTAGTAGTATATGTTTTCCAGTTTGTTTCTACTGTCATCCATGAAATGGACTTAAGACATAATAGATGAAAAGGAAGGAATGAAACTTATAATGTTAATAAAGCGCAGTCAGTATTTTTAGGGTAATATGATAAATGTAGCAAAATATAATTTTCAATATTAGATGGCCTTGAAGAAAACATCAGTATTCTTTGAGGTGAATGAATTGGTCAGATTGAATGAAACAATTTACACTTGCGTTCCATTCCATATAGTTTCTGATATAAAGTCACTTTACTGTGTGTTTGCAGAGATAACAGTTTGCAACAAAAGTTGACACATTCCACAGTTAAGTTCAATGCATCTGTTTGCTCCCATGAGAGTATGGAATGTTGCTTGCATGTGTATGCTTTAATGTTTCATGATTTGATTAACAACAGTCATTATGACAGCTAATAATTTATTTTATACATTAGATATCATTATTATCAAGGTTAATAGAAAACTAAATTTTTCAATTCTTTCTAAAATGGTAGTTTCTGGTATGTTCTATTTGTGTATATCTATGCATCCATTTTGTCACTGGCACATGTAAAAGTCGGCCCTAACATCATAAGCAAGTGTTGAAGAGTATGTATACATATGTATTATAAATACAAAAAATTGTGAATAAATGACAACAGTTCATTAGCCGAGTACCTTAATCTTTATGTTATCTGAGGATTTTTTGTTGTTGTTTTTTGTTTGGGATTGAGTAACTACATATATTATAAAAGACATTCCTGACAAACTTGTGTATCATGAAGATTTACTCAGGCAAGGAACATAACATGCCCCTAGACAAGCAAATGCATTGAAGTTGATTGTAAGATTTTCAGAAATTCAGTGAACACTTTCAAGATATATCTTTATACAAACTCTTTTGCTTGCTCCCTGGAATATCGACATATCCTCCTGGGACACTGGCACAAAATCACCAAGTTGGGAAATTCCTGGTTCGATTTTTTAATAAAAATACCTTCAAGCTTTATTCTCAGTATAATTACAAGAGTAGTGATTTAGTGATATTCACAAGTAGCACGCTCAACATTTTGAATCGTTTGAATAAAAGTCATTTTATATCGAACATATCGTAGATATTATTTTGGGAACATTTTCAAAAAGTGAATTAAAACTTTATTAATGAATAAAATTTCTGTTAATTTTGATAAATGGGTGTTTATGTATAAGCTAAACTAAACCTACTGAAAATATCTAAAATTTGAAGGTAATTTGGAAAGTAGCCTCCGTTTAACTATAAATAAAAAACTTGGATAGTAAAAAATATTTTACTATATACATCTTAAAACTACAGCTTTTTACTATTTTTCAACATGGTCACCATTTAAATTTAAGAATTTGTCATAGCGTTTACAATTCCATAAAATTTAGCCGCCTGGGCATGTAGCCAATCTTTCACAGTATTTTGAAGTTTGTCATCGTCATCGAAGTGCTGCGACACAAGCCACTTCTTCATGTGAGTGAACAGATGAAAATCACTAGGCGCCAAGTCGGCGCTGTAAGGGGGATGATCGAAAATGTTCCATTTGAATTGCTTAAGTAGCTCTTGTGTCTTATGGGCTTTGTGAGGAAGAGCGTTGTCATGCAAAAACACAACACTGAATGACAGCTTACCGCGACGTTTGTTTTGAATGGCTGGTTTGAGTTTCTTCAAAGTTTCACAGTAGACATCTGAAGTTATTGTGGTGCCACGTTCCAAAAATTCAATGAGTTTTGCTCGTTCGTCATCCCAAAAAACTGTAGTCATAACCTTTCTCATTGAAAACGTTTGGCGGGCTTTCTTGGGGTTGCATGGACAATTGTTATGACCCCGGGCCATCGACTGTTGTTTCATTTCAGCATTCATGTACACCACCCACAATTCCTCACTAGTCACAATCCTCTTCAAAGAATCTTCTCCTTCCGCGTCGTAGTGTGAAAGGAAGTTTAAGGCAGAGCCCATTCGTTTGGTTTTGTGGACCTGTGTAAGCAATTTCAGTACCCACCTAGCACAGAACTTCCGGTAGCCTGATTAATTGGTGACAACCTCATACAAAACCGTACGGGAAATTTGTGAGAATTGTTAAGTAAGTTCAGAGATTGATTTTTACAAACTTTTTCGTCAACTTTCTTGACAAATCATTACTTACAACAGAAGGTCT
The DNA here is from genome assembly GCA_031002005.1 of Vandiemenella viatica. NCBI lineage: Eukaryota > Metazoa > Arthropoda > Insecta > Orthoptera > Morabidae > Vandiemenella > Vandiemenella viatica. Next base: position 127,706,017 of record JARYHS010013631.1, on the reverse strand, counting down.
ACCACTCCACTCTTCATCATGAATGTTTGTTCTACCACTTTAAAAAATCGGACCCATTGCCGCACAACACCTTCATTCATAACGTTTGGACCATATACAGTGCACAATTGATGATGAATGTCTGCTGCTGAAACGTTTTGCGCTAAAAGAAGTCTTATTACAGCACGCATTTTGCGGGATTTTCTATTTCAGCGCACATGTTTTAAGGTTATAACAAGACAATGCACAAAAGAGCGAGGTTCATACTGTCACACATGGATGCTTACTGAATTGGGGAACACGCAGATGTGAAAATGGTGGCGCTCCATGCACGATTACTAGCGCCACACTAGAACGGAGGTTACTTTCCGAATTACCCTCGTATTTCATTCATTTAAGATTTGGTTATAAGATTAGTCATATCTATTGAATTATAATGTATCAAATATCTTTGGACTGAAGTTGGCACTGTTTTGTCCACATATCTTAAAAAATAAACTACTGATAATTTTTTGAAAAATGAATATGTTTCAAAAAGCTATTTTGGTTTAAACTTAATTTAAGCCTTTTCGTTTCTTTACCATTCTAGTAAATACCACATAAATCTTTTTTTATTACTAGAATTTCTTTTACTAATTGACTTTTTAATCCTCAAATTATAATTGAGATCAACATGTGTTTTTGTAATTTTTAGCATTTGTTTATATCCATCCATAATACTTTCTTTGGTTCTAGATACATACAGTCCTAAAACCATAACCCTTTTCTTTTTACGTATCCATACTCGAGAAGAGATGTTATTTCGGAAACATCACAATCATTTTGGGAACATGCATTATGTCAGAGATCGTTCCCAGAATGACGACTGTTCACGTAATGACAGTTCCCGGAATAACGTTTTTAAATAAATGCCTGCATGACATAAATGTAAGCTATCTTTTATGCAGCTTCTAAATAAGAAGTGCATTGAGATACTTATTTGTAAATGTCGTTGATTTCATAATTTATTATCTTTATAAATATTTAGATGCGTTCCCAGAATGATGCAGTATTGATGTATGAAATATGCGATAAAAAATTACTTTCCTGTGAAAATGTACTTAACGTGCTGGTGACAAAGTAGCTGACTACTAACCTGATACTCCATCACGGAGTTCTTGTTAGCTTCATCTACAGTTCTTCCTAATAACTTTTTTCTGTAGTTATGGATACGTTCACTCAAATGACACATTCAACAAAGTTTAATCTTATTTTTATTTTAGGTACTATTTTTTTTTTTGTAACAACTGGAAATATGATTTGTTAAGAGGTAAAATAAGTCTTACAGAGCATTCATGGTGTTATTTATTAATTTTTCAATGTTCTAGTTGCTTTTATTCTACAGAACTAGGTATGCATTCCTGAAATGGCTTTTAGTGTTCATTTTACATTTTAATGAATGAAATTACTCAATTTCTTAATGGACTTACATGTGTGTCAATAATAATAAATAACAAAAACAGTTTTCAGTATTTATTTTTAATAAAAGAAAGTAATATGTTTTCTAAAGCAAATTTCCCATCTTCATGATTTTGCGCCCTATATATATATATATATATATATATATATATAATTGGATAAGGAAACAAAGAAACTGCCGCGAGGCACTGAAAATAAGATAGGATAGGGAAAATAAACAGTTACCCGTCACTTACCACAGATGAAGGCAGGAGGGCGAGACACGTAAAAACACAAAAACAAAACAATTACACAATATTTCGACCTAAGTCTTATTCATGTAGGAGGCGAGACATATGGCAGGGGGAAAGATGTGGTCACATCCGAGCCCGCCACATGGTTTCATGTGGCGGGCTCGGATGTGACCATCTTTCCCCCTGCCATATGTCTCGCCTCCTACATGAATAAGACTTAGGTCGAAATATTGTGTAATTGTTTTGTTTTTGTGTTTTTACGTGTCTCGCCCTCCTGCCTTCATCTGTGGTAAGTGACGGGTAACTGTTTATTTTCCCTATCCTATCTTATTATATATATATATATATATATAGATAGATAGATAGTTGTCAGTATGTAAATAATTATAAATTATATTACAGTGGATCCCAGAAAAATTCCTCATAGCTAAATATACATAATGACATCAGGAAGAAAAAGTGGTCAGATAATGGAGTTAACTGATATGCCAGAATCCTTGCACTATAGTTGTAAATGTGATGTTCATTATCAATCATATGAGCAATTGAAATTTTCCTCAATCCCTCCCTTCCCCAAAATTACGTCTTATGAACAGGTTAGAGATGTGTTATGTTTGAGTATTTCGTAAACTGTTACATAATATCACCTGCTCAGTCACTCATGACTATTTTGCCTTAACACATGTAATTACTCTTTCCCAGAAACACAGGTTATAAAGCATCAATTGCACAAAATCTGTTCAGTTCTTCTATAAATTGAAGGTTCTAAATATAGTTAGTAAGAAAATGATTTATAATTATTTATATATACATCTATATTTATTTCAGGAAATTGGAAGCATTATGAACAGAGTTAGGGTAGTGACAGTTAGAAACATTTATCAACTATTATCATTCTTGCAAAAAATGAAGGAAATTATTCAAGAAGTTGACGAAGGTGTACGACTTATTATTATCGATTCTTTGCCTCCATTGTTTTACACTTTCTATGGAGATAGCCAGAATGATGGTAAGTGAAGCTGATAATTGAATGTCAACAATATTTCAGGACTATTGTTTCGGATATAACAATCTGAATTTGCAGATGAGAAATGTCTATTTTTTGTTCATGCTGTATCTTGTAATTTCATATTATGATTATGGTTTATGAATTGTTGGTGGCAGTATAATTTTTGATTTGGTCATGAGTGTTAAAGTTAAGAGACAAGAAGGACATTGGACTTTGTTAATAAGAGCTCCCTAGGACTGACTTGAATTGATTCTGGCCAATCATAAGAACTTGAAATGTGTACAGCCAAATCAGTCCTTCCAGATAAAATTATTTTCCCATTTTGCTTATTTACAGGCTTCAAGAATTTAGCATTTCAAGGAAAAAAATATATGTATATGCATGATATGAAAGCAAGCCCATTTGAAACTTTGTATTCATGAATGATTATAGTTTTTTATAATATTAATTTTAGGGTTAGTGGGTGATGATGGTATGTTGTAATTTGCAGCAAATGGTTCAATAACACACTGCACCAGTCAATTACATCCAGTTTTAATTGTGTTGTTTAGTGCAGTATATTGACTAGTTTGTCAGAAATAGGCATGGAAAAAAAAAATATGAATGAAAATTTTCCCAGCGTATAAATGCAACATAGCCGGATATTTTCTTGAAATGATAACAACATTTCAACAACGTCTTCTGTTGTCTTCATCACGTCTCTTGCTAACAAGAATCTGCAAGATCAATACGAAACTGCCGGATATCAGCAACATCGAGCTGAGGTTGTCTACTTTTGGTTGAGTAACCACCCAATCAGTGTTAAGCACAATCTGTATGTCGTCAGTAGTCAAGACCCACACAGAGATGGTTCCTGGGTTGCCCAATCATCGCGTAGCGGTAGACAACTGTGGCACAACAGGTTGAATGGAGGCACTCTCAGCACAGAATTGTCGTACTCCATTGAGACCATCACTATAATGACAAATGCCAGCAGATGGCCCATTTGTCTCTTGGCTCTATACGTGATCTGCTCCCTTGCACTCTGCTGGCATTTGTCATTATAGTGATGGTCTCAATGGAGTACTCCAATCATCATATTTCCTATATGACGGGGAATATTATGAACTGGTTGATGGAGTGGTTGTGGGCAGTCCCTTGTCGCCAGCTATCGCTGACTTCTTCATGGAGCACTTTGAAGATAAGGCAGCACTAGCAAGCGCTTCCCTGAAGCCTAGCGCCTTTTATCGCTATGTGGACGATACCTTTGTCATCTGGCCACATGGCAGGGACAACCTGGAAGCTTTTCTCCATCACTTGAACAGTATAAATGAGAACATCAAGTTTACGATGGAAGTGGAAGAAGATGGCCGGCTGCCTTTCTTAGACATCCTTATAGGAAGGAAACCCGACGGGACTCTAGGACACTCTGTGTACAGGAAACCTACGCACACAGCCCTGTACTTGAACGCGTGTAGCATCCAGCACAATGCAAGATGGTGCTCACCACACTAGTTCACAGGGCTCGGGCAATATGTGACGCTGACAGCCTACCGGGGGAACTGAAACACCTGCGTCAGACCTTCAGACACAACGGGTATTCTCAATGTCAGATAGGACTGGCTTTCCGTGAACTAAGACGCAGGCTTAACAACACCAATAAGGAGCCACCGGATCATCTGGCTTTCAAGCCATACTCTGGTGCCACAATGTCGAGGATAGGACGGGTCCTAGCAAAAAGTGGGATTAAAACCATCAATCTACCACCGCCAAAACTGAAAAATATTTTGCGGTCCCCCAAGGATGACCTTGCTCTGCGAACACCTGGGGTATACCGTATCCCTTGTGAATGCAGGAAAAGGTACATCGGGCAGACAATACGGTGTATCTACCAGAGATGTTTAGAACATGCTCGGCACGTTCGTCTAGGGCAAAAGGGAAAGTCAGCGGTGGCAGAACACAGCCTCGAACAGGGCCACGGCTTCGATTTTGAAAGCACCAGAGTACTGGCACACACCAGAGGTTTCTGGGACAGCATTCTCACGGAAGCTGTTGAAATTCGCCTTGCCTCAAACCTCGTGAACCGAGATAACGGGTACCAACTGAGTGATGGCTGGATCGAAGTGATGTGTCAGCGGCGCTGCCGAGGACCGCACGATGTGACGTGCCCAACTCAACTGAGCACAAGCTAGGCGCTACCAGCACCAGCCCCTTACCCCTGCGGCCGGGCGGTGCCTACGTCAGCCGATCACGGACGTGCTCAACACTCCCGCGCACTGGGCCTCCTGGCAGGCTATAAGAACTGAGCCTTTCCGCTGCACCCGGCACATCACCAGAAGATAGCGAAAATGAATTTAGTCTCCTAAATATCATGTGACAACGCATTCTTGGCTCGGCTAGTCACCCGAGAACATTTCATTCATCACATGCTTTGTAATTATTGACCAGGATAATTAAATTAAATTAAATTGCAATGGAGCACACGCTCCGATGGCAATTTCCCTAAACACCCATTTTTCCCCTTTTCTGCATCCACCTACATTTACCCTTCACAAATTTTAACTTAAAATTCTTTCAACATTTTTGGCAAATCATTCATCATTTCTCTTGGTAACTAATATACACAAGATTGGTAAGGATAGTGAAAGAGATAATAGATGAGGATCAGTTTGGGTTTAGAAAAAGCTTTTGATAATATTAGGTGGGACAAGATGTATCAAATTTTAAAGAAATCAGGTCTAAAAGATCAAGATAGATGAATACTTTATAATCTGTATAAGAATCAAATGACTATAATAAAAGTAGAGAAATGTAAATGAGTATCGAATTGATTAATTGACTTTCGGGTTATGCCGCATTGTTTATTTAATTACCTGAGCTTTTGGCTGGTATCCTCCAGCCTTCGTCAGAGATACTGTTTATGTTGACATAGCAACGAGCGCCAAGCATCACAGAGTAAAAGGACGCTATCTTCATTGATGTTGTTGGTATTTTTTAAAATTTCTGCTGCCTCTTTCACCCGTTGGGGCCACCATTGGTCTTCTCTACACAGTAGCCTCGTTTCTTAAAATTTTATTTCATGCCCGGTATTAATAGCATGGCAGACTACGGCAGAACTGTTGCTGTTGTTATATTTGTAGTGGCGGATATGTTCTTTAAGTCTCTCCGCCACAGTGCGACCTGTCTCACCGATATAAACACTGCCACAGCTGCATAGTTAAAGTTGGGATAGAAGGTTTGCAAATTTCCATTTTACACTGTCCGGCTATCCAATTTTTGGTTTTCTGTGTTTTCCCAAAATCACTCCAGGCAAATGCCAGGATGGTTCCATAGGTCAATTCCTTCCCATTTCTTGCCCCCAATCTATTCCCACCTTTAATTGCATCGACGAGGTGTAAAGCCATAAACATTCAAAGTGGTTGGTGGGTCCTTCAATTGTCTTAAATATTTTAAACTTACATAACTGCAGAAATGCTCCAACTGATATTCCAATAATGGTGGCTGCAGAAAGTAAATATATAAGGTAAATCAGTGTGGATATGCTCAACTATGACAAGTGTTCCTAGAGTACATTTGAATAAATGCCATATATTAAACCAGTGTGAACAACAATTTAGTGTATTTTAAGTATTTATGTAAATGTGCATTACAGTTTTCATAGAGACATATAAGTCTTCAAAATCTGTGTCATATTCACAATTAGTGCATATTTTTCTCATTTGTATTGTTTAGTAGGCTGTAAATTATTCTGCTGTTTTTCAACTGTGTGGATGGTACAATGATTTATACATCATTCCTTACTCATTCTATTTTGGTCTTTGTAGATTTGATTAGAATGAGCAAATCTTTTTTATTATACTTTTGAGCTAAATTTTTTATAATGTTAAATTAACACAATATCCAGAAAAAAACAATAATAGCATTGTACCATTTGTGTTCATGTTTGACTTTCTACCTGATGAGAGGGGAGAGTGAAACTATATGACATACTGATTAGTGTTTCAGTACTAACTGAACATTAAAAGCAATAATTAAGCAACAGATTGCTTGAAACCTTTCTGTATTACTTACAATAATTTTTTAAAATTATTCCATGATATAGGCTCATTTTGAATTGAAAACAGTTTTCAGTCCAACATTACTAGGTTTCTGGGCCCAAAATGACTTTACCATAGCCCTTTTGCCATCTCTTTTCTGGATTCCTGCACTTCACTGCTACCTTTCATTACCACATATAATCCCCTACTTTATGACATTGCCTTTTTCCCATGGATGGTGGAATTGATTTTGGGAGGAAGCAAGTCACATTCTGGAATGGAAAATCTATCACGATGAATAATTCCATGGTAATTCACTTAAAGCTTATTTGCTGCTGTTGTTGTTAACTGTGTGAAATGAAAAAGAGTTATTAAAATTGGATTATTACACATGATAAATACATTTATGTCCACAGAAAAATGTAGGGCACGGTGATATCCACTAAAGGGGCCCTGGCAACAATTTGACTTAAAACGCAGTGCTAATGATTGAAGGTATACAATAAAACCAGACATGGAAACTAGGTAGCACTGATCATATATGGTGTCCCTCTGCCAGTAGCATAAAAAATATCAATACAGGGTGTGATAACATCGCAAGGCAATAAAGAATGCACAGCTCACCCTACTGTGGATGAGGCCATTCAGCATGGTTTGTGGTATGGATTTAACTCCAGGGAGTGATCTGACCACTTTAGACCTGTCTTCTTGTTCCAGGTACTTAGTCATCAGGCTAGCCTTGCGTAGGTGGGCATTAGACTGAACCAAGGCCTATATGCACAGTTAAAAATTCACATATACTGTAACAGGATGTCATCCCTATAAATGGCAACACTCCCAGCACACCAGGAGTATGTGCTTATAAAATAATGCCATCTCAAGACCAGCACTGCCATACTGGTTCCTTTCCACAATATTAGCAGAGTTGTAACAAGTCTCAGGCCAGATGAACAGACATCAAGAGTCATTCACCAGGTTGAATGATTTATCACCCGTTAACAGAGTTCCTGGGGGCAATCACAGTCGGCAAGACATAGCATCTGATGAGTTATGTAGTGTCTTTGGGTGAGGGGAATGCACCTTGGTGTGTTGCCGAGCATCGAGAACAACCTCTCAAAACTGACAATATACTGTCTACCTAGAGATGTGTGACACAGAGGCTCATGAGAGGTCTCTAGTCAGTGCAGGTGCTGTGCTGATTAAATGTCTTCAGGCATTTAAGACAAAATAATGACCCTGACAGTGGTTTGTAGCATGTTGACAACCTGGCCTATACTAATCTTGGCCATAGCTGTAGAATGGTGCTAAGGGTGATATGCAACCCCTGGCCAACTTGGCACAGACTGTGGTCACTGACCCGATCACAAGTAATATAAACCAGATGTGTTCTCTGTGCCAACCTGCTTCCCTAAAACTAGTGTATCAAATGCACCCAAGACCTCCGCTCTGTTCCTGGCACACTAAGCAATGTCATATTGAGCTGTCAGGTTTACCATGTGTTTGTGTACTGTCCTACTTCAGTTTAGTCAACACATTATCACCATCACACAATAAATTGCATCTTGAAGGCCCTTTAACTGACATGAGTGTATATTTTCAGATTGAAGGTATTCAAGTATTTTATTTCTCAGGAGTAAAGAATTGTTCTTATTTCTTTCAGTAATATATTTCACAAATTATCTTTTCAGAAATAAATTTTATGTTTAATTTTTGTTACAGGTTTTGCTTTGATGAACCATTTGAGTAACTTGCTCAAAAATATAGCTCATGAATATCATGTAGCTTTCCTAACAGTAAATCTTGCAACTAGATTTACTGAGGGTGAATGTTTTACAGCTGAAGCCAAAATGAAAAATATACTAAGTGAAAGTAAATTTAGTGAAAAAATTAAACCAGCTCTTGGAAAGTACTGGCTGCATGTACCACATACTAGGCTTTTATTGCAGAAAGATATTTGTAGTCATGAAATTGAGGTCTCTGTAGTGAAAAGTGTCAATGTTGAGCTGGGAAGGACATGTAAGATAAGAATACATGACAGTGGTATTTCTTGAGATTGTGTGAAGTAGTATATTGAATGCAAGTACTGGTCATATTTTGAAGAAACCTACAGACTATTTTAATTTTTCAGAGTTTACCAATTGATATAGTAAATTCAAAATAAGGAAGGATATGGGAAGGAACCATCATTTAACATAGATGAAGGTAGGAGAGAAGGGATTAACACCAAAGATGAACACAGTATTTATAATATTTGGACTGGATGTTCTTTACATGTTGCCATCTTCTGACAATTTTATTCAATCCATACATACAGGGTGTGGCAGAAAGAATGACCCATTTTAAATTGCACGCTATAGTTTGACATGGCTTCCTAGACAGTTGATATTGGTACCAGTATGTAGTGCAGTTGAAAGCATTGCCAGTCAGTTTGTTGGAGCATTGGTGAATGCACATCGTGCTTTTGTGATTGAAACATTTTTCAAATGTGGTGATAGTGCGATATGAACGCAACGTTCGTTTCGGCAACAGTTTAACATTGGTTGGAATGATAAAGTTCTGTCCCGGAAGATGGAAATAGGTCCAACAGTTTAGAGCAACAGCATCTGCAGCAAACAAGACGCTCCCTGGTAGGCCACGTACGGTTCGCACCCTGGACAACATTGCACGAGTAACAGCAGCTTTAGAGCAGAGTTCAACACGATCAGTTCATCGTCATTCGCAAGTCCTTAGCAACTCAGATAGAATTGTGCGCGGTGGATGTTGCATCTGGATATGAAGTTCCATCCGTACAAGCTCCAAGTGGTGCAACAATTATCGCACAGAGATCAGCAGGCACGTCAAGCTTTCTGTACACAGCTCCTGGAGATGATCAACACTCAACCCGATTTCCTCGACAATTTAATGATGTTGGATGAGGCCCATTTTAATCTATTGGGCTATGTGAACAAGCAGAACTTAAGGTATTGGGCGCCTAGAAATCCCAACCAGATTCACGAAAAACCACTTCATAGTGAAAAAGTTACTGTGTGGTGTGGTATTTGTGTGCAGGTTACTCTTGGTACTTATTTTTTTTTTAAATGATGCAGGTCATTGTGTCACTGCAACATCAGAGTGATATGTTGTTATGTTACAAGAGTTCGTAATGCAGGAAATGCGCGAAATGTTTCCACGGCATCTCGTTTCTCCCTTTGGTGATGTCCACTGGTTGGCCCGTTCACCTGATTTATTGGCGTGTGATTATTATTTGTGGGGATTCCTGAAATCCAAAGTGTATGCGAACAGGACAAGAACTATTGAAGAATTGAAACACAACATTCACGACGAAATCGAGACAATAACAGGCGACACCCTCCATAAGGTTATGGCGAATCCGTGTCGCCAACAACGGTGGACACCTGCGGGACATAATTTACAAAAAGTGACATGTGTAATAAATTGAATGAAGTGTTCTTCCAAACAGTACACACTAATAATGTGTAAGTGTATTTATTCATGCTTAAATAATATGTGTAAACTGGGTCATTGTTTCTGCCGCACCCTGTATAAAATTGCAGACAATTCTGTGAAATTATTTAATGCAATTGTCTGAAGTGTGTATATTAGGTGTATTCTTACAAATGGATGTTATGCTATGGTAAATTATTTAATACTTTACAAAAGACTGTTGTGAAAAAAAGAGGTGCAAGTTCACACTCATCTCCCTCAATTTACTCATGGAAATAACAGCATTGAGATGATCCACATAATTTACTTACAAAATATGTAACATTAGTAGAGCCTTTGATCAAATTTATTAAACAGTACTAGATAAATAAAATGTAGTAGTCTGGTTGTTGAGTTGGTTAAATCATTTGACTCGCAGTTAAGTACCCCAGGTTAAATTCTGGTTTCAGTTAGAATTTGCATTTGACTGACCTTCATCTCTGTCAAAACTTTGCTTTGATAATGGGAAGTACACTATAGTTTGATTCCTTTTTTTTTTTTTTTTTTTGCACATGGCTTTACGCCTTGTTGACATTGAGATCATTAGAGGCAGGAAAAGACAAGGCGCAAATTCAGCCATGGTCTTTTGAAGGAATCATCCTGGCATTTGCCTGGAGTGATATGGGGAAACCATGGAAAATCCAAATCAGGATACCCGGACGGTGATTCGAACCCACGTCCTCCCGAACTGTTACTGCTCACACTCCACACTGATTCCTCTTTACTAGGGTTCGGATCTTTATGACCAGGAAAAATAGATAAATATGCATGCAAATGTGACCTTAAAATTGAAAAAAATATGACCAAAGATTTCAATTTGCTATACATCAAAACATGCTCAATTATTCATCATTTGTTTTATCTAGTAATGTCACTTTCACGTAGGCAGCATAATTTGCTTCTGTACACTTGCTGCACCATTAAGAAATTAAATTTTAAATCGCTTTGTTAAAGTCGCTTTAATTTCACATAGTTTACAGAAAATAACTCTTTCATCTGTACTAAAATACTCCTCTCCAAATTCCTTGAGGTAAGTGCATAACTTCGCACTTCACAAATTTCAGCATGGTACTACTTAATGATACACTGCAGATTTAACACTGACTGAGGAATTTTTTTCAAAAGTAATGGTGACAATGAGACATTGATTGACATGTATCGACACAGGCATGCTACTGCTGCTACATTGTTGAGATTAAAAAAGGGGGGAGGGGTACATTAACATTTAAAGAGTGACAATAATGTGTAACTTTAATTCTTGTCTGGTGAATTCTGACCAATTCAGTGACAATCAGGTTTTTTCTTTTTTTCCTCCAATGTGTAATGGGAGCACAGTTCTGCAAATAATTATCTTAATTTCTTTTCATTTATAACTTCTGGTTAATTTCCAGTATTATTAAAAGTTACCAGATTTTTCTCAAAATGTGACCATAAATATCGTAATATGACCAAAACTAGGAAAATGGCCTGAATATGCATTTATATGCTACACAAAATACATTAATATACAATCAGAAACATTAAATCAGTGTTTTATGCAGCATTACAGCTCAAAAAGAAGGCAGGAAAAAAAAATATAACTTGTCCTATAGATCCAAACCCTACTCATTACACTGAAGGTCCCCTGTACCCACCTGGATTAGGTAATAGTGCACTTGGTAAGAAACTCAAAATTATTATTTTTTTAAAGTTATAGTTCATAAAATTAATTAGGCTGTAATAAATGTGTGCCATTTCTTAGGAGTAGGAGGTCCATAGTATTTTTGTACTGGTTGGTGAGAATTAACATTCAGGAGGACACTGGTTTGAATCTCCATAAAGTTATCCAGAGATTCCACTTTTCCATACTTTTCCAAAATCACTCCAGGTAAATACCAGGATGGTTCCTTCAAAAAGGCTATTGCTGAATATCTTGCTCCCAGTCTTTTCTCACCTCTTGACATTTTTGTTGAAGTGGTGTAGAGAAGAAAAAAAACAGCAATTTCTCAGGAAGATTTTTGCTGGGTAGTTTCCTGATGGTAATTCTAGGGGCAAAGTTTTGTAAGTGTGTGGTGATATGCTGTCAAGACAAAAAAGTAGCAAGGAGGTGAGGTACAGTGCTGGCCCATTGAGATTTATGCTTCCTAAAGATGCAACATGGGCTGACAAATTTAATATCATCAACCTCCAGAAAAATCAGCTGCTTCACAATGACAGATGTCCACACTGCAGAAGTGTTTTGGGTTTAACATGGCGCTTTCATAAACAGCCTTGCGATCATGCACCAGCACCTCTCCTATCCTGCTGGTCAAGTCCCGATTGATGAAAATTCCTTCCACCAACCAAGTTCGAAGCAATTACACACCCTCCTATCTCTAGCACTACATACCACCATCATGTCTGACATTAGTACTGTCAGCTTTGCCCACTCATCTCTTTCAGGGATTATTACTTAAGTTAAAGGTTTAAGAGCTTTTCTATGACAGGTTGTAGTTTTCTTGGTATCACATCATAAACATTTCATAGCAGCTTCCATAGCAACTGAATAATAATTTCATTAGTGGAACAGGTTGAAGGCAAGGCCCACAACTATCACACTGCAATATTACATATAGACACAGAGCCTGATATAGTATTTGTTCCCAAGCATCATTTCTATTATTTATAATTCCTATACTGTTACCAAACACTTTGCACCATGTTTGATTTTTCCAAATAAATACAAATACATATTTCTTTTATCCTAAGTGAAATATACATGCTTCATGCAAACATTTTATTCAAACACCTGCAATTGTTGCAAAACCCCTAAGTTCAAAATGAAAGTTTTGTTTCAGCTGTTCATGTCTATCATAAATTCTGCCCAGCAAATTTTGTACTTGTTATATTACAGTTGGGGAAAAACCTGGAGATAGTTGATCCTTAACAATCCTTAGCACTTTAAAAAGCCTGGTGCAAACCCAAATCTGCAGCAGGTAGTTGGCAACCTTGTCCTCTTGGTTAGCCCCATTCCGCTAACTGTGTAACACAGAAACAAACTTCATAGAACCCGTAGGAAGAGAGAACTTAAAGCTTTCAACAATGCAAATAAATGAGACGAGCACAAACATAACATAAAAGGAAACATTTTAAAGTAGTATTTGTAAGGCCAGGAAATTTTATTTAAGATTGTAAACAAATTTGAAAGTTAACTTGCCATTTGCTTAGAAGAAAATTAAAGATTGCATCTGAATAAGTACAGCCCAAAGAAGTTTGAATAATATACACTAGAAGGAGCAACGGCGCTAGTGTTCCATCGCAAATTGAACGATGCGCCCGCCGCCATATTGAGGGCAACCGGTAGCTTTCAGTGTTTACTTTTGTACAGTTGAGACGTATTGACATGATCGCGTGCTTGTATATTTTTGGTTTACAAGTGTTTTCTACCATGGATAAGACTTGCGCTGCATGTAACTACACCAACTGTGCTACAAGAGGCACAAATTTTTCGTTTCACAAGTAAGAAAGCATTTAAATAAGTTAAGAATCTTCTACTATCTTAACGCCTGGATGTGATCTAACCTGCTGATCACATGTTTAATACTTTCTTTCGATACCGATTTCCGCTCCGATATTTGAATAAATTGAGGGAAAGGTTAGCTAACACACGCCGGATGCTGAAAATCATGTTATCCTGCTTTCGAAGAAAATGATTGATATGTTTGTCAGGCTGAGATTTATCATGCTGCAAAAATGCACAATAATAAGCAAAAAGTGTCAATCAGACAGAAATTAAACAAAACTGTGTTGTTTTATAATGAATAAAAGAAGTAGACAAGTTAATTTCTTGTATTTACTTCCCAAATATTCTCATATGAATGATATGATTGTTATTAATTTCGTAATTTTATTTTCCAGATATTGCATTAAAGGTGGTATAAAATTAACGTAGACATTGGCACCTTACCAGCTAAACTTTAGGTAGTCTCTGGAGTATACAAAAATAGGGGAAAAAATAGAATGGAAAGTGACTTTGATATACAAGGTTATAATTTAAAACCCGGGGGTGCACTTGAATTCAAGTAGTATGTAATATGAAAAATGCACTTTAATGTATCTTGTTGGCCTTGACAAAATTTGATTAGCAAGGAGTATCATGCTCAGATTTCCTGGACCCGTATGCTGAATTGCTAAATCTTTAGAAGTGAAAGATTTTGGTGTAACAATGAACTAAAAAGATAAAAATAGTCCCAATAGCAAAGCTAAACCTTTCCTTCTTCGGTTGCCTTCATACTGAAAGAACTACTCGGTCATATTCTTCATTTTAATATGATGAATGCCAGATTCTGTCTTTGAACTGATCAGAAAATGATTGCTCAACTACAGAAGAAAACTTAGTTTGAGCTCTGACTTCTTAAAATTGTGAACCGGTGTTTCATCAGTTTTCCTTCATTACATTGATAAATACGTCACTATTATTGAAATGTTAACATCTTTCCAGATCAGTTAAATTAGGCTACTTGAAGAGGGAGAAAAAATTTAACATTGCTCAGAGTGAAGAAAATAAGTCCGAAAGTTAATTATAGTCAGCGGAAATTCTATAATTAACGTCATTCCATCTTCTTTGAGCAAGTGAAAACCCTTAACAGTATAAAATTTTCAATTCTACAGTGGTTTGTTATATGTGTGTACGAGGGTTTCAAAGTGCCCGCAATCTCTTGCCCCTAAAATGGCGGTGGCAGCCGGCTTCAATTTGCTAAGAATTCTGGTCGCCTTTCACATGCGATAGGAGGGGCCTGGTAGAGCCACAGACTTGAAACATACATTCTGTCAAGAAAGTACCAGGAATTGATCATTTTAAAAGCCCACTTAAAGGGATTATCAAAATTCTTTTTGTCACGAAGTTGGCTCAACTGTCCTCTATACTGACGCTGAGTTTGAGCACTATTTGTCATTTAGTTTGTTTACAGTGCTCATTGTTGCCAGTTCATCTTAAGTGTTCTTAGCGATTTTTACAATGGATAAAAATATCGAACAAAGAATTTGTCTCAAATTTTGCATTGCAAATGGAATGTGCTGAATCGCTGAAAATGTTATGGAAGGCTTACCATGAATTGAATTTATCAACACATGTCCATATGAGTGGTACAGCAAATTCAAAAGTGGTCAAAATGTGATGGAAGATTTCCCTTGCTCTGGTCGGCCATCAACGTCTTCAACTGAAGCTATCATTGCTAAAGTGAAGGAAATTGTGACTGAAAACCATCATTTAAGTTTATGAGCAATAGCTGCTGCATGTTCTCTACCTCATGAATTAGTTTGAACCATTTTAAATTATTTTTTGGGGATGAAACATGTTGCCACTCGACTAGTTCTTAGAGACCTTAATTTTCTTCAAAAACTCAGTTGCATAAAGGTTGCTGAAGACATGCTAGAACAAGTCAATTGTGATCCCACATTTATAAAATACATTGTAAATGGTGATGAGACATGGGTTACGAGTTTGATATGCAAACTAGTTAACGATCTATGGAATGGCATCTTCCAACTGAGCCAAAAACACAACAAATTCGATCAAAAGTCAACTTATTTCTTCCATTATCATGGTGTTGTGCACTCTGAATTCTTGACAGAAGGTCAGACGGTAAATAATGTTATCTGACTGTTATGCAGCGTTTGAGAGAGCAAATTTGTTAAATAAGAACATATTTGTGGAAAGGAAACTAGTTGTTTTCGCACCACGATAACGCACCATCTCACAAATTTACCATTGTGAATGAATTTCTGGCCAAAAACTCAAAAAATACCATCAGACAACCACCATATTTACCTGATATGTGTCCTGCCGACTTTTTTCTCTTTCCAAAATTCAAATTACCACTTCAAGGTACCTGTTTTCAGTCGATACAAGACATAAAATAGAATTTGCAGTGAGAACTGAAGCTGATTCCAGAACAAATTATTTGCTGATTGGATTACTTGTTTGCATAAGTTTATTATTTTGAAAGGGGGCCTACTTTTTAGGTGATACAATAAATTTGAATGAATATTCCCTGCACTTTTTTGACTGAGCAGTATGTAAATAAAGAGAGAATTAAAAGGAATCTGATGATGTAAGTACTTTTATGGGGCATTAAATAACTAAAATATTTATTAATTAGAAATGAATAATGTCAAACAGAGGTTTAGGAATAATGTTGTCATAGATTAAAGTATTCAGAATAACCTGTACTATAACAAAGTTTCAGAAAAATCCAATTAAAATAATGCACTGTGAGAACCAAGGACTTTTGGGATTCACAGAAAGGTGGTGGTTTACCGTGAGAAATCACCAGTGTTCCAGAACCTCCCAGGGAAAAACTAAGCCCAGGAGCTGCTATTCACATGGCCAGTTGCATAACAACTTTCAACAATGTTGACTGTAGCTTTGCTGCTTGGCATAATGAAGCGTTGGATTTGTAATAATTTTCACTTAACTAGGATGTTCTGTGATAGAAACTTTTCACAATTAAATGGAACTTGAGGAAATTTTAAGTGTTGAACAGTTCCTCCATGTTCGCTCTAATGGGATTTCAGTTTAGATTAATACTGCAAGAGTGAATGCTTCATGTCAGTGTACATTTGTTCTAAGAATTATTTATAATATTCTATATGATTTCAAAGAGTTCACATTCTACAAAGTGCTATTGTGATCTGCTACCTGTTTAAATTCAATAATTTTGAAGAATATATATGGTGATCTTTAGTAGAGGCTTTTATTTTTATGAAGAACCTTAAACCATTATCTCTTGCAGTGTAATAATTCAAGCAGATTTAAGAACCATGTGTTAACTTTAATAGGCACTAAGTTATCACATTGCATCCATGGTTACAGTTAATTACTAGAAGTTTCATAGCCCCAATGTCAGATTTATTGCTACAGCTAAGCAACTGCTTGGTATACAATATCTTCAAAACTAAGGCCTGTCACTGTATAATACCATCAAAATCCATGCATGACTGTCAAGTCTTGTAAATCAACATTTTTCTTTTAATCAGGGCTGATTGATGGGATGTCTTTCAGACTTTAATAGAAACCATTTCAGAAATGAGATTGTGGAACAACACTTAGGAGGGATATTAAATGTTTCATGCATAAATGATTAATCGGGTGCCCTTCTAATGATGCACAATTACAAAGCGATGAGGAAAAAAAGAATGCATCCAAACAAATAGAAGAAAATTTATAACTACGGACACACATGTATTAAATGTTTTCACCTTTCAATGGCAGAATAATGTGGAAGAGATGAAGGTTAACATTTTTACACCAGTAGTTTGTATTTCAGTGACACAAATCTCTTTTCCTTACAGTTGTGTGCGTCTACGGTAATTGTCTTGCAGTTCTGGTGCTACTGGTACTGAAGTATGTTCCAAAAAGAATTAATGAAATATGTAATTACTTTTATAACTCAGTATCTCAGACATATTTTTGCCTCAATCATTTCTTTATGTTGAAGTTTATTTTTATTTTTTGCTAAATAATCATTTAATACATTTGTAAATTTCATAAGAAGTCAACAATTAACAATTCAGATAGAATTTTAGAGTTAATTAAGAATTCAACTGTTTTATTGCATCAAAAGTACAAGTTGTTTCAGTAGAATCTGAATAACTTTCAGTCTTAAATTCCACTGTATGGTATTATGTCATTGCCTCTAAATGATGTTCAAGTAAATCTGATTTGCCAACAGTGGAAATATTTATTCAATACTTCAAGAGTATTAATGCTGTGCTAAAGTTCGTTGAGATATACCACCCATTCTGTTCTGTCCTTGTTGGATAAATAATTCGCTTTATGAGGTTTGAACTGGACAAACTATCCAGTGCCCTATCCAGGGATGCCTGAGAATGGACAACTGTACTACAGGTGCTAATAACTATTTTTTGCCTCATCGATGTTGATGTCATTAGAGACACGAAAGGACTGGAGGAAATTAGGCCATGTTTTTTGAAGGAACCATCCTGGCATTTACTTGGAGTGGGTTTTGGGAAACCATGAAAACTGGATGGCCAGACAGGGATTCAAACTTGCTTCCTCCCGAATGCAAGGCAAGAGAATTTCCTCTCTCCGACAACATCGGTGTCAGTAACTAGAAGCTTCTACAATGAATGAAAGCATCACCAATATCCAAACTTCTAGAAGGTCAATAGTTTCAGTTGCTGCCAGAACGTATAACTGTAGTGAATCCCCCTGTAAAATGCTGCCATGGCCCAACAGTGTGTTGTCCAAAGGTCTCAACTTCATACCAGTTTGGAAAGAGATTTCCATCAGGAAAATTATGAGTGGCACACAATAAAGTTTCTGAAAGAGTCAGGGTTTGATGAAGAAATAAGCAAGTGCTTCCAGTCCTATGTTGTATGGTCTGCTGAGGGTCCATACGATGGCACAGTTTTATGCCAGATTCTTTTAGGCTCATCTACATATCATACAGCAAAATATTAGCAGAATTTGATAAAGTGGTGAAAGGCCTTTAGTTGGGACCAAATAACATCATGGCCAGCCAGCTATCTATATTTATACTGGACAATTCACAAAATGGTCTGTGGCAGAGGATGCTTTGCACTAAAATTAATCTATACTCTGTGCATTCCAAGAAGAAAAAAATCATACAAGCACAGTACGGCACCTAATGTCTTTCCTGTCATTGTGACCTAAATTGGTCATTGGATGAAGTATTTCATCACGCTTGTATGGAAAAGTGGATGCTCACGTCATTATCATTAACAGCTAGTTTAATCAGTTTCTGATGTGGCCACTTAAAGTTTCAGATATAACTTGACCAGTCTTCTCCAAGTCGCACGATTGGGCAATCCTCTGCCGGTTAACTCCGACAACCCTGCATATGTCCTTGTCCCATTAGTCTGGTGGTCTCTTGGGCTCCATTCTAACATTGTTTTTGTCCACCTCTGGTCTTTTCTCCATGCAATATGACTGGCCCATTGCCACTTCAGGGATGCTGTCTTCTCTAAGATGTCTTTTCTAGTTAAGCCAAGCATTGATCTCTCAATACCTTTTTGGGCAGTCCTTAGCTTACTTTATGTAAATTCTCTTAGAGTCCAGGTCTCACAGCCGTATGTCAGCACTGGAAGAATGCTTTAGATTTGTTGGCATTTTAGATTTCAGGATAATAGAATGCCTCCCAAATGCTTGCCATCCCAGCTTGATGCAACGGAAAATTTCGGGTCTTACATCACCTCTCATATTTACAAGTTGGCCAAGATAAATGTACTCATTGAAATTTTCTAAAGATTCATTATCTAGTTGTATACTACTCACTGTGGCCCATTTGTTAGACATATTTTTTGTTTTTGATAGATTCATTCTTAGGCCAACTGCTTTACTCTCAGAGGTGAGGTCGGTAACCAAGGTTTGGAGTTCATCAAGGGCATTAGCAACAAGTGCAGTGTTATCAGCAAATCTCAAGTTGTTAAGTCCTCTGCCATTGATTCTAATTTTATTTTTGTCCATTCTAGCTTTGACATTACCATCTCTGAGACAGCTGAAAATAATTTTGGAGAGATGGGATCACCTTGATTAACACTTCTTTCGATACAGAACTCAGTGGTTGGTTCTCCTAACATTGACAAAAGGCTGTGGAGGTGACAGATATTTTGGAGCACTCTAATATAAGATGTATCCACGCCATGTTCAGTTAAGGCTTCCAGAACAGCCTTGTGACCTATTGAATCAAATGCCTTTTCGAAATCTACAAAGGCTACACAAAGAGGCATCTGATATTTGTTTGCGCAACTTATTAGTTCTAGCAGCGCAAGAATTTGGTCAATTGTGCTGAAGCAGCTGCGGAATCCTGCTTGCTCAGTTGGTTGGGCAGAATCAAGGGTGGAACTGATTCAGTTCAACAAGATCTTTGTACAAAACAGCCGACAAGCAAATAGGGCTGTAGTTTTTGATGTTATGAATACTTCCATTTTTGTGTAGCAGAATGATTTTAGCTTTATTCCAAGAAGAAGGGATGGATGCATTGTGTAGGCAGTAAGAGAAGACTTTGCCTACTAGCTTCAAATAAAGCTTTCCCTGGAGCATCCATTTGAATTCTTCTTTGCTTACCTCCAAGTTTTTAATATTGATAATTTTGGTCTTGTTTTTTTATGAATTTATTTCTCTCTGCCCTTACATTTACTAGTTGATGGTTGCTGCCAGTGTTAAACTTGTTCAGAATTGAGACCATTTTAACAATGTGAGGAGTATTTAAAAGAACAAAATCTATTCATTTTTAATGCTGAAGTTTGGGCTTCTCCATGTCCACTTTCTGGAACGATGCTTTTTGAAAAATGTGTTCTTGATAGGCATTTTTGAGAATTCTGAAAATTGTACCAATCTCTCACGTCTATCATTTCTCTCATCAATCCCATAATTTCCCACCACTGAGTCGCTTTGTTTCTATGGACCTACCTTGGCATTAAAGTCACCAATAACCAATTTGAAGTGATGGTCTCTATCTTTCTCACAAGTTTCCTTTAGGTTCTTGTAAAAGTCCTCAATCTCTTCATCTGAGTGGCATGAAGTGGGAGCATAAACCTGCATAATCTGTACTTTATACTTTTTTGAAACATTTATAACCAGATGAGCTATTCTGCTGGATGTTGCTTCAAGCATATATATCTTATCAGTGATATTCTTGTTTATTAAGAAGCCAACTCCATTCAGTTTACCTTCAGGTTCATTGCAGTAATAAAACAGATTGCCAGAATTCAGAAGGTAATAGTCTTCACCTTTACGGCATACTTTACTCAGACCAACAATGCTCCAATTGATCTTGCTAAGTTCTTCTTCAATTTCTTCAAGCCTGTCATTACCTAGTAATGAACGGCAGTTGTAGGTACAGACTTGGAATGTTTGAGTTCTATTGTTGGTAAAACTATTTTTTGGGAAATCAAAGCTGCTCCTACCTGGCGATCCGATTGTGGGGCTATTTTAACTCCGGAAAATTTAACCTTAATGTCACTCATCATGAACTCTTAAGGGTGAAGCTTAATCACCATGCCTGCTTCAATGACAGATTAGTGATCCTCCTGCTCTGATTTGCTTGCTGACCCAAGTTCCCACTGGGGTTGATACCCGAACCTTCCATTGGGTTTGCTCAGCTTAACAGGGGCACCTCTAGGAGGTGATGTGAGAGAGGCTAGAGGACTCAAACTTAGAGAGTCCTTATGTTATTGTTGCTATAGGATGCTTATGTGTTTGACAATAAATTTTAAATAAAAGCCAAGAATTTGTCTACCAGATAATCCCAGCGTAATCTACAAGTGGAATACTTTTAGGACAGTGTGGTAACAGGCGATGAAACTTGGGTTTGACAGTATGACCCAGAAACTAAAAGACAATCCACGTCCCCTCGTCCAAAGAAGGCTCACATGTGCAAATCGGAGATCAATACAATGCTGATTGTGTTTTTTTGACCATTGCATGGTGATTCATAAGGAGTTCTTACCTGCAAGTGCTAACCCGCCTGTGAGACCGAGTGAATCATGTCCAACCAGTCATCTCCAACAACTGGACACTGCATCATAACAATGCGCCGTGCCAAGGCGCGCTCGTCATGAGGCAACTGTTGGTCCGATTCGGTGTTGCCACGTGGCCACACCCCGCATACAGTCCCGATCCAGCTCCATCTGACCTTTTTTTACTCCCATGGATGAAAAGACAGCTGAAGCGACAAAGATTCAGCCTTTCATGCAGCATCAATGAGGGCTCTCAAAAGCATCTCCGAATTTGACTTCCAGAAGGCGTACGGCCAATGGCAGCAGCGTTATTCTAAGTGTATAGCTGCCCAAGGGTGCTATTTCGAAGAGTATTAAGGAATTGTAAACATATCTTCAATAATTTTTTTTTTAAAATCAGTCCTACTACTTTTGGTATTGACCCTGTATGTATTAATTCAGCAATGACTAACAGTCACTAGTCGAGCAGCTGTTCACTGTATTTGCTCTATACTGTCAATCAATCCCTTGCAATACAGATGACACACCAGTTATCTAAATGTGGATGCATGAGATTTTTGTATGCTATCTCCTCTGTGTGTAAATTGCAATTCTTCAAGATATACCTTAGCTCTATATTTAAAGAAGAAAAAGAAAAAGGGGGGGGGGGGGGGGAAAGCAGGCCCTGTTGTGATGTTTTTTGTACTGCTAGACAATCAACAGTATCATAACTGAACACTTTATTTTATACTTCTGGACAAACAGATTCTTTTTGTTAATCATGCCCATTTCCTTTGACTTTTTGCAATTTGGTGCAAGTTTTCAGTGATTGCACCATGCTGAAATGACATTCACATTGTGAAGCAATCGGTAGAATTCCTTCAAACACTCTCAAACTTCTATTAATGATGTACCCAAGTTATTTTAAAAAATTAAGAAGTGGTCCTATTACACTCCTTGAGGAACACCTATACAAGGTATTAGTAGAGGTTTCTCCAAAATGACGACATGTTGTTCCGACTAGTTAGAAAATCTCTACTGAAATGTATGCTCAAATCTTCACTAAAATGCAGTTGTGTGGTTCATAACCAAAGGCTTCCTGGAAAGGGGAAAAGAGAGAGAGAGAATAGTATATCAGCTTCTCATCCTGCATCAAAAACTCATTTCATCATGGGAAAATAAGAATAACTATAAATAAAAAAAACTTTTCAAGCTTCCAGCAGCATAAAAAAGTCACACTTGTCGAACGTTTTGAAGGTGTCTATCTCAGCCCTTATTTTTAACCATAGATGTCACTGAATAACTGTTTGTAGACAAACACCAACCCAGGGCATTGACGTAATCCACTCTTCTGCTCATTTCTGAGCCGTAGTGGTTTGAGCATTTTGATAGACGAGATTTCAGGCTGCACTGAGTTGATAACCAGTGTCCCTGTTAACTAAAGAATAAGTTGTTCTGTTTTCTACAACTTCTGTTATAAAATCTCTGACCTGAGCTAAAATTGTAGGTTTTTTTTTCTTCAAAATTAAATGCATGTCCTTCCTGGACAGAGCTGATTTCTCTTCTTGTATGTTCGACACATTGCTGCACAATACACTGCTGCGTATATCTGATATAATCACGGGTTTGTAAACCTAGTTCATCTTTAATGCTGCCTACCAAGTTTTTAATTTTTGTGGGTGGTCTAAAAGTGTGAGTCAACTGTCTACTTCTTTTAGAACTTAGAGCACCCATAAATGACAGAAACACAAGGCCTTCAGTATCAATACTATCCTTCTGTCAATATTACTTCTTTTTAAACATGCAACTAATCTGCCCCTGATTATAACCATTATTTAAGAAAGTTCTCCAGAAATAGTCCAATAGGCTATTTGACAGTATTGAAAATATATTACAAATTGTAGTCATTCACATAGATTAATGCTTAAGCAAGCTATTTTGGTTAAATTTGAAAATAAAAGTGGATTTTTTTTTTTTTTTTTTTTTTTTTTAAAAAAAAGGCAAAATAGAAATCAGATTTTTCTTGCCTTTTGTCATGTGACAGAAAACGTTCTGGGATTGGCAATCGCTTTAGTGATGTCACTTGCCTGTAGGCACTGCGGTTGTGTATGGAGCGTTTCCTATTATTCAAATTTCAACTATTTTTATTATTTGTTGCTGGTTATCTCTTGTTACTAATGAGGTTTTGTGTTGAATAAAAAATGAAGGAAAATTTGTAGAAGCCTGCAGTGGAAAAATAGTGAAAATTACTTGTCGGGCTAGCTATAGAAACAACCCCTGACTTTTATTCTATGGAGCTTGAAAATTTAATAACTTCAATACAAGAATCATTTATAATTAAACTGGAAGTTAGAGATTAACAGAAATCCTTCATAAGAATGACTAAAATTTTAAATTATGTTAGTTGTTTTAGGAGATATTTACAAGAAAATACAAGTGTAGTATAAGATAAGTTAAATAACTGACTGTTGTGGACTGATAAATAATTATAGATAAATGATAATTTTTTTTCCAACGAAACTGAATTTATTGTTTATTTATTTACTGATCGCATTCACTTCACTGTACATAGAAACTGTGATGTTTAAGTGTTCACTATTAATGAGAAGATAATGCCATGGTGTCCCAGTAGCTGCATGGTTAAAGAGTGTTAAAGGAATTTGAAGATCCTATGTTCGAACGTTGATTAGGATAATATTTTTTTTCGTGTCTGTTTGCTGTTTGTTGTATACAGATAATGTTTTTATTCGAAGAAGTCATTAAACATCATGCAAACGTTTGAAACATAAACTGCTGCCATACACGAAAACTTTTATAGAAAGATAACTTTCCGCTTTTAATTTTGAAACATAGCAGAGATACATAATCACTGAAAAAAATCCAAGTGCTCAGCGGTGAATAATAGAATTTCTTTTAAAAATAACATTTCAGGCCAATATCACAAAATTTCCAGAACGCTTTGAATACCTATTGTTGGAATTTTTACATGACGATACAAGTGCACGTTGACTTTCTGAAATAAATGCATCTGTTCAATGCGCAAGTAATTTACAGTTTTTTAAAAACTTTTTATCGGTGTCCAGTTTCAGTTCCAGTCTTTTTTGGTTATGTTTCAAATGTTTATAATACGCTTGCTATCCAAAAATTAAAAACTAGGCAGCATTAAAGATGACCTAGGTTTATGAACCCCTGGTATGTATTATATGAGGGGGTACCCAAAAATAACAAGAATACCATTGCCAGGCCCGTAACTACCACCGGGGCAGCCGGGGCACTGCCCCGGGCCCCCCAAGCCCGAGGGGCCCCAAACTGATGGTTAAAGAATTATTGTATTTTAATATCTAATCTTACTTCCTATAAAATACCAAGCACCGAGCTATAAATTAATAATCAAAAAACATCCATCAAAGTGCTAGAGTAAATGTTTTTGCGTGTCCGTTCATATACTCCATACGCTTCGCATGCAAAAGCAGTTCTAGAGCAGGCAGCAGAATGTCGATTCGCGCCAGGTGCCTGCCAAGTGATAAGTGCAGGCAGAACACGTGCAGTGAGCTAGTGCTATTCGTTTGCTAACTGCTCATCAATATCGGAATGTCAGTGCAGCTGAGAGTCGCATAGTAGTGATAGTACGCGCGTAGTTTATTACTTAGTCTTACTTTGCTTGTGTTGAGATTAAATTTTGAGGCCCCTCCAAATATTTTCAGTACGACTATAGTGTTAATTTTTTAGCTCCGGTGGGCTCCGGCGCAATTTAAGACCTGCCTATATATACTAAATGTACTGAATGGATGTACCTATATACGTATAGCTCTAAAATATATGAGGAACAAACTTTTTTTTTTCTCTCTCTCTCTTTGGCCCTCCCTATATTTTGAACCTAAAATTTTACGTGTTTCCAGACGCACATTTTTTTTTTTAGAGCTGGAGAAAACAACGAACCAAGCTTTGGAAGGCACTGCGGAAGAAAATGAAATGGATGTGGATTCTCCTGATATAGAAATTTCACAGAACCTAAGTGCAGATAATGATTCTTCGAAATTGAAATTTTTTTTATTGATTTTAGATACCACTGGGAACATTTCAAAATTTGATCAGTTAAGCGAAGTTTACAGGTATGTCAAACCAGTTAATAATGAAGAAGGGACACCTATTGACATCAAAATATGTGAAACTTTTTTTAAATTATTATTATCTGCTTAATGTCTCTCCAACAGCGAGGTCTTTAGAGACGGGAAAGGATGGGGGGCAAGGAATGGGAAGGAATTCACCCATGGCCTTTTGAAGGAAGCATCCCGGCATTTGCCTGGAGTGATTTGGGAAACCATGGAAAACCCAAATCTGGATGCCCGGACGGGGATTCGAACCACCGTCCTCCCGAATGCGATGCCAGAACGCTAGCCGTTACACCACCACGCTCGGTAAAACTTTTGTATCCTTTAGAGAGGTAAAAGATCAGTCTGCCCAAGGTCTTGCAGAAGAAATACCAGTACTTACTTCATTGGAAGAGAAAACATTGGATTTGACCAAATGTTGTGGACAAGGCTACGACGGGGCTGCAGTCGTGAGTGGGGCATACAGTAGAGTGCAGCAGCGTATTAAAGAAGAAGCCCCACACGCATACTTTGTGCACTGCACTGGACACAACCTTAATTTAGTATTAAAAGATGCTGTGGGTGGAAATCGAGTGGCCTACCAGTTTTATTGAAACCATTCAAAGTGTGTCTTGCTTTTTTTGTCATTGTGTATTGCACTGGTAACACTTGAAGTCAGTGTACGACATCGAGACTCAGACTGATTCACTAATTTCGAAAGTAACACTGAAAACTCTTAATCAAACTCGCTGGGCTGGTAGGCATGAGGCAGTGTATGCACTGAAACACAGTGTTGAAAAGCCTTACCCGCATAACTTTGACTTCCAGGAAAATCAAGGAAAGAAATGAAGCACAGTAGCTAAAGAACAAACATGAAAGTTTTGATTTTGTATTGCTTTTGGTTGTGCAATGTGAAGTTTTAGAGTCCCTCAACCTCGTATCAAAATCCTTACAATATAAAACCATGGAACTGTTGTATGCATGTGAGTTATTGGGTAATTTATTGTTGAGGATAACCGAAGTATGTGGAAAGTTTGAAGAACTTGTTTCTGAAGCATCAAATGTTTGTAGTCGAATAAACAAAGAATTTTTACCAGTACAGACTAAGGAAAATGAAAAAACACTTTGGTTGAGTTGAGTGACGACAAGAGATTAATAGATCAAAAATCTTGTTTCCCAGTCACTGTGTTCTATCCAATGATAGACACACTTTGTACTCAACTTGATAACCGTTTTGAAGTGATGAAAGATATTCTTGACACTTATCAATTAATGCAACCTGATTTTTTAGCCAATGCAAGTGAATGTTGTATTCACAAAAAAGCAGTTGATTTCGTTAATAAGTTTCCAAATGATGTGAGTCCAGCCTTTCCTTCACAATTATGTTCACTGGAACATTCTTTTGAAAACAAACTGGAAAAAATGAAATGTGTCGCCCACAGTTTGCTTTCGTCAAGGTACCTAGATGTTTGCACAGTGTGCATCATGTATTTGACCAGTGGCGGATCCAGGATTTTTTTTGGGGGGGGGGGGGAGGGCGGCTTGAGCGGATTTCGTTGGGCCTTGAGCTGGGTAAGGGTAGGCTTTAAAGTCATGCCGCCCTAAAAAAATAAAAAAGTCTCCAAATCCCAAAAATTACCTATGTCTGGGGTGGAGCTAAATTCTTTTAGCGGGGTCTTGAGCCCCCTACCCTTCCCCCCTGGATCCGCCACTGTATTTGACTGTTCCTGTGACAAAATCTAAGGCCTTTTCTAAGCTTAAATTAATAAAAAGTTTCTTGAGAAGTTCAATGGCTCAAGAAAGACTCAGCAGCTTAACTTTGCTTTCGGTTGAGAATGATCGAGCTCAACAAATCAACTTTGTTAAAGTAATTGTAGAATTCGATTCTTTGAAAGTTAGGAAACAAATGTTTAAGAGATAATCAAATGTAGCTAATCTTTTCAATCTGCACTACTTTTAATGCATCAGTTACTGATGCCTTCTCTTTTAAGCAAAGTATGCACTTAATTATATCTATTGTTACTATATCTATAGTTACTATATCTTTGATCTACCCTAAACTTTTATTTAGAAAAGTCGTATTTTAAATTAAAAATTAAGTTTTCCGCTAGTTTAATCTTATTTAATGTTACTGATTTAAGGTTTTTTATGTTAACAACAGTGTAGCAAATAATTTACCATGTATTTTTCATGTGTGAGTTTATAAATTTTTAATATACATACACACTTTTTAGAAATTACACTTTTGTAAGTATTTTGCTTTTGTATTATTCACCTTATTCTTTTTAGAACCATACACACTGAATATTTAATTTACAAAACTTGTATCGTAAAAATAATCCATTTAATAATTTGTTAATTGTATAAGCTAGATAAATACTTGAACATTTTGCTCAGTGAACATTTTGTAGCTAGTTTTGTTATCATTGCTTGGACCAATAGATTAAAACAATTTTTTGTCGAATTTGAATAAACCCCCATGCATGTAAAAAGAAAGAAATTATGAGGGGCCTCACTTTGAAGTTTTGCCCCGGGGCCTCAAAGTTTATAGTTACGGCCCTGACCATTACCGTGGGTAGCTTGAGTAGTACTCGTTTCTACCGATAGGCATTTATAGTGCAACTCATTGTCAGTTCAATGCCACCTGTGTTGTCGACCTGACTTGTTCTGTTAATCTGCAGTGATTGTTTTTGATAGGGCTGTTTTGTTATTGTTTCATTTTTGATAGTGACAAGTTTAAGACAACAACATGCAGCTGTAAAATTTTGTTTTCTATTCAGTAAAAGTGCTACTGAAACTGTTTCAATGTTGAAAACAGCTTACAAAGACGACACTATGGGAAAACTCAAGTGTACGATTGGTTCGCTGGGTTTAAAAATGGTGACATGTCGATTGATGACAAACCTCGTTCAGGATGTCAATCAACTGCTCAAATCAATGAAAATGTTTAAAAAATTCGAGAGCTTGTGCTCTCAGACCGTCATCAGACAATTGATCAACTGTCATAGATTAATGGGTTATCTTGGAGCTCAGTTCAGTGAATTTTAACTGAAGATTTGGGAATGAAGAAGGTTGCTGCCAAGTTTATTCCTCAGGCTCTAACTGATAATCAAAAAGAACGTAGAGTTGAAACATGTTGTGCTTTGAAACAACAGCTTGAAATTGATCCAGATTTTCTGTCATAGGTCATGACTGGTAATGAGTCATGGTGATACAGTTAGGACCCAGAAAAAAAGCAACAATCAAGCCAATGGAAGACGTCATTGTCACTTCGTCCAGAATATGTCGTCAAGTCAAATCAAGATCAAAACAATGCTCATTTGCTTTTTTGGTACCAAGGGCATGGTGCATTCAGAGTTTGTTCCCCCACGTCAGACCTTCAGTCAAACCTTTAATTTGGAAATTTAAAGAAGATTACACAACAGTGTTCGTCAAAAAAGACCCGATTTGTGGTAGACAGGAGACTGATTCTTCCACCACAACAATGCATCTGCAAACATAGCTGTCTCTGTTAGGCAGTTTCTGGCTAAAAATGGCATGGCTTCACTGCCCTACCCACCTTACTCGCCTTACCTGGCTCAATGTAACTTTTTCTAATTCCTATACATGAAAAGGGGCATGAAAGGACACCGATAAGACAACATTGAAGAGGTCAAAAAAAAAAAAAGTGAGGGAGGAACTGTCAGCCATTTCTATAAATGACTACAAAAAATGTTTCGAACAGTGGAAGCATCCGTGGTACAAATGTATTTTTATAATGAAGAGTATTTTGAAGGGGATAAGATTGATTTGTAAAAAAATATATAGCTTTTACAACCTCCTTGCATACCTTGTGAATGTAGCTGTAGTTATATCAGATATATGTAGCAATGTATTGTACAGAGATACGAGGTGTTTACAAAAAGAAACCGAACTAATTAAAAAGCATGCGAACGGCTGCAGATAAAATTCCCTGACTTCCGTGCACAATAGTGACATCTCTCGGCAAGAGATTGCCTCTTGTCGCACTACGGTCGCTGCATTAGTTTACGAGTGACAGCCGGTTGAGTGAGGTCGTGCACAGAGTGCTCGTCGGATTTGTCAGAAAGCGAGAATGAAGGAATTGGGGAGCGACACGTCTGTGTGAAATTTTAGTTAAACTTGGGAAAACTTTTACACATGCTTAAAGAAGCATACGGGGATGACTGCATGAGCCGAACACCGTGCTATGAATGGTTTAAGCACTTTAAGGAGGGCAGGAGTTCGGTTACCGACAATCCAAAATCTGGTCGACCCTTCACATCAACAGATGACCACCATGTTGAGTGGGTTCGCACTGTGATTTGTGAAAATCGCCGTTTGACTGTCCGTGAGGTTGCTGAAGAAGTTGGCATATGTGCAGGCTCTTGCAATCACATCCTGAGAGAAAAACTTGGAATACATCGTGTCAGTGCAAAACTGGTGCCGCGCTTGTTGACGGACGAGCAGAAGGAGAATCGAGCTAGGATCTCTAAGGAATTGCTTGAAAAAGCATATGAGGACGAAAACTTCCTCAAGAACATCATTACAGGTGATGAAACATGGGTTTATGGGTACGATGTGGAAAGGAAGAGGCAGTCTTCAGAATGGGTGGGGAAAGGATCTCCTCAACCAAAGAAAGCGCGGATGAGTCGGTTGAACATCAAGGTGATGATGGTCGTGTTTTTTGATTGCAAAGGAGTTGTGCACCATTAATTTGTACCACGTGGTCAAGCGGTAAACAAGGAAGTCTACCAGAAAATTCTGACACGATTGAGAGATGCTGTGCGTAGGAAACTGTGGGAGAATCAGTCGTGGATGACAACGCACCCGCTCACGCATCGTTGTTTGTCACAAATTATCTGGCAAAACATCGCACTCCCGTTGTGCCTCAGCCACCCTATTCTCCAGACTTGGCTCCGGTAGACTTTTTTCTCTTCCCAAAACTGAAAAACACTTTGAAAGGACGTCGTTTCCAGACCATAGAAGAAATTCAAGACAATGCGACGAGAGAACTGCGCGCCATCGGAGAAATTGCATTCCAGGAGGCGTTCCAAACCCTGAAAAAATGATGGCAAAAGTGTATTGATAGTGAAGGACAGTACTTTGAAGGGGACAGTGTGTAAAAGGTAGTATGATGAGCAATAAAGCAATTACAGCAATTACAAGTTCGGTTTCTTTTTTTACACACCTCGTATGTCGAACACCCAAAATTTTCGTCTGGGCAAGAAGAGAAATCAGCTGTGGCTGAACACAAAAAAATAAAATAAAAACCCTACTATTTTAGCATGGGTCAGAGATTTTTGGTAGAGGATTATAACAGATGCTGTAGAAATCAGAAACATTGATTAATAGGAACACTGGTTATCAACTCAGTGCAGCCTGGAACCTGGCTAACGTAATGCTGAAACAGCTTCGCCTCAGTAATGAGCAGCAGAGTGGATGATATCATTGCATTGGGTTGGGTTGGCTGTTGTCTTCCACCATCCCCACAGCAGCATGTAAACAAACAAATATTGAGTGACATCTATGAGGGCTGAGATGTCTTTGAAATGTCCAACAAGTGTGGAATTCCAAGAAGAGAGTATTTACCATGCCATGAAAAACTTCGATCTTCCATAGAACTATGTTTCACATTACTTGTTCCTCTGAATTCCATGTTAGTTTGGTAGCATAGTATAACTGCGTGATTTCACATTTGAAAGGTACATTATTCTCTTCTAAGGATTTACAATATGCATCAGACAGAAATGGCTTGATTTCCATTGCATACTCTGAAAATACTCTTACAGGGACACTATCGAGACCCAGCATTCCCCCCCCCCCCCCACTTCAGGAGCTGTAATTGCTTTAAATCACTGCAAAATATTTTCTTAACAAACCAATATCTAACTCTATGTGATGTGAAAAAATTGTTAGTTAATCCTTATTTTTATCTGTATTTTCTAGATTCGGTGTTTGCTGTGGCTTTTGTTAATGTGTTGTGTGTTAATGCTGGCATCCTGTTGTCTCTACAACTTATTTTTCTTATGTACAACCAAAATTTCCTTGGATTTTCTTTGTGGGTCTTACAAACAGAATTCCAATTACAGTTGTTGAAGGCATCACATTTTTCACGATCCTCTTAATTCAAATAAGTTTTCTAAGTCATTATGATACCCCATCCTTCTTGTATATGTGGGTATCCTCCTTTGCTTTTTGAGTAATGTTTTAACCGCACATTTACACCTTGGTTTAAGTATGTCGATACCTTCCCTGACTATATGTACAAATTGAAATAACATCTCTTCAATGGAGACTCTTATTACTTTGAAGATATGGCAGTTATACCTCAAAACCGTTGTAAAACATTCTTTTTAGGTTTTATAGAATCCATAAACAACCCTTTATTTTTGTGCTCAGCTGTTAAGATTATGGTAACAATTATCACTATACTTATTTGTATGGTCATTGACGTAACTGGAAATAATTCTGGTCTATTTGTAACTACAAGATCTAAAATATGTTCAATACCATCAAGACACTGCTCTGATTCAGTAAACAGCTGTTGAAAATGATTATCTAAGAACAGGTCAAGAATGACTTCACATACTGTTTATTTCCTACCCCCAGAAAAGTGTATGTAATTACTCAAGTAAATATAAGGCATGGTGGGGTCATTTCCTAGTGTTATTGCATGATCCTGAAACTGATGATCTATATTATTTACATTATTTTTTTAACACCTTGGTAACAGTATATAGAGTAATGGACACCATCTGCAAAGAAGAAAAAGTCCCCTCTGACTGGGCAAAAGGAATCATAGTGCCACTATTTAAAAAGGGTAGCCAAAGAAAATGTAACAATTACAGTGGAATAACTCTTCCATCACATGGCCTCAAAAAATGGAGAAAATTATAGAAGGTAGGCTGAGGAAAGTCATTGAACTGCAGCTTGAAGAACAGTGTGGATTTAGATCTAACAGATCAACAAAAGATCTGCTCGAATGATCATGGAAAACATTGGGAGAGGGGAAGAGATGCCATCTTTATTTACTTAGATATTGAAAAGGCCTATGACAGGATACCTGGAGATAAACTTTGGGAATATCTGTCCAAACGAAAAGTTCCAACAAACTTGATCACCAAAGTTAGAATGCTGTATGAGAACTGCGAAAGCTCCATTCAAATTGGAAACTCCTACTCAGATTGGTTTGTGACTACAAAAGGTGTACATCAGGGTAGAACATTCTGAAAGAGTAAAACAGCAACTCGACCCTGACGACTTTAAATCATTTGCATTTTCAGATGACGATGTGATCTGGTGATATACAGAAGTAGTACAACAGAAACTGAACATTTGGAATAAGCATTTTAAGGAATTTGGCCTTAAAATAAGCTGCACAAAAACAGTGTTAATTGCTGTCAGCAGACAGAATATGAAGCCTGGTATTTATCTGGAGGGTGAAAAATTGAATCTGGCGGATAATTTTCAGTGTCTTGGCAGTAAAGTGACCTCTGACAATCGATCCCAGAATGAAATTTCCAATAGGGTACAAAAAGGAGCTTAGTTTTATCATCAAATTAGGCATCTTCTGTGGGACAAGCATATTCCAATTACAGCCAAAATGTCTCTGTATAATTCATACTTCATGCCGATTACAATGTATAGCCTGGAAGTATGTACCACTACCAGCAGAGATGAAAACAGACTCCAGGTGGCCAAGATGAAGTTCCTAAGATCAATGGTACAGAAAACCAGAAGAGACAAGATCAGGAATGAAGCAATCCATAAACATATCCCAGTCAATGCAACCCTTCAAGAAAAAAATTGCTAAAGCAAGATTGTGATGGTCTAGAATCCAAGAAGAGGAAACGTATTTGTACAGGCAAAGGTGGCAAGTTCTCTTACACCACAACCGGAAAACTGGAGACGGAAAAAGATGATGATGGTAACAGTTATATTGAGTGGATGATAGATGGTGCATTTCACAAATTTTGTTGTGACTACTTTTTATTTAATCCATATGATTTTGCAAACTGTCTCAGTGCTTATTTCATTACAAGGGACTTATTTTCTGATGGCTGTAAATACACCTGCTCCATGTGAATTCTAGCTGTCCTTATAGAAAACATTCATGTTATTATCAAAAATTTCTGCTGATCTTATATCTGGTTTTAATCAGCTTTCTGTACCTATTGTGATATCTGCTTCTGTGTTTCTCATAACACTTTCTAATTCAGGCTGTTTCTTACAAACATTTCTACAGTTAACTTATGAGAACTTTTAACTGTTGAGCTTCTTCTAACATGTGGCATTAAATTTATTTGGGTTGCCCATAACTTTAAGTCCCAGGTATCCTTTCCTTAGTCTAAAAACCTCCCAATCCATTGCACATGACCTTTGTCGACCTTATAGCTGATTTACATATGTAGTGCACACCTGACCTATTCAAAGACACCATACACAGACAAATCTATGGCATAGATGAAGAACTCTGCAGCCAATCACCACAGAAGTGCGACAGCTTCTTATTCATCCCCTAAATGACCCAAAGAGGCAAGGATCTTTAGTGTCGATATGTGCCACAATTGCAGTTGGCTACACCCCATTCATTCAGTGGCACCAGGATGGCCTACTCCAAATCTCAGATTAGGTCAGCTGGAATTCACATCAAATCAAAATTTGATTTCTTTCACAAACAATATTATAATTACTTTCCTCTGGCCTCCCATATAGGACGACGTGGGTTTGAATTCCCCTTCAGATTTGTGTTTCATGGTTTCACCAAATCACTCCAGGCATATGCTAGGTTGGTTCCTTCCCATTCCTTGTCTCCAATCCTTTCCCCTCTAATGACGTTGATATTGCAAGGATACTGTGATATCCAGTATGGTGAGATATTACCATCAGCACATTATCAATCGTTTAATGCAAAAATGGCCTGATGATAACATGATCATTTTCTAAAGGAAACCTGTTTATATTTTAATGACCCAGATTTAAATTCAATGGTGTATAGATTATGACTCCAGCTAGTCTTGGTATCACAATGTCACATCACATAAGCCACTATTGAGACATTTTTCACTGGTATAAAGGAATCTTGACAAGGAATAATTTTTTTTTTTTGCTTATAGCTTTACACTTCATCAACGTCGAGGTCATTAGAGGCGGGAAAGGACGGGAGCATGGAACGGACATGGCCTTTTGAAGGAAGCTTCCCATCATTTGCTTGGAGAGATTTGGGGAAACTGTGGAAAACCCAAATCGGGTTGTCCCGACAAGGATTTGAACCCATGCCCTCCCGAATGTGAGGCAAGAGCTTTATCTGCTCACCGACCTCGCTGCACTTTTTGTAAAGAGTTGGTTATCAAAGTAAAAGGCAGTTAACTTGAGAAAATTTTTTTTGGTAAGATACCACTTACCAAACATTTTTCATGTATTATGTCCAAAATATAAAAACTGACATGATTTTATATTGTATTTAAATGCCATTGGACAGAGAATTCTGGATCTTATTTATATTTCAGAACAAGGTTAAAAAAAAGTTCTGATAATTAAAATGCCATTGGACAGAGATTTCTGGATCTTATTTATAATTCAGTAAAGGTTAAAAAAAGTTATGATAATTTGAATACAAAAATGTTATGTTTAGGGACAGTTTAAAGTTTCATTGATGAAGTCAAACGTAGAGTACCAGAGTTGACTATTTTGCAGTAATGGTGGGAAACTACTTTGTCATGTTGGTGACCACTGAAGACATATAGATATGTTTCAGTCTTGTGTAACATATCTTAAAGCAACATCTTTTAGTCCTTCCTACTGAATTCAAGTGTAAACTATTTTACTCGATTTCTTTGGTAAATTACATTATTTTGGAATCGATTTCATATAATTTCCTCCTCCATGCAGCTCCATGTTTGATAAAGCCATTACTTTAATTTAATTTATGTCTCAAGTAATTGTAGCTTATCACACAGGGCTTTCTAAACTTTCTGCCCATTTTCATTAATGTATCCACTCTCTCACATGATTGAATCACTTACAGTAAAAGACCAGACAAAACTATGAATGATTTCAAATAATTGGTGTAATCATCACAAATGTGGTTCTTACCAGGCACAGCTGATTGGAACATGGCCACAGCAATACAGTGCAGTGAGTAAATCATTTGCATCATTAAATCAGTTTCAGAAATTAAGAAAGTGCAATATACATTGTTGTTTCTGCCTTCAGTTATGTACTGAAACAAATACTACACTGCTATTTCTGCTAGCAAATATCCATTTATCTGCGTCACATCATTGTAGTGTGGAATTAAAGCATAAATCACTGTAGAATGAAATCACATAGGCTTTTTTCTTTCAACCCACTGTTAGAAATAAGTCTCTGGGTTGATGATAATATCAAATAAGCTAACACTGATGAATCTGAAAATTTCTGTTGGCAAGAAAACACCTTAGTACAGGGATAAATAATAGTACTTCACTGACCGATCTTCACTCGGCATCTTGCGATTTCTGTTCAATATGCAGGATTTTGAGTAAATATTGATTAAACATTTTTATTGAAGGCTTCATAGACATTTTGAAGTGCACAGTTCCTTGCTCTAACCAAAGAGAAGCT
Organism: Vandiemenella viatica; assembly: GCA_031002005.1. Lineage (NCBI taxonomy): Eukaryota > Metazoa > Arthropoda > Insecta > Orthoptera > Morabidae > Vandiemenella > Vandiemenella viatica. The sequence continues at coordinate 127,669,701 of JARYHS010013631.1, read as the reverse complement.
TAAATAATATCAGTAGGCTTACTGGTACCTGAAATTTCTATGAGACAGGCCTATTCCGAAATACCAATACAAGAATCGCTCTTTTTTTTTGTTAAAAACTGGAAAAGCAAAATGTTATACACAAATGAAATTTCATCCAAATCACTAAAGCCATTTCTGAAATCGTCTGGTTTACCACCTCATAAATTGCTTTTAAAGAAAAATGCCATTATGTTAAATAAAAATCTTAATGATAATCAGGGATTATTTACTGGTGTAACATTAGTGGCAATTCATTTAGAAGAATACATCATCAGTGCTAAATTCATTCACTCCGACAAAACTATGCTCATACCATCTTCTGATTAACCATGTCTTTCTAAATGATAAAATAATTCCCAGTAGGAAGTAACCTTCCTTTGTCATGAACATTAATAAAGCACAAGATTAGATGCTTCAGAAGGCAGAATTGTATGTATCAGGACTTTTTTTTTTGCTTGGATTTCTCACGATTTTAGATTCATTTGTGATAAAGACTCATACAGTAAAAAAAATCAACGATGATCACATTATAACTGCTAGAATTGTTTCCAAAGAAGTTTTGAAAATAAGATTGAAAAAAGTACATCTGACAGAGCCAATATTTTTTAAACATCTACTTTTTAAATGTTTTACAATTAAATATGTACTATTTAGTGATAACTACTTTTTACAGTAAAAGTTATATTTATTACTATTCTTCAAAATAAAATACCTTTCATTAATAAATACTTGCATTTACTTATTTTCACATTATTATATTACCATTTGGTGAGTGACCACAATACTACGAGGGGGGATCAAATATAAACGGGATTGTTGTTCCTGAACATCAACAATTGGCAGTACTGGCCACGCACTTCTGCTATGCTTAGGCGGGACCATTAGGAGTGGGGAGAGCATGCTGTTAGATACTTACCGTCGTTTAGTCAGTAATGCTCACGATGTCGGAGCAACAGGTGCACCCCTCCACTGCGCAACGCATTATTATAAAATTTCTTGCTCTTGAAGGAGTTACAGCGGCGGAAATTTGCCAGAGATTGACTGCACAGTTCGGTGATCAAACACTGTCAAGGACGCGTGTGTTTTTCTGGCATAAAAAGTTCAAGGAAGGACGAGAACGTGTGGAAAATCAGCAACACGATCGCCGTCCCCGGACCAGCGTTACAGACGAAAACATTCGTGCGGTTAAAGACATTATTGATGTCGATCGACGGGCGAGAGTGTCAGAAATTGCAGAACAAGTCGGAATCAATTATGGGAGCTGTCAAGCAATCATCACAAAACATTTACAGTTCCGTAAAGTGTGTTCCAGATGAGTCCCTCGGCTTTTGACCGAAAATCTGAAGCTGAGACGTTTGGAAGTCTGTCAGAGGCTTACAGCAAGGTTTGCGGAAGGAGGTGATGCATTTTTGAGTTGGATCGTCACCTGCGATGAAACATGGGTTCACCACTACACTCCTGAATCCAAAGAAGCCAGTAAGGAGTGGCAGAGGAAAGGGGAGGCAGCACCAGTGAAAGCCAAGAGTCGACTATCAGCTGGCAAGATTCTTTAAACCGTTTTTATCGATTGGCGAGGCATTTTACTGATTGATTTTTTGTATGAGCGACGCACAATCAATGCTGCTTACTACTGCGAGTTGTTGAACAAGGCGAGAGTTGCATATCGCCGCAAAAGAAGAGACCAACCGATTCGACAGGTCATTCTCCTCCACGACAATGCGCGACCCCGTACTGCATCTCTAACTGTCTCTAAACTACAGGAAATGCACTGGACTACACTTGATCACCCTCATTACAGTCCGGACTTATCGCCCTGCGATTTCCATTTGTTTGGACCTCTTAAAGAAGCTCTAGGAGGGCAACGATTCGAAGATGACGAGAGTGTGGAAGACTTCGTGCGCAACTGGCTGGTGACGCGACCTTGTTCTTTTTATGATGAGGGCATCAGAAAGCTGCCCATACGCTGGGAAAAATGTATTTCCAAAGCAGGAAACCACGTGAAAAAATAAATTTTAATTACCTTGTGTTTTTCAATAAATGAATTTAAATAAAAAATAAAATCCCGTTTATATTTGATCCCCCCTCGTATTTGCACGGGTCAGCTACTGTAGAAAAATTATATATATGAGTCCCTTGCTTAATCCAAAGAGAACTTAACTAATAATAGTTCAGCTTACTGGTACCTAAAACGTCTATGAGATGGTGTTAGTGCCATTTCCGAGATACTAAATTCAAGAATTGCTGATTTTTTTTTTTTTTTTTTTTTTTTTGTTTAATCGTGTTTTTGCAGGAAATACACCTATTTAGGTAACTTAAAAAAACATAACATTATTCAAATACGAAATTTCATTCAAATCGTTAAGAGCCATTTCTGAGATTCCATAATATATAAAAGAGTTGCTCATTTCAAGATAAAAGGTTATAGAGTCAGTAGTGTAATTTAGAAGTGCAAAGTTATGAACCCGTTGGCACAGAACAAACTGTAGAGAGTTCCAGGTAAGAGATATTAGAAATATTCCACCTATAATACATGTTCAATTTAACGGGAAAGACCAGTATATTTATTTTGGCCATGAGCTTGAAAAATATAAATATTGACTATAAACACCCTTTTGTAGACTACGACTCAAGTCCACAAACTAAGAAATGTTTTGGTGTGAAAAAATTTTATGAAATAACTTTGTTGCCACATGTTACTACATACATTACAAATCTACTTTAAGTAATCACCAGTTTTATTGAGGCATTTGTAACATTGTGATACCAGCTACTGTTTTCCTTCATTGAAGAAAGCTTGTAGCCAATCTGTTCAGCCATTCCTGCAAGTCTGTTGTTTGCTGATCACTGTACACTATTACCTCCTGAAAATCTCTTTAGGTAGAGAAACAAATGATAATCACTGGGATCTAGTTTGTGACACTATGGATATTCAAAAGTTTCCCACTAAACTGTTAAAATAATGCATATGTATGAACAGGGGTATGTGGCTGTAAACTGTAGGGGGAAATAGGTACAATTATAAAAAGGCACAGAATTTGAAAAGATATTTCGGAGAACGTTTCAGCAAATGGAAGGAAGGCACAGTAAAGTCAAGGTGGGAAGAGTTCAAGGAGATAATAAGAAAGGGGGAAGAAATTGTTTTTATCCAAAACAGAAAATAAAAAGAAGTAGAGAACCTGTGTACTATAAGAGGTAGGTGAGGCGGTTAAAGGTGTTGGTAAGAAGAGAACATAACAGAGTTAAGAGACAGCAGGGAAGTTGGGAATATTTAAAACAATTAAACAAGGACCTAATAATAGCTACGAAGGTGGCTAAAGATGGATTTATGAAGAGTATTGTCAGTACAGGGGGAACACTGACTGATTCATCTAGAAATTTCTATAACTATGTTAGAAAACTGAGAGGAAGGGAGAGTGTTGGGACACTTTTAGATAAGGATGGACAAGAAGTTACGGAAGATTTGAAAAAGGCAGAGATCTTAAGTAACTGGTTTAGTGAGAGCATTAGGGACAATGAATCAGAAACAGGTGGTTCTCAATCAGAAAACAAATTTAACAAAACAATTAAAAATGAGCAGATCATAAAATTTTAAATTCATCATGAGGATATCATGAAGGAAATAAGAAAGCTGAAAAAACATAAAGGGGCTGGTATAGATAATATTACTACAGATGTCTTAAAAATAGCAGGATGTGACATTGTACATTATCTTGAAATATTATTTAAATTGAGTCTTGATATTTGCTGCTTACCAGAGGATTGGAAAAGTGCGATAGTAGTGCCGGTACATAAAGGAGGGATGAGAAATAGAGTCAAAAATTATAGGCCAATTAGCTTGATGTCAGTGGCAGGTAAATTAATGGAGAGATTGATATGCAACCACATTAGAAATATATGCAAAGAGTGTAAGTGGTTTTCAAGTAGGCAACGTGGCTTTAGGCAAGGATATTCATGTGAATCTCAGTTAGTGGGATATGCAAGATATTTCGGATGAAATGGACAAGGGAGGTCAAATTCAGAGTGTAACGCTAGATTTTTCAAAGGCTTTTGACAGAGTGAGCCATAAAATGGTACTAAATAAGGCAAAATCTATTGGAGTGGATCAGAAAGTGATTTGCTGGATAGAAGAATTTTAGAAAGGTAGAAAACAGAAAGTTAGGGTAGGAAATGCGGTATCAAAAGAAGTGGAAGTAAAAATGGGAGTGCCACACAGTAGCGTATTGAGACCATTGCTATTTATTATTCTAATGAATAATTGCATTTATTGTTTACTATCAGAAATTAGATTGTTTGCAGATGACATAATGCTATATAAAAGGATCAAAATGGTTGAGGATTGTAAACAGTTGCAGGGTAATCTGGACAGGATACCTTGTTGGGTTGGTAAACATGGTATGAAGATAAATGCAAATAAGAGTCAGCTTATTAGATACACAAACAAAAATCTAAAGGTTTATTATGATTATAAGGTGGGGAAAGAATTGCTTATTGAAGACTTAAAATGTAAATATCTTAGCATTACATTTGATAACAAGCGTAACTGGGCAGATCACATTGGGCAGGTAGTAGGAAAAGGTTTCAAAATCCTGCATTTGTTGGAGAGGGTGATGAGGGGATGTACGAGAGAATTAAAGGAATTGGGTTACAAAACTTTGGTCAAACCATTGCTTGAATATGGTAGTGTAGTATGGGACCCACATTTTGAGTATCAAATATAGGAGTCGGAGAAGGTGTAAAGAAGGGCTGCTAGATTTGTTTCTGGAAATTATCGCAGAACGCACTCAGTAACACATATGATAAAGGAGCTGCAATGGGACTCGTTGGAAGACTGAAGGAAGGTGAAGAGGGTCATGGGAGTGTACAAGGTGTATATTGGCGATGAGGCATGGAAAGATATTGGTGTAAGAATTGAAAGTAACGCATGGAAGGGAAAAGATAACCATAACCACAACCACAAGCTGGCACTTGATTTCAGGCACAAGGGTGTAGGAAGATTCTCTTTTTTATGTAAGGGTGTCAGGGATTGGAATAAGTTACCAAGAGAAATGATGAATAATTTGCCAAAAACGTTGAAAGAATTTAAATTTGAATATAAAATTTGTAAAGGGTAAATGTATGTGGATGCAGAAAAGGGGGAAGATGGGTGTTTAGGGAAATTTCCACCAGAGCATGCACTCCATTGCAATTTAATTTAATTTAAAAATCCTGCAGATAGTAAACCTATACCACTGGTTCTGAATTGCCCAATGCAGCATCATCAGTTTTTCACAGTACAATTGTGCATTTATGGTTGTAGCCTGTCACACTTCACAAGTAGGACGCCATTACAGTCCCAAGAAACGATATACGTGATTTATCGAGCTGATATTGTTTGATTCAACTACTGTTTTGGAACACCTGTATCCACAACTATAACTGTTGGTTGCTTTCAGATGTGATATGAGTAAATCTCGTTTCATCACCAGTGACAATGCGATCAAGAAACTCGTCATCTTCTTGCTGACATTTATTTATTAAGCTTATGGCAAAATACGCAATATATACAATAATAGAAAATAAATAACAATGTATCATTCTGAAACAATTAACAAGGCACATTAAATAAAAGTTGAATTTTTTTATTTATTGGCATTTGAATTTTCTCCATACAGCCAGCAAACATCATGAGGTTAACTTCCACCCACTATGTAACCACTCTAGATGCTTTAGCAAAGTTTTCCAGCAAACCTTACTACAATCAGTGACAATAAGCTGCATAACCTGTTGTGGTGTACCACAATCACAGTTGGGTAAAGTTCTCATACGCCAATTATAGATCATTGATTCGTACCATCCGTGGTTGGTTTGTATACTATTAATAGCAAGTCCACGTTTTACCTGGCTGGTGAAACCCTGCTGGTGGATGGTGGGCACTAAATGGTGACTGCCACTCCTTGAATGCTACATTATTCCATTCTTGTTGCAATTCTGCTGCAGCAATAAGCCACCTGTCAATCAGTTCTTTCGCTTATAGTATGGGTGGAGAACGTGATTTCAAATGACAAAATCTATGAAGCATGTCTTCATATATTTGGGAAGAGTAATGTTTACCGATATTTTTGTGAACTCATGGATCAGATTATTAAATCTTAATCTTGAAGGTTCGATATGGCTCAACACAGGCAACCAGAAGCGAGTAACAGATTTCACTGTGCCACTGATTATATGCATTGTCTGGTTTAGGACAGTGTTGACGTTCATAACATGTGGACTATTCAGCTACATGTAAGAACAGTAATACTATGCTAATCAAAGAGTTGGTTCATTAGTTCCCCACACTGATCCAAGAAATTTCTGAATGACCTTGTTTCTTAGCCTTAGATTAGCAGCATTCTTAATAAAGCGCGTCCTGGAGTCTAGCATAATTCCAAGATACTTAGGTTAGGCTTGTGTGATAGTAGCATGCCAGTGTGTGAGATATCCAAGTTGATATTGGCCCGCCTGTTGTTGATGTGGAAGAAGAGATGCCTAGAATCAAATGCCAATCTTTGAAGTACCCACAAAAAATGTTAAGATCAGCATTTAGGATTTCTTCTAGTTCATTCACAGTGGACTGTTGAGTATTGCCAGGATGCCAGTGTACTCAAATTGACGGGAGGTCCAAAGGGATATGTGCTATTTAACCATTGAACAATAATATGGAGGACACAGAGCTGACCCACAGATACTGTCAGCCGACCAGTGCAGATGTCTCTACACCTGAAGAAGACGGCGGAGCTAGCCGTTGAAATATTGTATTTCCACAACACTATCCGGCGGTATACCCGTGAAGACAACATTCCAGTCATACGCCGGGAAAGTCTTCGTTCTTACATCAAGCACCTTTACGGGAAGGAGATGTACCACCAAGTGAGGCACTTGGAGAGACTACGCAAGAAGAAAGCAAGGCTGTTATGCTACTTGGCTTTTCTCCAGAGATGCCGGGCCAGTGAAATCGTACCACGTTTTGCGACCATCAGCCATCACATCAACAGCGCCAAAGCCGGAAGAATACTCCAACGGGCAAGTCTTGCGCTTCTTAAGGAACGCATTCATTACATCCGGTGTGAGCTTGATCGTAACGCAATTTCTTTTTTGGATTGCCACTTAAACTTGTCTGGAAAAATGTCATCTAATTCATGGGACTGGGTAGACGCTGCTACATCCGCTCAAGAAAATCTGGAGCGGGGGCGAACAACAGCTAGACATTTGTCTAAATACAACCGGTTGGAGGGAACTCAGCGCCCCAGGGAATGTCCAGAAGTGAGTTGAACAGTGTTGAATCTGAGCGGGATGCAACTTGACGACGCCACCGTTTGTCTTGTCCAAAGACCTCAACTTCGCTCCAGTGCCAAGATGCGTGCCAACACTTGACATTATCACCTCTGTTGAACAGGCTGTTCGCGTCTTACCAGGGGAGACAGCGGAAGAGGTCCACAGGGAGACTTGCTGGGTCTTGGATAAAGCAAACCCCCAAAGACCAACATAACCAAGGAGGAACGCGAAGCACTTCGTGTCTTACGTCAGAACAATGAGGTTGTTGTTTTATCGGCGAACAAGGGAAATGCCACGGTAGTACTTGCGGCAGAACAGTACGAGCAGAAGACGAGGAACATCCTTGATGACCATTTTTATCGGCATTTGGACAACGATCCTACCAGCAGGATTGAGAGGAAGACTACGGCTTTATTGAAGAAGGCCGAATTTTCTGAAGAGACCAATAAGAAGATCCGACCTTGTGCTGCCAGACCACCTCATCTATAAGGTCTGCCGAAGATACACAAAGTAAGCGTACCTCTAAGACCAATCGTCAGCAACATCGGAGCTCCGACCTACCCGCTGGCTAAATATCTGACCCGTCTTCTAAGTCCATCAGTCGGCCATTGCGAACACCATGTTAAAAATTCCACGCAATTTGTCAAGATTATCAAGACCATGGAACTGAAGGATTCAGATATAATGGTGAGCTTCGACGTCGTCTCATTATTCACCCGCGTCCCATTGAAGGATACACTGGAGCTGATACGCCACCAGTTTGAACCAGTTACTGTGGACCATTTAAAACATGTACTGACGTCCAGGTATTTCACATACTTAGGGGAATACTATGAACAGGTGGACGGGTTTGGCATGGGATCTCCACTTTCTACTGTAATCGACAACTTATACATGGAACATTTCGATGAGAAAGACCTGCAGGGAGCAGTTCTCAGGCCGACATGTTTTTACAGATAAGTCGATGATACATTTGTGGTGTGGCCCCATGGAAACAAGACTTTACATGAGTTTCTAGAATATCTGAACCGAATTCATCCTAACATAAAGTTCACTATGGAAATGGAAAAGGACGGTCGCCTACCTTTCCTCGACATCTTAATTGAAAGAAAGCCGGACGGAACACGGGCATTGTGTATACAGAAAATCTACCCACACAGACCAGTATCTGGACGCCACGAGTTTCCACCATCCTGTGCAGTGCAACACTGTTTTAAATACTCTTGTGCATAGGGCTAGAGCGATTGCTGACAAAGACAGCCTGCCACAAGAACTGGAACACCTGAGAACTGTCTTCAGGCAGAACGGTTACTCCGAGAGGCAGATAGAAAGGGCAATTGAATGTAAGCCGGGGAAAATTCCAGTCCAACAGGAAGAAATGCCCAAGGCCACCGCTTTTCTGCATTTGCCGGAAACACCTCGGGGAAAATTGGCAGAATCCTCGCACGACATGGTATAAAATCTTTCTACCGACCACCAGCTAAAATACGGGACTACCTCCGTTCAGTCAAGGATGATCTTGGCCTAAGAGTTCTGGGGATTTATAGTATACCGTGCGAGTGTGGAAAGACTTACATTGGTCAAACGATCCGCACCATAGAAAACCGGTGTGAAGAACATAAACGCCACCTCCGCCTGGGGCAGTATAGCAAATCAGCGATCGACGTGCACGTGTACGACCATGGTCACAAAGTAGAGTTCAATAACGTTAGGATATTGGCTAGTACATCACATTTTTGGGAATCTGTTATCAAAGAAGCGATCGAAATTCGACTGGCCAACACATTTAACAGAGACAGTGGTCTATGTCTCAGTGAGGCATGGAAGCCAGCCTTGGCAAATATCTGCAATGTTGTACTTGCGTCCAGCTGCCGCCGTAGAGGGCTCCATACTAGCTCGGGCTGGAACAACAACCATAGCCACACCCACTGGCAGCCAGCCGCCAGATGGTTGCTGGCTCATAGTAAGCCTTCGCCTGAGGCCACGCAGTCGCCGGACGCGGACATGTATAAAAAGGAAAAGCGGCACCTGAACCATCTCAGTATCTGTGGGTCAGCCGACCAGTGCAGATGTCTACACCTGAAGAAGACGGCGGAGCTAGCCATCAAAATATTGTGTTTCCACAACACTATCCGGCAGTACACCCGTGAAGACTACATTGCAATTGGGTAGTAGTTTTAATCAAGAAACATTTAGAGAGCCTCAGTGTGTATGTATGTATCTCAACTGTTTGGGTACACGTCTAGCACAAATCTGTTTGTAATGAACGTTCCTACAATTTCATATTGTAGAGAATAAGATAATATAGGAATCTGCTGGAGGAATTGAGAAATTTTGAACCATCCATTTACCAGAATTTTTGCATTCACTTTACTCAGAAACCATTTGTTAATGAAAAGAGGCCTCCGCCTCATTTTTAATCACAACACATCAGTCCTACATTTCATAAATGGTTGACACCATATCTTCACAATTCCCCCATTCATGTCTTTTTTACCATTAACTTTAATAGATAGTTAATAAATTTCTGCATGCTAAAATCTTATCACTGACAGCACTCCACAGCTGTAGAATTTTCAATTTTAACATTCATTTTGAACTACAACAGCAAATTCACACAACTGTTGTACTAGACATTTAGTAATCAACTGAAGGCAGTATCATTACAATGGAGTTACGCATATACCATGTGTGCTATGGGTACAGTGAAATAAACAACCATCTAACACTGAATTGACAATTAGCATAAATTACTTCACCACTAGAGTTATTTTTTAATTAAAAAAAACTAATTCTCAAAACACTCTATAAAAATAAACATTGATGTATAGAATTTTGTTTAAATTATTAGCTGAGCTATGCAAGTTTTTTTCTTCATGAGACTTTGTTATAGATAAACAGACTACAATAAAAATAGGTATCATGCCAAACTGTAATGATATATTACACTGTTGATGTTTGCTACATTTACACCTTAGCGTATACAGGCCCGCCGCTAGCTGTTTGAGCGCCCGCATGCAATATCGATTATGCCGCCCCCTGTCAAACTACAGCCAGTGGTGGATCTAGGAATTTTCCGAACCGGGTCAAAAAACTGTGAGATTGCCGCCCCTTATAACATTATTTGCTTATTTGCCGCCCACATTGTTGCCACTCCGAAAGTCGCCGGCCGTCCAAAGCAGCAGCTGAGCTTAAAAAAAAATTCATAATACCCTGCAAATTTTGTCGCGGCGACAATGGAATGGCACCTATCGCGGGGTGGTGACTGTCGATCACTCGATTTGCCGCCCCCCTCGACGTGCCGCCCGCGTGCTGTGCACGCCTTGCATGCCCGGTTACGGCGGGCCTGAGCGTATAATTACAGTATTATGTTCTCGAGGATTTTGAGCTATGAAAGAGTGACTTCTGTCTGAGAAGGTAGTTAATGTCTACATTAGATATATTTACTTTATTAGCAGTAAATAGTTGTAACAGCTGTTTGAATTATTGTTTTGATATTTTTGGACTGTAACTCACTTCATTTGTATTAGTAGCAACCTGTGAACACAACAACTAACCATTAAAAACAAAAATGTTTCAAAGCAAGATGAAAACAAAGAAGGTTATTAAAAGTAAACCTATCCCTTGCCAAAGTTGAAGGTAGCATGGTATCAATGACATAAAAGACTTTATGCCTTAACTTGAGAGGATGTTAAATCATTTAGGAGACTGAAAAAAAACACACGATTTCTACACATTCATCAGTTATAATAAAGATTCTGTGTTAAAAGTAGCATGTTCTATACCAGTAAAATATTTTCCTGCAATGTCTTTTCTGATCAGAGGAAACGAGAACAAATACAAGATGTGAAATTGGATCAACACAGATGTGAGGAAAAGGTGTGCCATTTTTTGTTAAAAACTACTTCCAACCACTTTGCACTACTATGGAAGAACTAGTATTCTGTTGTCTCATATCATGACGTATACTATTCAAAACTTCCATCAGCACTTTATGACACGTTTTTTATAAGGAGCCTACGGGTCGTCGTCCCTAATAACATTATTTATTATCATAATTATCATCATTACTATTATTGTTCCTTCACAGGTTCGTTCATGAGCTTTTTCACGCTGCTGTTAAGGTCTACTTAGCCACGTGCACTGTGGTCAGTTCCGCTCTAGCTCTGCCTCAATATCCCGCCGCCTCAGCTTTGTTTATTCTCGGCGTATTTTGCTGATACATCCTGTTCCCGGCGGCACCCAATATTTCGTGCCAACCATGCCTTTCATGTTTTATGAATGAATTCACCATTTTGCTGCGCTCTGTACGCACTTTTTTTTTTCACGAGAATATGAACCCAGTGACCAAATACCTTTCGGGTTTTCAATACCATGCCTTTCAGTTGGCGAAATTACAGTCACACATCTTTTTTCTTAAAGCTTGCCTGAACCTCAATATTCCCCCTAATGGCCTCACCATAAAATTGCCCATATTTGGCTGTCCACCACAACTCCACCCTCTCCTACATGCATTTAGATACAAACAGTCCTTGGCCCTAACATCTCTGGTGCTGCAAGAATCTATTAACCTGGCCAGCCAACACTCCAGAGACCTTATGTCTCTCAATAAAGTACTGTTGCTTTCTTCCCCACATGTTCTGCCTCAACTGCAACACATTATTCAACAGGCCACAGAGTCTATGAACAGTCATGCCCAGATTCACCTTAGAAAATTATCCACTCTGTACAACTCCCACCTCAAAGCTGGACAACCCCTTCCATACAAATCACCTGGTCATCAACCCAGGGGCCAACCTCCCCTCATTTCAACACGTCCATCTCTTGCCCAACTCTTCAACATACCTCCACCACCTCCATTAAACCCCACCCCTCGCCCAGCCAATCCAAATCTAGCTACCAAACCCAAACAGTCTGTCATTAAACTGTCATCCTCTCCACTTTCAGATCCACAACTTTCGGTTCTGGCCAAGGGTCTCACTTTTTCACCCACACCCAAATTTGACCAGACCACCCTAGTAAGAGACTCCCTAGCATTTTGCCGCACACTACGCTGGAGGTACCACTTTGCCATGAAAAGTAGCATTCCGGACACTCCAAATGACCTAGAGCCGAGCCTTCAGAAATTTCAGCCACCCTCCATTCTTGACCCACCACCCCTTCCACAAAACCACCCACTCCAACTTTTCCAAGATCTGCTTTCCACCAGTCTGGCTTCCCCTAGTTTTGTGAAATCTCTACCGAGTGAGACTAATCTGTCCCCATCAGAGACCCGAGCCATCAGGGAACTCTCATCTAACCCTGACCTGATTATCTTACCGGCTGACAAGGGCTCCACAACGGTAGTCATGAACCGTTGTGACTACCTCAGCGAAGCTCTCCGTCAATTGGCTGACTCCAACACATACCGCCTCCTTAACCATGATCCTACAGCTGCAATTAATGACAGTATAAAAGATTATATACAGTCTTGTGGACCCCTCCAAGGCCTCACTGCCCACTCAATCTCACTCCTTATCCCAAAAAAGCCCCGCACCCCTTACTTGTACCTACTTCCGAAAATTCACAAACCGGGCAACCCTGGACGCCCCATAGTTGCTGCTTATGGTTCTCCGACCGAACGCATTTCCGCCCTGGTAGACCAACACCTACAGCCTATTGTAAGCCAGCTCCCCTCCCACATCAAAGACACCCGGCATTTTCATTCCCGTTTATCCACAGTTCCCGTGCCTCTTCCACCTGACTCCCTTCTGGTTACGATTGACGTGACCTCCCTATACACCAATATTCCCCACTGCCATGGCCTCAGCGCCATGGAACATTTTCTAGACCAGCGTCCCCCAAATAGCCTCCCGTCCAGATCATTCCTAGTCTACCTGGCCGAACTAATTTTAACTAACAACGTTTTCACCTTTGATGGCAAAATCTACCGATAAGTCAGCGGCACTGCCATGGGCACCCGCATGGCTCCCTCATACGCCAACTTATACTTAGGCCGCCTAGAAATGTGCTTCTTAGCTGCAGCCCTTTTGAAACCCCTGCTATGGGTCAGACTCATTGACGATATTTTCACGGTCTGGACCCACGGGGAAGACAACCTTCTCATTTTCCTGAATAACCTCAATAATGCCAGCACTTTGAAATTTACATTGAATTACTCCCACACCCAGGCCACTTTCCAGGATGTCGACCTGTCCCTCTCTGATGGCGGCATCAATTATTCGGTACATATAAAACCCACCAATCTACAACAATACCTCCACTACGACAGTTGCCATCCTAATCACATCAAACGCGCCCTCCCATACAGCCTGGGAATCCAGGGCAGGCACATTTGCTCCAACGAACAGTCCCTTAAGCAGTACACTAATAACATTTCTGAAGCCCTAATATCCCGCAATTACCCCCCAGATTTAGTTCATAAACAAGTTACACGAGCCACATCAGTACCGACACAATCCATCAACACCCCACAACCATCAAGAACCAACCAAAGCCCAGTTTTGGTCACCCGCTACTTCCCTGGCTTAGAATCCATCAACAGGATCCTAAGACAAGGATATGATCTCCTCCGAGCCTGCCCGGAAATGAAAACACTGCTACCACAAATCCTTCCCCAGCCCCCCAGAACCTGTTTCAGTAGTTCCCCCAACTTGAACCAACTCTTGGTCCATAAACATGGAACCCCTCAGCCCACAAGACAGCCCCAAGGATCCTTTCCGTGTAACAGGCCCCGTTGCAAACTTTGCATGATGCACCCGCCTTCGACCACCTTCACCAATCCCGTAACAGGGGAAAGCTTCTATATCACTGGATCGGCTACCTGCGTAACTTCTCACCTGATCTATCAACTTACCTGCAACCACTGCTCAGCCTCCTACATAGGTCTTACCACAAATTCACTGGCCATCCGGATGAATGGACACAGACAATCGGTCTGGACTGAGAACCCTGACCACCCTGTTTCTTTTCATGCCACCACTCATAACACTAACAATTTCAACACCTGCTTCACAGTCCGCGCCATCAAAGTACTCCCAGACAAAAGCAGCATCTCAGAACTGAGAAGGTGGGAACTGGCCTTTCAGTACCAACTGGGGACCAGACAACCACCTGGACTAAATTTAAGATAGCTCCAATTTTCCTCTGCAGTATTTCTCGTGTGTAATATTTTCAATAATTTTGCGTGTGGAATAATTTTTTATGGGGGCACTTATAGATCGTTTTCAGTAGATTCCCCCCCCCCCCCCCGTGTTTTCCTTGGTTTGTTTTATGCCAGTGACCTTATGACCACAACCGCGTTTCCACTGTGCAGTCTAATTATCATTTTCGGGCTTAGGTCCTTCCACCCCCACCCCCGCCTCCCGCCATGTTGTTTCTCCCCCCTCCCTCTCCACCCCGACCAGCCGACCATGAGCACCCCGTGTGGTCTCCTCAGTTGGTTGCTAGCTTCCGCGGGGCAGCCACCTCATCCTACAACCTGATGAAGAGCTAAGCTCGAAAATTTGTATTATGTTTGTGTTTGGGTGTTTTTTCGTGTTTTGACGCCGCTGGAGCCCTCATCTTTGGTAAGCGGTGGTTTTTCTATCCCAATGTCTAATATATCCGCTCTCAGCGCCTTTGTTTCCAAACAATATATATATATATATATATATATATAAAATAAAAAATATAAATAAATAACAGACTGTAAAATGAGATGAGAGATGGCAAGTGACAGGTTTAACGTAGGTTTAGGCCAGGGGTGTGTCTGGTGTCAAGGATATGTTGATAGGCTAGTTCCCATCTGCGGAGTTCTGAAGGGGTGGTGGTATTCGGAAAAACTCTAATAGCTCTGACTGTTAAACAGGTGTTGAGGTTGTTTGAATTATGGAAGTTCGCATGAATTGCCACGGGATGGTCTGAGTTGGAAGTATAAACTGTTTGCCTGTGGCCATTCATTCTGTAGGAAAGTTGTTGAGTGGTGAGACCAATGTAAGAAGCAGTGCAATGGATGCAGGTGAGTTGGTAAATAAGGTGAGTGGTAGCACATGTGACATGTCCAATTACAGGGAAAGATTCGCCTGTGACAGGATTAGAGTAAGTAGTGGTGGCAGGGTGCATGCTCCAAGTTTTACAGCGGGGTCTGTAACATGGGAAAGATCCCTGTGGAGGTCTAGGGGAGTCGGCAGGTAAATACTTATGGACCAAGATGTTGTACAGATTGGGCGGTCTGCTGAAGCAAGTGCGGAGAGCAGTGGGTAGAATTTTGGGAAGGAGGAGACGCATTTCAGGGAAGGAACGTAAGAAATCATGCCCACGCGGAGTATCTGGTTGACAGATTCCAGGCCAGGATAGAACTGGGAGACAAGTGTTGGTCCACGGTCAGCTTTAGGAGGTGCAGAACGAGGGTTGTGGGTGATGGCACGAGAAATTTGTTTTTCCACAAGATCATGGGGGTATCAGCGGGAAACAAGGGCTTGGGATAGTTTTTGAGAGTAACTGGAGATTGATTCATGATCAGAACAGATGCGTCTGCCACGGATTGCAAGGCTGTATGGAAGGGAACGTTTAATGTGGAAGGGGTGACAACTGTCAAAGTGTAGGTATTGTTGTAAATTGGTTGGTTTAATGTGTACTGAGGTATGGAGGGTCCCCTGTCGTAGGGTGATATCTACGTCAAGGAAGGTGATACAGGTGTGGGAATATGACCATGTGAAATTGATGGAGTGATTATCATTTAATGAGTTGAGGAAGTCTAGGAGGTGGTCCTCCCCGTGGGTCCAGATCATAAATATATCATCTATGTATCTGAACCACACGAGGGGACTGAGGGGGAAATTCTACTGAAAAACATTTTCCATACGGCCCAGGAAAAGGTTAGCACAGGATTGGGCCATGCGGGTACCCATGGCAGTGCCGCGTATCTGGTGGTAAATCTGGGAGTTGAAGGAGAAATAGTTTTTGGAGAGGATAAAGTTGGCAAGGGATATGAGAAAGGATGTTCTGGGAAGACTGTTTGGAGGGCGCATATCCAAGAAGTGCTGAAGGGAACTGAGGCCTTCAAGGTGGGGAATATTGGTGTACAAGGAGGTTAAGTCAATTGAAACAAGGAGGGAGTCTGGTGGTAGAGGACTGGGGACTTTTGACAGACGCTCCAAAAAATGTGGTGTTTCTTTGATGTAAGATGGAAGGTTCTGCACAAAAGGTTGGAGGTGTTGATCCACCAAGGCTGAAATTCGTTCAGTGTGCAGCAGAAAGCAAGCGAGTCCCGGACCAGAGCAGCATGGTCGAACTTGGGAATAGGTGAGAAGGAAAGTCCCTTGGAGAGGATAGAGAGTTGTGGTTCAGACAAGGACGTGGATGAGAGGTTGACCACTGACCGTTGTGGTGAGTCTACAGGTCGGGCAGTGGCATGAGGGATGGGTGGTAATGGAGGTGGGTGTGGCATATTAAAAATGTGGGCAAGACATGGGACTTTGGCAACCAGGGGAGGAGGTGGTGTGTGCTGCCTATGTGAAGGATGTTGGTAAGGAAGAGACAGGCCTAAACAAGGTAGCTTTTCAATAGATTTGATAGCTTTAGCAGATGTTTTTGTGCACATTTCTGTTGCCCCTTCCCAGCAATTCTACCACTACCACGCGTTTTCCGCCTGTGCGTCATTCATGTGGCGGGTTGGGATGTGACCACATCTTTCCCCCTGCCATATGTCTCACTCCACATGACTAAGACTAAAGTCGAAATATTGTGCAATTCGTTTTTGTGTATTTACGTGTCTCGCCCTCCTGCCTTCATCTGTGGTAAGTGACGGGTAACTGTTTATTTTCCCTATCCTATCTTATTTTTATATATATATATATATATATATATATATTAGACATTGGGATAGGAGAAAAACCAACGCTTACCAAAGATGAGGGCTCCAGCGGCGTCAAAACACGAAAAAACACACAAACACAAACATAATACAAATTTTCGAGCTTAGCTCTTCATCAGGTTGTAGGATGAGGTGGCTGCCCCGCGGAAGCTAGCAGCCAACTGAGGAGACCACACGGGGTGCACATGGTCGGCTGGTCGGGGTGGAGATGGAGGGGGGAGAAACAACATGGCGGGAGGCGGGGGTGGGGGTGGAAGGACCTAAGCCCGAAAATGATAATTAGACTGCACAGTGGAAACGCGGTTGTGGTCATAAGGTCACTGGCATAAAACAAACCAAGGAAAACACGGGGGGGGGGGGGAATCTACTGAAAACGATCTATAAGTGCCCCCATAAAAAATTATTCCACACGCAAAATTATTGAAAATATTACACACGAAAAAATACTGCATACGGAAAAAATATATTAATATAAAATACACGAGAGAAAAATTTTTTTTTAGCAATAGATCTAAGTACAAAAAGAGAAAGCTCTGGTGAGCGATGGTTTTGTGGGAAATGATGGCAGGTAAGGGGCAAAGGTCGGAGGGGAGAGGAAAATTTGGAGCTATCTTAAATTTAGTCCAGGTGGTTGTCTGGTCCCCAGTTGGTACTGAAAGGCCAGTTCCCACCTCCTCAGTTCTGAGATGCTGCTTTTGTCTGGGAGTACTTTGATGGCGCGGACTGTGAAGCAGGTGTTGAAATTGTTGGTGTTATGAGTGGTGGCATGAAAAGAAACAGGGTGGTCAGGGTTCTCAGTCCAAACCGATTGTCTGTGTCCATTCATCTGGATGGCCAGTGGATTTGTGGTCAGACCTATGTAGGAGGCTGGGCAGTGGTTGCAGGTAAGTTGATAGATCAGGTGAGAAGTTACGCAGGTGGCCGATCCAGTGATATAGAAGCTTTCCCCTGTTACGGGATTGGTGAAGGTGGTAGAAGGCGGGTGCATCATGCAAATTTTTCAACGGGGCCTGTTACACGGAAAGGATCCTTGGGGCTGTCTTGTGGGCTGAGGGGTTCCATGTTTATGGACCAAGAGTTGGTTCAAGTTGGGGGGTCTACTGAAACAGGTTCTGGGGGGCTGGGGAAGGATTTGTGGTAGGAGTGTTTTCATTTCCGGGCAGGCTCGGAGGAGATCATATCCTTGTCTTAGGATCCTGTTGATGGATTCTAAGCCAGGGAAGTAGCGGGTGACCAAAACTGGGCTTTGGTTGGTTCTTGATGGTTGTGGGGTGTTGATGGATTGTGTCGGTACTGATGTGGCTCGTGTAACTTGTTTATGAACTAAATCAGGGGGGTAATTGCGGAATATTAGGGCTTCAGAAATGTTATTAGTGTACTGCTTAAGGGACTGTTCGTTGGAGCTAATGTGCCTGCCCCGGATTCCCAGGCTGTATGGGAGGGCGCGTTTGATGTGATTAGGATGGCAACTGTCGTAGTGGAGGTATTGTTGTAGGTTGGTGGGTTTTATATGTACCGAAGAATTGATGCCGCCATCAGAGAGGGACAGGTTGACATCCAGGAAAGTGGCCTGGGTGTGGGAGTAATTCGATGTAAATTTCAAAAAATCCACTGGCCATCCGGATGAATGGACACAGACAATCGGTCTGGACTGAGAACCCTGACCACCCTGTTTCTTTTCATGCCACCACTCATAACACCAACAATTTCAACACCTGCTTCACAGTCCGCGCCATCAAAGTACTCCCAGACAAAAGCAGCATCTCAGAACTGAGGAGGTGGGAACTGGCCTTTCAGTACCAACTGGGGACCAGACAACCACCTGGACTAAATTTAAGATAGCTCCAAATTTTCCTCTCCCCTCCGACCTTTGCCCCTTACCTGCCATCATTTCCCACAAAACCATCGCTCACCAGAGCTTTCTCTTTTTGTACTTAGATCTATTGCTAAAAAAAAATTTTTCTCTCGTGTGTTTTATATTAATATATTTTATCCGTGTGCAGTATTTATTCGTGGGTAATATTTTCAATAATTTTGCGTGTGGAATAATTTTTTATGGGGGCACTTATAGATCGTTTTCAGTAGATTCCCCCCCCCCCCCCCCCGTGTTTTCCTTGGTTTGTTTTATGCCAGTGACCTTATGACCACAACCGCGTTTCCACTGTGCAGTCTAATTATCATTTTCGGGCTTAGGTCCTTCCACCCCCACCCCCGCCTCCCGCCATGTTGTTTCTCCCCCCTCCATCTCCACCCCGACCAGCCGACCATGTGCACCCCGTGTGGTCTCCTCAGTTGGCTGCTAGCTTCCGCGGGGCAGCCACCTCATCCTACAACCTGATGAAGAGCTAAGCTCGAAAATTTGTATTATGTTTGTGTTTGTGTGTTTTTTCGTGTTTTGACGCCGCTGGAGCCCTCATCTTTGGTAAGCGTTGGTTTTTCTCCTATCCCAATGTCTAATATATCCGCTCTCAGTGCCTTTGTTTCCAAACAATCTATATATATATATATAGATATATATAAATAGACATCTGTGTCCATGTATTTCACCCTGCAGCCACCGGTACCTAGCACGAACCAAGATGTTTGTAATAGCATGGAGTTTCCCATCATGCACAACGCTGGCCAAATGCCGGTAGCTGTAAAGGTGTGGTGGTTGAAAGTGATCGATCTGGAACATTTTCATATTTTGACCTATATTTCACTTTCCAGTCACAAGTACCTATCACAGGCCACTGGTGTTTGTGTGTGGTAGTAGCCTCAAGTCTCCCATCTTGCATTATGGAGGTTGCATGTTCCTTATATTTCACTCTGCAAATACAACTGCATAGCACATATCACTGGTGCTTGTGTGTGGTAGTGGCCTTGAGGTCCCGTCGGGCACTATGGTGGTTAGATGTCGGTAGCCGTAGGTGTGTTGGAGATACGGTGGTTTAAAGTGGTCGATTGAGGGGCATTTTCATATTTCGACTACAGACATGTGTGTTCCTATATTTAACTTTGCAGCCATAAATACCCTGGCCAAATCTCTTGTGTTTGTGTGTGGTATTAGCTTTGACTCTCCAATTGTACACCATGGTGGTCACATGTCGGTAGCTATCAATCAAAGTTCTTTACAAACATGAGCGAAGTTGTATATGATGTCTAAAAAACTGAGTTAGTAGCTTGTAATCAAGAACATGTGGCTTTTGTAACCAATACTTAATTTCCTAATTGAAGTCCATTAAATAATTGGTGTTTCATTGGAATTCTGTATTTAGTGTAATGTATAGCCTGTCAGAAGCAATTACTCAGTGATAAGTACCTGGCACAGAAGATGAATCATAGATTACTCTTACGGTGACAAACATGGAAGACTCAATCATCAATTTCTTAAAGGTGTATGTTTTCATATCTGGAACTGATTCTCAGTACATACACTGTAGGGAGCATGCATAAACCACGTAGCTCGATTTTGGCCTCCTGTGAACTCCCATTCCCCCCCCCCTCCTCCCCACATAGCCCTACGTGGCTTTTCCTCTAATCCCCCCCCCCCAAATGTAACACGTAGCTTTTTTCCCTTTTGTTTCCAGAAGACATTTCGTACCGTTTTCTCTTGTTAGATGATTGTAAATTACATATGGAGATAATTAACCAAGGGAAATAAATATTTACATGCTGTTGTGAGTTCTGTTCTTCATTTTAACTGTGAAAAATGTTATGAAAGGAAAGCTAAGTGGCCTGGCGCGGAACCCCCCCTCCCCCCACGTAGCACAGTGTAGCCTTCCAGCCAACCCCCCCCCCCTCCCACGTAGCACAGTGTAGCCTTCCAGCCAACCCCTCCTCCCCCTGGACCGAGCCAAATAGTTTGTGCATGCTCCCATAATACATCACCAATAAGTTAATTTTAGGTCAGTTGGTTTTTTATATTTCTTTTCTTCACAGTGCAGTAGGTCTGACATCTGTGAGTGGTTGCATTCAGTGGTGTGCATCCCTTCTGTAAATGTAAAAATTGTGCATTTTGAAATCATTTCAAGACAAATTTTTTTTTTTTTTTTCATAATATTCTATGTCTTCTTAGAAGTATACAAATTTTTAGTTGCCAGATAGTTTTATCATTGCTGACATTGCACCATATACAATTAAAAAATAAAATAATTGTTGTTCAATTTAGTATAGCTGAAATTTGAATATGATTTAGTTCTATGATGAAAGAATTAAATATAAATTTGGCAAACAGATATTTCTGAGCCAGGCCAATTTAAGTCTCAGAGAGTGCAACAACTAATTCATTTTAACTAAGAAAACATAAATAAAATTGTATTGTAAGTACGTTAACATAAAATACAATCTGGTATTTTCATATATTTTTCTTTTTCATCATCCATCACAATGAAACTGAGTTTTCATTTCACAAAATATTATACAACGAACATAAATTCTTGATGCATCTTAAAAAATAGCATCTGTGATTGCTTATATCTCATGACGCTCTCTGTCACAGCAATCACTCTCATACAACCAATGAATTAATTGCTGCACACTTCAAACTCACCTTCAAAAGACTTAAATTGGTCTAATTCCTAATTAAGCAACTGAATTTTGGATAGGTAAGTGGAGACTTTCCTGGCATATTGAGACAATGTAATCTTCATGGGAGTTCAGCCAGATGGCAAGCATCAGTAGACGGGACCTACTTTTTGCTGAGCTGCTATTTGTCTCGTTAACAACTTCTGCCAAGTCAGTATAGGCGGTGACATCAAGCTAGCAACACCTGAAACTGTATGACACTTTATCAAGACAGCATAACCAGCTGTTGAGACATTGTGTTAAAACAACGCCATCTGGCTGAACTTCCGTGTAGATTACATTGAACTGAAGTTCTGTCTGTCAAATTTATATTATATTCTTTGATAATAGAGCTGTATCATATTAATATTTCAGATACACTAAAATCCTATGAAAATTATTTTATTTTTTAATTGTATCTGGTGCAATGTCAACAATGATAAAATTGTCTGGCACATAAAAATTTACATAGTGCTAAGAAGACATAAAATTATTGAAAAAATAACATAAAAATTAGTCTTAAAATAATTTCAAAATGCACAACTTTACATGTAAGAAGGGATGAGCACAGGTAAATGCAACCGCTCCTAGGTGCCAAACGTACCGCATCCCTACCCCAGCGGTTCCTAAAAAGTGGTCCGCAGAACCCTGGGGTTCCATGGAAGGGTCATAGGGGTTCCATGCTCCGTCCGAGAATTACATAAAATGCTCGTTGAAAAGAGTCATAACGATGCCGCAAGAAGGCTGTCATGCTTTTGCTTCCGTTTGTGATGACTTACAGATGCAAGACTATTTTTTCAGACTATGCTTACACCGAAAACAAGTACAGAGACTGGATGCAGCTCCAGATCTCGCGTTTTAGCCTAATTCTAGTGCTATTATAAATAAATATGTGGAAAAATTTCATTCTTCACACTAAATAGTTACATGTATTATCTTGTAAGATAGATGTTTTGTAATGCTAATAATAATTACTTTTCAAGTCAAACATGAAAATATTAAAACTAGAAGGTTCAATCACTTTTGTTATTGTAAAAATAGGGATCCGCCAAAAAAAGTATGATCAGTTGGGGTTCCATGTCTAAAAAAAAGTTGGGAACCGTTGCCCTACCCAACTTCAGTAAGAAAGGAAACATGAAAAAAATCAGCCAACCTAAAATTCTTTCTCAAAAACATTGCTAGCTCCTATACTACTAAAGAAACTAATACTGTAAACCATTTGAATGAGTAATCAAAATTCATACAAGCACTGAGAAATTTCCTTTCTTTTAGGTAGTGAAAATGATTTATCAAGATGTGAAAATGGACCTTTTTTTTTATTGTTTATGAACTATGCATCTTACTAAATTTCGTTTTGTTTACAAATATTTTGTACAGGTACTAAAATTTCTGTTTAAATAACAATCATGTCTTTTAAAGACACTCCTTCTCAAATATGATCCCTTAGTTAAAACAACAAATTATGACCTTCTTTCATATGAAAAATGTACCAAGTCTTTCTTATTGATTGGTCAAATATAATGTGAATATCTCCTCCCAGTTGCACAGAAATCATTGATTAATTGAATTTTCTTCTAGTTTGGTTGTGCTAGCAATTTAATTTTAGAAAATATTATTTCATGTTTCCAGTAACCAACATATCCTCTTTAGAAAAGAAATTCAAATATTTAAATATACCAAACATGAATGTCTGAAGAAAAGAGAGGGATGTAAACACAGAATGTCTGATATAAATAAAAAGAAAGTTTTCCGCAAATCTGCAGTAAATAAAAAAGGGGCTATAAATCCTGATATAATCTACAATGAAATGTAGGATTCATGGCAAATGATGTGAAGTTAGGATTCAGAAAAGAAACTTCAGTGTTATCTTCATGAACAAAGCTATGCTTCATTACAAGGATTCTGAACTGATGAATCCACTCAGAATTAACAATTAAAATTCTTTGAGAATGATGGACAGACAATTTCGGGTTTGCTATGATTTCATCACGCAGTTAAAACCTAGTACGTAAATTTGAGAATGATACATGTAAGCAGTATCGACTTACCCTCAGATTTAAGCATCAGTCATCTAAAAACAAAACAGAAAATGTACTCGGATATATACATACATATATACACACACACACACAATAGAAGAAGTGTCATTAATGACATTATATTTTACAATATCTAAATTGTATCTGACACACTGCTCGGAAGAAGTTAAAAAATAAAGAAAAATGTCATTTGCCCCTTTAGGGCAACATGAAACATGTGTACATCATTTGTTTCCACATGCTGCAATAAGCACAATTCACTTTCACGTTGATAAGCACTACACTGTCTTTCTGCTGATTCAGTCCATTAGTCCACAAAGGGTTCTTCAAGTGCTGAAACCAGAGAGAAATAACAAAGATTAAGGAATGAATCCAAAAAATATTCCTCTAATTTCACTACAGCTTCTTTTTTTTTTTTTTTTTTAAATTAAACAATCTTACTAAAGAGTTTAAAATTGAGTCACCTGTAAATTAAGGTTACCAGACGTCCCCGTTTCCCGGGGACAGTCCCCGTATTTAGCTCTCTGTCCCCGGACAGATTTTGTCCCCGGACTTTTACTGTTGACCCCAGAATTTTTTTAAAATCTAGATGTCCTTATCTAAAAGCCCTGATTTACTAATGCTTTCGTTTAAAGAAAGAAATCAATGAAATTTCTTCTCTAAAGGAATTTGTGTCAAAAGATAAAGTAGAAGGATGGAATGAATCCAGTGTTGGTGTTTGCTCAAGAATCAAGATGGAATTAACTTTATTTACATTTTTCCAACAAAATGGTCCCATATGTTCAGCTTCGCAACTTAGTAGAACTGTATTTGTGTCTTCCTGGGGGTAAACACATCTGTAGAGAGAGTTTTATCCTCAATGAACATGATGGGGATATCACAGAGCGTCAGAATGAGTACAGAAACAGTTCAAGCTATGCTAACTATATTAACAAACTTTTCCATGACTTGCCGACAATTTGCCGGTAGACAAGATCTTCTCAAGAAGGTTCATTCTTCTGAGAAATACAAGTTGGAGGTAAAATTAGGTACCATATCTTTTAAAATACAAAATATATAACAATAGCAAACATGTTTCTTTTAAGTTAACCCAACCTTAAATCATCATAACTTATAAAAGTGCACCCCATCATTAGGACAAAAAATGCCAAAAGCGTCCCCGGATTTTGGTGAAAAAGTGCTGAAGCGTCCCCGGATTCGGAGAAAAAATTCTGGTAACCCTACTGTAAATAGTTCTACAGTCAGTATTCAAACTCATATCCTGTTGTGAACTTGAAATAAACATTAATCTGTCACACTAAAGATTTTCCTGTCCAACTTGCATACTGAAAACTGTATACTTGCCAAATTCTTAAAATTAATGTTCTTAATCTATAAGCTAAGATTTATGTCTTTCAGAATACTTTGTGTTAAACTAAGGAAAAAGGAAACTGCTTTAGGCAATATAATTGAAAGGACAGGGAAAATGACTCATCACTCACCAAAGTTGACGGCAGCGACGAGAGGAGAACATATATAAACACACAAATAAACTCAATATTTCGGTTAAACTTGAATCATGATGGAGAAAATGAGTCATGAGGCTCGGGAGGTGTGCACACGCCGAGGGTTGCTACATGACCAGGTGGATTATCAATATGGCGGTGGGGCTGAGATTGTATATAAATACGTAAATCGCAGATGGTGGTACAACTAACACCAAAAAAAAAAAGTGGGGGGGGGGGGAATAAAGTAAATAAATATGGACGGCTAAATTTTGAAAAATAAAATAAGGTAATTAATTAAATTACAATAATGCTGCTTCTAATCCTATTAATTATGAGTGATGTGTCAAGGAAAGGAATTTTATCTGTGGTTGAGGCCGGGTGGGTGTCTGGTATCTAGGATGTTTTGGTAAGCAAGTTCCCATCTGCGAAGTTCTGAGGCGGCGGTAGTTCCGGGGAAAACTCTGATTGCTCTCACAGTGAAACAGTCATTGAAGTTGTTGGAGTTGTGATAATTAGCATGTTCTGGTACGGGAAGGTATAAATTGCGGGTGTGAACTGTTAGTCTGTGGTCATTCAATCTGGTTCGAGAGTTGTTGTGGGCAACTACACAATTTCTACATTTCTTCATTCCTATACTCTTGTTTGCCAGTTTCAAAATTTTGGTTACGTTTTCCCATTCTTACGGTTTCCTCTACTTTATACTTGTTTTCAATTTCACATAATCTTCCCTGATACTGCCATTTGATGCTTTAATTTCTAAGAGTTTGACTCTGGAGAACATTGGGCTTGACTTATGAGATAATTTTCTCTTAATGTTTCCATTCAGCTAGCGAAGAGGGAATTTTTCTGTATCCTAGCCAGAAGGTGGTGGTCTGATTCAATTTTATAGGCCTCTAAAGACACTTGTAGTCAAGTATAAGTTGTCTCAGTTTTTCATTTGTTATCATGTAATCCTATGATTGATGTCTGTACTCTTGCAGACCAAGTGTACTGGTACGAGTCTTTGTGCGGACATAGTGTGTTGCATATGCAGAGTTTGCTATAAATTACTGTGTCGATCAGGCTTTTGTTCATTGCTATTTTTTTCTGATTCTCCATTTGATCCTACTTTATTCTCCATTCTTGTGCTTGCATTGAAGTCATCCATTAAAACAAGGTAGTTATGTTTATTGATCTTATCTAGGACTTCTTGAAGTATAGCTTGCCAGTTTTTTCCTTTCTATACTGTTCTGGAGCATATACAACCACAACTGTAAGGAAACCAAGTTTAATTTTTAGTCTTTCTTCTTTTATCCATACATTCCAGAATGTGTAGTGATCTATCTTTGACTAAAGTGATTTATGTACCATGACCACGATTTCTGCTTGTGCTCTTACGTTACTGTCAACTCCACTGAAGATTTGAATGTAGTTGGTTGTGTCTTTTGTACCTATCAATTTGACCTTGGTTTCTGTTATGACTGCTATCTTAAAAATTTTCTTGTTGAAGTTATCATATGGTTGCTCATCTTTGTGTGTTAGTAATTGCACATTCCACATACCAAATAGGATTTTATCCATTTTGCTGTCAAGGTCATCATTGTTAATATCAATTCAATTATTTCCTTCTTTGAGACTTGAAAGCAAATACATTCAGTCCTATCAATTTGTTGCTAGCCAAACTGTAGCAAGTCTGGTTGTGGGTCTGCCACATTGACACTTCCAGTCTAGTGTTTGATTTTCTGTGGGGTTAACTCCCTTAGCTTTATATAGTCCCCTATCAAACCTGCAAACCAGCAGGTTGCTCTCATCTGGTTTAGCCAGTGTACCAACACAGTTGCCCAGGTGATAGCTCTTGGAGTTACCAAGTGAGAGTTGGATGTCTGGCATGGACTTGTCTGCACTGACTTGTATCGATTCAAGATATGGTCAGCCATGCTCAAAAGGATCTACCACGTCCAAGCACCTCATATCAGCATGTAAGCATATTAATATCACTTCCAGACATTACTGATTTTTTTTTTATGGCTTATGCCTTATTGAGGTCATCAGAGGGGGAATGGGAAGTAATTTGGCACAGCCATTTAAAGGAAGCATCCGGAATTTGCCTGGAGTGATTTGGGGAACCATGGAAAAACCAAAATCTGAATGCCTGTACGGGGATTCGAACCAACATAATTGAAAGCAATTTCAGTGGAATCTTTGAATAATAAGAAAACAAAGAAATAAATATGCAGGAAGCATCAACTACATACATACAATGAGAAAAATAACATTACATTAAGGAATAAAAGGCAGGCTACTTATTTAAGAGTACTGAATGTAACTTTGAATATCAACTGATAAAGTTTAGCAGAGAACACGACAGGTGGAAGAGAGGTACCGAACCTATTACAAAGAGTAAAGTGTAGGGCTCTATGATACCTACGTAACAAGGAAAGGAAGAGTCTACAACAGTGTGAATTTAAAGGTTTTGCTGCAGGTAAAGAGGTGCAAAGAAAACCATGGAAATGTATGAATAACATGAGGAATGTTCGGATTATGAGGAAAGAATTTGAAAGTGGGGTAGATTGAAACAAAGAAGTATTAGATTTTTAGAAGACAACTGGAAAGTTAACATTTATTTGTAAGCAAGAGAATTGAATATTGATATCAGCTCTTAGCTTATTCCCCTGGACATCGTAATTTCCTGCCAGAAAGGTTCAAATCCTACAAAATATACAAAAATATATATCTGGGTGATTACAAGTTAAGAGGTGCTCACTGTGGCCATAACAAAAAGATATACTTTAAAAAAATTATATATCTAATTTTATTATCTCATAATACACAGGTTTGTTTTCATTGCCACTGAATTTTATAACTTAAATTTACTTAGTTTTGTCATAATTGCACATTAAACTTGAAAAATATTTTTCCTGTTCTGTCCCTCACCAGTAATAACAATCAATTAGTAACTTTAAATAAACCTAAATCCATTAAAAAATTCCATTTCCATAATCTAATAAGGAAATACACTTAATATTTTTTTAAATATTTACAACAAATTTTGTCCCCCACATTTTGTCTCTTCCCCTGGTATTTTGTAACCCTGTAAATATTGTGTTTGTGTATTTCATTATTGTGAGTTTATATCTTGAATGCTATGCCTCTGACCCAAAGTTAGCAACAGGCATTTCGCTGATTGACAGTCATTCTGATCACACCGCTCAGTAACTACAGATCTATTTAATGTGATCTCTCCACTGGTAAGTTTTAATTTATAATTATTTATCTAATTACTTCAATTTCATTTGGATATTTATTACAATTTGTGTGTAGATTATTATGCTTCTTTGATATTTATTAATGATAAATACTTTGATGACTATCTCTGTTTCCTAATGAAGTCATCTCTTCCCTGCCATATCTTCCCTGGCTCGTAAGTTGCCAGGGCAGACAAGATAAGTAAGATCAGATTGTTTTAATTGATAATATGTGTATTTTAGTGAAATTTCACTCTCTTCTTTTGTACTTGCAAAAGTAGAGAGCGAAAAGTTTTATTACTATTTAACCAGAACTTTCCGATTATAGTTTTTCATGTTCAAGGAGTTAATGATGGAGTGGTTGCAATGTATAAGAAGACTGCAGATAGACTAGTTGCAAGTGGCACTCACATTTTGCCTTCAGAGTCCTTCAGAAAAGTTGTTCTGACATCAACATTTTAACAGTTGATGATGCAAACATCTCAGTTAAAGAAACATGACTTGGATCAACGGAAAATACAAAGTCTTTTCCAGGGACACTCAAGGTTCACCAAGTTATTGGAAGTGTGTTTCTTCCAACTTACTTAGCAATAAAGACTTTAAGCCACTTTTGTGACCTTCACAACTGTAGTAATTTTGTAGTGAGTATATTGGTTTATTCTGCCATTAATCCAGAACCTCGTCTCCATGTTTAGGATGTTTATGGATCAAAATATGATTATGACGACGACCCCCTAGCATAACTAAAATCTCAGCAAAGCATAAAGAAGTCTCAAGAATTACCACAGCTCTCTGAAGTATAATTTGGCTATAAGACAAGACAATGTGAAAATCAACCGTTATCCTCAACATCAGGGGAAAAAACATTGTGCAATGCTGATTTTGGGCTATTTAAACTTTTACACGGGAAAATAGAATATCATTACATAGCCATGTGTACAGGCATCAAAGAAGATGACAAAGTTGAAATGATATTTTGTAATATCTTTGATAATACTGGAAAAAGTTTCAAAACTTATGTCTATGATATATCTTTTATTACATGGCTAAGATTAATGAACTGCTCGCTCCTAACCCAAAAATGAAAGAACTACTGATTTTCTATTCTTTAAATAAAAGCTTTAATCTTCATGAGCAGAGATATTAAAAGTTTAATTAAAGCTTAAGTTTTAAAAGAAATTCTGAAAAATAATGTGATTCTTTTAAATGAAGCAACACTGAAATCCATCCTGTGTTAATATTGTATCCCACCCAGTAAGTATTATCCACCCAGTATGAAGTATCTTCCCTGATATATTCTAAATCAAGCAAACATTAAATAATTGACTGTCCAGATTACAGATATGCACATACTAGCTGTTTTGATTTTTCAAATAATCATAAGGTAACGTTCGTTGTGCACACACGTTCCGAGCCTAATGGCCCGTTTTTCTATTTGTGAGCAAGGCATATGCCGAAATATTGTGTGGTTGTTTGTCAGCATTAGTGTTCTCTCATCGCATCCGTCCACTTTGGTATGTGGTGGGTTAATTTCCCTTTCTTTACTTATTTATATCGCTTAGAAGCCGCTTCCGTTTTCCTTAGTTGCATCAAATAAATTTTTTAACATTTTTGTTGAGATGTTTTTACTAGTTTCTACGATAATTTCAAGGCTAGCACAATTGCTATATTCAATTTTTCACTAGTCCATTCCTTGAAAATATATTACATATTATGTCAACATCAAATTTTTTCATTACTTATAATTCTCATGTTGTTATATATGTATATATTGCCAGCCATATCTAGAAGACTCGTGGGGAGACAGTACTAAGCAATGTATATTATGTGTAAAGCTTAAAGTCGACACGAGGCATTGTTGAGTGCAGATATGCGCGGGTCAGACCCATTATGGCAAGACAGTATTAAGCAATGTATATTATGTGTAAAGCTTAAAGTCGACACGAGGCATTGTTGAGAGCAGAGACGCACGGGGGCAAAAAGTAATTGTTGAGTTAGTCTGCAACGAGCCGCCGAAGAAGTCGGTCGTGAGTTGGCTGCTGCCGTAGTTTGTATTAAGTTCGCTGCGCGCCCTGTATTATGGTAGAGCAGACATAAAAGTAACAAAATATTATATGCAAATCACTAAAAGAAGAGAGTGCTTCGGTTTTTTTTAACTTATTGCTTTATGCCTTGTCGACGGCTAAGGTCATTAGAGGCGGGATGGGACTGGGGACAAAGAACGGGATGGAATTCGGCCATGGCCTTTTTGAAGGAAGCATCCCAGCATTCGCCTGGAGTGATTTGGGGAAACCATTCAAAAAGAGTGCTTCGTGACGGTTGACAAGCTGAGAGGAATTGTGACACAGTGCATAGACTAAGTAAACGAAAGGGTGGTCAGAACCTGCAATTTGAAGAGATGAAGTGCAGCATAGCCTTTATCTGCAGTCAAAATGAATAAGTAGACTTATTGGTTTTGGTGGATATGTATATACGAGTTTGTGAAATAAATCTGAAGTGACTTTAAAGGCGACCTTATGATTTAGTAGAAATCGAACCTGCAATCGAGAAACAATCAAACCTACTCATTATCGCTCGCTTGCTAGCCACATAGCTAACTCAATCGCCACACCGTGCGAAAATTTCATGAACACGATGAATAGTAAGTTTGAGGGGTGGAAGTAAGATGAAAGAAAACCACCTCATTTGTTTCACTTGTTTAATGTAACAGGAACGTAAGAAAAGTTGACACCAGTGAAGTAGTTTATGAATTTCTCTGTGTATTGCTTCTAGTAGTTTGGCTCTGAAATTGTCTCATACAAGTGACATTCACAGTTATTACTTTGCCCCTTAAGGGTCAAATTCTGAAAAATTTGCTCTTAAGATATAATGTGATCAAAGCAGAGACCATCATATATATTATTTCTATAAGGTATTTTTTTGTCACAAGCCTGTATCTTCCTTCATACTTAACCGAAATCAATGAATGAGGTGTCATATGGTCTCCACTTTGGTCACATCATATTTTAAGAAATCAAGTTTTCGGAATTCGACCCTTAAAGGGCAAAAATGTCAATATTTCTAAAATGCTGTTTTCTGTGTTACGAGTCATTTATCTCCTTGGACACCTATCTGAAATCGTTTAATGAAGTATCATTTTAAAGATTAAGTTCCCGCTGTAGTGACGTCATATATTAAGACAGAAATTTTTCAGAATTCGACCCTTAAAGGGCAAAAGCATCAATATTTTTGCAATGCGTTTTTGTGTCACGAGCGATTTTTCTCCCATAATATCTAATCGATATAGATAAATTTGGTATCATATTAAAGACTGAGGTCCTCTGCCATGGCAAGGAATTTTTCGTAATTCGACCCTTAAAGGGCAAAAGTGTCATTTTTCTAAAATGCATTTTTTGTGTCTCGAGCCATTTATCTCCCTGGATATCTAACCAAAATCGATAAATGAAGTAGGATTATGAGGAGTAATGTCTCAGCTTTGAGACATCATATTTTAAGAAAGAATGTTTTTGGAATTCAGCCCATGGGAAAACTATAAATTTTTCTAACGCATTTTTGTGTCACGAGCGTTTATCTCCCTTAATATCTAACCGATATAGATAAATGAGGTATCATATTAAAGAATAAGGTCTCAACCGTGGTAACATTATAATTTAAGAAAGTAATTTTTCGAAATTTGAACCTTAAAGGGCAAAAATGTCAATTTTTCTAAAATGCGTTTTTTGTATCTCAAGTCATTTATCCCTTGACAATTAAACAAAATTGATAAACGAGGTATCATTTAAAAGATTGAGGTCTCCGTAATGTCTTCGGTTCCATTACCACATTTTAAAGAAAGAAATTCTAATCTTAGAGGGCAAAAGTATTAGTATTTTTACAACGCATTTTTCTGTCACCAGCTATTTATTTCCCTTGATACCTAACCGAAATCAATAAATGAGTATCGATTTAAATATTAAATTATCCGCTATGGTCACATCATATTTTAAGAAAAAAAATTTCTCCAAATTCAACCCTTAAGGGCAAAAACATCATCATTTCTCAAAACTTTTTTATTTTAGACCTCGCTTGATAATTAACCGAAATCGATAAATGAGGTGTCATTTTAAAGACCAAGGTGGCTGCTTTGGTCACACCATATTTTATAAAAGGAATTTTTGGAATTCGACCCTTAAAGGGCAAAAATCGATAAATGACATATGGTTTTAAAAATTAAGTCTCCAGCAAGGTAAAATCATAAATTAAGAAAGAATTTTCAGGAATTTGGTGCTTAAAGTGGTAGCGCATATGAGACTGTTCAGAGTCAAGTCCCAGATTGCAGCAGCGGATATCACAGAGATGTCAATAAACTTTTTTTATTCAATAAGTAGCTTATCGGATATTATTTTTTTCTGTTACGGAAACATTGTCGTTTTGCTATACAATTCCAATATAAACATTTTATTCGCACAGGAACAAATATTTCAGAGATGTTGATATGTTGTGTGAATTTTTTTCAGGTCGGTTTTATTCTGTTAAGTTCAGTGACAGTTTGTCATAAATACAGAGTATTTTATATTTTCCAAACTGTTTCGTAATATATTCAGAGTATTTTGATGCGTACCTATTACACTAAAAAAAAAAAAATTTGCTACAAAAGTACGGTTCTACTTTTCATTATATTACAAGGATTAAACCTCACTATACATCGCATTTAATTAGCGAAATTTTCGCACGGGTCGTCTAGTAATCCTTAATATGATAGATTATTATCTATTCTGGTTAGATATCAAGGGAGATAAATGGCTCATGACACAAAAATGTGTTACAGAAATATTAATATTTTTGCCCTTAAAGGGTTATATTACAAAAATTCCTTTCTTAAAATATGATTTGACTAAGGCAAAGATCTTATTTTCTAAAATAATACCTTTTCTCAATTTTGGTTAGATATCATGGAAGATAAATAGCTCAAGGCAAAAAAATACAAAAAGCGTTATGAAAATAATGGTAATTTTGCCCTTTAAGGGCCAAATTTCTTTCTTAAAAAAGGATGTGACCATAGTCGAGACCTTTAGTCTTTAAAAATGAAACTTCATTTATCTTTATCGGTTAGATGTCAATAGAGATAAATGGCTAATGACACAAAAAATACGTTGCATAAATATTGATACTTCTGCCCTGTAAGCAGAGGCAATCACCCCGGGGGCCTCGCTCTTGGGGGGGGGGGGGGCCCCTTGTGCAAGAAGCCGTGTTAAAAAAAAGTTTACATTAAAAAAAAAAATATTTTATTTTTAGGCATTAGCGATAACAATAAATAAAGTTTGTTAATTGATAGTACAGTATATATTTATATGTACCTAATCAAAATTCTCCTTTAGATTTATCCAGTATCACATTCGTATAAAAAGTATGATTAACGGTATCAAAAATTTATCACTGAATAATAATATTTTTGTAATTTAAACTGTAAAACATAGTTAAAAAAATCATTACTATTTGAATCTCGTGCCTCACATATTAGAAAATCACTTGAACGCTTAGTTTTGTTATTTTCATAGTGTTTACGATTTACGCTCGGCCAATCCCCATGTTTCGTTTCGTTCATCACGTTACACTGGAAGATTGAGTCACACTTGACCAGTACTGCTCCGCACCGACAGTCTGCTGAGTAAAGGCTCACCCTACGTGCATTCACACTTGTTGGTAGCTCAGCCATGTGATGAACTTGTTCCTGTTGCCTTCGGTCTCCTTTAATGTTTTCATTTGGTGTTTTCCCTAAAAGTGGGCTAGGAGTCACAGCCAGGGTTGCCAACATACTCTGTTATAGAGTATTATTCTTCATTTTGCGTAGGTGTACTTTATAATCTACAAAAAGTAATAAAGTACGTTAAAATATTTTCTTTACCTGACTCACGTTATGACCTCACTGGGTGACCGTACGAAAATAGTATCCAAACGCAGTCTTAACAAACTGCTGAAAGTTTAATTAATTATACAATCACAGAGCTAGAACAGCTGGGTATATCATTGCAAAACTGCAGATGGCAAGGATATGATAATGAAGCCAATATGTGTGGAAAAAAGTGGTGTCCAGAAACGCATCCTTGAAATTAATCCATCTGCTTATCTGTTACCCTATAGGAGTCATAGCTGGAATTTCATACTAGGAGATGCAGCATCGCCTTTCTGCTGGATAGAGTTATAAGTGGGCTATTTTAAAAGCACATGTAAAATCCTTTTTCCTAAAACCGCTTTCTGAAACTAGATGGGATTGGTGAAGGCCTTTAAATACCAACCAAGAAATATATTTGATGCTTTGAGGGGGATTTAGCAGAAAATACAACAGATTGTCAGTTGGTTAGTGAATGCCACCCTATAGAAAAGGAAATAACTGCCTACGATTTTGTAGTTGCTCTCATCGTATGGTATGACATTCTTACAAAGATAAATGTTATAAGAAAAATGATTCAAAATGCAACTCGATATGGCTATACAACACTTAGACGCATTTATACATTGGCTTGATAATTATGGGGGAAATGATTTCCTACAATCCTTGGTAACAGAGAGAGAAACGGCTGATGAAAATGATATTGACGATGTTCATAATCGTGAGAAAGAGGCGTAAAAGAACGAAATTTGATTATGAAGGGGAAGATGATGCTCTTGAATTGCATGTGGAGGAGATTTTCAAAATAAACTATTTGTATGTTAATATTGACTATGTGCGTGCAAGCTGCTAACGTAGATTTGAGGCACTTAAACACAATGAGAACATATTTGTTTTAATGTATAACATAAAAAGAATAAAAACATTAGTGACTGAAATTTTGAAACAATGCAGTGACTTGCAGCAGGAGAATCATCTGATATTGATGTACAAGAATTGTATGAAGAACTGAATGTGTTTATCCGTGTATAAGAAGAAAATGACAGCGATATCTCAGTGATGAGATATTTATTTTATTTATTTATTTATTATTGCAGCTATATCAATCCTTTTTTCAGGATGTAGCCTCTTTAAGCCTAATGAGCTATATATTAGAATTTAATTCTACATAGTGTTGCTGTAGATATATAATAGAAAAATTTAACTTAAGTGTAGTCCACTATTGAGGTAGTCGTGGGAATTACTGTCACCAAATCTAAGGCGGTTGCGTCTGCATAAAGAAGTTTTTCATGGTAGAATATTATTATAACATATTTGAGTAATTCAATGACACAATATCAGTTTTCAGAAGTTTCTATTCTTTGAATTGAAAATAACATAGCTCATTCATTAGATTTTTGTGGCTTAACTAAATATTTTAGTCTTAGGAAAAGCTGCAAGCATCATTTTTAAATCCCTGCATATATCTTTCAAGGCATTTATTTACTTCAGTTTATCCTAAATAATTTGACGTCTTTATGTTTGTTAACTTTTAATAAGTCTTCTAATATAATATTTTAAAGTGCAAAAGTTATTTATTATGACTTTTAGATTTTATGTCGATTATTAAAAATACCTACTTTCAATTCACATACTTTGCACAAAGCGCAATGGTATCACAAAGATAGCCTGTAAGAGACGAATTTCAAAAAATTCCTGTCTTAATATATGATGTCAGCACAGCAGAGATCTTAATCTTTAAAATGGTACTTCATTTAAGGATTACAGTTAGGCATCCAGGGAGAAAAATGGCTCATGAAACAAAAAACAGCATTTTATAAATACTGACAGTTTTGCCCTTTAAGGGCAATATGATGTGACCAAAATGGAGACCATAGCTTTAAAATGACACCTTATTCATAGATTTCAGTCAAGTATGAAGGGAGATAATGGATTGTGAGAGAAAAAACTTATAGAAATAATTGGAGAGCAGTAGCTTTACATGATAAATGTTTAGTTTGTAGCATCCTTGAATAATATTTTTATTCAATATAAAAGCCCTTTAATATGATAACCATCTCAACTTTGGACTCATTTCACAAGAATGTCTTTACTAAGATGCCCCACATAATACCTGTGAATGAAGCCTCAGTACCATCCTTTAGCAATCAGATAGTGGGAAGTCTCAATTACACCCCACAGCAAATAATCTAGTGAGATTGAATATGGTGGCTGAGTGGTAATGCTTTGGCCTCAAGTTCAAATCCCCATCTTCAGTTTTCGCTTTTGCGTACTTTCCTGAAATCACTCCAGGTGAATGATCGCTTCAAAAGGTCATGGCCAAATTCTTTCCCTTCAATACAGTCCTTTCACACCTCTAATGATGCCAAGGGGGCATGAAGATATAAACAAATAATAATAATAATCAGTCTTCTGGATTTGAATCAGGGCTATTAGGACACCAAAAGTTCTTTCTCCTGATCAGACTTACGTTATCGTCAAGCCAATTCTGCCCATCTTATGGCCTTGCGTATGCCAAAATGTGAATCCACAACTCCATAACAGTTTATACGATTTTTAAGTAAATATGCTTTGTAAAATTTTCACCTTTCTGGGGGAAGAGTGATTGAGGGCATAGTGTAACCATTGTTAACTAATTGTAATTCTATAATTGTGCAGGCTTCCATAGTCGTTGTAAGTATTAGCTTGGTTCTCCAGGAGGAGCCACGTCGATTTGTTAAAACCTAACATTTCGGCCATCGTGCTGTAGCCTACATCAGAGGCAGCAGTCCTCTTATGAGGGCCAAAGCACGATGGTCAAAACGTTAGGTTTTAACAAATCGACAAGGCTTCACCCACAGTATCAAGATAATAAGTTGGTATTCTATTATTCAAAAGAACTGCTATCTCCAAAATCGTATTCCAGGGTCGTCATGAATGTATGTTTTATATAAAATTTGGAGTCCTTTCAATCTTCTCCATAACTGAACCTACTGCATAAGCATAATTGAGTCGTCCTTGTAAAGGACTTAAAACTTTGAACAAATGTGACTCTTTAGTTACACTCCCAACCTGCCATGATGAGGTTTGGTATGACAAGGTTTTATTTTATAAAATTCGCTGGTTTTAGTTGGTGATATGTTTGTAAAATTCCACTTACTTTGCAGATTTAACGTTACATCAATGTTGTTGCTACGGTCAACGTTTAGGCACCTAACCTGGGGCCTTACTCTGGGCTATTTGGGGCTGATTAATCCACTGCTGATGGCTGGTTACTCTGTTTCATCATTTGCCAGCAAAGTGGGTGAATTGTTTTAGTATTCTGGCTGCAAGTGCTGCATTTGCAGCACCTATAGATGCTGGACTGAGTTTGTCTGCAAGCATGAGGTTGACTCAAATCATAGCCCCCATCTTTTTGAAGTGCTTGCAGTAACTGAAAATTTCTATCATCGGTGAATATGAGATTTAAATTTTAAGTAAGGGGTTAAAATCTGCAGTGATACCTGATCCCCTGCGTGAAATTCCGAAAGAAGAAGCTATCATCAGTGTATAATGACCATTACAAAGATTTCCAAATTGGCGGAAGAAAACATTACACTGGAGGTGGCTAGTGTTTTAAAGATAGTAAAACCCCATAGGTTCAATATTACCAGCAAAGAAGAAAGGCATTATACGAGTTAATGAAGAACCTGGACATAATAATTCTACATGACAAGGGAAACTGCACAGTGATAGTCAAAGAAAAAAATTGAGAGATTATTAGCAGAGAAGACATACAAAAAATTTAACAAAGATCCAACAGAAAAAAATGGGAAATCGACTAAGGAACTTGTAAACAACATAAATCCAGAGAGGACAGTGAAACAAACTATACTAACCATTAAAAAAAGTAACAATACATCCAATTGTTAGTGTGACTGACTCTCCGACATATGGACTAAAGTTTTTAGAAAAAAAATTAGAACCACTTATAGGTTAAAAAAAAACTTACACCGGAAATCTGACATATTTCATAAACAGGATACCACCTGGTGATCTTGTCAGCTTCAACGTAACCTCACTTTTTAACAATGTTCTAGTGGAGGGAGTTATGTACACACTAAAATGAGAATTTAATGACGATTTGAGCCAGCTGTTTTGACATCACTTGGAAATGACTTATTTTGAATGGAATACCAATTATTATGAGCAACAAGAAAGAGTAATTATGGTCAGCCCTCTCTCACTGGTAATAGCAAATTTGTTCATGGAAAAATTTGAAAATTTCTATCATTGGTGAATATCAGATTTCAATTTTAAGTAAGGAGTTCAAATTTGCAGTGATCCCATGTGAAATTCCGAAATAATTAAACTAAAAAATGCTAATCTGGTTTAGATATGTAGTATGTGCACAGGGAGAGACGAAGTTAAAAGTTTTTCTGGATAAGATTGACAGAATCCATCAAAAAAAAGTGCTTTGTCATGGAATTGGAAATAAATGGGCAACTAGTTTTCTTGGATGAGCTGGGAAAAAGAAAAGAATGAAAATTAATTAACACATACGGTTACAGAAAAGCCACACATATGTGTCACTACTTAAATGCTGCATCTCATCACCACCTGGCTCTAAAAAACAGCTCTGATCAAAACTTTTTTTTTTGTAAAGCAGAGTAGCAGATCATGAGTAAATACGGTAGAGGAAAAAACTCTCCACTGGGCCCTATGGATGAACTGATGATCGTCTGCACTTTGGGCATTATTGAGAGGCACAAAATCGATCTCCAAGGTAGGTAGTAGAACAAAAGAGGGCCTTTTTACCTTATTAAAAAAAATGTACTGACTACCCTGTTGTAGTTAGAAAAGATGAGAGGCATTTTGAAGATTAGTGAAGGATCACAGAGCACTGTTATAAGCGAGTAGAATGTTCAAGAGCCTCTGAAATTGTGTACAGGTGTACCTGGTGAGCCATCCTGAGCGCTCACTGTAAGATTGAAACAATGTCGCCATCACACATGACTCAAGCAAACAATCAAATCAGCAGTGGCAGAACACTGCATAAAAGAAGGGCCTTGAATTCAGAGGGAGAAGACAAAAATCATAGCACAACCAAAATGAAAAATCACAGAACTGATAGAAATTTTCAAACATCCCAAGACCTTCAATAAAGATGGCTTTTAAGTGAAATACGGAAGTGTGTGCTCACGGAAAAATGCAGTCCAATTACTACAACAGCAACGATATCTATCAAATAGCAGACACTTGTTATCCGAAATGCAAAACTCTTTCTGGTAGAAATGTGACACACTTGCTGGTGAAGAAGAAAAAGAAAAGAAAAACAAAATCCATCCATTGTACCAGCAAATGAGGAGGTGGTATCAGCAATGGATACATCAGAATGAAGTAGCTCTGTGGAAATCCCCAAGTT
The DNA here is from genome assembly GCA_031002005.1 of Vandiemenella viatica. Classification (NCBI taxonomy): domain Eukaryota; kingdom Metazoa; phylum Arthropoda; class Insecta; order Orthoptera; family Morabidae; genus Vandiemenella; species Vandiemenella viatica. Next base: position 127,629,984 of record JARYHS010013631.1, on the reverse strand, counting down.
GGATGCCAAAAAGTTACTATGGCAATAACATTAACAAAGGACTAAACCTACAAAAGTAAGTGGAATTTACCTTAAAAGAAACATAATAATGATAGTAATAATGCAATCTATAACCCAGCTGGTTTGCTCTCTCGCTCTTTCTCTCTATGAATGTTGCACGCTTGTTCTTTCTCAAATTTTCCACCCCCAAATTTGCTGGGTGGGTACTTCTTCCCACCATATCCATATTATCTGCCAGCCCTGTTTACTTTAATGCCATTTAGTTACTGGCTAATATAGTACCATATGTTTGTAATTTCAGATTGTCCAGGTGCCTTATTGAAAAACAGAAAATTCCGAAATGATGTAACTTATAGTTGATATTTCTATAATAATCTAAATTTGTTTTCTGATAGGTATTGTCACCAGAATATTAATTTATACACTGGATTGTTTAATGAAACATTAAAAACTACACTGAATCTGTTATATGCCTCCATTTTAATAGCAGTATGAAATCATTATTGATACAAAACAATGATAACACTTTGCTAATAATTCTCTGCACTATTTAAGTTCCGTGGATTGTCACCAAATTAGCAACTGCAGTGAAGTTATGAATAGCTTTTCAAAACTTAGAGGAATTAAAGGCGCAATAGCATTATGAAGCTGTACTTTTTATTAAATGTGGAAATACACTCAATGACGATCCATTCTTCCAATGTTTGGAGACACACATGGTGGGAGAAGTATGATTTCAGGTCATGGCTGGTAGTGACTGAGGGAACTGACAGCACAATGGTACGTCACAGACATATTGCATCCTCATTTTTACCCCTCACGTGGCAGTATCATGTTGCCATTTTTCTACAGAAAAATGCTCATCTGTACACAGCGTATATGTGTGCGTGATGTAAAGGTACTTCTGTGGTCAGCAAGATCACCAGATATGTCCCAATAAAATATGTGTGGGACAATGTAAACTCCATCCCAGTGCCAGGATATCAAATACCAGTTACAACAGTTGTGTGTCAGCTTGTCTCAGGATAGGGCAGAACAGCTTTATGACATCCTTCACAACCAATTTAATCATGCATCCAGCCAAGAGGGATGCGATATCATACTAATTAAAGTTCTTAAAATGCCAAGTTCTTTGTAAATTTGACTATTTTGTAATCACTGAAATAACATCGCATATGCTCTCAACCTTTGATGTTTCATTTCATTTCCTCCTTACTTTCTGGGTGCTTCAGATTCTCAAGCAATGAATAGTTTTAGTTAAGATGGTCTAGAAGACAGTGTGTGTGTGTGTCACAAGTTGTTAAACTATGTAAAAATCATTATTTCCTTTAAATTGTGACTTAATTCCTTCTTCACAGATTTTCCCAATTAAGAAAGTCACAAGAATTCAAAAATACCATTACAATATGTGGACATTCCATCAACACCATTTAACAGTTTTCTAATTAGGCAAATTAGATTAAATAAAAATTTTTATAAAAGAAAGTGATGGAGAAAATTCTACTTTTACACTAAATTTTAACCAACACCAATGCATATGACCATATAAAAAATACATTATTGTCTTCTTCACTTAAAGAAATAGGCAAATGTCTGATATAAATAGTAGTGCAGTCAATTTTTACCAATCAAAGCCATAAAATTTGACTCATTTACAAACTAATATATTTCAAAACAGGTCAACTTACCTCAATTATTACCCAAAATTTAGTGCTATAACCTTTCTTCAGCTCTTGCTTTCATCCGATTAATGAATGCTTGGCCTTTACTTTTACGGAAGTTCTCATAAGGGTCATTGAGATTAATGCCAACTCCTTTATACATGTCAACTCGGTCCCTAACCTACACAAAATAGTTACAATTAAATGCATCAATACAATGGTAGGATTGAAATTATGCTCTTTCAACACAGGTTCACAGTTTATGAAAGTTTACTTAAAACAATGAATTATTATATTATCGAGATCATATATTAATGTTATATTAAAAGTTTTTATATGAAAAAATAGTACATTCAAAGAAACTTTATGCACTGAATTGCTACATGGAAATCACAATGATACATTCCAATCAAGTGTTCATCATGAGGAAGAGATTAACGGTTGCTTCAACTATTTAATAAAGAACAGAGTTGCTATTCTTTCAAATCTAAAGTCTCTTAGAAATATGGTATATTCCCCAAAGCTTTTTTAATGTACAATCTCATATGGTTGTTTGGACTTACATACAATCCTCTGCAAGTGTGTGAGAAGTGAGGTGTGTATTTGTAAGTGTGCTTGGAGACTGCCACTACCCTAGTAACGTGGCTCTGTTTGGCTCAACTATGATATTTTTGTTTATCACCTCTATTACTATTATTAATGAAACAATTTGTTTGTTCGTTTGCACGTAAAATAAAACTTATAAATTTCATGTTTCACATAAAAATCTGTTATTAAAAGACATATTTAATGACACATATGCAACATTTTTTAATCTCATAGATATGGAAATATTAATATTTGAGAATCAAAAAAGTGCAAATGATACAGAAGAACAACAAAATGAAACAAAAAATTACTATATCAAAAAAAATAAGCAATAAAAAGTGTGAATTGACTAATGCACTCAGAGAAAAATAATTGTAGAGCATGTATTCGGTCAGGTTTTGCCATTTCATTGAATAATGAACTAAAAAAACAAACATGGAACTGAAATCCACTAAGAACATGAGTGAACAATATTTCAGGATTTTCCACCAGAAAGAGATAAATTGTCGATAAGGTTAAGAATGAGCCATCCACGCCAGTCGAATTCAGAAAAGAATAACCAATAACAAATATCAGCTGGACAACGAAAAAAAAATTTAAAAGCTTTTGTCTGCAGCATTGCCCTGTATGGATGTGAAACCTGGACAGTTGGTACAGAAGAGAAAAGAAGATTAATTTCATATGAGCAATGGTGCTACAGGCGGATGTTGAAGATTAGCTGGAGGGACAAAATTACTAATGAGGAAATTTTTGATAAGGCGGTAGAGTATAACTCTATATGAAAAAATATAAAAATGCGGAGGACAATATTAATTGGACATATCTTAAGACATGAGAGCTTATTAAAAACAATTATGGAGGGAATGGTAGAAGGAAAAGATATATGGAGGAAGACCACGTTTAAAATACATCCAGCAGATAATGGAAGATGTTGGTTGCAAGAGATATGTAGATATGAATAGGAGGGCAGAGAGTAGAGCTGTATGGAAGACTGCCGCAGACCAATCCCAGGATTGACTACCGTAGAAGAAGAACCAATTGTATAGATCAAATGCATAATATTTCAATGAAAGATAGAATAATTAACTTCACTGCAAAGTTAAAAAGAAGGCATTGCACATATTTTCAAACCATCCTATTAAACATAATTTTTTTTTTAATATAAGAGAGGGTTTTTTTTTTTTTTTTTTTTTTTTTTTTTTTTTTTTTTTTTTTTAAATAAAAAGTGTCTCCTCTTTCTATGATTACTGCAACTTTCACACAAATTTACTGTCTATAAAAGATGACAACCTTAAGGAAGGAGAAGAAAAACTATAATTAAATGTACAACTGAGTAAAAAAAGTGTGATGTCTTAGTCCAGTGTTTCCCCTAATATTGTTACAACTTGCACACAAAACTTAAAATCAGCCACCAGCTGATGCCAAGAGGACAAAAACAATAATTACGGTGTGAGGTAAACATAGAGAATGAATTTGTAATAAGCCGATTGTACCACTAGAAAAAAATCACACAGAGTACACAAAAATACACAGATTGTATGAAAAATCCTCAATAATCTCTAAACAAAGTAATAAGGTAATCAGAAATTCAGTGACCAGATGAAAAATTCATGGAAATAAAGCTGTAATTTCTGTTCAGAGAAATTTGTATAACAGATGTATATACAGAAAACGGCCATACCTATACTGTTACATAACTCTGTATTCGGGCTGTATCTGTTTTATCTGGCATCCTGCAAAAACTACTGAGCAGATTTTTATGGAATTTTGGCAGTTAGGATCCGACTTAAAATTTTAGATGTTACATCATGTGTTGTGAAAGAGGGAAATCGTAATTTTAATTGAACAGCAAATATTTTTATAATGTGGCATAATTTGAAAACTTCTAAACAGATTTAAATGAGATTTTAACATTAGTCTTTTACATATCATGTGGTATCACTGAAAGCTAGTAAACAGATTTTGAAGTGGTTTTATCTTATCTGTTATTGATTGCATTCTGCAATAATTTCCGGACACAAATGTAGCAGCCCTTTTTTGCAGTTCCAGAATTCTATACCCTTTTGCCTGGTGTTATTGCATTATTACCACAGGATCCATGTGATCAATGTGGTACTGGCTTTGATGTTCAATGTTTGTTGTAACCGCAATGCAACCACAATTATGAATCTAATCGCCAGTTTGTCCTGAACCTTTATTATTGATTTAAAAGTTTTGAATATTGATATTTTTACAATGAAACAAAGCGGGAGTCAGCAGCACTCTGCCTGCAGGCCCTATTTGATGGTATGTCCACATTTATTTTAACAAATCTATCACAAAAGGATGAAGAATTTACAAAAATAAATGAAAATAGTAATGGAAGACAGTGGTGAAACCTCCTATTTAAAACGAAATACTTTGATGAGATTATAATATTTGATAATACATGTCCCATTATCATTTCAGGCTTTTATACAGGGTTTTGAGTAGCCTACTTTAAAAAATAACCGCCATTAGTTATTGTCATTAGATATGCCACAGTCAGTGAAAGGTCAGGTCTTTTTTTGTTTGTGCAAACAGGTGTTTGCTTTGAAATTAGATTATTCTTTCAAATATAAAATTAATTACAGCAAATCAAGTGTACATTAAAAATTTTACGTAAGATACATGTGCTAATTACTTTGCTTTAAGTTTTATCCAAACAAACAACTTACCTCAACTTATTTTACTAAATAAACAATTTACTTAAACTTTACCAAATGCGAACGAAGTCGTCCCATATGCGATGCTTAATGCTAGTGTTCGATTGTACCGAAAGTAATGAGTAACGAGTAACGAATCGATACGATAGTAACGAAGTTAATCCGTACACGGCGTGACTGGATACTATGCTTCATGCTATTGTTCGATTGTACCGAAAGTAATGAGTAACGATTTGAAAGTAATGGGTATTGATTGGTTTAGTAATGAATACAGAATTTCTCGTTACTTTTACAGCTCTGCTTCAGAGTACTTACATCAATTACTCGACTATTTCTATGCAGTGCCCTTCCACACTCAACAATGCTTCGTTGAAAATCTGAGGCTTTACAGACCAATAACCTTATTTAAAATATTTTTTTGGCTCTTTTGTATTTCAAAATGTTTTGTTAGTTCTAAATATTACCCCGAATACTTTAAATTTATGACTGCCTCTCCATTCCTTCTGCATATTGACTTATCTAATACTGTCTCACCCCAAAGGAAGTACTAAAGATCTTAAAATTGTAAATGGAGGGAATGAGATATTTGTAATTTATTATACCAAACCATATCTGTGCAAAGTCAGGCAGTGACAGAGGTTTTAAAACTGAAAATAAAGATTGTTGAATTCTGGGACTAAACAAAATATCTTATTTTTAAATATAAAAAATTAAAAAGTAGTTTATTCTGTACGTAGGAAAGGTGTACACAAATAACAGTTTGCATTTGAGAAAATATTTGGTTGAATACATTGAAATGATCAAATCACTATTTTGATAAATTAATATAACAGTAAATGGTACTGCACAAATTAATACTGGAAGCAGTGATGACACAGCTCTAACCACCCTTCTAATTTAGTGATTAATGTGTATGTAGGATCTAGCTATTTATCGTAACTTAGTTGACTTGATTTCTTATTTCACAAAGGGTGAAGAACTCATGTCAGATCTTCTATTGAAATTACTCACTTGGACAATTTGACTTTATTATTTGCAATCAAATTACAGTCAACAATGTTGCAAAGTCACTGAAAAATAAAATAGGACTATGAGTCTCAAAAATGAGTTAAATGACTGATGGTGAAACTGTAATTAAATAACAATAATTCTGTGTGTTCTTAAAGACCTCATAACAGGGTAACTTACCAGCTGCTCAATCATCCTACGTTGAAGCTATCTAAACTAATCTGGTAATGCTTTCAGTCATGGGTAGCTGAAGTTCAAGGTTGAAAGAGAACCAAGGAATAATTCTAAATACTATAACTTCAATTTTGAATAATATCAATGGCATCTATACATATACTAATAAACATTTCAGATGTGAAAAGTGAATAACCTTTGAATGAATATTAATTTGCCGACTCATTTTTTGGTGTCAGAAGTGGGATGTTATTTTATTTTATGTCCTATCCCAGCTACAGCAATGGCTTGAGATATTGAGGACACAGGTTTAATTCTAGGACAAGGAGGTGCTCTTGTCAAAGGATCGTTGGAACTTTAGGCAAAAATAGTAAGTGACACCAGAGCTTGAAGAGTACAAGTCCTGCTCGGCAGGAGTGTAGTGTTAGACAAGTCAGAGTATTACAATTGGAAAATAAAAGTCATGAATAAAAGAATAAATGGTTGGGCTGGGAAAGTATACAAACTGCAATGTCAAGATTCAACAGATAAAAGCTAGGTAATACCTCCTGTGTCAGTTCGCACTGTGCTACAGAGGTGTGTGTTGCTGGTGGCAGCAATGATGGTACACTGGACACCCACTAGCTACTGCAGTTGTGTTTTGTAGACTGTTCCAACATACATGTCTTACTGACATATGTGGTGTCTGCTGTTATCCTTGGTAACTATTCCTATTATGGTAAGGTAATTGAAAGAGGACTATAACCACTTGGTTCTTCAGATACAAAGGGCGATTCATAAGGCACATGACTCAACTGCTAACCGTCTTTGAGCTTGCATAAGAGCCCCATCGATGGTTCCCACAGCCGCTATCTGTTAATTACAGGGCTTGTAGCAGATAAAAATAATGAATCCTTTATGTGGCTCATGACATCAGGGTCTGGCACCAAAAGCTAGACTTTTAACTTTACAAAACACATTTACTTTTAACAAATTTATTTGATATATTGCAATATACCTTACGATAATATTAGACTAAACAAGTAAATAATTGTTGTAAAGCAGTTCTTCTTCTTGCAATTTATTATAAACTACCATCCTCACTATTTATCATATTTTATTTGCGAAACTTTTGCACAGGCCATTTAGTTTGATAGAATAGCTGAACTTGGAGCTACAGTCTAATATGGAATCCAAATCTAGGAATATCCTGGCATAATTCATATAATCTAACACAACTCTTAAAAATTCCTGGCCCTACCAGGATTTGAACCCAGGTCCAACCCCCTGAACTAGAGCTGGGTCCAGAAGGGGTCAAACCAGGGCACTTGCCATGGGCAGCAACTTCATGGAGGCAGCAAAATCATGTTTGAAGGGGGCAACAAATGGCAAATTCGTGTGGGAGTGACCTATATTTTTAGCTCTACTGCCCCAAGTGGAAATCTTCAGGGGGTGACAAAAAAAAAAAAAAAGCTCCATGCTGCCCAGGGCAGCAAATTTATATTCGAATGGGTGGCAATCTCACGCTTTTGTCCCAACTCAGAAAGTTCGTAGATCCACCACTGCCCTGAACGTATGAAGGCAAGTGCTATAACCAGTGACTTACCACACTGCTCTAAGGATGTAATATTTCAATTTAAAATCTGTTTTCATAATGTCATTTTTTTAATTGAATGTACCTTAAGTTTGTGACTTTTTTGATGGTTTGAATAATTTAACCCTGATCTCATAAAGTAACAATGTTACTGTTTTTAAACTGCAAGAGAAAGATTGTAGCTGCTATGAAAAAACTTAGATTCGGTGACATCATGCAGAGGCAGGTAACTATAATACATTCTGAAGCTAACAAATTTTAGAATGAATATTTTCCTAAAAATAAGCAGGTACAAAGAATGGATATGTAATTCATTTACATTTAACAGAAAATCTGATACAGAATTGCCAAATTCCAATATTGAGTCTACAATTATCGAACTCTCATATGACGCCTCACTGTAAGAGATTTACAAAAGAATACCACTTATGAATTTTTGACAGCCATGTAGTCAAGAGTGTCCTGTTTTAGAATAAATATACATAAAATTTCTGACACCTTTTTTCACTACCTATAAGTATGAGGCCAGATTTTCAACTCTGTTTTTATTTTTTTATTTTTAATAAAATTAGTATATGAGGGTAGGTACCCAAAAATAACGAATAGTTCTGCCATGAGTGGAGCTTGTATAGTACGCGTTTCTGCGGCTAGACATTATAGTGCAACTCATTGTCAGTTCAGTGCCACATGTGTTGTCAAACTAGCTTGTTCTGTTAATCTGCAATGATTGTTTTTGCTAACACTGTTTTGTTATTCTTTCATTTCAGACGATGGCAAATTAAGGTAAACAACGTGCAGCTGTAAAATTTTGTTTTCTACACAGTAAAAATGCAGCTGAAACTGTTTTAATGTTGAAAAACTCTTCCAAAGATGACATTATGGGAAAAACACAAGTGTAAATATGTTGAAATGTCGATTGATGACAAACCTCATTCTGGACGTCCATCAATTGCGCAAATCAACGAAAAAGTTGAAAAAATTCGAGAGATTGTGCTCTCAGACCATCGACAGACAATTGATAAACTGTCCGAGATTAGTGGGTTATCTTGGAACTCAGTTCAGCGAATTTTAACTGACGATTTGGGAATGAAAAGGGTTGATGCCAAGCTTGTTGCTCGGACTCTGACCGACAGTCAAAAAGAATGTCAAATTGAAATGTTATGCTTAGCAACAACAGCTTGAAATTAATCCAGATTTTTTGTCAAAAGTCATACTGGTGATGATTTATGGTGCTAAGGTTATGACCCAGAAACAAAGCAACAGTCAAGCCCATGGAAGACGTCCTGTCAATCAGTCAAAAAAAAATCGTCAAATGAAACATCAAAACAATGCACGTTTGTTTTTTTGATGCCATGGGCGCAGTTCATCCAGAGTTTGTTCCCCAATATCAGACCGTCAATCAAACCTTTTATTTGGAAGTTTTAAGAAGCTTATGTAACAGTGTTCGTCAAAAAAGACCCGATTTATTTAAGAGACTTGCTGCAAACATGTATTGGAATATATAATTACGAAGTCTTTCTCGGCGTTGAGAATATAAATAATGTTCTCAGGTGACTAGCCGAGTTATAGGAGTGTTATAATAATCACACAATATTTCGGCGCTCTCAATCGTCGGCGCCATCTTCCGGTGAAGTGAGGTCAGGAACGTGCGAAGTTGCTGAGCTAGACCAGATTCCCGCTGCTAACCTCTGATTGGTCGCTGTGGAACCAGTCGTAGCAGGGGTCAAATCTCGTTGCGGCTTGAATCGATGCCAAGGTGGAGTTACGGCTAGATTTGATGTCCTTTTTCACATGACATATAGTGGACGGGCTTAAAAACATCGCTCCTTCGAAAATGATATCCGAAAACAAAACCTTCACCATAAATTGTTTGTCCAACTGATGGGCCAACACAAATCCGTTGCGGGCCTCATATTGAGCCATGCTGCCACGTGATTGGTCAGATTTGTAACCAATCGTAGCCGGGGTCCTGCCTCATAACAACTCATCGTTCGGTAGAAGGAAAAGTCAGAAGGCAAAAACTTACCCATAAGCTGATAATTAATGCCTGAGCAACAAATTGCTCGCTTATGTTACTACCGAACTTCCCTTTGATCTGGACGCGCCGTGTAATGCGTCTCGGTTGCGCTGTCGACGAATAGTATTGATGATTGGCGTCCAGGCTTCACTCAGCTGGTACCCGCTGTCGCGGTTGACGAGGTTAAACGCGAGACGAATTTCAACTGCTTCTGTAAGGATGCTATTCCAGAAGCTCCCAGTATGCACCAGTACTCTGGTATTTTCGAAATCAAAACCATGGCCATGTTCGAGACTGTGTTCCGCCACCGCAGACTTGTCTTTCTGCCCCAGACGAACGTGTCGTGCATGTTCTAGACAACGTTGGTGAACACACCGCACAGTTTGGCCAATGTAGCTCTTTCCACATTCACAACTAATGCTATATACCCCAGGTGTCCGCAAAGCAAGGTCATCCTTGGGGGAGCGCAAGATGTTCTTCACCTTCGGTGGTGGCAGGAAAATCGTCTTGATTCCACTTTTTGCTAGAATCCGTCCTATCTTGGACGTAGTGGCGCCAGAGTACGGCAAGAAGGCGAGACGATCAGGTGGCTCTTTGTTGGTGTTGTTGAGTCTACGTGTCGGCTCTCAGAATGCCAGTCTTATCTGATAATCAGTGTACCCGTTGCGTCGAAAGGTCTGACGCAGATGACTCAATTCACCGGGTAGACTGTCCGCATCACATATCGCTCGCGCCCTATGTACAAGCGTGCTGAGTACTGTCTTGCGCTGTGCCGGATGGTGATGGCTACGCGCGTTCAGGTATAGGTCTGTGTGCGTCGGTTTTCTGTACACAGAATGTCCTAGAGACCCGTCATGTTTCCTTTCTATTAGAATGTCTAAGAAAGGCAGCCGGCCTTCTTCTTCCATCTCCATCGTAAACTTGATGTTTTCGTTTCTGCTGTTAAGATGATGGAGAAAAGCTTCCAGGTTGTCTCTGCCGTGTGGCCAGACCACAAAGGTGTCATCTACGTATCGGAAGAAAGCGCTGGGCTTCATAGGAGCGCTTGCTAGTGCCTTGTCTTCAAAGTTCTCCATGAAGAAATCAGCAATAACTGGCGATAAAGGACTGCCCATAGCCACTCCATCAACCTGTTCGTAATACTCCCCGTCATACAAGAAATACGATGTTTGGAGTGTGTGCCGGAATAACTCTACTATGGCAGGCTCAAAATGCTGTTCCAGTAAAGACAGAGTGTCAGTGAGAAGGACCCTAGTGAACAGTGACACCACATCGAAACTCACCAATAAATCATGTTGCTGCAGGTAGAGTTCTTTGATGACGTCTATAAATCTTGCAGAGTTGGTCACGTGATGAGGACCTTTTCCCACTAATGGTGTCAGCAGCCCAGTTAGATATCGGGCAAGCAAATATGTAGCTGATCTGATGGTACTTACTATTGGCCGCAATGGGGTACCCTCTTTATAGATCTTGGGGAGTCCATAGAGCCTTGGAGGAACAGCAACCCGGGGTAGTAGCTGTTTAACTGTGTCTTCTGGCAGCCCTGAGTTCTTAAGAAGAGCTGTAGTTTTTCTCACCACGGCGTTGGTAGGATCCCGTGCAATCTCGCGATAGGATGCGTCCTTCAGGAGTTCTTCCACCTTTTGATGATAATCTTCCGTAGTAAGCACTACTGATGGTACTTACTATTGGCCGCAATGGGGTACCCTCTTTATGGATCTTGGGGAGTCCATAGAGCCTTGGAGGAACAGCAGCCCTTTGTCTACCGGTAAGACAATAATGCCTGTGTTTTTCCGCAATGCCCGAAGTGATCTCCTCTCAGCAGTTGTGATGTTGGGCCGTGGCGACTTTGATTTGCATAAAATACGGCAGGTTTCACGCCTCATTTCTTCTACTGCCTGCATAGGCAAACCACGGACGGCCTGTTCAACGCCGGTAAGAATATCCTTATATGGTATGGACTTCGGTACTGGAGCAAAATTTAGTCCCTTAGATAGCACCGATATGGTGTCAGAGTCCATTACCTCATTGCTCAGATTGATGACTGTACTCCTGTCTGGCTCTGAGAATGGCTTGGCGACTGTTGCTATGTGAACATAAATATAAACAGTATCTCTGAAGAAGGCTGGAGTATAACAGCCAAAAGCTTAGATAATCCAATAAACGATGCGGCATAGCCCATAAAGCTATAAAGACGGCTGCGGAAGTCTTAAGAAACATAAGCACAGATGACCAAAAATACTGTTCAACAGATAGGTAAATAAGACACTAAGACATTATGATAATATTAAGAAAGAAAATGTTTCATAACCAATGAAAATCATGTGGTGAGCCTCAGTGAGTGAAAATCTGAACTTGTTGCCACATGTCTCATCTGAATGCATGAGCAAGGTTCCTTACCAAAATGTTGTAAAATGTACATTTTTTGTGTTTATAACTGTCTTCTTGCCATCAGCTCTTGTAATTAATGGGTTTATTTTACAACACTAAAACGTAACATAAAGCATGAATTCGGTTACCTGCATCACAGGCCACTAGGTTTAGGTCACCCTAAGCAATTTGCAAAGCTTATCACCTAGGGTTGTTTGTATGATGATTTTGTAATCCTGGATGCAAGAGGCAGTGACACGCATCAAGTAAACTCAATGAAATATGGCATGCTTTAGGACAAACTTCAATGGCAACAGTCAAAGGTTGTCTCACTGAACCATTTCCTAATATACTAACAAATCCTTTCCTCATCCTACCCTTGGGGGTATAAAATCAGTTGTTGGTATGTTTTAACCACTGCAATTATTTTCACACATAACAGTAGTAGGGGTTCCTAAACTTTTTCTTACCTCCCCCTCCCTTTCCACCAAAAGAAAAGTTCCAACGCCCCCATCCCACCAAAATTGTATTATTACTTCTCAGTACTAACAATGACATCTCTGAGGAAACTCACTAAGTAAGTGATGTCAGAATAAAGGTTTTCAACTCTGAGAGGTGATGAAGTAGACGTATTACTTCGACTGTAGAGATAGGATATCATCGATACGGGCAGTGAAGCTATCCCTTCCCCTCTTATCCCTGAAAATTCATGCGGCCCCATTTGGTAACTTGCTAGAGGTAAAGCCCTGCCACATTTTCTTCTTCTGTCTTCTCTCTTCTTTCAGACATTTTAGCAACCTACGTTTGATGGATCGATATTAATAGGTTTACACTGGAACATATGGAATGTATCATTCCAAAATTCAGAGACCACCATTAACTTTGCATGTGGAAACATAAGTTGTCATTGTAATGAAGTTTTGGGTGTCCCCTCAACAGTTAAAAGAAAGGGGGAAAATATACTTAAAACAAATAATGCTCTGTAGCATGAAAATTAATAGTTATATTGAATTGGGGAAGCAATATCAGAACAGTAATTTTCAGAAGTCAGCAACTCATCTTCCCAACACATTTCCCTTCACCAAGAAAATAGCCATCCCTCGATGAAGAATCATACAATCTTTAAAATTCAAAAGATACGTCCACATTTATATTTAGTTCATTCATTGTTGTGCTGTTTGCTACAGTAAACGAGGTGTTGTTTGCTTTTATTCATCATGAATTCACTATATTTTCTTATGCCATCATTTAAGGACCCTCTTTCTGATTCATTCTCATTATTAGTAAAGCATTTAGTTGACTAATGAAAGTATTTTGCAATTAAAATATTCATTAATGGCAATATTATACTCCTCTATTTGCAAATGAATCAGCATTACACAGTGTGAAATTTATCCAAACCCTAGCCCACTAATGCATGAAACATTGGCCTCCACCTATTTGATGAAGCCTTACACAGATTTTTCATATTATGGGATCAGCACATTTTCTCCCTCTCTCCTACTACACCACCAAAATTATGCTGAAAAAAAATTCAAAAACATAAACAGTGCAAAACTACACTCTAATATCTGATTAGAGAACAGAAGTAACTCTGTGTATAGAGAATATGAAATTATGACAAGACTATTGCGTTTTCCAGATCATTTTCTGTGCAAGAATTAGAGATTCCCTCTAACCTTCAGGTTCTAATCAAACCAACCATGAAATCATAAAAATATGCTGGTACAAAAGTCAGAGAATGGATAGCAGAACTTTTCAATAATATTCTTGAATATCCCATCTCTTGAAACTCTTCACATCACTCAAAGTTGTTGCCACTTTGAAAACTGATAAATATGATCCCTCCTATTGACAAATATTGCTATATAGTGTTGTTAACAAACTACTGGGGAGTGTGATTCTTAATTACACACAATCAAAAAAAATTGATTAAAATAACACCTCAGAAATATCATTGTTGCACATATAAAGTAATGGCACAATAAGTAATTAATCAAAACCAAATTGCATTTGTAGGGTCTAAATATGTTATGCACCTAATTTCCATGACAATGAAGTCTGCTCATCTTGCATGGTTATCACAACTATTGCTGCAACTATTTATTTTGCTGGTTAGCTACAGCTGTCCACAAATTTGTGTGGATTCATTCTCACAGAAATTCACTGCCACAAATGAGTTAGAACACCTATTACCTCTATGGCTGTTAGACCAAGCTCTACCTGGAATGAATTTTAACATAAAAATAAATAGAAGGAAATCTGTAATGCATCTCTACTATAGCTGATTCAGGATCCAGTCATCCAGCAATCTGGCTTCAATTTAAGTTTCCAAAAGTGGATACTGCTTAACTGCTACTGAACCAGCCACAAAAAAATATGGTACCTTACAAATGGAAAGCTGTGAAATCACCTGCTTGTGACTTTACAGCAGATTCCCAGATGACTTTTGTTTCATCTGGGCTTTAGACCTCTTCAACATCGGTGTCATTAGAGGTGGGAGAGGTTTGGGAACAAGGAATTGGAAGGAATTAAGCTTTGGCCTTCTGAAGGAACTACCTGAAAATTCACTTGGAGTGATTTTGGGAAAACTGGATGGCCAGACAGGGATTTGAACTCACTTCCTCATGAATGCCAGGTGTGAGTATTACTGCTCAACCACTAGACTCGGTCCAGATGATGGAGCGCGTCCTCAAATGCTTTTTCAGGTATTCTGCAGGCACGCTAATTATGATGTTTCATCAGATGCAGTGCAATACCTTCAGAGTACTGAATTACAGCCTGTCTACTGCTACACTGTCCTATTCTATTAACAAACAAAACGGTGCTTTATATTTCCTTTTAATCAGCTGTATTCAGCAACTACTAACTAGTGTATGTGAAGTTCATGGCTATGATCATATGCATATATGATGTAAGAAAGAGATGTCAATAGAAGTATGAGGAGTATTATTGGTGCAACTAGACTGGGTAAGTTGAGAAATGAGCTTGTGAGAAGATTCTTAAAGAAGAACCCGTATAAAATATAACTAAAAGATCAAGACTCTAGTGGTATGGACACATGAATAAATGAGTGATGAAATGGTGCCAATGAGAACATGTAAGTTGAAATTGGAAGGAAAAGCATATTGACAAAAACCATGCAATAAGTGGATGAAGGAAAACGAAGAGTCTGTAAAACACAGGAGCAAACTGGAATAAAGTGGAGGAGGAAGAATAGTGGACACTAAAACGGACTGTGTTACTGGCAGACTTAGCAAGAGGCTGAAAACTGTCAATGATGATAATCGTATGCTGAATCTATAGTTAACTAACATTTATAGTTAAATTTTTATTCATTACACTAAAGCTAAAGAAAGTTATTACTGCAATAAAACTATAAAATACAATATCACGATTTAACACGTCCGCTGCCAAACACACGGCACCTGGTTGGGTGTCAACACTAAAGTGCCAATCACACATTAGCATGTGGTATGGAGTGATGTTTCAACAGCAGGGCAACATTTATTCTTGCATTCAATAGGCATTAGAAGTTAAGTGTCTCTGCTGGTATTGGCATGGAGTAAAAGTTATCAGCTAGTTATAAAGGAATATGGTTTCGAATTTATATCTTTTTTAATTATTAACACAATCTTGTAATATGATTCATTGAGACAATAGTAATAATTTTACTGTGATCAAATTATGATAATTTTTTTTAAATTAAGTATCTGTTATTAATAAAGTATCATACTAAAACAATGCATTTTGTCAAATGTTTTAATTATTTTCTGTATTTTTTTTACCTGACACACAAGCATGTAATGTGGCATTTAGGAAATACTTCTAGTGCTTATCACGCGTTGGGGCATAGTAACAATATTCTAGCAGCACAAACGAGTTAAATTATAAATTCAGTAATTGGGTGAAACTTTTTAAGCAAGGTAGAGCTTTACAACCTTTTTTTTTAATTCTAAGATAAACATTGGCTAAAAATCTGAATGAAAAAGAATCTTAATGGATGAATGTTAATTTTCTGTAATTTGAACCATAACGGCACATGAGTTAGTACACTTCACACATAGATTTGTCCTAGTTATATGCATGGGCAGGTGAAATAACTCTATTGCACTTGCATTACCGTAGACTTTGATGACAGATCTCTTCCTTTAAGTATCATCATTCTATACTAATCACATTTTCAACATAAAGATTCAACCAATGACCTTATAACAACAATGCCTGTTTTTTTTTTTTTTATTTAAATGTAACCAAGTGGAAGAGGTATTGACAATATGGCTGTTTACAAAAAATTTCAAATCTTTACCATTCAGGTTTTTTTTTCTTATGGTTTTACACCTCATCGACTTCAAGGTCATTAGAGGCGGGATGGGATTGGGGACAAGGAACAAGAAGAAATTTGGCCAAGGCCTTTTGAAGGAAGCATTTTGGCATTCGCCTGGAGTTATTTGGGGAAACCAAGGTAAACCAAAATCTGGATGCCCGGATGGGGATTTGAACCCTCATCCTCCCGAATGCGAGACCAGAGCATAAACCACTCACCCACCACACTCTGTCCCATTCAGGTTGCTCTTAGTCTCATTCAAGTGCAGTTCACATAGAAACCATACTGACACAGTAACTGAGAATGTGATATAAGCAACACTATGAATCCATTTTCAGCCTTGAACTCACTCTCTCAACCAGAAATAGATTTTTTTGTCATGTGTGACTTTGTTTAATGTGGCAGTCAGAACTCTGTTAAAACATTGGTGAAAAGCACATTTGTAGTAACCACTAATGCACAAGCAGTCACTCCCTCGTTCAAAAAGTGGCTAGACTATATGTATAACAGACCAGGTGCAGTAGAACTGTTTATTAAATGTAAAATGTTTTCCTCAAGTCTCTCCAGAAGTACCTCTCAAATAAAAATAGTTTGGAATTTAATTCACATCTCTCCTCTCTTAAGCACGTCTGTTGGGAAAAATCAGGGTTTTTTGTTTTTAAATTAAGTAGAAACTGATGTGTGAAATGAATACAGTTTCAAGTTTTATTTTCAGTAAGTCTCCCATTCATCATAGTGAAATTAATTATTTCTAGGATAGTAAAATACAGAAAACTTCAAACTTCAGTGTTCAACTTTAACTCTTTATCAAGTAAATGTAACTACATTAAGTCTTCATATGAAATTTCATACAAATAAGTTTTTTTATTATCAAAATTTATTTCTCCACTTATCATGAATACTAAAATGTTTTCAATGCAGACAAATTCACCACAGTACACAATAACTGAAATATCATACAATTTTTAATGATTCCAATGCATTCCTTCTGCTCTTGGGACAAAGTAGAAATTGGATTCTTTAAATGATTTTATAATAAATGTCAAGAAACAAAGTTTCTAAACTAGTTTAAGGAAGAAATGATAACTGTTGATCATGCTACAACCTAGAATCACACCATACATAAACATACTAGGAAAACGAAACCTCAGTATCCAGTGTAAAGTTCTTTATGTATCAATAATACTAAAATAGTTAAATTATTATACAAATACTGAATCTATGTTGCTTCTTTATTTTTTAAATGCTTAGATACTTTTCCGATGCAGCAACACTTATTATTATTATTTGTTTTATACAAATCAAAGATAATGATGGTAAACACATTGTTACATACTACTTTTGTAAAGAATAGGATGTTACTCACAATTAAACTGTTGTGAGCCAATGTTAGCAATTATATCTTATCACTTACCACAGATGAAGTCAAGATGACCCAGGCAAATACCAAAAACCACTAACACAATTTACAATAAATATTTCAATGAATAATTTAACTCACGATAGAGGCAAGACATATGGCAAGGGAAAAGATGAGTACTCATCCAAACCAATCATACTACGGTAGATGTGGATATGAACATATATTCCTCCTTGCCAGATGTCTCTTCTTTACACGAGTATTCACGAAAATATAGTGAAGAGTGTTTGTTTTTGTGTTTGTGTGTGTATTTTTCCTTGCACCCCTGCCTTCATCTCTTCATTTATGGTAAGTGAAAGTTTATTTTTCCTATTGGTTCTTATATTTTTTATAAAGTATAGAAACATTCAAATCAAAGTCCACTTTAAGACTAAAAGTTGCTAGAATAACAAGTGGTCTTTCATTTTTAAGGTTTCCATTCTTTTAGAAAAGTAACTTCAGATCTAATCCTTTTAATTAATATTAGCAAAACAATTGAAATTTGTTTACTCATAAGACATCATCCTAATAATTAAGAGATAACATGATGCAATCTTGAGGACACAGTAATAACTTCAATCATTCTAAACTCATTTTTATCCCATATAAAAATAAATTTAGGTAGTCATAATCAAACTGGGATCCTTACCTCACCACCTGAGATTGGTTGCTCAATACCCTGTTCTTTCACCCCCAGTCCTGCTCCACTCCATCCCATCTTTCGAAGCATTTGGTGTCCTTTGTTGCTTTCATCTAACTGCCGCTGGGCTTCCGTTTTGGAGTACGTAGAACCCCTGAAAGTAAATATTGATATCATCATTAGCAGTGGTAATCAAGTGATTAAAAACAACCAAGAAAACCTAATAAATGTGTTTTACGTTAGTTTTATTAATTTTTTAAAAGAACTATTTGTTTTACACCAAATAACTGGTAGATTACAAAAAAGCATAAATCATAAGCTTAAAATAATAATTATTCATTTTTCATATGCGACATACAACAATTTCAAAAGCCTGAAAGTACACGTGTGGGAAGAAAATAATTTAAAAATAAACATTAATCATTCTTTGTCCTACAAACCTTATCTATTGTGTTTTTTTTTCAAGAATCTAAAATATAAATGAATTAAGCTTTTAAATTAATTTATTTTCTGCAACATATAATACTAATTTAAAATACTGGACTGTTGTGGTAAAATGAGGTAGATATTGCTTAAAACTTAAAAACTGATGAAACTATTACGATGGTCATCTTCGATGGAATGATTTTAAGGCATAAAAATTAGTGAATTGAACAAATGAAAATTCACAGCACAGTTACTTATCAATATTCTGAGGATCTGTATTACATTATGATCCAACAGAGCAATTGATCATTTACCAAACTATGATCACTTACATATGATACATCAATAAATACAAATGAGAGATTAATAGTGTTTTAATTTTATTTTTCAATATAATACAAAACTAGTTAGCAACCCCTAAATAGTATTACAAAACTGTGAAAAAATTATGGAAAAATGGGTTCGTAAGGTAGAAAATAAAATGAGACAAGCTTATCGTCATCACCAGAAATATTGGTTACAGCAAACAATGCTATGGAAAGCTTCAGTTTGATCTTTTGCCTAGAAATATCTTTCTTCCTTCTTTCTCATTAGATTTTTGTGGCTCATAGATGCCCTCCCCTCATGTGTTGGAAGAGGGCTGTGGACAATGAATGGGAAGGAGATTGTTGTTGAAATTGTGAGAGAACCAAGCCAGTTTTCACCAGGAGAGATTTTGCAAATGCAAGGAATACTGAAATCTGGATAATTAGATGGGGAAGCGAACACACAACCCACTGAAATCAAGCCTCATTTAAGGGCTTGGTACAAATATATCAAAATGGCAGTGTTCTTTAAGGAAGACACTAAAATGGAGTATGAAGCTAATAAATCAAAGAAGTTCAATCTGGAGAGCCACAATGGCAGGGAAATCGTTGTCTATCGTCTAATTTTTCAAATCATATGACATCAACAAATGTTACATTTCTATTACACGGAAAACATAATTTGCTGAAATAAGGAGGATGGGGAGGAGAGCAGGGAGCTAAGAGAGGTGCCATTGGGAATCCCAACAATCAAATAAAAAATGTCCTCTTTTAAACAAGAAAATATATCTGTCTAGCCAAATTTCAAAATGTTTGTGTAGCACTCACAAAAAAGATGGTGGTGTTGGACTCCTTTCTGGACTCCTTTCCTGACGACCATCTTGGTTCTCTGGACTTCGGGATCCTGATCTTGAACGAGATCTAGATTTTGATCGTGAGTGTGAATGAGATCTCGATCTGAAAATAATAGAAGATGGGTAACCCTATATGAGCATTTCATACATTACACACTAAATACTATGTCGAAGTGATCCAGCCCCTTTTCTTTCTTTTTTTGTGTGTGTGTTTTTAAGCTTCTATCCACCACAGTATCTGGCCTTCCTATCTATTCTTAACACTGAAAATCAACTGGACTAGCATTATATTAATCATACACTATTTACAAAATTTTATTCCGTAAGTCATGTTTTACAGAATAAAAAAGTTGAAAGAAATTAAGTTCTATAAATGCTACTGTATAGCAGATGGATGGATCTGTAGAGAAGGCCTCAATCATGAGAACTTGTATAGCAGAAGTGAAACAAAATGTGATAATGATACAAACTGTTAAATTCTAATTCTATTGTTCACAGAGACAGATAATTATCAATATTTTTCATTTATTTGATCAAATATTTATCTGTCTCCTTCATATTTTCTTACATTTTACATTTGAGATTAATTATTAAAAGAAAAGAACATCATAGTGCAAACTAATCAGCAAAGGAATGGTGATATTTATAAAACACTAGCCTGTTGAAAACAAAGATGAAAGTGATTCAATATCAAAAGTGTTTAGTCAGCTCTATAATCAAGTTCAGGTCCTCAAATCTATGTGCCTATTTACAATAGTGCAAGGTTACTATAAAGTCATGAACATGACTTGCCCCTTATTTGTTAAGTATTTTTTATCAATAAGTCCTAAATAGTTCTATTAAATATCAGATTATTGGTCCTGAAATGATGGGCCTGTGTTTCTAATTTTATTTGATCAAAATAAATGAATTCATTTCTGTATAAATATGATAATAATAAATAATGTAGTATTCTACTCCTGTGCTCGATTATTCTGCGATCAAAACAAATGATTTGTTACCGAGATTAGATTTTGTGGCTTTTAATATTCATTTTTTTCCATTATTACATGCTCTTGCAATTCAGCATAAATATATAAATGGCATATAAGACTTTTTTTAAAAATAAAAAATTATTAAAAAATGTTAGTAGCATACAAAGTGTATATATAGACAATTCTAATTGATAAAGAATATTCCAATCAAAAATTACCACTGAGTTCAAGTATGAGATATCATTAAAATTAAAAAAAAAGTATTATTTACCAAAGAGGAAGGCTGCAATAAAAATCTTATTAAAAACAAATACATGATATTTCCTGTTACTCTTTACTGTCGTGACTGACCAAAAGACACAAGTAAGACTGTTAGTTCAATCAATTACCATATTTCATTCACGTGACGGATATTTTTCTCTACCCTAATTTGAAATTACATTTCATTTTACATATGTTTTCTGACCGATTAATTAATACTAACATAATTAAAAGCATTAATGTAAGATATAATAATCAGAAATACTATAACCATTACCCTTATTTTGAAAATGTTCAGACACAATTTGTTTGTTCACACACTCATATAAATGCCACAGCTAGTCTTCATAAGGATTAGCCGAAATTCTGAAGAAATAGTGAGATTTCATAATTTGATTACCTGCTGAAATACTCTTCACTACCATATGAAATGAAAGTAAAAATGAATGAAGAAAAAGTAAAGATAATAATAAAAATACAGCATTATATAAATATTTCAAAGAGTGTCTACCTTGATTTTGATTTATAAGGTCTACTGGTCTGTCTTCGTGGTGATCTCCTTTCATTGTTATTACTGACAGGAACATTACTAATATTGTTGATGGAACTGTTGGGTGTTGTAGGCGGTATGGCATTGCTATTAGACCAAGCATTGTTTCCAATGTTCCCAAACGAATTATTTGTTGGTGGAGGAGTACGTGATCTTGACCTCGAATGTGAAGGAGTTTTTGAACGGCTTCGACTACGAGATTTGCTGTGGAAAAATGAGAATATTCTTTCAAGTAAAATAAAGTTTACACAAGTCAAGTTCTATGTAGAGAAAATGTAAATTTCTTGACACATATCTCAAATATCATGTATTTCATAATAGCTATGAACACAAATTATTTTTTTATCATCTTATATACAAAACATGTATCTCATGTTTACTGTTACTATTCTCTTTGGGTCTCTGCATTCAGAGTGAAATGGAGCCCCATTGTAGTCACAGGCCTCAGGCTTGTAAACAGAATCTTTTCCTATTATTGGACACGACACCTGCTCTACCACTCACCTAATTTACCAACTTACCTGCCTTCTCTCCACACCTTCTTACATTGCTCTCATCACTAAACAACTGTCCATTAGGATGAATAGTCATAGGCAAAACACATATACTGCCAACCCACACCATCCAGTGGCAGTCCATGGCAGCTCACATGACTCCAACAAACTCAACAGCTGTTCTACGGTTAGAGCTGTAAAGAGTTTTCCCAGATACGAATTCCTTTCCGGATCTCCATAAATAGGGACTGGCATACCAACACATCCTTGACATCAGACATCCCCATCACCTCGACCTACGCTATGTCCCCATTAGTTAACCTGTCACATTTTTACAAACATATAATGAATTTATACATAATTACTCTTAATAGCTCAAAAATACATATTTTTATTTATTTTACTCTGACCGGTCATCGCAGAAACTATACTTCCGCACAGTTATCATTGGCCAACTTTCTCCCTCCCCCTCTCCTTCAATGTTGCATCCCCATCCTTCCCTCATCATTCATGTGGTAGGCCAAAAGGTGTACACATCTTTCCCTTTGATATATGTCTCACTTCTATCATGAGTAAGATCATTCACTAAAAAAGAGTTCATGTTCTTTTTGTGTTCATCCTAGTCCACCTGTGGTAAGTGGCAGGTTATTTTCCCTATCCTTCCTTATCTTTAAATGTATAATTAATCCCCTTTAAACAGTATCCTCATGAGTAAACTCAAAGAAACAGAATTTTACAAATAAAACTGTGAATTAAAAAGTGCAAGCCCTGCCACATACCTCTGTTAATTTGAAAAACATGTTTTCACCAGAAATATTGTACTTTGTTTGTGTGTTGTTTTGTGTTGCTGCTGCCCTCCTCCCTTCAACTTTGGTGAAAATTTGTTACTCTTGAAATTTATTAATGAATAAATTATAGTTCACCATTCCTCAGATCATTTTTTTAGACTGCACACTGGATTATAAATAATGAAATAATGATATTATTCACTGGGAATCAAATGTTTTGCTATTAATAGTTAAAAACTCTAGTTCCCATGTTCTGTCCAGAGCCCTATTCAGCCAACCAACCATCAAAATAAAGAAAAATATTCACAGCCGCGTCATATAAACTCTTTTGTGTGTCTACAGTTACAGTGGCTACTCTAAATAATATTAATCACTCATTCTTAAGGTCAACGAGAAATTAAATGGGCAGTTACTTCATTACAAGTTACCTCAGAACACAGTCACGAAGGACATCACCAATAAAAATATGTACATAAATAAGGTGAATGTTCTTTTCTTGCAGTATTCATAATGCACACTTATCTGAATATTATTTGCATGCTCCACAAATTTATATAGCATGTCATCATAAAATGTACAGACAGATTGTTCTAAACCGTCAACCAACACATGTTGCTCCAGAAACAAAAGGATTTATATCCCTCCCCCCTGCCCCCATATATTATATAAAATGTTTGAAACTTCAAAAATTTAGTGTCATATACATTCATAAATGAAAAAAAATGACTGACCAAACTTAACACATTCAAATCATTGTCACTGTCATCAACAACAGCTTGCAGCCACCAGAAAGGTCCCCTTGTGTACAAGCGTCTCCATTTTCTTCTTTCTTCCTACCACCTCTCTGACCCAACCTTGGACCAGCACTCTCCTCTCTTCCATACACACTCCTCTTGGCCATCCATCCTTCTGTCTTCCTCTAGGTTGTTTACCATGCTTCTTCACTTCATGGATTTTTCTTGGCATTCTCTGCTTCTCCATTCTCTTTACATGTCCGTACCATCTTGGTCTGGTCTTCTCTATCATTTCTTCTAGAGGTTTCTCTTTTATGGTGTGTCTAATCATTTCATTCTCTATCCTGTCATAGTAACACCCATTCTACCGCTTAAAACTCTCATTTTGCTGGCTTGTATCCAGCTGATGTCCCCCTTCTTCATTGTACATATGTAGGGACAGGCACATAGTAAGTGCAATAAATTACTCTCTTGCTTTTCTGTGACACATTCCTGCACCATATCAGGCTTCTGATGTTCTTTAAAAATGCTTCTGCCTGTCTTCCTCTTTCGCTCATCTCACCATCATTTCTTCCACTATCCTCTAACAGACTCCCCAAGTACTTAAAACTGTTTACCTTCTTCAGTTGTTCATCTGCCATCACAATTCCCATGGTTATCCTGCTCTTTCAAATACCATGTGCAAATTAATATCAATTTCCATGTTGTACCATATTTTAATGATATCAAGTTGAATTAAGATACTTATACTGTAAAATTAAAGAAATCAAAACAATCTAATGTTAAAATATTCTACAATGAGTCCTCCAAAACAAACTTATCAAATATTACTGTTGGGGAATATATACAGATCACTTGAATCTCTTTCAGATAAAGTTCATAACAGTGAAATTGGGCATTGAAGATGCATAGTTTAAAAAATGGCCGCCAAGCTATTAACTTCACCTGTAATAGCTAACAGATAGTAAGGTTGCACATCCAAATAAAGAAAGTCACTTTAGATAAAAACAGTATAGTTTGAAATGTTTATTGTAGATGAATTGGTATCAGCAGTAAACCTAAGGAAAGGCATCAGAAGAAGAAGATAGCAGGTAGCTCTGAATAATTAACTCGAAATCACATTTCCGACAACACTTTCGCAACTTTCCCCAACAAGTAAGTGGTTCATTTGACGAATTCCACTACTGACTGATAATGATTGACGGTGAAGTTGCATTTTATGAAGTCCCAAAACCTCATCCACAAGGTGATAATTTCTAAGTTCATGTGGAGACATGAAACGCACGTCTGGATGCTCTGGAATAATTGTAAAGGATTAAGCCGTGGTTGTAGTGGTCTTTCACTTTGTGGGCGTTTTATGATGTTATTACATTGAGCAACTATCAAGTGGGCGGATTAATATAGAATTATATTGAATTGTCAGTCTGACACCAGGCGAGTTTAAGTGAAGCAGATTCGCCAAATGCATTAATTAATAATTAGTGAAAGTTAACATTATTCTTAGCAATAGATGAACATGTACTTCTTACCTTGGGGACATATTACTCACATCATATATATTATATCTAAAACAACTGGGTATCTTACTCTAACGACTGATAAATGATTTGGGAACACCAGAAGAGTGGATTGAATGAGAGTATTTATTCTTTAGATTATTATTATTATTATTATCGTTGAGGACCATCTCCAGTTTCCCGGGTGTGGTTTACGAGCCTTGGTTATTATAGACGATTGTTTTCCACCTTTTCCTGTCCAGAAAGGTTTCTCTGTCTGTGATGTACTCCCAATTCCAGCCTCTTCTCTCTACATCCTCCTTCAGTTGGTCTGTCCATCTTCTTCTTGGTCTTCCCACTGGTCTTTTGCCCAGTATCCTTTTTTCCAAATAAGTTTTTGGCAGTCTTTTGCTAGTCATTCTCTTCGCATGCCCAAACCATCGAAGTCTAGATGACCTAAGTCTCTCTTCCATGGATTCCCTTAGCTCTAGGTTTGATCTAATTTCATCATTCTTTATGCGGTCAAGTCTAGTTTTCTGGAGGGCTGTTCTAAGAAACTTCATTTCACATGCTTGGATCTTGCTAAGGTCCCTTGATGTTAGTGTGCATGTTTCCAAAGCATATGTGAGAATAGGAATGAGATATGATTTGTACAAGACAATTTTTGCTCTTCTGGGAACCTTCATGTCCCATAGTAAGCCTCGCACAGTACTGTAGAAGTTGGCTCCTTTGGTTACTCTACTAACTATTTCTAAATCACTTCTACCATTATTGGCAATTATGCTCCCCAGGTAGCTGAATTGGTCAACAACTTCAACTTCGTCGTCTTTTAATTTTATATGACAGTCTGTATTCTTTCGGCTTATTTTTAGTGCTACAGTTTTTTTTGGATTCAATTTCATTCCATATTCTTCAAACTTATCATTCCACATCTTCAATTTGTTTTGTATTCCTTCTTCTGTTTCATCCCATACTGCTACATCATCTGCAAACACCAGTGCCTGTAGATCTCTATTGAATGTTCTTTTTAGTTCTTTTAAGATGTTATCCATCACCGCTATGAACAGAAGGGGTGAAAGGGCACTTCCTTGTTGTACTCCTTTGGTTGTACTAAACCATTCAGAGTAACCATCCCCAACATTGACACAGCTCTTGCAGTTATTGTACAGCATTTGGATCTTTCTTATGAGGTACTCTGGTATTTCAAGTTTTCTTAGACTTTTCCAGATAGTTGGTCTAGGAACATTATCGTATGCCTTTTCTAGGTCCATAAACACAATAATTAGGTTTTTCCCTCTTTCCCAATATTTTTCCACCAGCATTCTCAAGGCAAATATTAGATCTGTTGTGCTTCTTCCAGCCCTAAACCCATGTTGTTCCTCTTCTAAGATGGGCTCTAATATTGTTCGTACTCTGGCTTCAACTATCTTTTCCATAATTTTGAGGCCGTGGGATAGGAGGGTAATACCTCTATAGTTTTCACTTTTCCTTCTGTTCCCTTTCTTGAATATAGGAATTATCACCCCTTTCGTCCAGTCTTCTGGTATTTGGTTATCATTCCATATTGCTCTGAGGACTCTATACAGCCATTGTATCCCTGGTGGACCGGCAGCTTTAATCATGTCGGCTGTAACTTCGTCGGCTCCTGCTGACTTGCCACTTTTCATCTCATGGAGAGCTCTCTCGACCTCTAACCAAGTTATTGGGGTGCCTTCATATATTATTCTCTGACTTGTTTCTTCATCGTTTATCCCATTAGGTCCATTTAGTAGTTTGTCAAAATATTGTTTCATGGCTTCCCTGATACTTCATATATTGCGAACTATATTTCCATCAGCTGTCTCTATTGCTGTAATTGTTTCCTTATCCGATCTTTTGTGTTTTATAATTCCATATAACATTTCATATTCCCTTTACTATCCTCTTCTAGTTTAGATGTAAAATCATCCCAGCTTTTCTCCTTTTCTTCTTGTACAATTCTTTTAACTTCCAATTTGTTCCTTCTATAGTCTTTTGCCATCTCTTCCAATCTGCCATTATCTGCTTGATCACTGTTGTTTCTTCTGTAGGACTTGGCAATATCTAGAGCTTTTTTGGCTTTATTTCTTTTGGCTATTGCTTCTTTTACTCTGTTGTTCCACCATGATGTCCTTTTCTCTTTAACTCTCCTGCTTGTTCTTCCACATATTTTTTCTGCACTTGCAACAAGACTTGTCTTAAAATAATTCCATTCTTCGTGGCCATTTTGTATATCTGTTGTTGGTATTTTGGCTCTAATTTCCTCTTGATACCGAACATAATACATGCGTTCGCATTTCCAACTAAGTTATGATGGGAGGAATAATACACGCAGTAGCTCCCAGATTCCCCAATATGGTATCAACAGTAATGGAACTAAGTCTCCTTCAGATGTGTGATAATGATTTAACTATGGCATGATTTGGAACCAATGATAACTGTTAAGATTATGAATACCCAATAAGAACCCAACGCGAACATTATAAGACAATGATGCACGAGACTCAAGTTATAAGTTAAACTATGAATTTAGGAATGCGTAATAATTCTGGAACTTAAAGACAGACGAGCTATAGAACAGAATGAAATACTAATACTACAGGAAGACTAGAACAGACTAAGTCCAACTGCCATGCGGCAGCAGACTGACTCCCAACTATTACCTTGCTACATCGTGCCAGTCTCGTTGGTCAACTGAACTGCAGAGAGCGAGACAAGATGGCATCTCCCTTTAAATGCTATCAAGTTACTGACACTAGCTAGGGCAATGCTCTGCGGCATGCGCGTGGAATGTGCAGATCTGCGCTTGATGCCGCTACGCTGTACGCTAAGTGGAGCAGCTCTCTTGAATGTTCACGAATCAATCTTAAAACATTTATACTCATACCCATAACAATATTTGGACCTTTACATAATGATGAAAACTGGCTGGAGACTTCCAAGATGATTGACCTTATAAGAAAAATCATGAGCGAAAATTTTTCTAGCATCCAGAGTTGCTTCTATCTGTCTGTAATTTTGATATAACAAAGTCCTGATTTTTCTGCCTCTTTTTACCTATTACAACTTTATCTAAAACTTCATAGTTTTCCCGCTATGCCAGCGAGAAGTTCTCCTTTGGGTTTTAACTAATAGCTTTTAAGATACTCATTCTTCAGTCGAGATTTTTGGATCATATTATTTGTTGAAATTTTTTCTATCTTTCGATGTATATTGATCTACTATGCTTGTCTTATCCTGAGATGAATCTATGATTAACAGAAATTGTGCCACAAAACTCATACCTGCATGACGTCAGACTAAAGTTTATAAAATTAATATCTTACTCATCCATTTTTTCTTTAAGCTGCAATTTACACATACTGCTTAGGAAAATTTGTTCTTATTCGTGAGAGCTCATTTACTCCTCCATAAATGCTTCTATCCTTTAAGTCAGCATCTAACAGAGGGAAATAGGAACAATGCTCAACAATTAGGATCTAAAATCCTACTTTTCTCCACTAAATTTTAAACTTTTCATGAAACCATTGTCATATTCTTAATCCTTTTCTATACCTATTTTCTTAAAGATTTTATTTTCTTTATACTAATCAAAAACGTACTTACAATCTACTTAATTATTTAAATTTTTATTCAGAACACATCTACACAAACTGTGATATCCAAATATGGAACAACTCTTTGCCTTCATTGAAAACTTTAGATTTTGTACTATGCTCTATCCAAGCACATGGCATAATACGACTTGAAACTGAAACACTTCTCTTTAAAAAATTCTTAGTCTATACAAACCATACTTCAAACTAATCATAATTTTCTGTTTTAATCATGGAAATGAATGTAGCAAAATCTCTTGAAATTAGAATTTCAACTGTCTAAAACTTGTTTTTGATTACAAAAGTGGTTATATTCTGAGTTGAAAAGTGCTTTAATGTTAAGAAAATGTCTGTAAAAGTCCTTTACTGTATAAACGGTATCCGATATATCCCCTTCTAAATGGTTTAAGTGAGATTACAGATATATGACAAACTGGCACCCAGAACCAATTTTTTCATTCATTAAAAAAATACATGGTTCTCAAATACAGTAAACAATCAACATTTAAAAAAAATTATTACAGATGTGAATACTACATATCTGTACATACCTTCAACATACCACTCAGAAAATATAATTTTTGAATCAAGAACTTGCTATGTGAAAATAAAGCTTCATCAAATATGGCTCTATGGGGGAGGGGTAACCTTGTTTTAGAATTTCCAGCTTTAATTTGATAAGCAAATAGTTATCAACATCAAGCTTCAAGAGAATGCAAAAATTTCCTCCCCACCACAGTTACTTCTTTTTGCAGGAAAATAAACTTATCATGACTAATAAAACTAAGAAGGGTTTTGAAGAATTCCTGAATCTTAAGGAAAAATCAGTGAAGCAAACTCTCAGTGAGACGAAAGCACTATACAGACGTTTTTTCCATTCCATGAGATTATATCCAAGAGGAAACAATAATTCCAAATTGGTTACATGAAAATTTTCAGTGTCCATAGAGAATTCAGACCTCCTTTCACAGATGTCACTATTAGAGTGCAGAAAATGAAAAGATGGTGCTAGAAAATATAATATTAGCTATTGATGTCGTCATAAAGCTAGTTGGCATCAATTATGTATACACCAAAAATACCAATCACAAGCTACTCATACAAATGTCAATATGACAGGTAACACAATTGCTAACCTCTTTTCAGGAAATTGTTCAAATAACTTCATTTTGACAGCAGGGGCAACATGACAGTTGTTTTGTGCTACAAAAACAATAGCTTACGCAAGATGAATGGCAGCTAGCAGGAATGTCTGTATGAAAATTGCGACAATGTGGAGATGGAGTAACTCTGTCATGTCATAGCTGCCCAAAATATATTCCCCTTTGCCACTACACAAATTTCTTTCTACTCTCTCACACAATACTTTATACTGACCTCTTGAGACAAGCTGCAGTATTTACTAGGGCAACAAATTACTAGGTTACATGTGCCAGTGACACTTATATTCATATCAACACAAAGAAAGTAAACTCAACACTGACCACTGTCAGAGACAGGAGGGCAGCAATGACACAAAACATGTATTTTGTATCGCAGCAGCTCTCCAACCTCTGCCTTGGGTTGAGTAATACATTTATACTCACGTTGCCTTATAGCACTTTCAAGATTATTACTATTACCAAGCATTTAAATCTATTTATAAACACAAAATAGCAATATTTATAAAATTACCTGCGGTATCTCTTCTTTGGTGGGGATTTGCTTTTTGATTTTCGACACACAACTGGCGATGGTGACTTGGAGCGCTCACGTATGCCTTCCTGGATTTCCTCCTCTTTTTTCTTTCTTGCAGCATTCTTTGCTCGATAATATTCATAAAGTCCAAGTTTCTCCCAGCCTTCGCTGTCAATAATCCGTCTAAATAGCGTCAATAATTGTTTGCTCAAATTTACACATTACTAAAATAATTCTAATGTAAATTTTCCACCTCAGACACACACAAGGAGAGCTCTCCAGAAAGCAAATGGCTTTCAGAGAACCAACACTAATGTTATACTAAGAAATGTCAGAAAAACATAATTTAG
This sequence comes from Vandiemenella viatica, assembly GCA_031002005.1. Lineage (NCBI taxonomy): Eukaryota > Metazoa > Arthropoda > Insecta > Orthoptera > Morabidae > Vandiemenella > Vandiemenella viatica. The sequence goes on along the minus strand of JARYHS010013631.1, from coordinate 127,599,020 downwards.
AAATGTACATAAAATGTTCAGATCCCACGGCATAGAATTTTTAATCTTAAATTTGTCATAAATGAAGAGTCACTAGGACAAACAAAATACCTATGGGTGAGATAGCTGACATTTCATACTACAACTTGTTGGTCCTACAGAGGTTTTTTTTGTTCCTGGAGACTTCTCGTTATGAGATTTTTTTAAACACATATTATGTCTGATGCTGAAAGCTAAATATCATTTTAGAAACAGTAAAAATATTTTGACTTTGGCAACTAGGTATATAACATTTTCAAATTATGTGAATATTTAAAGTAATATGCAACTTATATAGCTGAAATCTCAAATTGTCTGTAATAAACTTCTATGAACTATAACTGAGAAGCTGTCTGAAGTGCCTAATGCCACAGCAACTTTGTATAATAAGATCGAAGTGAACCTATTGTAGCAACAATTTAAGTATTTACCTGTCACGTGGTCTATCATGACAAGGCGGAGCATAAAAGGCTTCAACTGCTGCAATTAACCTTTCACTTGGTGGAGCTGGTGGTGGAAGTCTGATTTTCTCTGGATCTAAAGGCTTATATTCGCCATCTTCTAGCTGAAAATAAGAACCAATACAATATCAAGAAAAATGCTTTAATAACATATCTTTAATGAAAACATCAATGTTTTAATGGCATAGTTGTTTCTAAATTAGTTAATTGTACTGAGCAGAGAGCAGCCAATCTCAAATACTTTGTTATATTTAGAAATAAATAATTTTGTCTAAGTGTCAAACAGTACAATGGAAATAAAAATTAAAGCAAAGTTAAAACTGGATTACTTTAATGAGAGGCACCATCAGGCCAGCAGGCAATTCAAAGTATGGAACACTGGGCATCAGTTCATCCAGCATAACCTCTGGCACTGGAGGATTCAAAGGTGGCACAGGAAATCCTGGTGGAGGTTTACTCAAGTCAGGTAACTCCACACCTGAAAACAGGCACGTGTCATTTTAATTAACATTATGAAGCGACACAGCCTTTTCAGTTTCTGATATATTTTTGAAGTCCACAACATATACAAATGCTACTCTATATTTAATATTAAGTCAAGTTTAGAATTTTAACATTTCATGTTAATACTAATTATGATTAAAAACAATAACATACCACCAAATAACTGTGGGATAATGCAAGATGGAAAAAAAGAACATTCAAACAAAATCCAATTTTTCAGGTGAAAACTACTCATCTGCAAAAGAACAACATGTGCACTAGAGGGGAATCAAAGAGGGGTTTGAAAATAACTGCTGTTTTATGGGTGAATGGAGCCACTAGATGCACTAGGTTATTGAAATAAACAAGTTGGTGATACACATGAACATCCACTGTAAGGTGAATAGTTGAAGAGTAGATAAATGCTGTGTATGTATGGACATGTACAGTAAGTAGTCATTGTATTAGTATATTTAGAATCAGAGTGTCTCTAGCTCGACATAAGTATATGTGTAATCGTCGGTTTAGTTGGTACTACTGTAAGGATGTTTGGGGTCACTGACCTGCAAAAGCAGGGTGTGACAGTGAGGGGTAGTAGCTGCCAAGAAACAGACTACATGGGCTTGAATTGTTGGGGAGTGTTTGTTTGATAGCACGTACTGGGCACATTGGCTGCAGGCAATAATGTGTAAAGTTGTGAAGACTGCATAATGTTTCAAGTATTTTTGCGTAATTTATTGCAGATGATGAAGAAGTATTAAAAATGGTAAAGCTAGCTGACTAATTAAAAGGAATAATATCAAAGAATATGAATAGGCAAGCCAAGATGATTGTAAATAAACATTTGCTATTTCAAGTTCAATAAATTTTAATGGTGAAACATGTAAGAGCAAATAATTGATTAATTACAAACAGTAAATTCTTTTATTCAGTATGAATTCAAGTTACCAAATAACTGTGCCGTACTTTCATTTTTTCTGTTACATCTTAACATACCCCTTACGACCAACATTCTCTATTATCTGCTTCATATATTCCAATCTCCGTCTTCCTCTGTAGTTCCTACCTTCGACTGTTCCCTACACTAACAAGTTAACCAATCATGCACGTCTCAACATATGACCTACCATCCTGTCTTTTCTTTCCATAAGACCCTTCCACAACCTTCTTTCCTCAACCATCATTTCCAAAACTCGTTCATTTTGTACTTCATCTGCATCCTTCTATAGCACCATATTTCAAATGCTTCAATTTCCCTTCTTTCTGGTATTCCTAAAGTCCATGCTTTGCTGCCATAAAGAGCTGTGCTCCAGAAAGAGTTATTAAAAGGTTCTTTCCGGGTCCTAGATTGATATTCGAAACTAAAAGATTTCTTTTTTTATGAAATCTCTTTTTGCTAGTGCTATTCTGCTTTTAACAACATTCCTGCTTTGACCATCAGTTGTAATTTTAGTCCCTAAGTAGAAAAATTCACTAACGTTTCCTATTGCATGCAGTCCTATTTTTATATTTAATCACATATATTATTTCTATAAGGTAATTTTTTGTCACAAGCCTGTATCTTCCTTCATACTTAACCAAAATCAATTAATGAGGTGTCATTTGAAAGCTTATGGTCTCCACTTTGGTTAAATCGTATTTTAAGAAAGGGATGTTTTCGGAATTCGACCCTTAAAGGGCAAAAATGTCAATATTTCTAAAATGCTGTTTTCTGTGTTACAAGTCATTTATCTCCCTGAATATCTATCTGAAATCGTTTAATGATGTATCATTTGAAAGATTAGGATCTCCGCTTTAGTGATGTCATATTCTACCCTTAAAGGGCATAAGTATAAATAGTTCTACAATACAATTTTGTGTCACGACCCATTTATCTTCCTTAATATCTGACCGAAATAGATAAATGAGGTACCATTTTAAAGACTAAGGTCTCTGCCATGGTAATATTATATTTTAAGAAAGTAATTTTCGAAATTCGCCCCTTAAAAGGAAAAAATATCAATTTTTCTAAAATGCGTTTGTGTGTCTCAAGCGATTTATCTCCCTGGATATCTAACCAAAATCGATAAATGAAGTAGGATTATGAGGAATAATGTCTCAGCTTTGTGACATCATACGTTAAGAAAGTATGTTTTTTGGAATTCAACCCTTAAAGGGAAAAAGTAAAAAAATTTCTAAAACGGATTTTTGTGTCATGAGCCATTTATCTCCCTTGATATCTAACCAATGTAGATAAATGAGGTATCATATTAAAGATTAAGGTCTCCGCCATGGTCACATTATATTTTAAGAAATGAATTTTTCAGATTTCGGCCCTTAAAGGGCATAAATAACAGTACAGTGGTACTTCACATATGAGTGCTCTGATATACGAGTGTTTTGAGATACGAGCCGCCGAGCGAGTGATATTTTGCTTTGAGATGCTAACAAGAGATTTGAGATACGAGGAATAAGGGCGATAATTTAAGTCGCAACAAACTTTTTTTTTTAGCTCTACTACTACACTGGGTGGCGACAACAATGCGGTTTGCAGGCCGGCGACACTTGCGATCAGGCGGCAATCTCACAGTTTTTGCCCCGGCTCAACTAGACCTCAGTCTGTGTGCTTGTTTCGAAGCATTTTTAATAAGTTGGGTTCCCGTTTTTTTGCTTTTTGTACATTTACAAAACATTATCAATTTATTTTTATAACCATGGGTCCGAAGAAGAAGATGATGTCTACTGAATTAAAGCGTGAAGTCATAGGAAAACATGAGCAAGGTGTGCGAGTAATTGACTTGGCGAGGATGTACGGGCATAGCACATCAATGATATGTATTGTGCTTAAACAGAAGGGAATAACGCCAGCTAAGGACGTTACAATAATTTCTAAACTCCAGACCTCTCTCCATGAAAAGATGGAGAAACTACTGATGGTGTGGGTGACAGAGAAGCAGCTTCAAGGAGGAACCTTAACACAAAGCATCATATGTGAGAAGGCACAAGCGATTTACAGCGATTTGGTGAAGCAGATCCCACACACTTCCACAAACGAGGAATCGGAAGACTTGTTTAAAGCCAGTCGGGGCTGGTTTGACAACTTTAGGAAAAGGACCGGCATTCAATCCGTTGTCAGGCATGGTGAGGCAGCAAGTTCGGATGTGAAGTCAGCCAAGGTTTACATCAAAACATTTTCCGAACTGATAGAAGCCAAAGGATACATTCCCCAGCAAGTCTTCAACTGTGACGAGACAGGGCTTTTCTCGAAAAGGATGCCGAATAGGACTTACATAATGGCAGAGGAGAAGCCGATGCCAGGTCAGAAACCCATGAAGGATAGATTACCTCTAGAACTTTGTGCCAATGTGAGTGGCGACTGCAAAATCAAACCTCTGCTAGTATACCATTCGCAAAATCCCAGAGCCTTTAAGTCACAAGATTTTAAAAGAAAAACTGCTAGTTATGTGAAGGGCAAATCCGAAGGCGTGGGTCAAAAGAAAATTCTTTGTGGAGTGGATAAACCTGGTGTTTGGCCCTTCTGTTAAAAAATATCTACAGGAAAACAACCTACCCACACAAGCCCTTCTCGTCCTCGACAATGTCCCTGCTCACCCACCAAATCTCAAAGATGATTTACTCGAAGAGTTCAAATTTATAAAGGTTCTCTACCTACCACCCAACACCACTCCTATCCTGCAGCCAATGGATCAGCAGGTGATTTCTAATTTTAAGAAGTTGTACACCAAACACATTTTTTGTCGCTGATTTGAAGTGACGGAGAACACAAACCTTACCCTTCGAGAGTTCTGGAAGGACCACTTTAACAACGTGATATGCCTAAGATGTATTGATCAGGCCTGGTTGGGTGTTACAACGAGGACCTTAACCTCTGCATGGAAGAAGCTGTGGCCTGAGGCTGTAACTGCCTTCGAAGGATTGGAACCCGAAGTGTCAGTGGTAGAGGAGATTGTTTCTTTGGGAAAATCCATGGGTCTGGAGGTGGATGAGCGGGAGATGTGATCGAACTCATCGAGGAACAATCTCAGGAGCTGACGACGGAGGAGTTACACGATCTACATTCGCAGCAGCATTTGGTGGTTCAACGAAAAATTAATTTTGAAGAGGAGCCAGAGATGGAGGAGGTTATCTCTACAAGAGATGTGGGAGAAAGTTGTAGAGTTCATGGATAAAAACCACCCCGAAAAAGTTGAAACTGGTTGTGCATCGGAGTTGTTCAATTAAACTTGCCTAACTCATTTCCGCAATATCCTGAAAGGGAGGAAGAAACAAACCTCCTTAGACAGTTGTTTTAAACGATCTGCAGGTGAAACTGAGCAAAGCGTGACGTAAAAAGCGAAGACCAGTGACGAAAAATAAGAGCTTCCGTAAGCACTTCACTTTTTCTTTTATTACGTTTTTCTAGAATACGTATTTGTTATTTATAAATAAATGTTTCTTCTTGTAAATATGTAGATTTTTCTTATTCAAAAACACTTATCAAAAACAATTGAGGGTTTTTTTTGGGAGCTGGAACGGATTAATGGCATTTCAATTATTTTCAATGGGGAAAATTGCTTGAGATACGACCAATTTGACATACAAGCAAGGTTACGGAACGAATTAAACTCGTATGTCGAGGTACCACTGTATTTCTAAAATACTTTTATTGTGTCTCGAGTCATTTATCTTCCTTGAGAATTAAACAAGATTGATAAACAGATCATTTTACAGATTGTTGTCTTCGTAAGGTCTTCGGTTCCGTTAAACTACATTTTAAGAAAGAAATTTTTCAAAATTCCACCCTTAGAGGGCAAAAGTATTAATATTTCTACAACGTATAATACGCTCCCAATCTTTCAAGAACCTTTCGAGCTTCGTCTAGAAAGAACCCACACAATCCTCTGGGAGGAAGTCAAATCCGGAAATTTGATCCACAAGATATCCAGATTCCTATCAAAACCAGACAACAGCACTCTTAAAATATTCACAGACGGATCGAAAACCACTGGAAATAATAGAGTAGGAGCGGCATATTTCTGTCCCAACACAGTTAAATCGACTCAATTTTCGCTACCCAAAGAGGCATCCATCTATACAGCTGAAGGAAAAGCCCTGCTGGAAGCCATCAGATATAGCCAAAGTACCAACATGGGCAAAGTCGTCATCCTGACGGACTCCCTCAGCGTACTAAAGAGCTTAAAAATACTACGTGGAATAGCCATACTCAAACTATTGTATTGTAATTTCTACAACAACTGAAATGGAACCGGGAACTTGGCATTACGACTACTCTGATGTGGATCCCATCTCACAGCGGCATCGAGCATAACGAACGGGTGGACGCCCTGGCAAAACAAGCAATCCATGAGGGAGAGATAATCAACATGCAACTCCCGATCTCGGATATAACACATAACATCAAAGTAAGAGCCAAGGAAAAATGGCAAGAGGAATGGACGATCTCCTCAAAAATCAAAGCCTCATATTATGCAACCATTCAACCGAGCATATCTCCAAAACCTTGGTTTTACAATTGGAACAGTAGCAGATGATTAATCACTACGATATCGAGAGCCCGATTTAACCATGGTAACTTCCCCAGCCACCTACACCAAAATGGGTTGAGAGATTCTCCATACTGCGACTGCTCAGACCAGGCAATAGGAGACATCAATCACATATTTTTTTTCATGCAATAAATACCAACAACTCCAGGACCAAATGATGAAAGATCTTGCCAAGAACGGCTTCCCCCTTCCGACAAACGTAACCCTCCTCCTTTCCAGCAACAACAAAGTAATACTTAGCATACTCGCCAGATACTTAAAAGATTGAGTGATAGAATTCTAACCAATCTTGGAAGTTAAAACAGGAAATGACTATACTTCAAACCTAAAGCCCAAACCACAGCACAACCCCACTTCCGCGCAAGCACAACAACTAGCTTGCCAAAATTAACAGTATCCTCACCAATCTACCGATTGAGGCCAACACCAGATAGATCAACCCTCTACAGATGATTTGTCAAAGAAATACGGCGATTTAGGCTATTCAATAGAAAATAATGGATATACAGAACCGACGATTATTAAGTCTAGTTGATGTATTGTCTAGCAACGCTTTTTAGATTACGGTAATTAAGAAGGCACTTGAATATTGTAAATAGCATATTCATTCAACAAAATTGTAATAAGTTAACCTAATATAGATAAGGAAATGTTTAAATAGATCAGTTACGCAAATGGATGTAAGAAGCTTTATAAAAATGTAGAATGGCTGTATGGTCTCAAACCAAATGCCAATAAAATAATAATAAAAAAAACAACGCATTTTTCTGTCGCGAGCTATTTATTTCCCTTGATACCTAACGGAAATTAATAAATGAGGTATAGCTTTAAATATTAAATTATCCGCTTTGGTCACATCATATTTTAAGAAAAACCTTTTTTCCAAATTCAACCCTTAAGTGGCAAAAATATCATCATTTCTAAAAAAAATTTTTTTAGGTATCATTTTAAAGACCAAGGAAGCTTCTTTGGTCACACCATATATTATAAAAGGAATTTTTGGAATTCGACCCTTAAGGGACAAAAGTATCAATATTAATTCTACAGCGTTTTTTTTTTTATTATTACAAGCGATTTATCTTCTTTGATACCTAGCCGAAATCGATAAATATCATATTGTTTTAAAGATTAAGGTCTCCAATTAGGTAAAATCATAAATTAAGAAAGAATTTCTCGGATCTGGTGCTTAAAGTGGTAGCGCGTATGAGACAGTTCAGAGCCAAGTCCCTAGATTGCAGCAGCAGATGTCACAGACATGTCAATAAACTTTTTTTTTTCAATAAGTAGCTTTTCGGATAATTTTTTTCTGTTCGGGAAACACTTTCGTATTGCCATGCAATACCAATGTAAACATTTTATTCACACAGCAACAAATATCACAGAGATGTTGATATATTATATGTTGCATGCATTTTGTTCAGGTAGGTTGTATTCTGTTAAAGTCAGTGACAGTTTATCGTAAATAAAGAGCGTTTTAAATTTTTCTAACTGTTTCGTAATATGTTACAAGTATTTTGATGCGTACTTATTACGCTAATATATATAAATATATATATTTTCTATAAAAGTATGGTTCTACTTTTCATTATATAACAACCATTCAACCTCACTATTCATCGCATTTTATTCACGAAATTTTCGTATGTGTCGTCTAGTCTACTGTTATTGGTATTATTTCTGCTACATTTGTCTTGCTTTTATTTATATTTAGTCCAAAATCTTCCTTCAGTATTTAGGTCATGACAACCAGTAATTTCTCAATATCCTAACCTATTCTGCTAACAATACAATGTCATCAGCAATTCACTGCATACTATTTTTTTCTCCTTGAACATTTACGCCACATTCAAACCTTTCATTCACTTCCTTATTGCTTCATCTATATACAAGGTGAATATTAATAGGATAGGCTACAGCCTTATCTCACACAATTTTTAACTGAAACATGTCTCTCATGATTCTCTACTTTTATTATAGTTGCTCGATTCTTATAAAGATTACAAAGTAATTTTCTATCTCGGTATTTTAGACCTGACTTCCTCACAATTTTGATATCTTGTCCCACCTAACATTATCAAAAGGATTTTCTAAATCAACTAACGCCATAAAAGTACCTGTGATTTTCATGATGCGCCCTTAAGGCCACAATCACATCTCTTGTACCATGGTTTTTCCTAAACCCGAACTGATCTTCACCTACAACTACATTTTCCATTCTTCTTTATATTATTCTGGTTAGTAATTTTGAAGCATGTGATGTTGGACTTAGAGTATGATAATTCTCACATCTGTCAACTTGTGCTTTCTTCGAAAATGTGAAGATGACACTTTTGTTAAAATCAATGGGAATCTCTCCAGTTTCCTAACTTTTTGATATAAGTTTGAATAATCTTTGGATTCCTTCTTCTCCTTAGAATTTACAAAGTTCTTCAAGAATTTCAATTTGATTTCAAATCATTCACAGCTCTATCAAATTCTGTCCTCAAAACAGTATCACCTAAGTCATCAACCTCAATGTCAACTTCTTCCCTGTTGTTCGAATCATCTCCACCATACAGTTTCTCTATGCATTCCTTTCGTCTGTTAGCTCTATCTTCTGAGCTTAGAAGAGGTTTTCCATTGGCACCTTTAATGTTTATTCCTCTTTTTTTTAAATTTCTCCAAATCCTGTTTGAGCGCCCTATATGCCACACCTACTTTACCTACGACCATTTTGTTTTTCTACTTCTTCACATTCTTGCAGCCATCTTTTTTTTTTTTTCATTTCCCATTTATTTGATTTCTAAATTATCTGTATTGCTCTCTTCCTGCTTCATTCTGAGCATTTTTATCCCTTCTCTTCTTATCCATCAACTTCAAAACTCCTTCCATGATTCAAGGTTTTCTGGCAGCTTATTCCCTAAAGCCTAGTGTTTCTTAACTGCTTTCATTATTTCGGTCTATAAAGCATTCCACTCGCCCTCGGTTGAGCTCCTTTCAGAGTTACATCTTAGACCCAAATCTACCATTTCTGTTAAATTTTCTCTTATGATAGATTATTTCGATTTATTCAATTCCAGTCTGTTCTGCTTGTATTGCTTCTTTATTCTCTTAAATTTCAGCCTGCACTTCGTAACTATCAGATTATAGTCAGAGTCTATGTCTGCTCCTGAGTATAGTTTACAGTCTAGAACTTAATTCCTGAATCTCTGTTTGACCATGATATAATCTATCTGATATCTGCATGTATCCCCCGGATCTTTCCAAGTGTCTATCCTTATTGCACAATTCTTAAACAGTGTGTTTGCCACAAATAGTTTATCTTTAACAAAATTTTAACAACCTGATTCCTCACCAATTTCTCTCTCCTTGTCCAAAACATCCTATAATATTGCCCCCTTTTCCTTCTCCACTACCGCATTCCAATCACCCATGATTATTAGATCTTCCTCCCCCTTCACATATTGTATTAATTCTTCAATTTCATATTTTACCCCTATATCTTCATCTTGCAGTGGCATCGGCGTGTACACTTGTACTAATGTAATTGTAACGGGCTTAGTGTCTAACCTCATCAAAATAATCCTGTCACTAAACTGTTCATTTCAACTCACCCGATTCCCTGCTCTATGATTCATTACAAATCCTACACCAGTGACTCCATTAACAGCTTGTGTGCTAATCATCCTGTGTTTATTATTTAATTGCAATGGAGCACAGGCTCTGGTGGCAATTTCCCTACACACCCATCTTCCCCCTATCCTGCACCGACCTACATTTGCCCTCTACAAATTTTATCCTTAAATTCTTTCAAAGTTTTCGGTAAATTATTCATCATTTCTCTTGGTAACTCATTCCAATTCCTGACACCCTTACCTAAAAAAGAGAATCTTCCCACACCCTTGTGCCTGAAATCGAGTGCCAGCTTGTGGTCATGGTCATCTTTTCCCTTCCATGCACTACTTTTCATACCTATTGTAATATCTTTCCATGCCTCATCGCCAGTATATGTCCTGTACACTCCCATGACCCTCCTCATCCTCCTCCTGTCTTGCAATGAATCCCATTCCAGCTCCTTTATCATATCCATCACTGATTGCATTCTGCGATAATTTCCAGAAACAAATCTAACAGCCCTTTTTTGTACCCTCTTCAACTCCTGTATTTGATATGTAAAATGAGGGTCCCATACTACACTATCATATTCGAGCAATGGTCTGACCAAAGTTTTGTACGAGAGAAGTAAAGGAATTCTTTACTTCTCTCGTACATCCCCTCATCACTCTCTCCAAGAAGTGCAGAACTTTGAAACCTTTTCCTTATGTGTCCTGCCCAGTTAAGCTTGTTATCAAAAGTAATGCCAAGATATTTACATTTCAAGCCTTCAGCAAGCAATTATTTCCCCACCTTTTGTTTTTTATTTGTGTATCTAATAAGCTGACTCTTCTTTGCATTTATCTTCATTCCATGTTTACCAACCCAACTAGATATCCTGTCCAGATCACCCTGCAACTGTTTACAATCCTCTATCGTTTTGATTCTTTTATACAGCATTATGTCATCTGCAAACAATCTAATTTCAGATAATAAACAATCAACACAATTATTCATTAGAATAATGAATAGCAATGGTTCCAATACGCTACCCTGTGGCACACCCATTTTTACTTCTACTTCTTTTGATATTACATTTCCTACCCTAACTTTCTGTTTTCTACATTTTAAAAATTCTTCTACCCAGCAAATCACATTCTCATCCACTCCAATGCTTTTTACCTTATTTACTACCATTTTATGGCTTACTCTGTCAAACGCCTTTGACAGATCTAGTGCTACACTATCAATTTGGCCTCCCTTGTCCATTTCATCTGAAATATCT